>CM056497.1:35450892-36030892 GCA_029783415.1 Anisodus acutangulus
AGACCACATAACTATCGTAGGAATTATAGCACCTGACTTTATAAAATGAAGACAACCACCATCTTGGCATGAATTACATCATTCAATTGGAGTGAAGATCGCAACACCTTCATTGGAATTACATTACCTTACTCTATATTATGTATACCACGACCATCTTGGTAGACATTACATCAGACCATTATACTGAAGATCACCGCACGTTCGCTGAACTTATATCATGTGACTATAGAATAAAGACCATAACCATCATGGCTGGAGTTACATCATTCAATCGGAGTGATAACCACAACACCTTCACTTGAATAATATCACCTAATTCTATAGAATGAAGATCACGACCATTTCTCACTGCATTACATCATTCCACTCGAGTAAAGATTGCAACACCTTCACTGAATTATATCACATGACTCTATAGAATGAAGACCAAGACTATCTTGGCTGGCATTACATCATTCAACCGAGTGAAGACCACACACATTCGCTGTAATTATATCACCTGACTCTATAGAATGAAGACCACGACCATCCTGGTTCGCATTATATCATTCGCTGGAGTGAAGACCACATAACTTTCGTGGGAATTATAGCACCTGACTTTATAAAATGAAGACAACCACCATCTTGGCATGCATTACATCATTCAATTGGAGTGAAGATCGCAACACCTTCATTGGAATTGCATTACCTAACTCTATATTATGAATACCACGACCATCTTGGCTGACATTACATCTGATCACTATATCAAGATCACCGCACGCTCAATAAATTATATCATGTGACTCTATAAAATAAAGACCATAACCATCATGGCTAGAGTTACATCATTCAACCGGAGTGATAACCACAACACCTTCACTTGAATTATATAACCTAATTCTATAGAATGAAGACCACGACCATTTCTGCTGGCATTACATCATTCCACTAGAGTAAAGATTGCAACACCTTCGCGAGAATTATATCACATGACTCTATAGAATGAAGACCAAGACTATCTTGGCTGGCATTACATCATTCAACTGGAGTGAAGACCACACACATTCGCTGTAATTATATCACCTGACTCTATAGAATGAAGACCACGACCATCCTGGTTCGCATTATATCATTCACTGGAGTGAAGACCACATAACTTTCGTGGGAATTATAGCACCTGACTTTATAAAATGAAGACAACCACCATCTTGGCATGCATTACATCATTCAATTGGAGTGAAGATCGCAACACCTTCATTGGAATTGCATTACCTAACTCTATATTATGAATACCACGACCATCTTGACAGACATTACATCTGACCACTATACTGAAGATCACCGCAAGTTCGCTGAAATTATATCATGTGACTCTATAGAATAAAGACCATAACCATCATGGCTGGAGTTACATCATTCAACCGGAGTGATAACCACAACACCTTCACTAGAATTATATCACCTAATTCTATAGAATGAAGACCACGACCATTTCTGCTGGCATTACATCATTCCACTGGAGTAAAGATTGCAACACTTTCTCCTTTAATTATATCACATGACTCTATATAATGAAGACCAAGACTATCTTGGCGTGCATTACATCATTCAATTGGAGTGAAGACCACACAAATTCGCTGTAATTATATCACCTGACTCTATAGAATGAAGACCAAGACCATCCTAGTTCGCATTATATCATTCGCTGGAGTGAAGACCATCTAACTTTCGTGGGAATTATAGCACCTGACTTTATAAAATGAAGACAACCACCATCTTGGCATGCATTACATCATTCAATTGGAGTGAAGATCGCAACACCTTCATTGGAATTGAATTACCTAACTCTATATTATGAATACCACGACCATCTTGGCAGACGTTACATCTGACCACTATACTGAAGATCACCGCACGTTCGCTGAAATTATATCATGTGACTTTATAGAATGATGACCTTAACCATCATGGCTGGCGTTACATCATTCAACCAGAGTGATAACCACAACACCTTCACTAGAATTATATCACCTAATTCTATAGAATGAAGACCACGACCATTTCTGCTGGAATTACATCATTCCACTGGAGTAAAGATTGCAACACCTTCGCTGGAATTATATCACATGACTTTATAGAATGAAGACCAAGACTATCTTTGCTGGCATTACATCATTCAACTGGAGTAAATACCACACACATTCGCTGTAATTATATCACCTGACTCTATAGAATGAAGACCACGACCATCCTGGTTCGCATTATATCATTCGCTGGAGTGAAGACCACATAACTTTCATGGGAATTTTAGAACCTGACTTTATAAAATGAAGACAACCACCATCTTGGCATGCATTACATCATTCAATTGGAGTGAAGATCACAACACCTTCATTGGAATTGCATTACCTAACTCTATATTATGAATACCACGACCATCTTGGCTGACATTACATCTGACCACTATATTGAAGATCGCCGCACCTTCGCTGAAATTATATCATGTGACTCTATAGGATGATGACCATAACCATCATGATTGGCGTTACATCATTCAACTGGAGTGATAACCACAACACCTTCACTAGAATTATATCACCTAATTCTATAGAATGAAGACCACGACCATTTCTGCTGGCATTACATCATTCCACTGGAGTAAAGATTGCAACACTTTCTCCTTTAATTATATCACATGACTCTATAGAATGAAGACCAAGACTATCTTGGCTGGCATTACATCATTCAACTGGAGTGAAGACCACACACATTCGCTGTAATTATATCACCTGACTCTATAGAATGAAGACCACGACCATCCTGGTTCGCATTATATCATTCGCTGGAGTGAAGACCACATAACTTTCGTGGGAATTATAGCACCTGACTTTATAAAATGAAGACAACCACCATCTTGGCATGCATTACATCATTCAATTGGAGTGAAGATCGCAACACCTTCACTGAAATTACATTACCTAACTCTATATTATGAATACCACGACCATCTTGGCTGACATTACATCTGACCACTATATTAAAGATCGCCTCACCTTCGCTGAAATTATATCACGTGACTCTATAGAATGATGACCATAACCATCATGATCGGCGTTACATCATTCAACTGGAGTGATAACCACAACACCTTCACTAGAATTATATCACCTAATTCTATAGAATGAAGACCACGACCATTTCTGCTGGCATTACATCATTCCACTAGAGTAAAGATTGCAACACCTTCGCTGGAATTATATCACATGACTCTATAGAATGAAGACCAAGACTATCTTGGCTAGCATTACATCATTCAACTGGAGTGAAGACCACACACATTCGCTGTAATTATATCACCTGACTCTATAGAATGAAGACCACGACCATCCTGGTTCGCATTATATCATTCGCTGGAGTGAAGACCACATAACTTTCGTGGGAATTATAGCACCTGACTTTATAAAATGAAGACAACCACCATCTTGGCATGCATTACATCATTCAATTGGAGTGAAGATCGCAACACCTTCATTGGAATTGCATTACCTAACTCTATATTATGAATACCACGACCATCTTGGCAGACATTACATCTGACCACTATACTGAAGATCACCGCACCTTCAACAAATTATATCATGTGACTCTATAGAATAAAGACCATAACCATCATGGCTGGAGTTACATCATTCAACCGGAGTGATAACCACAACACCTTCACTAGAATTATATCACCTAATTCTATAGAATGAAGACCACGACCATTTCTGCTGGCATTACATCATTCCACTGGAGTAAAGATTGCAACACCTTCGCTGGAATTATATCACATGACTCTATACAATGAAGACCAAGACTATCTTGGCTGGCATTACATCATTCAACTGGAGTGAAGACCACACACATTCGCTGTAATTATATCACCTGATTCTATAGAATGAAGACCACGACCATCCTGGTTCGCATTATATCATTCACTGGAGTGAAGACCACATAACTTTCGTGGGAATTATAGCACCTGACTTTATAAAATGAAGACAACCACCATCTTGGCATGCATTACATCATTCAATTGGAGTGAAAATCGCAACACCTTCATTGGAATTGCATTACCTAACTCTATATTATGAATACCACGACCATCTTGGCAGACATTACATCTGACCACTATACTGAAGATCACCGCACCTTCAATAAATTATATCATGTGACTCTATAGAATGATGACCATAACCATCATGATTGGCGTTGCATCATTCAACCGGAGTGATAACCACAACACCTTCACTAGAATTATATCACCTAATTCTATAGAATGAAGACCACGACCATTTCTGTTGGCATTACATCATTCCACTGGAGTAAAGATTGCAACACCTTCGCTGGAATTATATCACATGACTCTATAGAATGAAGACCAAGACTATCTTGGCTGGCATTACATCATTCAACTAGAGTGAAGACCACACACATTCGCTGTAATTATATCACCTGACTCTATAGAATGAAGACCACGACCATCCTGGTTCGCATTATATCATTCGCTGGAGTGAAGACCACATAACTTTCGTGGGAATTATAGCACCTGACTTTATAAAATGAAGACAACCACCATCTTGGCATGCATTACATCATTCAATTGGAGTGAAGATCGCAACACCTTCATTGGAATTGCATTACCTAACTCTATATTATGAATACCACGACCATCTTGGCAGACATTACATCTGACCACTATACTGAAGATCACCGCACGTCAATAAATTATATCACGTGACTCTATAGAATGATGACCATAACCATCATAATTGGCGTTACATCATTCAACTGGAGTGATAACCACAACACCTTCACTAGAATTATATCACCTAATTCTATAGAATGAAGACCACGACCATTTCTGCTGGCATTACATCATTCCACTAGAGTAAAGAATGCAACACCTTCGCTGGAATTATATTACATGACTCTATAGAATGAAGACTACGACCATCCTGGTTCACATTATATCATTCACTGGAGTGAAGACCACATAACTTTCGTGGGAATTATTGCACCTGACTTTATAAAATAAAGATAACCACCATCTTGGCATGCATTACATCATTCAATTGGAGTGAAGATCGCAACACCTTCATTGGATTTGAATTACCTAACTCTATATTATGAATACCACGACCATATTGGCAGAAATTACATCTGACCACTATACTGAAGATCACCGCACGTTCGCTGAAATTATATCATGTGACTCTATAGAATGAAGACCATAACCATCATGGTTGGAGTTACATCATTCAACCGGAGTGATAACCACAACACCTTCACTTGAATTATATCACCTAATTCTATAGAATGAAGACCACGACCATTTCCACTGCATTACATCATTCCACTGGAGTAAAGATTGCAACACCTTCGCTGGAATTATATCACATGACTTTATAGAATGAAGACCAAGACTATCTTGGCTGGCATTACATCATTCAACTGGAGTGAAAACCACACACATTCGCTGTAATTATATCACCTAACTCTAAAGAATGAAGACCACGACCATCCTGGTTCGCATTATATCATTCGCTGGAGTGAAGACCACATAACTTTCGTGGGAATTTTAGAACCTGACTTTATAAAATGAAGACAACCACCATCTTGGCATGTTTTACATCATTCAATTGGAGTGAAGATCACAACACCTTCATTGGAATTGCATTACCTAACTCTATATTATAAATACCACGACCATCTTGGCTGACATTACATCTGACCACTATACTGAAGATCACCGCACCTTCAATAAATTATATCACGTGACTTTATAGAATGAAGACCATAACCATCATGGTCGAGTTACATCATTCAACCGGAGTGATAACCACAACACCTTCACTAGAATTATATCACCTAATTCTATAGAATGAAGACCACGACCATTTCTGCTGGCATTACATCATTCCACTGGAGTAAAGATTGCAACACCTTCGCTGGAATTATATCACATGACTCTATAGAATGAAGACCAAGACTATCTTGGCTGGCATTACAGCATTCAACTGGAGTGAAGACCTCACACATTCGCTGTAATTATATCACCAGACTCTATAGAATGAAGACCACGACCATCCTGGTTCGCATTATATCATTCGCTGGAGTGAAGACCACATAACTTTCGTGGGAATTATAGCACCTGACTTTATAAAATGAAGACAACCACCATCTTGGCATGCATTACATCATTCAATTGGAGTGAAGATCGCAACACCTTCACTAGAATTATATCACCTAATTCTATAGAATGAAGACCACGACCATTTCTGCTGGCATTACATCCGACCACTATATCAAGATCACCGCACCTTCAAGAAATTATATCATGTGACTCTATAGAATGAAGACCATAACCATCATGGTAGGAGTTACATCATTCAACCGGACTGATAACCACAACACCTTCACTAGAATTATATCACCTAATTCAATAAAATGCAGACCACGACCATTTCTCGCCGCATTACATCATTCCACCGAGTAAAGATTGCAACACCTTCGCAGGAATTATATCACATGACTCTATAGAATGAAGACCAAGACTATCTTGGCTGGCATTACATCATTCAACTGGAGTGAAGACCACACACATTCGCTGTAATTATATCACCTGACTCTATAGAATGAAGACCACGACCATCCTGGTTCGCATTATATCATTCGCTGGAGTGAAGACCACATAACTTTCGTGGGAATTATAGCACCTGACTTTATAAAATGAAGACAACCACCATCTTGGCATGCATTACATCATTCAATTGGAGTGAAGATCGCAACACCTTCATTGGAATTGCAGTACCTAACTCTATATTATGAATACCACGACCATCTTGTCAGACAATACATCTGACCACTATAATGAAGATCACTCCACGTTCGCTGAAATTATATCATGTGACTCTATAGAATGAAGACCATAACCATCATGGCTGGAGTTACATCATTCAACCGGAGTGATAACCACAACACCTTCACTAGAATTATATCACCTAATTCTATAGAATGAAGACCACGACCATTTCTGCTGGCATTACATCATTCCACTGGAGTAAAGATTGCAACACCTTCGCTGGAATTATATCACATGACTCTATACAATGAAGACCACGACTATCTTGGCTGGCAATTACATCATTCAACTGGAGTGAAGACCACACACATTCGCTGTAATTATATCACCTGACTCTATAGAATGAAGACCACGACCATCCTGGTTCGCATTATATCATTCACTGGAGTGAAGACCACATAACTTTCGTGGGAATTATAGCACCTGACTTTATAAAATGAAGACAACCACCATCTTGGCATGCATTACATCAATCAATTGGAGTGAAGATCGCAGCACCTTCATTGGAATTGCATTACCTAACTCTATATTATGAATACCACGACCATCTTGGCAGAAATTACATCTGACCACTATACTGAAGATCACCGCACGTTCGCTGAAATTATATCATGTGACTCTATAGGATGAAGACCATAACCATCATGGCTGGAGTTACATCATTCAACCGGAGTGATAACCACAACACCTTCACTAGAATTATATCACCTAATTCTATAGAATGAAGACCACGACCATTTCTGCTGGCAATACATCATTCCACTGGAGTAAAGATTGCAACACCTTCGCTTTATTTATATCACATGACTCTATAGAATGAAGACCAAGACAATCTTGGCTGGCATTACATCATTCAACTGGAGTGAAGACCACACACATTCGCTGTAATTATATCACCTGATTCTATAGAATGAAGACCACGACCATCCTGGTTCGCATTATATCATTCACTGGAGTGAAGACCACATAACTTTCGTGGGAATTATAGCACCTGACTTTATAAAATGAAGACAACCACCATCTTGGCATGCATTACATCATTCAATTGGAGTGAAAATCGCAACACCTTCATTGGAATTGCATTACCTAACTCTATATTATGAATACCACGACCATCTTGACAGACATTACATCTGACCACTATACTGAAGATCACCGGACCTTCGCTGAAATTATATCATGTGACTCAATAGAATAAAGACCATAACCATCATGGCTGGAGTTACATCATTCAACTAGAGTGATAACCACAACACCTTCACTAGAATTATATCACCTAATTCTATAGAATGAAGACCACGACCATTTCTACTGGCATTACATCATTCCACTGGAGTAAAGATTGCAACACCGTCGCTGGAATTATATCACATGACTCTATAGAATGAAGACCAAGACTATCTTGGCTGGCATTAAATCATTCAACTGGAGTGAAGACCACACACATTCATTGTAATTATATCACCTGACTCTATAAAATGAACACAACCACCATCTTGGCATGCATTACATCATTCAATTGGAGTGAAGATCGCAACACCTTCATTGGAATTGCATTACCTAACTCTATATTATGAATACCACGACCATCTTGGCAGACATTACATCTAACCACTATACTGAAGATCACCGCACGTTCGCTGAAATTATATCATGTGACTCTATAGAATGAAGACCATAACCATCATGGCTGGAGTTACATCATTCAACCGGAGTGATAACCACAACACCTTCACTGGAATTATATCACCCAATTCTATAGAATGAAGACCATGACCATTTCCACTGACATTACATCATTCCACTGTAGTAAAGATTACAACACCTTCGTTGAATTATATCACATGACTCTATAGAATTAAGACCAAGACCATCTTGGCTTGCATTACATCAATCAACGGGAGAGAAGACCACACACCTTCGCTGTAATTATATCATCTGACTCTATAGAATGAAGACCACGACCATCCTGGCTCGCATTATGTCATTCGCTGGAGTGAAGACCACATAACCTTCGTAGGAATTATAGCACCTAACTCTATATAATGAAGACAACCACCATCTTGGCATGCATTACATCATTCAATTAGAGTGAAGATCGCAACACCATCACTGGAATTACATTACCTAAGTCTATATTATGAAGACCACGACCATCTTGGCTGACATTACATCTGACCACTAAACTGAAGATCACCGGACCTTCGCTGAAATTATATCATGTGACTCTATAGAATGAAGACCATAACCATCATGGCTGGCGTTACATCATTCAACCGGAGTGATAACCACAACACCTTCACTAGAATTATATCACCTAATTCTATAGAATGAAGACCACGACCATTTCTGCTGGCATTACATCATTCCACCGGAGTAAAGATTGCAACACCTTCGCTTGAATTATATCACATGACTTTATAGAATGAAGACCAATAGTATCTTGGCTGGCATTACATCATTTAACTGGAGTGAAGACCACACACATTCGCTGTAATTATATCACCTGACTCTATAGAATGAAGACCACGACCATCCTGGTTCGCATTATATCATTCGCTGGAGTGAAGACCACATAACTTTCGTGGGAATTATAGCACCTGACTTTATAAAATGAAGACAACCACCATCTTGGCATGCATTACATCATTCAATTGGAGTGAAGATCGCAACACCTTCATTGGAATTGCATTACCTAACTCTATATTATGAATACCACGACCATCTTGGCGACATTACATTTGACCACTATACTGAAGATCCCCGCACGTTCGCTGAAATTATATCATGTGACTCTATAGAATGAAGACCATAACCATCATGGCTGGAGTTACATCATTCAACCGGAGTGATAACCACAACACCTTCACTAGAATTATATCACCTAATTCTATAGAATGAAGACCACGACCATTTCTGCTGGTATTACATCATTCCACTGGAGTAAAGATTGCAACACCTTCGGTGGAATTATATCACATGACTCTATAGAATGAAGACCAAGAGTATCTTGGCTGGCATTACATCCTTTAACTAGAGTGAAGACCACACACATTCGCTGTAATTATATCACCTGACTCTATAGAATGAAGACCACGACCATCCTGGTTCGCATTATATCATTCGCTGGAGTGAAGACCACATAACTTTCGTGGGAATTATAGCACCTGACTTTATAAAATGAAGACAACCACCATCTTGGCATGCATTACATCATTCAATTGGAGTGAAGATCGCAACACCTTCATTGGAATTGCAGTACCTAACTCTATATTATGAATACCACGACCATCTTCTCAGACAATACATCTGACCACTATAATGAAGATCACTCCACGTTCGCTGAAATTATATCATGTGACTCTATAGAATGAAGACCATAACCATCATGGCTGGAGTTACATCATTCAACCGGAGTGATAACCACAACACCTTCACTAGAATTATATCACCTAATTCTATAGAATGAAGACCACGACCATTTCTGTTGGCATTACATCATTCCACTGGAGTAAAGATTGCAACACCTTCGCTGGAATTATATCACATGACTTTATAGAATGAAGACCAAGACTATCTTGGCTGGCATTACATCATTCAACTGGAGTGAAAACCACACACATTCGCTGCAATTATATCACCTAACTCTATAGAATGAAGACCACGACCATCCTGGTTCGCATTATATCATTTGCTGGAGTGAAGACCACATAACTTTCGTTGGAATTTTAGCACCTGACTTTAGAAAATGAAGACAACCACCATCTTGGCATGCATTACATCAATCAATTGGAGTGAAGATCACAACACCTTCATTGGAATTGCATTACCTAACTCTATATTATGAATACCACGACCATCTTGGCAGACATTACATCTGACCACTATACTGAAGATCACCGCACGTTCGCTGAAATTATATCATGTGACTCTATAGAATGAAGACCATAACCATCATGGCTGAAGTTACATCATTCAACCGGAGTGATAACCACAACACCTTCACTAGAATTATATCACCTAATTCTATAGAATGAAGACCACGACCATTTCTGCTGGCATTACATCATTCCACTGGAGTAAAGATTGCAACACTTTCTCCTTTAATTATATCACATGACTCTATAGAATGAAGACCAAGACTATCTTGGCTGGCATTACATCATTCAACTGGAGTGAAGACCACACACATTCGCTGTAATTATATCACCTGACTCCATAGAATGAAGACCACGACCATCCTGGTTCGCATTATATCATTCGCTGGAGTGAAGACCACATAACTTTTGTAGGAATTATAGCACCTGACTTTATAAAATGAAGACAACCACCATCTTGGCATGAATTACATCATTCAATTGGAGTGAAGCTAGCAACACCTTCATTGGAAATGCATTACCTAAATCTATATTATGAATACCACGACCATCTTGGTCGACATTACATTTGACCATTATACAGAAGATCACCGCATGTTCGATGTAATTATATCATGTGACTCTATAGAATGAAGACCATAACCATCATGGCTGGAGTTACATCATTCAACCGGAGTGATAACCCCAACACCTTCACTAGAAATATATCACCTAATTCTATAGAATGAAGACCACGACTATTTCTGTTGGCATTACATCATTCCACTAGAGTAAAGATTGCAACAGCTTAGCTGGAATTATATCCCATGACTCTATAGAATGAAAACCAAGACTATCCTGGCTGGCATTACATCATTCAACTGGAGTGAAGACCACATAACTTTCGTGGGAATTATAGCACCTGACTTTATAAAATGAAGACAACCACCATCTTGGGATGCATTACATCAATCAATTGGAGTGAAGATCGCAACACCTTCATTGGAAATGCATTACCTAACTCTATATTATGAATACCACGACCATCTTGGCAGAAATTACATCTGACCACTATACTGAAGATCACCGCACGTTCGCTGAAATTATATCATGTGACTCTATAGAATGAAGACCATAACCATCATGGCTGGAGTTACATCATTCAACCGGAGTGATAACCACAACACCTTCACTAGAATTATATCACCTAATTCTATAGAATGAAGACCACGACCATTTCTGCTGGCATTACATCATTCCACTGGAGTAAAGATTGCAACACCTTCGCTGGAATTATATCACATGACTCTATAGAATGAAGACCAAGACTATCTTGGCTGGCATTACATCATTCAACTGGAGTGAAGACCACACACATTCGCTGTAATTATATCACCTGACTCTATAGAATGAAGACCACGACCATCCTGGTTCGCATTATATCATTCGCTGGAGTGAAGACCACATAACTTTCGTGGGAATTATAGCACCTGACTTTATAAAATGAAGACAACCACCATCTTGGCATGCATTACATCATTCAATTGGAGTGAAGATCGCAACACCTTCATTGGAATTGCATTACCTAACTCTATATTATGAATACCACGACCATCTTGGCAGACATTACATCTGACCACTATACTGAAGATCACCGCACCTTCACTAGAATTATATCACCTAATTCTATAGAATGAAGACCATAACCATCATGGCTGGAGTTACATCATTCAACCGGAGTGATAACCACAACACCTTCACTAGAATTATATCACCTAATTCTATAGAATGAAGACCACGACCATTTCTGCTGGCATTACATCATTCCACTGGAGTAAAGATTGCAACACCTTCGCTGGAATTATATCACATGACTCTATAGAATGAAGACCAAGACAATCTTGGCTGGCATTACATCATTCAACTGGAGTGAAGACCACACACATTCGCTGTAATTATATCACCTGACTCTATAGAATGAAGACCACGACCATCCTGGTTCGCATTATATCATTCACTGGAGTGAAGACCACATAACTTTCGTGGGAATTATAGCACCTGACTTTATAAAATGAAGACAACCACCATCTTGGCATGCATTACATCATTCAATTGGAGTGAAGATCGCAACACCTTCATTGGAATTGCATTACCTAACTCTATATTATGAATGCCACGACCATCTTGACAGACATTACATCTGACCACTATACTGAAGATCACCGCAAGTTCGCTGAAATTATATCATGTGACTCTATAGAATGAAGACCATAACCATCATGGCTGGAGTTACATCATTCAACCGGAGTGATAACCACAACACCTTCACTAGAATTATATCACCTAATTCTATAGAATGAAGACCACGACCATTTCTCCTGGCATTATATCATTCCACCGAGTAAAGATTGCAACACCTTCGCCGAATTATATCACATGACTCTATAGAATGAAGACCAAGACTATCTTGGCCGGGCATTACATCATTCAACCGAGTGAAGACCACACACATTCGCTGTAATTATATCACCTGACTCTATAGAATGAAGACCACGACCATCCTGGTTCGCATTATATCATTCGCTGGAGTGAAGACCACATAACTTTCGTGGGAATTATAGCACCTGACTTTATAAAATGAAGACAACCACCATCTTGGCATGCATTACATCATTCAATTGGAGTGAAGATCGCAACACCTTCATTGGAATTGCAATACCTAACTCTATATTATGAATACCACGACCATCTTGACAGACATTACATCTGACCACTATACTGAAGATCACCGCAAGTTCGCTGAAATTATATCATGTGACTCTATAGAATGAAGACCATAACCATCATGGCGGGAGTTACATCATTCAACCGGAGTGATAACCACAACACCTTCACTAGAATTATATCACCTAATTCTATAGAATGAAGACCACGACCATTTCTCACTGCATTACATCATTCCACTGGAGTAAAGATTGCAACACCTTCGCTGGAATTATATCACATGACTCTATAGAATGAAGACCAAGACTATCTTGGCTAGCATTACATCATTCAACTGGAGTGAAGACCACACACATTCTCTGTAATTATATCACCTGACTCTATAGAATGAAGACCACGACCATCCTGGTTCGCATTATATCATTCGCTGGAGTGAAGACCACATAACTTTCGTTGGAATTTTAGCACCTGACTTTATAAAATGAAGACAACCACCATCTTGGCATGCATTACATCATTCAATTGGAGTGAAGACCGCAACACCTTCATTGGAATTACATTACCTAACTCTATATTATGAAGACCACCACCATCTTGGCTGACATTACATCTGACCACTATACTGAAGATCACCAGACCTTCGCTGAAATTATATCATGTGACTCTATAGAATGATGACCTTAACCATCATGGCTGGAGTTACATCATTCAACCGGAGTGATAACCACAACACCTTCACTAGAATTATATCACCTAATTCTATAGAATGAAGACCACGACCATTTCTGCTAGCATTACATCATTCCACCGAGTAAAGATTGCAACACCTTCGCCGAATTATATCACATGACTCTATAGAATGAAGACCAAGACTATCTTGGCCGGGCATTACATCATTCAACCGAGTGAAGACCACACACATTCGCTGTAATTATATCACCCGACTCTATAGAATGAAGACCACGACCATCCCGGGTTCGCATTATATCATTCACTGGAGTGAAGACCACATAACTTTCGTGGGAATTATAGCACCTGACTTTATAAAATGAAGACAACCACCATCTTGGCATGCATTACATCATTCAATTGGAGTGAAGATCGCAACACCTTCATTGGAATTGCATTACCTAACTCTATATTATGAATACCACGACCATCTTGGCAGAAATTACATCCGACCACTATATCAAGATCACCGCACCTTCAATAAATTATATCACGTGACTCTATAGAATGAAGACCATAACCATCATGGTCGGGAGTTACATCATTCAACCTGAGTGATAACCACAACACCTTCACTAGAATTATATCACCTAATTCTATAGAATGAAGACCACGACCATTTCTCGCCGCATTACATCATTCCACCGAGTAAAGATTGCAACACCTTCACTGGAATTATATCACATGACTCTATAGAATGAAGACCAAGACTATCTTGGCTGGCATTACATCATTCAACTGGAGTGAAGACCACACACATTCGCTGTAATTATATCACCTGACTCTATAGAATGAAGACCACGACCATCCTGGTTCGCATTATATCATTCGCTGGAGTGAAGACCACATAACTTTCGTGGGAATTTTAGCACCTGACTTTATAAAATGAAGACAACCACCATCTTGGCATGCATTACATCATTCAATTGGAGTGAAGATCACAACACCTTCATTGGAATTGCATTACCTAACTCTATATTATGAATACCACGACCATCTTGGCAGACATTACATCTGACCACTATACTGAAGATCACCGCACGTTCGCTGAAAT
The DNA here is from genome assembly GCA_029783415.1 of Anisodus acutangulus. Classification (NCBI taxonomy): domain Eukaryota; kingdom Viridiplantae; phylum Streptophyta; class Magnoliopsida; order Solanales; family Solanaceae; genus Anisodus; species Anisodus acutangulus. Next base: position 35,466,143 of record CM056497.1, read on the forward strand.
TATATCATGTGACTCTATAGAATGAAGACCATAACCATCATGGCTGAAGTTACATCATTCAACCGGAGTGATAACCACAACACCTTCACTGGAATTATATCACCCAATTCTATAGAATGAAGACCACGACCATTTCCACTGGCATTACATCATTCCACTGGAGTAAAGATTGCAACACCTTCGCTGGCATTATATCACATGACTCTATAGAATGAAGACCAAGACTATCTTGGCTGGCATTACATCATTCAACTGGAGTGAAGACCACACACATTCGCTGTAATTATATCACCTGACTCTATAGAATGAAGACCACGACCATCCTGGTTCGCATTATATCATTCGCTGGAGTGAAGACCACATAACTTTCGTGGGAATTTTAGCACCTGACTTTATAAAATGAAGACAACCACCATCTTGGCATGCATTACATCATTCAATTGGAGTGAAGATCACAACACCTTCATTGGAATTGCATTACCTAACTCTATATTATAAATACCACGACCATCTTGGCTGACATTACATCTGACCACTATACTGAAGATCACCGCACGTTCGCTGAAATTATATCATGTGACTCTATAGAATGAAGACCATAACCATCATGGCTGAAGTTACATCATTCAACCGGAGTGATAACCACAACACCTTCACTAGAATTATATCACCTAATTCTATAGAATGAAGACCACGACCATTTCTGTTGGCATTACATCATTCCACTGGAGTAAAGATTGCAACACCTTCGTTGTAATTATATCACCTCACTCTATAGAATGAATATCACGACCATCCTGGCTCGCATTACATCATTCGACTCGAGTGAAGACCACATAACTTTCGTTGGAATTTTAGCACCTGACTTTATAAAATGAAGACAACCACCATCTTGGCATGCATTACATCATTCAATTGGAGTGAAGATCACAACACCTTCATTGGAATTGCATTACCTAACTCTATATTATAAATACCACGACCATCTTGGCTGACATTACATCTGACCACTATACTGAAGATCACCGCACCTTCGCTGAAATTATATCATGTGACTCTATAGAATGATGACCATAACCATCATGGCTGGAGTTACATCATTCAACCGGAGTGATAACCACAACACCTTCACTAGAATTATATCACCTAATTCTATAGAATGAAGACCACGACCATTTCTAGTAGCATTACATCATTCCACTCGTCTAAAGATTGCAACACCTTCGCTGGAATTATATCATGTGACTCTATAGAATGAAGACCAAGAGTATCTTGGCTGGCATTACATCATTTAACTGGAGAGAAGACCACACACATTCGCTGTAATTATATCACATGACTCTATAGAATGAAGACCACGACCATCCTGGTTCGCATTATATCATTCACTGGAGTGAAGACCGCATAACTTTCGTGGGAATTATAGCACCTGACTTTATAAAATGAAGACAACCACCATCTTGGCATTCATTACATCATTCAATTGGAGTGAAGATCGCAACACCTTCATTGGAATTGCATTACCTAACTCTATATTATGAATACCACGACCATCTTGGCAGACATTACATCTGACCACTATACTGAAGATCACCGCACCTTCGCTGAAATTATATCATGTGACTCTATAGAATGAAGACCATAACCATCATGGCTGGAGTTACATCATTCAACCGGAGTGATAACCACAACACCTTCACTAGAATTATATCACCTAATTCTATAGAATGAAGACCACGACCATTTCTGCTGGCATTACATCATTCCACTGGTGTAAAGATTGCAACACCTTCGCTGGAATTATATCACATGACTCAATAGAATGAAGACCAAGACTATCTTAGCTAGCATTACATCATTCAACTGGAGTAAAGACCCCACACATTCGCTGTAATTATATCACCTGACTCTATAGAATGAAGACCACGACCATCCTGGTTCGCATTATATCATTCACTGGAGTGAAGACCACATAACTTTCGTGGGAATTATAGCACCTGACTTTATAAAATGAAGACAACCACCATCTTGGCATGCATTACATCATTCAATTGGAGTGAAGATCACAACACCTTCATTGGAATTGCATTACCTAACTCTATATTATAAATACCACGACCATCTTGGCTGACATTACATCGGACCACTATATCAAGATCACCGCACCTTCAATAAATTATATCACGTGACTCTATAGAATGAAGACCATAACCATCATGGTCGAGTTACATCATTCAACCTGAGTGATAACCACAACACCTTCACTAGAATTATATCACCTAATTCTATAGAATGAAGACCACGACCATTTCGCTGGCATTACATCATTCCACTGGAGTAAAGATTGCAACACCTTCGCTGGAATTATATCACATGACTCTATAGAATGAAGACCAAGACTATCTTGGCTAGCATTACATCATTCAACTGGAGTGAAGACCACACACATTCGCTGTAATTATATCACCTGACTCTATAGAATGAAGACCACGACCATCCTCGTTCGCATTATATCATTCCCTGGAGTGAAGACCACATAACTCTCGTGGGAATTATAGCACCTGACTTTATAAAATGAAGACAACCACCATCTTGGCATGCATTACATCATTCAATTGGAGTGAAGATAGCAACACCTTCATTGGAATGGAATTACCTAACTCTATATTATGAATACCACGACCATATTGGCAGACATTACATTTGACCACTATACTAAAGATCACCGCACCTTCACTGAAATTATATCATGTGACTCTATAGAATGAAGACCATAACCATCATGGCTGGAGTTACATCATTCAACCGGAGTGATAACCACAACACCTTCACTAGAATTATATCACCTAATTCTATAGAATGAAGACCACGACCATTTCTGCTGGCATTACATCATTCCACTGGAGTAAAGATTGCAACACCTTCGCTGGAATTATATCACATGACTCTATAGAATGAAGACCAAGACAATCTTGGCTGGCATTACATCATTCAACTGGAGTGAAGACCACACACATTCGCTGTAATTATATCACCTGACTCTATAGAATGAAGACCACGACCATCCTGGTTCGCATTATATCATTCACTGGAGTGAAGACCACATAACTTTCGTGGGAATTATAGCACCTGACTTTATAAAATGAAGACAACCACCATCTTGGCATGCATTACATCATTCAATTGGAGTGAAGATCGCAACACCTTCATTGGAATTGCATTACCTAACTCTATATTATAAATACCACGACCATCTTGGCTGACATTACATCTGACCACTATACTGAAGATCACCGCACCTTCGCTGAAATTATATCATGTGACTCTATAGAATGATGACCATAACCATCATGGCAGGAGTTACATCATTCAACCGGAGTGATAACCACAACACCTTCACTAGAATTATATCACCTAATTCTATAGAATGAAGACCACGACCATTTCTGCTGGCATTACATCATTCCACTGGAGTAAAGATTGCAACACCTTCGCTGGAATTATATCACATGACTCTATAGAATGAAGACCAAGACTATCTTGGCTGGCATTACATCATTCAACTGGAGTGAAGACCACACACATTCGCTGTAATTATATCACCTGACTCTATAGAATGAAGACCACGACCATCCTGGTTCGCATTATATCATTCGCTGGAGTGAAGACCACATAACTTTCGTGGGAATTATAGCACCTGACTTTATAAAATGAAGACAACCACCATCTTGGCATGCATTACATCATTCAATTGGAGTGAAGATCGCAACACCTTCATTGGAATTGCATTACCTAACTCTATATTATGAATACCACGACCATCTTGGTAGACATTACATCTGACCACTATACTGAAGATCACCGCACCTTCGCTGAAATTATATCATGTGACTCTATAGAATGATGACCATAACCATCATGGCTGGAGTTACATCATTCAACCGGAGTGATAACCACAACACCTTCACTAGAATTATATCACCTAATTCTATAGAATGAAGACCACGACCATTTCTCGCCGCATTACATCATTCCACCGAGTAAAGATTACAACACCTTCACTGGAATTATATCACATGACTCTATAGAATGAAGACCAAGACTATCTTGGCTGGCATTACATCATTCAACTGGAGTGAAGACCACACACATTCGCTGTAATTATATCACCCGACTCTATAGAATGAAGACCATGACCATCCTGGTTCGCATTATATCATTCGCTGGAGTGAAGATCACATAATTTACATAGGAATTATAGCACCTAACTTTATAAAATGAAGACACCCCCCATCTTGGCATGCATTACATCATTCAATTGGAGTGAAGATCACAACACCTTCATTGGAATTGCATTACCTAACTCTATATTATAAATACCACGACCATCTTGGCTGACATTACATCTGACCACTATATCAAGATCACCGCACCTTCAACAAATTATATCATGTGACTTTGTAGAATGAAGACCATAACCATCATGGTCGAGTTACATCATTCAACCTGAGTGATAACCACAACACCTTCACTAGAATTATATCACCTAATTCTATAGAATGAAGACCACGACCATTTCTCGCTGCATTACATCATTCCACCGAGTAAAGATTGCAACACCTTCACTGGAATTATATCACATGACTCTATAGAATGAAGACCAAGACAATCTTGGCTGGCATTACATCATTCAACTGGAGTGAAGACCACACACATTCGCTGTAATTATATCACCTGACTCTATAGAATGAAGACCACGACCATCCTGGTTCGCATTATATCATTCGCTGGAGTGAAGACCACATAACTTTCGTGGGAATTATAGCACCTGACTTTATAAAATGAAGACAACCACCATCTTGGCATGCATTACATCATTCAATTGGAGTGAAGATCGCAACACCTTCATTGGAATTGCAGTACCTAACTCTATATTATGAATACCACGACCATCTTCTCAGACAATACATCTGACCACTATAATGAAGATCACTCCACGTTCGCTGAAATTATATCATGTGACTCTATAGAATGAAGACCATAACCATCATGGCTGGAGTTACATCATTCAACCGGAGTGATAACCACAACACCTTCACTAGAATTATATAACCTAATTCTATAGAATGAAGACCACGACCATTTCTGCTGGCATTACATCATTCCACTGGAGTAAAGATTGCAACACCTTCGCTGGAATTATATCACATGACTCTATAGAATGAAGACCAAGACTATCTTGGCTAGCATTACATCATTCACATTCGCTGTAATTATATCACCTGACTCTATAGAATGAAGACCACGACCATCCTGGTTCGCATTATATCATTCGCTGGAGTGAAGACCACATAACTTTCGTAGGAATTATAGCACCTGACTTTATAAAATGAAGACAACCACCATCTTGGCATGCATTACATCATTCAATTGGAGTGAAGATCGCAACACCTTCATTGGAATTGCATTACCCAACTCTATATTATGAATACCACGACCATCTTGGCTGACATTACATCTGACCACTATACTGAAGATCACCGCACCTTCGCTGAAATTATATCATGTGACTCTATAGAATGAAGACCATAACCATCATCGGTCGAGTTCCATCATTCAACCGCAGTGATAACCACAACACCTTCACTAGAATTATATCACCTAATTCTATAGAATGAAGACCACGACCATTTCTGCTGGCATTACATCATTCCACTGGAGTAAAGATTGCAACACTTTCTCCTTTAATTATATCACATGACTCTATAGAATGAAGACCAAGACTATCTTGGCTGGCATTACATCATTCAACTGGAGTGAAGACCACACACATTCGCTGTAATTATATCACCTGATTCTATAGAATGAAGACCACGACCATCCTGGTTCGCATTATATCATTCACTGGAGTGAAGACCACATAACTTTCGTGGGAATTATAGCACCTGACTTTATAAAATGAAGACAACCACCATCTTGGCATGCATTACATCATTCAATTGGAGTGAAAATCGCAACACCTTCATTGGAATTGCATTACCTAACTCTATATTATGAATACCACGACCATCTTGGTAGACATTACATCTGACCACTATACAGAAGATCACCGCACGTTCGCTGAAATTATATCATGTGACTCTATAGAATAAAGACCATAACTATCATGGCTGGAGTTACATCATTCAACCGGAGTGATAACCACAACACCTTCACTAGAATTATATCACCTAATTCTATAGAATGAAGACCACGACCATTTCTGCTGGCATTACATCATTCCACTCGAGTAATGATTGCAACACCTTCGCTGGAATTATATCACATGACTCTATAGAAAGAAGACCAAGAGTATCTTGGCTGGCATTACATCATTTAACTGGAGAGAAGACCACAGACATTCGCTGTAATTATATCACCTGACTCTATAGAATGAAGACCACGACCATCCTGGTTCGCATTATATCATTCACTGGAGTGAAGACCGCATATCTTTCGTGGGAATTATAGCACCTGACTTTATAAAATGAAGACAACCACCATCTTGGCATTCATTACATCATTCAATTGGAGTGAAGATCGCAACACCTTCATTGGAATTGCATTACCTAACTCTATATTATGAATACCACGACCATCTTGGCAGACATTACATCTGACCACTATACTGAAGATCACCGCACCTTCGCTGAAATTATATCATGTGACTCTATAGAATGAAGACCATAACCATCATGGCTGGAGTTACATCATTCAACCACAGTGATAACCACAACACCTTCACTAGAATTATATCACCTAATTCTATAGAATGAAGACCACGACCATTTCTCGCTGCATTACATCATTCCACCGAGTAAAGATTGCAACACCTTCACGGAATTATATCACATGACTCTATAGAATGAAGACCAAGACTATCTTGGCCGGCATTACATCATTCAACCGAGTGAAGACCACACACATTCGCTGTAATTATATCACCAGACTCTATAGAATGAAGACCACGACCATCCTGGTTCGCATTATATCATTCGCTGGAGTGAAGACCACATAACTTTCGTGGGAATTATAGCACCTGACTTTATAAAATGAAGACAACCACCATCTTGGCATGCATTACATCATTCAATTGGAGTGAAGATCGCAACACCTTCATTGGAATTGCATTACCTAACTCTATATTATGAATACCACGACCATCTTGGCTGACATTACATCCGACCACTATATCAAGATCACCGCACCTTCAATAAATTATATCACGTGACTCTATAGAATGAAGACCATACCCATCATGATCGGGAGTTACATCATTCAACCGGAGTGATAACCACAACACCTTCACTAGAATTATATCACCTAATTCTATAGAATGAAGACCACGACCATTTCTGCTGGCATTACATCATTCCACTGGAGTAAAGATTGCAACACCTTCGCTGGAATTATATCACATGACTCTATAGAATGAAGACCAAGACAATCTTGGCTAGCATTACATCATTCAACTAGAGTGAAGACCACACACATTCGCTGTAATTATATCACCTGACTCTATAGAATGAAGACCACGACCATCCTGGTTCGCATTATATCATTCACTGGAGTGAAGACCACATAACTTTCGTGGGAATTATAGCACCTGACTTTATAAAATGAAGACAACCACCATCTTGGCATGCATTACATCATTCAATTGGAGTGAAGATCGCAACACCTTCATTGGAATTGCATTACCTAACTCTATATTATGAATACCACGACCATCTTGTCAGACAATACATCTGACCACTATAATGAAGATCACCGCACCTTCAACAAATTATATCATGTGACTCTATAGAATGAAGACCATAACCATCATGGTCGAGTTACATCATTCAACCTGAGTGATAACCACAACACCTTCACTAGAATTATCTCACCTAATTCTATAGAATGAAGACCACGACCATTTCTCGCTGCATTACATCATTCCAATCGAGTAAAGATTGCAACACCTTCGCCGGAATTATATCACATGACTCTATAGAATGAAGACCAAGACTATCTTGGCCACATTACATCATTCAACCGAGTGAAGACCACACACATTCGCTGTAATTATATCACCCGACTTTATAGAATGAAGACCACGACCATCCTGGTTCGCATTATATCATTCACTGGAGTGAAGACCACATAACTTTCGTGGGAATTATAGCACCGACTTTATAAAATGAAGACAACCACCATCTTGGCATGCATTACATCATTCAATTGGAGTGAAGATCGCAACACCTTCATTGGAATTGCATTACCTAACTCTATATTATGAATACCACGACCATCTTGGCCGACATTACATCCGACCACTATAATCAAGATCGCCGCACCTTCGCTAAAATTATATCACGTGACTCTATAGAATGATGACCATAACCATCATGATTGGCGTTACATCATTCAACCGGAGTGATAACCACAACACCTTCACTAGAATTATATCACCTAATTCTATAGAATGAAGACCACGACCATTTCTACTGGCATTACATCATTCCACTGGAGTAAAGATTGCAACACCTTCGCTGGAATTATATCACATGACTTTATAGAATGAAGACCAAGAGTATCTTGGCTGGCATTACATCATTTAACTGGAGTGAAGACCACACACATTCGCTGTAATTATATCACCTGACTCTATAGAATGAAGACCACGACCATCCTGGTTCGCATTATATCATTCGCTGGAGTGAAGACCACATAACTTTCGTGGGAATTATAGCACCTGACTTTATAAAATGAAGACAACCACCATCTTGGCATGCATTACATCATTCAATTGGAGTGAAGATCGCAACACCTTCATTGGAATTGCATTACCTAACTCTATATTATGAATACCACGACCATCTTGGCAGACATTACATCTGACCACTATACTGAAGATCACCGGACCTTCACTGAAATTATATCATGTGACTCTATAGAATGAAGACCATAACCATCATGGCTGGAGTTACATCATTCAACCGGAGTGATAACCACAACACCTTCACTAGAATTATATCACCTAATTCTATAGAATGAAGACCACGACCATTTCTGCTGGCATTACATCATTCCACTGGAGTAAAGATTGCAACACCTTCGCTGGAATTATATCATATGACTCTATAGAATGAAGACCAAGACAATCTTGGCTGGCAATTACATCATTCAACTGGAGTGAAGACCACACACATTCGCTGTAATTATATCACCTGACTCTATAGAATGAAGACCACGACCATCCTGGTTCGCATTATATTATTCGCTGGAGTGAAGACCACATAACTTTCGTGGGAATTATAGCACCTGACTTTATAAAATGAAGACAAACACCATCTTGGCATGCATTACATCAATCAATTGGAGTGAAGATCGCGGCACCTTCATTGGAATTGCATTACCTAACTCTATATTATGAATACCACGACCATCTTGGCAGAAATTACATCTGACCACTATACTGAAGATCACCACACGTTCGCTGAAATTATATCATGTGACTCTATAGAATAAAGACCATAACCATCATGGCTGGAGTTACATCATTCAACCGGAGTGATAACCACAACACCTTCACTAAAATTATATCACCTAATTCTATAGAATGAAGACCACGACCATTTCTGCTGGCATTACATCATTCCACTGGAGTAAAGATTGCAACACTTTCCTCTTTAATTATATCACATGACTCTATATAATGAAGACCAAGACTATCTTGGCTGGCATTACATCATTCAACTGGAGTGAAGACCACACACATTCGCTGTAATTATATCACCTGACTCTATAGAATGAAGACCACGACCATCCTGGTTCGCATTATATCATTCGCTGGAGTGAAGACCATATAACTTTCGTGGGAATTATAGCACCTGACTTTATAAAATGAAGACAACCACCATCTTGGCATGCATTACATCATTCAATTGGAGTGAAGATCGCAACACCTTCATTGGAATTGCATTACCTAACTCTATATTATGAATACCACAACCATATTGGTAGACATCACATCTGTCCACTATACTGAAGATCACCATACGTTCGCTGAAATTATATCATGTGACTCTATAGAATGAAGACCATAACCATCATGGCTGGAGTTACATCATTCAACCGGAGTGATAACCACAACACCTTCACTAGAATTATATCACCTAATTCTATAGAATGAAGACCACGACCATTTTTGCTGGCATTACATCATTCCACTGGAGTAAAGATTGCAACTCCTTCGTTGTAATTATATCACCTGACTCTATAGAATGAAGACCACGACCATCCTGGTTCGCATTATATCATTCGCTGGAGTGAAGACCACATAACTTTCGTGGGAATTATAGCACCTGACTTTATAAAATGAAGACAACCACCATCTTGGCATGCATTACATCATTCAATTGGAGTGAAGATCGCAACACCTTCATTGGAATTGCATTACCTAACTCTATATTATGAATACCACGACCATCTTGGTAGACATTACATCTGACCACTATACAGAAGATCACCGCACCTTCAACAAATTATATCACGTGACTCTATAGAATGAAGACCATAACCATCATGGTCGAGTTACATCATTCAACCTGAGTGATAACCACAACACCTTCACTAGAATTATATCACCTAATTCTATAGAATGAAGACCACGACCATTTCTCGCCGCATTACATCATTCCACCGAGTAGAGATTGCAACACCTTCGCTGGAATTATATCACATGACTCTATAGAATGAAGACCAAGACAATCTTGGCTAGCATTACATCATTCAACTAGAGTGAAGACCACACACATTCGCTGTAATTATATCACCTGACTCTATAGAATGAAGACCACGACCATCCTGGTTCGCATTATATCATTCACTGGAGTGAAGACCACATAACTTTCGTGGGAATTATAGCACCTGACTTTATAAAATGAAGACAACCACCATCTTGGCATGCATTACATCATTCAATTGGAGTGAAGATCGCAACACATTCATTGGAATTGCATTAACTAACTCTTTATTATGAATACCACGACCATCTTGGCTGACATTACATCTGACCATTATACTGAAGATCACCGCACCTTCGCTGAAATTATATCATATGACTTTATAGAATAAAGACCATAACCATCATGGATGGAGTTACATCATTCAACCAGAGTGATAACCACAACACCTTCACTAGAATTATATCACCTAATTCTATAGAATGAAGACCACGACCATTTCTGCTAGCATTACATCATTCCACTAGAGTAAAGATTGCAACACCTTCGCTGGAATTATATCACATGACTCTATAGAATGAAGACCAAGACTATCCTGGCTGGCATTACATCATTCCACTAGAGTGAGAACCACATAACTTTCGTAGGAATTATAGCACCTGACTTTATAAAATGAAGACAACCACCATCTTGGCATGCATTACATCATTCAATTGGAGTGAAGATCGCAACACCTTCATTGGAATTGCATTACCTAACTCTATATTATGAATACCACGACCATCTTGGTAGACATTACATCTGACCACTATACAGAAGATCACCGCACGTTCGCTGAAATTATATCATGTGACTCTATAGAATAAAGACCATAACCATCATGGCTGGAGTTACATCATTCAACCGGAGTGATAACCACAACACCTTCACTAGAATTATATCACCTAATTCTATAGAATGAAGACCTCGACCATTTCTGCTGGCATTATATCATTCCACTGGAGTAAAGATTGCAACACCTTCGCTGGAATTATATCACATGACTCTATACAATGAAGACCACGACTATCTTGGCTGGCAATTACATCATTCAACTGGAGTGAAGACCACACACATTCGCTGTAATTATATCACCTGACTCTATAGAATGAAGACCACGACCATCCTGGTTCGCATTATATTATTCGCTGGAGTGAAGACCACATAACTTTCGTGGGAATTATAGCACCTGACTTTATAAAATGAAGACAACCACCATCTTGGCATGCATTACATCAATCAATTGGAGTGAAGATCGCAACACCTTCATTGGAATTGCATTACCTAACTCTATATTATGAATACCACGACCATCTTGGCAGAAATTACATCTGACCACTATACTGAAGATCACCGCACGTTCGCTGAAATTATATCATGTGACTCTATAGAATGAAGACCATAACCATCATGGCTGGAGTTACATCATTCAACCGGAGTGATAACCACAACACCTTCACTAGAATTATATCACCTAATTCTATAGAATGAAGACCACGACCATTTCTGCTGGCATTACATCATTCCACTGGAGTAAAGATTGCAACACTTTCTCCTTTAATTATATCACATGACTCTATAGAATGAAGACCAAGACTATCTTGGCTGGCATTACATCATTCAACTGGAGTGAAGACCACACACATTCGCTGTAATTATATCACATGACTCTATAGAATGAAGACCACGACCATCCTGGTTCGCATTATATCATTCACTGGAGTGAAGACCACATAACTTTCGTGGGAATTATAGCACCTGACTTTATAAAATGAAGACAACCACCATCTTGGCATGCATTACATCATTCAATTGGAGTGAAGATCGCAACACCTTCATTGGAATTGCATTACCTAACTCTATATTATGAATACCACGACCATCTTGGCAGACATTACATCTGACCACTAAACTGAAGATCACCGGACCTTCGCTGAAATTATATCATGTGACTCTATAGAATGAAGACCATAACCATCATGGTTGGCGTTACATCATTCAATCGGAGTGATAACCACAACACCTTCACTAGAATTATATCACCTAATTCTATAGAATGAAGACCACGACCATTTCTGCTGGCATTACATCATTCCACTGGAGTAAAGATTGTAACACCTTCGCTGGAATTATATGACATGACTCTATAGAATGAAGACCAAGACCATCCTGGCTCGCATTACATCATTCGACTAGAGTGAAGACTACAGAACCTTCATAGGAATTATAGCACCTAACTCTATAAAATTAAGACCACCACCATCTTGGAGAGCATTACAACATTTAATTGGAGTCAAGATCGCAACACCTTCACTGAAATTACATTACCTAACTCTATATTATAAAGACCACCACCATCTTGGCAGACATTACATCTGACAACTATACTGACGATCAACGCACCTTCGCTGAAATTATATCATGTGACTATATAGAATGAAGACCATAACCATCATAGCTGGCGTTACTTCATTCAACCGGAGTGAAAACCACAACACCTTCACTAGAATTATATCACCTAATTCTATAAAATGAAGACCACGACCATTTCTGCTGGCATTACATCATTCCACTGGAGTAAAGATTGCAATACTTTCTCCTTTAATTATATCACATGACTCTATAGAATGACGACCAAGACTATCTTGGCTGGCATTACAACATTCAACTGGAGTGAAGACCACACACATTCGCGGTAATTATATCACATGACTCTATAGAATGAAGACCACGACCATCCTGGTTCGCATTATATCATTCCCTGGAGTGAAGACCACATAACTTTCGTGGGAATTATAGCACCTGACTTTATAAAATGAAGACAACCACCATCTTGGCATGCATTACATCAATCAATTGGAGTGAAGATCGCAACACCTTCATTGGAATTGCATTACCTAACTCTATATTATGAATACCGCGACCATCTTGGCAGACATTACATCTGACCACTATACTGAAGATCACCGCACCTTCAATAAATTATATCACGTGACTCTATAGAATGAAGACCATAACCATCATGGTCGAGTTACATCATTCAACCTGAGTGATAACCACAACACCTTCACTAGAATTATATCACCTAATTCTATAGAATGAAGACCACGACCATTTCTCGCCGCATTACATCATTCCATTGGAGTAAATATTGCAACACCTTCGCTAGAATTATATCACATGACTCTATAGAATGACGACCAAGATCATCTTGGCTGGCATTACATCAATCAACTGGAGTAAAGACCACACAGCTTCGCTGTAATTATATAACCTGACTCTATAGAATGAAGACCACGACCATCCTGGTTCGCATTATATCATTCACTGGAGTGAAGACCACATAACTTTCGTGGGAATTATAGCACCTGACTTTATAAAATGAAGACAACCACCATCTTGGCATGCATTACATCATTCAATTGGAGTGAAGATCGCAACACCTTCATTGGAATTGCATTACCTAACTCTATATTATGAATACCACGACCATCTTGGCAGAAATTACATCTGACCACTATATCAAGATCACCGCACGCTCAATAAATTATATCATGTGACTTCTATAGAATGAAGACCATAACCATCATGGCCGGAGTTACATCATTCAACCTGAGTGATAACCACAACACCTTCACTAGAATTATATCACCTAATTCTATAGAATGAAGACCACGACCATTTCTCGCTGCATTACATCATTCCAATCGAGTAAAGATTGCAACACCTTCGCCGGAATTATATCACATGACTTTATAGAATGAAGACCAAGACTATCTTTGCTGGCATTACATCATTCAACTGGAGTAAATACCACACACATTCGCTGTAATTATATCACCTGACTCTATAGAATGAAGACCACGGCCATCCTGGTTCGCATTATATCATTCGCTGGAGTGAAGACCTTTCGTAGGAATTATAGCACCTAACTTTATAAAATGAAGACAACCACCATCTTGGCATGCATTACATCATTCAATTGGAGTGAAGATCACAACACCTTCATTGGAATTGCATTACCTAACTCTATATTATGAATACCACGACCATCTTGGCTGAAATTACATCTGACCACTATACTGAAGATCACCGCACGTTCGCAGAAATTATATCATGTGACTCTATAGAATGATGACCATAACCATCATGATTGGCGTTGCATCATTCAACCGGAGTGATAACCACAACACCTTCACTAGAATTATATCACCTAATTCTATAGAATGAAGACCACGACCATTTCTGCTGGCATTACATCATTCCACTGGAGTAAAGATTGCAACACCTTCGCTGGAATTATATCACATGACTCTATAGAATGAAGACCAAGAGTATCTTGGCTGGCATTACATCATTTAACTAGAGTGAAGACCACACTCCTTCGCTGTAATTATATCACCTGACTCTATAGAATGAAGACCACGACCATCCTGGTTCGCATTATATCATTCGCTGGAGTGAAGACCACATAACTTTCATGGGAATTATAGCACCTGACTTTATAAAATGAAGACAACCACCATCTTGGCATGAATTACATCATTCAATTGGAGTGAAGATCGCAACACCTTCATTGGAAATGCATTACCTAACTCTATATTATGAATACCACGACCATCTTGGCTGACATTACATCTGACCACTATACTGAAGATCACCGCACGTTCGCTGAAATTATATCATGTGACTCTATAGAATGAAGACCATAACCATCATGGCTGGAGTTACATCATTCAACCGGAGTGATAACCACAACACCTTCACTAGAATTATATCACCTAATTCTATAGAATGAAGACCACGACCATTTCTACTGGCATTACATCATTCCACTGGAGTATCTATAGAATGAAGACCAAGAGTATCTTGGCTGGCATTACATCCTTTAACTATAGTGAAGACCACACACATTCACTGTAATTATATCACCTGACTCTATAGAATGAAGACCACGACCATCCTGGTTCGCATTATATTATTCGCTGGAGTGAAGACCACATAACTTTCGTGGGAATTATAGCACCTGACTTTATAAAATGAAGACAACCACCATCTTGGCATGCATTACATCAATCAATTGGAGTGAAGATCGCAACACCTTCATTGGAATTGCAT
Organism: Anisodus acutangulus; assembly: GCA_029783415.1. NCBI lineage: Eukaryota > Viridiplantae > Streptophyta > Magnoliopsida > Solanales > Solanaceae > Anisodus > Anisodus acutangulus. The sequence goes on from CM056497.1 coordinate 35,482,069, forward strand.
TACCTAACTCTATATTATGAATACCACGACCATCTTGGCAGACATTACATCTGACCACTATACTGAAGATCACCGCACGTTCGCTGAAATTATATCATGTGACTCTATAAAATGAAGACCATAACCATCATGGCTGGAGTTACATCATTTAACCGGAGTGATAACCACAACACCTTCACTAGAATTATATCACCTAATTCAATAGAATGGAGACCACGACCATTTCTGCTGGCATAACATCATTCCACTGGAGTAATGATTGCAACACCTTCACTGGAATTATATCACATGACTCTATAGAATAAAGACCAAGACTATCTTGGCTAGCATTACATCATTCAACTGGAGTGAAGACCACACACATTCTCTGTAATTATATCACCTGACTCTATAGAATGAAGACCACGACCATCCTGGTTCGCATTATATCATTCACTGGAGTGAAGACCACATAACTTTCGTGGGAATTATAGCACCTGACTTTATAAAATGAAGACAACCACCATCTTGGCATGCATTACATCATTCAATTGGAGTGAAGATCGCAACACCTTCATTGGAATTGCATTACCTAACTCTATATTATGAATGCCACGACCATCTTGACAGACATTACATCTGACCACTATACTGAAGATCACCGCAAGTTCGCTGAAATTATATCATGTGACTCTATAGAATGAAGACCATAACCATCATGGCTGGAGTTACATCATTCAACCGGAGTGATAACCACAACACCTTCACTAGAATTATATCACCTAATTCTATAGAATGAAGACCACGACCATTTCTGCTGGCATTACATCATTCCACTGGAGTAAAGATTGCAACACCTTCGCTGGAATTATATCACATGACTCTATAGAATGAAGACCAAGACTATCTTGGCTAGCATTACATCATTCAACTAGAGTGAAGACCACACACATTCGCTGTAATTATATCACCTGACTCTATAGAATGAAGACCACGACCATGCTGATTCGCATTGTATCATTCGCTGGAGTGAAGTCCTTTCGTAGGAATTATAGCACCTAACTTTATAAAATGAAGACAACTACCATCTTGGCATGCATTACATCATTCAATTGGAGTGAAGATCACAACACCTTCATTGGAATTGCATTACCTAACTCTATATTATGAATACCACGACCATCTTGGCTGACATTACATCTGACCACTATACTGAAGATCACCGCACGTTCGCTGAAATTATATCATGTGACTCTATAGAATGAAGACCATAACCATCATGGCTGGAGTTACATCATTCAACCGGAGTGATAACCACAACACCTTCACTAGAATTATATAACCTAATTCTATAGAATGAAGACCACGACCATTTCTGCTGGCATTACATCATTCCACTGGAGTAAAGATTGCAATACTTTCTCCTTTAATTATATCACATGACTCTATAGAATGAAGACCAAGACTATCTTGGCTGACATTACAGCATTCAACTGGAGTGAAGACCACACACATTCGCTGTAATTATATCACCTGACTCTATAGAATGAAGACCACGACCATCCTGGTTCGCATTATATCATTCGCTGGAGTGAAGACCACATAACTTTCGTGGGAATTATAGCACCTGACTTTATAAAATGAAGACAACCACCATCTTGGCATGCATTACATCATTCAATTGGAGTGAAGATCGCAATACCTTCATTGGAATTGCATTACCTAACTCTATATTATGAATACCACGACCATCTTGGCTGACATTACATCTGACCACTATACTGAAGATCACCGCACGTTCGCTGAAATTATATCATGTGACTGTATAGAATGACGACCATAACCATCATGGCTGGAGTTACATCATTCAACCGGAGTGATAACCACAACACCTTCACTAGAATTATATCATCTAATTCTATAGAATGAAGACCACGACCATTTCTGCTGGCATTACATCATTCCACTAGAGAAATTCGCTGGAATTATATCACATGACTCTATAGAATGAAGACCAAGACTATCCTGGCTGGCATTACATCATTCAACTGGAGTGAAGACCACACACATTCGCTGTAATTATATCACCTGACTCTATAGAATGAAGACCACGACCATCCTGGTTCGCATTATATCATTCACTGGAGTGAAGACCACATAACTTTCGTGGGAATTATAGCACCTGACTTTATAAAATGAAGACAACCACCATCTTGGCATGCATTACATCATTCAATTGGAGTGAAAATCGCAACACCTTCATTGGAATTGCATTACCTAACTCTATATTATGAATACCACGACCATCTTGGTAGACATTACATCTGACCACTATACAGAAGATCACCGCACGTTCGCTGAAATTATATCATGTGACTCTATAGAATAAAGACCATAACCATCATGGCTGGAGTTACATCATTCAACCGGAGTGATAACCACAACACCTTCACTAGAATTATATCACCTAATTCTATAGAATGAAGACCACGACCATTTCTGCTGGCATTACATCATTCCACTGGAGTAAAGATTGCAACACCTTCGCTGGAATTATATCACATGACTCTATAGAATGAAGACCAAGACTATCTTGGCTAGCATTACATCATTCAACTGGAGTGAAGACCACACACATTCTCTGTAATTATATCACCTGACTCTATAGAATGAAGACCACGACCATCCTGGTTCGCATTATATCGTTCGCTGGAGTGAAGACCACATAACTTTCGTTGGAATTTTAGCACCTGACTTTATAAAATGAAGACAACCACCATCTTGGCATGCATTACATCATTCAATTGGAGTGAAGATCACAACACCTTCATTGGAATTGCATTACCTAACTCTATATTATGAATACCACGACCATCTTGGCAGACATTACATCTGACCACTATACTGAAGATCACCGCACGTTCGCTGAAATTATATCATGTGACTCTATAGAATGAAGACCATAACCATCATGGCTGGAGTTACATCATTCAACCGGAGTGATAACCACAACACCTTCACTAGAATTATATCACCTAATTCTATAGAATGAAGACCACGACCATTTCTGCTGGCATTACATCATTCCACTGGAGTAAAGATTGCAACACCTTCGCTGGAATTATATCACATGACTCTATAGAATGAAGACCAAGAGTATCTTGGCTGGCATTACATCATTTAACTGGAGTGAAGACCACACACATTCGATGTAATTATATCACATGACTCTATAGAATGAAGACCACGACCATCCTGGTTCGCATTATATCATTCACTGGAGTGAAGACCACATAACTTTCGTGGGAATTATAGCACCTGACTTTATAAAATGAAGACAACCACCATCTTGGCATGCATTACATCATTCAATTGGAGTGAAGATCGCAACACCTTCATTGGAATTGCATTACCTAACTCTATATTATGAATACCACGACCATCTTGGCAGACATTACATCTAACCACTATACTGAAGATCATCGCACGCTCAATAACTTATATCATGTGACTCTATAAAATGAAGACCATAACCATCATGGCTGGAGTTACATCATTCAACCGGAGTGATAACCACAACACCTTCACTAGAATTATATCACCTAATTCAATAGAATGGAGACCACGACCATTTCTGCTGGCATAACATCATTCCACTGGAGTAAAGATTGCAACACCTTCGCTGGAATTATATCACATGACTCTATAGAATGAAGACCAAGACTATCTTGGCTGGCATTACATCATTCAATTGGAGTGAAGACCACACACATTCGCTGTATTTATATCACCTGACTCTATAGAATGAAGACCACGACCATCCTGGTTCGCATTATATCATTCGCTGGAGTGAAGACCTTTCGTAGGAATTATAGCACCTAACTTTATAAAATGAAGACAACCACCATCTTGGCATGCATTACATCATTCAATTGGAGTGAAGATCACAACACCTTCATTGGAATTGCATTACCTAACTCTATATTATGAATACCACGACCATCTTGGCAGACATTACATCTGACCACTATACTGAAGATCACCGCACGTTCGCTGAAATTATATCATGTGACTCTATAAAATGAAGACCATAACCATCATGGCTGGAGTTACATCATTCAACCGGAGTGATAACCACAACACCTTCACTAGAATTATATCACCTAATTCAATAGAATGGAGACCACGACCATTTCTGCTGGCATAACATCATTCCACTGGAGTAAAGATTGCAACACCTTCGCTGGAATTATATCACATGACTCTATAGAATGAAGACCAAGACTATCTTGGCTAGCATTACATCATTCAACTGGAGTGAAGACCACACACATTCTCTGTAATTATATCACCTGACTCTATAGAATGAAGACCACGACCATCCTGGTTCGCATTATATCATTCGCTGGAGTGAAGACCACATAACTTTCGTGTGAATTTTAGCACCTGACTTTATAAAATGAAGACAACCACCATCTTGGCATGCATTACATCATTCAATTGGAGTGAAGATCACAACACCTTCTTTGGAATTGTATTACCTAACTCTATATTATGAATACCACGAACATCTTGGCCGACATTACATCCGACCACTATATCAAGATCACCGCACCTTCAACAAATTATATCATGTGACTCTATAGAATGAAGACCATAACCATCATGGCTGGAGTTACATCATTCAACCGGAGTGATAACCACAACACCTTCACTAGAATTATATCACCTAATTCTATAGAATGAAGACCACGACCATTTCTGCTGGCATTACATCATTCGACTACAGTAAAGATTGCAACACTTTTGCCTTTAATTCTATCACATGACTCTATAGAATGAAGACCAAGACTATCTTGGCTGGCATTACATCATTCAACTGGAGTGAAGACCACACACATTCGCTGTAATTATATCACCTGACTCTATAGAATGAAGACCACGACCATCCTGGTTCGCATTATATCATTCGCTGGAGTGAAGACCACATAACTTTCGTGGGAATTATAGCACCTGACTTTATAAAATGAAGACAACCACCATCTTGGCATGCATTACATCATTCAATTGGAGTGAAGATCGCAACACCTTCATTGGAATTGCATTACCTAACTCTATATTATGAATACCACGACCATCTTGGCAGACATTACATCTGACCACTATACTGAAGATCACCGCACGTTCGCTGAAATTATATCATGTGACTCTATAGAATGAAGACCATAACCATTATAGTCGGAGTTACATCATTCAACCGGAGTGAAAACCACAACACCTTCACTTGAATTATATCACCTAATTCTATAGAATGAAGACCACGACCATTTTTACTGGCATTACATCATTTGACTAGAGTAAAGATTGCAACACTTTCGCCTTTAATTATATCACATGACTCTATAGAATGAAGACCAAGACTATCTTGGCTGGCATTACATCATTCAACTGGAGTGAATACCACACACATTCGCTGTAATTATATCACCTAACTCTATAGAATGAAGACCACGACCATCCTGGTTCGCATTATATCATTCGCTGGAGTGAAGACCATTCGTAGGAATTATAGCACCTAACTTTATAAAATGAAGACAACCACCATCTTGGCATGCATTACATCATTCAATTGGAGTGAAGATCACAACACCTTCATTGGAATTGCATTACCTAACTCTATATTATGAATACCACGACCATCTTGGCAGACATTACATCTGACCACTATACTGAAGATCACCGCACGTTCGCTGAAATTATATCATGTGACTCTATAGAATGAAGACCATAACCATCATGGCTGGAGTTACATCATTCAACCGGAGTGATAACCACAACACCTTCACTAGAATTATATCACCTAATTCTATAGAATGAAGACCACGACCATTTCCACTGCATTACATCATTCCACTGGAGTAAAGATTGCAACACCTTCACTGGAATTATATCACATGACTCTATAGAATGAAGACCAAGACTATCTTGGCTGGCATTACATCATTCAACTGGAGTGAAGACCACACACATTCGCTGTAATTATATCACCTGACTCTATAGAATGAAGACCACGACCATCCTGGTTCGCATTATATCATTCGCCGGAGTGAAGACCACATAACTTTCGTGGGAATTATAGCACCTGACTTTATAAAATGAAGACAACCACCATCTTGGCATGCATTACATCATTCAATTGGAGTGAAGATCGCAACACCTTCATTGGAATTGCATTACCTAACTCTATATTATGAATACCACGACCATCTTGGTAGACATTACATCTGACCACTATATCAAGATCACCGCACGCTCAATAAATTATATCATGTGACTCTATAGAATGAAGACCATAACCATCATGGCTGGAGTTACATCATTCAACCGGAGTGATAACCACAACACCTTCACTAGAATTATATAACCTAATTCTATAGAATGAAGACCACGACCATTTCTGCTGGCATTACATCATTCCACTGGAGTAAAGATTGCAACACCTTCGCTGGAATTATATCACATGACTCTATAGAATGAAGACCAAGACAATCTTGGCTGGCATTACATCATTCAACTGGAGTGAAGACCACACACATTCACTGTAATTATATCACCAGACTCTATAGAATGAAGACCACGACCATCTTGGTTCGCATTATATCATTCGCTGGAGTGAAGACCACATAACTTTCATGGGAATTATAGCACCTGACTTTATAAAATGAAGACAACCACCATCTTGGCATGAATTACATCATTCAATTGGAGTGAAGATCGCAACACCTTCATTGGAAATGCATTACCTAACTCTATATTATGAATACCACGACCATCTTGGCAGACATTACATCTGACCACTATACTGAAGATCACTGCACGTTCGCTGAAATTATATCATGTGACTCTATAGAATGATGACCATAAACATCATGGCTGGAGTTACATCATTCAACCGGAGTGATAACCACAACACCTTCACTAGAATTATATCACCTAATTCTATAGAATGAAGACCACGACCATTTCTGCTGGCATTACATCATTCCACTAGAGTAAAGATTGCAACACCTTCACTGGAATTATATCACATGACTCTATAGAATGAAGACCAAGACTATCTTGGCTGGCATTACATCATTCAACTGGAGTGAAGACCACACACATTCGCTGTAATTATATCACCTGACTCTATAGAATGAAGACCACGACCATCCTGGTTCGCATTATATCATTCACTGGAGTGAAGACCACATAACTTTCGTGGGAATTATAGCACCTGACTTTATAAAATGAAGACAACCACCATCTTGGCATGCATTACATCATTCAATTGGAGTGAAGATCGCAACACCTTCATTGGAATTGCATTACCTAACTCTATATTATGAATACCACGACCATCTTGGCAGACATTACATCTGACCACTATACTGAAGATCACCGCACGTTCGCTGAAATTATATCATGTGACTCTATAGAATGAAGACCATAACCATCATGGCTGGAGTTACATCATTCAACCGGAGTGATAACCACAACACCTTCACTAGAATTATATCACCTAATTCTATAGAATGAAGACCACGACCATTTCTGCTGGCATTACATCATTCCACTGGAGTAAAGATTGCAACACCTTCGCTGGAATTATATCACATGACTCTATAGAATGAAGACCAAGACTATCTTGGCTAGCATTACATCATTCAACTGGAGTGAAGACCACACACATTCGCTGTAATTATATCACCTGACTCTATAGAATGAAGACCACGACCATCCTCGTTCGCATTATATCATTCCCTGGAGTGAAGACCACATAACTCTCGTGGGAATTATAGCACCTGACTTTATAAAATGAAGACAACCACCATCTTGGCATGCATTACATCATTCAATTGGAGTGAAAATTGCAACACCTTCATTGGAATTGCATTACCTAACTATATATTATGAATACCACGACCATCTTGGTAGACATTACATCTGACCACTATACAGAAGATCACCGCATGTTCGCTGAAATTATATCATGTGACTCTATAGAATAAAGACCATAACCATCATGGCTGGAGTTACATCATTCAACCGGAGTGATAACCACAACACCTTCACTAGAATTATATCACCTAATTCTATAGAATGAAGACCTCGACCATTTCTGCTGGCATTATATCATTCCACTGGAGTAAAGATTGCAACACCTTCGCTGGAATTACATCACATGACTCTATAGAATGAAAACCATGACCAACCTGGCTCGCATTACATCATTCGACTCGAGTGAAGACCACATAACCTTCATAGGAATTATAGCACCTGACTCTATAAAATGAAGACCACCTCCATCTTGGAGAGCATTACATCATTTAATTGGAGTGAAGATCGCAACACCTTCATTGGAATTGCATTACCCAACTCTATATTATGAATACCACGACCATCTTGGCTGACATTACATCTGACCACTATACTGAAGATCACCGCAAGTTAAATTATATCATGTGACTCTATAGAATGAAGACCATAACCATCATGGCTGGAGTTACATCATTCAACCGGAGTGATAACCACAACACCTTCACTAGAATTATATCACCTAATTCTATAGAATGAAGACCACGACCATTTCTGCTGGCATTACATCATTCCACTGGAGTAAAGATTGCAACACCTTCGCTGGAATTATATCACATGACTCTATAGAATGAAGACCAAGACAATCTTGGCTGGCATTACATCATTCAACTGGAGTGAAGACCACACACATTCGCTGTAATTATATCACCTGACTCTATAGAATGAAGACCACGACCATCCTGGTTCGCATTATATCATTCACTGGAGTGAAGACCACATAACTTTCGTGGGAATTATAGCACCTGACTTTATAAAATGAAGACAACCACCATCTTGGCATGCATTACATCATTCAATTGGAGTGAAGATCGCAACACCTTCATTGGAATTGCATTACCTAACTCTATATTATGAATACCACGACCATCTTGGTAGACATTACATCTGACCACTATACAGAAGATCACCGCACGTTCGCTGAAATTATATCATGTGACTCTATAGAATAAAGACCATAACTATCATGGCTGGAGTTACATCATTCAACCGGAGTGATAACCACAACACCTTCACTAGAATTATATCACCTAATTCTATAGAATGAAGACCACGACCATTTCTGCTGGCATTACATCATTCCACTGGAGTAAAGATTGCAACACCTTCGCTGGAATTATATCACATGACTCTATAGAATGAAGACCAAGACAATCTTGGCTGGCAATTACATCATTCAACTGGAGTGAAGACCACACACATTCGCTGTAATTATATCACCTGACTCTATAGAATGAAGACCACGACCATCCTGGTTCGCATTATATTATTCGCTGGAGTGAAGACCACATAACTTTCGTGGGAATTATAGCACCTGACTTTATAAAATGAAGACAACCACCATCTTGGCATGCATTACATCATTCAATTGGAGTGAAGATCGCAACACCTTCATTGGAATTGCATTACCTAACTCTATATTATGAATACCACAACCATCTTGGTAGACATTACATCTGACCATTATACTGAAGATCACCGCACGTTCGCTGAAATTATATCATGTGACTCTATAGAATGAAGACCATAACCATCATGGCTGGAGTTACATCATTCAACCGGAGTGATAACCACAACACCTTCACTAGAATTATATCACCTAATTCTATAGAATGAAGACCACGACCATTTCTGCTGGCATTACATCATTCCACTAGAGTAAAGATTGCAACACCTTCGCTGGAATTATATCACATGACTCTATAGAATGAAGACCAAGACTATCTTGGCTGGCATTACATCATTCAACTGGAGTGAAGACCACACACATTCGCTGTAATTATATCACCTGACTCTATAGAATGAAGACCACGACCATCCTGGCTCGCATTACATCATTCGACTAGAGTGAAGACTACATAACCTTCATAGGAATTATAGCACCTGACTCTATAAAATTAAGACCACCACCATCTTGGAGAGCATTACAACATTTAATATGAGTGAAGATCGCAACACCTTCACTGAAATTACATTACCTAACTCTATATTATGAAGACCACCACCATCTTGGCTGACATTACATCTGACCACTATACTGAAGATCACCGGACCTTCGCTGAAATTATATCATGTGACTCTATAGAATGAAGACCATAACTATTGAATAACATAATAATATGGGTTAAACATAAAATTGGATTAAAATAAGGCTTCTTGAAATCCTACATATCTTGACCGGATGTTAACCTTTTAATATCACCCTAAATTATCTCCTACGCTAACTCGAGGAAGTCATTTCTCTCTAACTCGAATTAAGCCAAAAGTGTATTGTCCGACTCATTTCACAGTGCACGGCAAAGAACGGTTAAAGACGGATGATGGTCGATATGTGCTTTATTAATAATGGTGGATGATGATGAAGGATCTGTGATTTGGTCCCTAAATTGGATTTAGGGCTCGAACAATTTTGAAAAATCAACACAGAAATGTTTTGTCAGGACATCGGCGCCGCAACCCTATGGTAGACGCCGCGGCGCTTGCTAGGGTTTTCAAGGCCGCACCGCGGCTTCATGGTGGAGCATCGCGGCGCTAATGCTTCGTTTCAAATTTTGGACTTACTGTACAGTAGGCGTCGTGGAGCTAATGCATTTTTAGAAGCCGAAAGGCTTCTGCCTCAGTGGCACCACAGCTCCATGGTGGAGCGTCGCAGCGCTAATGCATTTGCAAAAGCCGAAATGTTTCTGCCCTTGCAGCGCCGCAGCGCTAATGCATTTGCAGAAGCCGAAAGGCTTCTGCCTCAGTGGCGTCGCGACCCTAATGATTAGCATCGCGGCCCCACCTATCCAGAAAATTAAAAAAAATCAGAGTTCAGAATTTTTAACCCAAGATTATTAAATTACAGTATATTATTTGATAAGTATATTGTTTATATGTTAAATGTCAAATTATTTGTCATTTAAATTATTAGAAAAACGTCCGCTATAACTGTCTGGGCAGGCGACGCCCAGTATTTGATTAAACCATCTTGTATCATGCATATTGGATTGACGGTACCCAACTATATGTGTCATTAGCTTTGCATGATATTAAGATGTCATATTGGATATGGCGTAAAAGAGTTAATCTTAGTTAAAATCCTGAATTAAAATGTTCCCCAAAATTTTGAATACAAGTCTAAAATAAAATGTGTCGTCCATTATAATTGTTAGAGTGCAAAATTATTTTCGGCGATACGAGTATTTATGCCAAAGCATTTGCTCTAAGTCTACGAGGACCCAGACTCTTTCATAGATGTGTTTTAAATGTAAAGATAAACGATAAACTTTTGTGGGTATTTACACCAAAGTGTTTTCTCACAAAGACCAAATTTACTTAGATACATAAACACAGTCGTGTAATGGGGTTGACTTGCTTAGACAAATCTTGGCGCCAAAGTGTCGGACTAATCTAAGGACGCAAGATTAAATATATTATTGATCAACCAAGAGTTGCAAATAAGTTTTGCAATTGGTTTAGAACCTACCAATATGTGTTATTGAAGTTATCAGCCAAAGCAAATGCGGAGATAACATAGGCTTGGATCTTGGCCCATTATGACCTCAATTAATATAGGTCTGTATTCTACCATGGGGTCGTAGAAGTATGTTAAAATAGTGGAAGCTAATTAAACAAAATGACATGTTGATTAGCCTAAACGAATGTGTATACTAGGAAATAGATTTTGAGTTTAATTTTCAGTCTCTCTAATTCTTCAGATTATCAAAGATGTCGAGCTTATCATTGAAAATGTTGATTGAGATGAACAAACTTACTGGACCGAACTACCTTGACTGGCTAAGGAATTTGTGAATAGTACTTAGACAAGAGAAAATAGAATACGTGTTGGACACGGTGTTCCCAACAGTCCTTGCGACAGACTCTCCCTCGTTCCTTTGAAAACTTCATAGTGAATTTCAATATGAATGGAACGAAGGCGAGTCTGTCGGAGCTGTACAACATGCTCAAGACCTTTGAGTCTTCCAGTTCCAAAGGCAAAGTTGTGCTCATGGACTAGCCGACCCAAGTCGAAAGGTAAGGAATGGCAGAAGAAGAAGAGAAAAATAGTCGTTGCGCCCTCAACTATGAAGCCTAAGGGAGGTGTAAAGAAAAAGAAGGTGAATCCGGGTAAAGATGTATGTCTCAACTGTAACCAGAAGGGGCATTGGAAGAAGGACTGCACGGCTCCAAGAGGAGGAAAAGCACCAGGTGCTTCTACCTCTGGTTGATAAGGTATGTACGTCATTGAAATAAATATGTCTATAAATAACTCTCATTCCTGGGTATTGGATACCGCTTGTGGCTCACACATTTGTACAAATGTGCAGGGGCTAACTGACTCGCCTAAGAGAAGAGTTTAATAAAGCGGAGAGGGATTTTCCGACAACAAAAAAGCTTTTCTCCCCAACCGAGGTGATAGACCACCTTATGGCCGATATGATTACCAGCTAAAGGACAAAAAGACGGGGTTGAATGCGACTCTACCAATACCAATCGACCTACGCGTTGGAAATGGAGCACGAGTGGATGTTGAGTGCGTAGGAACTTATAGATTAAATTTTCCTTCTGGCTATTGTTTAGTGTTAAATGATTGCTACTATGTACCCTCGTTAACGAGGAATATCATTTCTATCTCTGTTTTGGACATGGAGGGTTTTTCCTCATATATTTATTATGGCAGTCAAGTATTGTCTTTTGATAATGTTATATATGGAACTGCTCCTCTTGTGAATGGATTATATACACTAAACTGTAGTCGAGAAATATTCAATGTACAAAATAAACAAGCTAAGATAAGTAATAGAAACACTACCTACCTATGGCATTGCAGACTTGGTCATATCAACGAATCAAGGATAGCAATGTTGAGGAAGTTAGACTACCTCGAACCATTTGACTTAGACTCTTATGGTAACTGCGAATCTTACTTGAGAGGAAAGATGACCAATAAGCCATTTTCTGGGAAAGGTGTGCGAGCCAAGGAGGTGTTTGGGTTGGTCCATACTGATGTATGTGGGCCGTTTTCGACTCAAGCTAAAGGAGGTTTCCCATACTTCATCACTTTTACTGGCGACTTCACAAGGTATGGATATGTGTATCTTATGAGACACAAATCTGAGGCTTTTGAGAAGTTCAAAGAGTACAAGTCGGAAGTAGAGAAGCAACTTGCAACAAGTATCAAGATCCTTCGATCGGATCGAGGAGGTGAATACTTGAGCAATAATTTTTTAGATTACTTGAAGCTACATGGAGTCCAATCAAAGTGGCCACCTCTTGGAACACCACAAATGAATGGTGTTGCCGAAAGGAGAAACCGAACCTTATTAGATATGGTTCGATCCATGATGAACTTCTCAGCTCTACTGACATACCTTTGGGGACATGTTATACAAACCTCAATATATGTTATGAACAGGGTTCCTTCTAAGTCAGTAGAAAAGACACCCTATGAGATATGGTGTGGCAAGAAGCTAGCTCTTAAACATATGAGACCCTGGGGGTGCCCTGCATATGTTAAGAAGATGCTCACTGACAAGTTGGAATTCAAAAGTGAGAAATATTACTTCGTGGGGTATCCAAATGAAACTAAGGGATACTACTTCTATCTTCCTGGAGAATGTAAGGTCATTGTTTCCAGGAATGCAACTTTTCTGGAAGAAGAATATGTCTACAAGGAACATAGTTGCACAGAGATAGAATTTGAAGAAATTCAAGAACCACAAGATAACACGGAAGTAGAACCCTTGTCGAATGACCTAAAAAGGATTCAGTGGGAGTATCTGGTGAAGATTGGGTACTTAGAGTACGCCCTTCAGCCAGTAGGAGTGATGTGAAAGATAGTGCAGAAATGCAAGGCTCTCATACACAACTAATGGAAGATGATACAATAGTTGTACATCATGTCATTCAGAAAATACATGAAAATGACATCCCTGAAAGCTCTCAAGGTTATGGATTGACCATCACATAAAGACCTTCTCACAATCAGAATGCAACAAATACTGAAACGCAAAATAATCAACTCCGTAGGACCACTAGGACTCATCGTCCACCTGAAAGACTTAATCTCCTTGTTGAAACACACAATGAGATAGATATTCCTGATAATGATGAACCTACAACCTACAGCGAAGCTATATTAGACATTGATTCGCAGAGATGGAAAGAAGCCATGAAATCTGAGATGGACTCGATGTACATAAATCAAGTTTGGAACTTGGTTGATTTGCTAACATGGGTTAGACCTATAGGATGCAAATGGGTCTTCAAGAAGAAGATTGATGCATATGGCAAGGTATAGACTTATAAGGCAAGATTGGTGGCTAAAGGGTATAATGAATGACCTAGGGTCGATTATGATGAAACCTTTTCACATATTGCTAAGATTAAGTCCATTCAAATTTTGCTTGCAATAGCTGCATATTATGACTATAACATTTGGCAGATGGACGTCAAAATCATTTTCCTCAATGGTAATCTAGTTGAGGATGTGTATATGAAACAATTTGAGGGTTTTTCTCTTGAGTCCAAACCAAATGTTGTATGCAAGCTACAAAAGTCCATTTATGGACTTAAGCAAGCCTCGAGGAGTTGGAACATTTTTTTTGACAAGGCTATTAAGTTATTTGATTTCGTTAGAAGTAAAGAGGATCCCTGTGTTTATAGTAAATGCAAGAATGGGAATATTGCCTTCATTATTATATATGTAGATGACATATTGATAATGGGAGATAATAAGACTCTCCTGCAGACAGTCAAAGAGTGGTTGTCCGGTACCTTCATGATAAAGGATTTAGGTAAAGCATGCTACATTCTGGGAATTAGGATCTATAGAGATAGACCTAATAGATTGTTGGGGTTGTCACATTCAGTCTACATAGACAAAGTGCTTAGACGTTTTTCTATGGAAAATTCCAAGAAAGACGGTCTACCTATGGGACAAGGCATCAAGTTATCTAAGAAGGATAGTTCTTCTAATACTATAGAACTTGAACGCATGAAAATGATCTCATATGCTTCGACTATAGGATCGATCATGTATGACATGACCTGTACTAGGCCAGATATGGCCTTTACATTTAGTATGACTTCCAAATTCTAGTAGAATCCTGGGGAAGAACACTGGAAAGCAGTCAAGAGTATTCTTAAGTATCTTAGATGAACTAAAGATTACTTCTTAGTCTATGGGGGGGGAAGAAAATCTAGCTGCTACTGGGTACACTGATGCTAGCTTCCAGACGGATTTTGATGATTTCAAATCTCATCTGGGTACACGTTCATTTTCAATGGTGGAGCAGTAAGCTGGAAAAGTTCCAAACAAGCTACAATCACGATTCGACAAATGTGTGAGTACATTCTTTGGATCGTGGTAAAGAAGTTGTCGCGATTTTTGAGTTCCTGAAGGAACTAGGGGTTGTTCCAAGTGCCACTTGTCCAATAACGATTTATTGTGACAACACTGGTGTGATTGCGCAAGCTAAGGAACCAAGATCAACAAACAGAAACAAGCATGTACCAAGGAAATACCACATACTCAGGGAGATCAACAAACAGAAACTTTGAACCAAGATCAATAAATAGAAACGAGCATGTAACAAGCATGTACCTTAGACTTGAAGTCAATACGCACCTTGTGTACAAAGTAATGTACTTTGATCCTGTCATAAGCTCAAATGTCTTATAGGTTGAGATACGGCTTATATTGGGTACATTACGATGTGGATTAAAGGTGGTAGTTGAGCCAAGATTAGGATTTATTCCTCGAATGTATATTCGAGAGAACACTCAGATTCTCAGTGATATTAGGTTGACTAAGTCGTTGGCCAATGAAATAGACATATTCAGAATATGATCTAGTTGTCAACTAAGATAGATGAGATACAATGATTAAGCCATTTGGACAAACACTTGACAAATCCTAAGCTTGATCGGGTGTGTCGTGAATGAAAGGATTTTATCTTTCCACATAGAGGTTAAGTTTACTGGATTCGTGTAAACGTACTTCACACATTGAGTTCGTCTTGCGGCGCCGTCTAGGAGTTCCGCGTAGACCTTAATTTGATTAATGTCGATATGTGAAGGCATGTAGGGTCACACTATGTTGATTATCTTTTCGATCTAAGGATGTATTGAGAGTGTATTAAATATTCGATTTAGAATCGAGATATTTAAATGAATAATGATTGTTTTAATTAAGTCAAAATTGGATTTTGGATTTAATTAAGAATGTGCGGAAAATAAATCGAGATGGTGTAGGGCCATGTCGAGCACCGCGGCGCCCACACCATAGGGCCATGTCGAGCGTCGCGGCGCCCATACCATAGGGAAACGGTGTTAATGACCTAATCTGTCTCGATTTATGGGCCAGGCCCAAGGTCAAACCCTAATCCGGTTTGACCTAATTTTCACCTATAAATACAGACATTCACTTCATTATTCAACACACTAATTTCAGATTATTATTCTAAGTCTTAGAGACTTAGAATCAAAACACTCTCTCAAACCTCTGCCGGATTTCCTAGCTTTCCGAAAGAGAAATACATTGAAGCTTGAAGCTTGCAATCGAAAGGGCTTTCGCGTGCGAACCCACAGTTAATAAATATTCCAGATAATACAACCTGTAAGTGTTCATGTTTTATGTTACAAGCTTTTGATTGTCATATAACCATACCAGAAGTAATTGTTGGGGTAAGTAAGAACAACTTCCGTTGTGTCTTACTTATGTGTTTTGAACCCAACAAAACCCTATAATAGGTGCATCATTAATATTTATATAAACTAGTCATTGGCTACAACGATGACTTTAATATGGGTTATAGATTATCCCGGTTGAGTTTGAATGAAATTATTTTCATACCTTTCTTATTAATCAATACAATAATATATACATCAATAGGATTAATTCTAGGCTACAATTTTGGTAGACTTTCCTAAAAATATACTAAATTTATTTACATCCTAATTATATGATTATGATATGATATGATTGGATTATGAAAAAATAGGTGATTATTTCTATAATTATCTAACAGTCCCCCGTAGTCTTTGCGGGAGGTTCTCGTATGCTGAGACTGTCCCTGAAATCATCAAAGAGTATGCGTGGAAAACCTTTCGTGAAAATATCTGCAATCTAATAACGGGATGGGACATGGAGAACCCATACTTGTCCACGTGCAACCTTTTCACGGACAAATAAGATATCCATTTCTATGTGTTTTGTGCGTTAATGCTGGACAGGATTACCTGAAAAATATATCGCACTCACATTATTACAATAGATCACGATTGCTTTTTCAATCGGACAATGAAGTTCTAAAAGAAGATTATGGAGCCAACATGATTCAGAGGCCACATTAGCTACCCCTCGATATTCTGCTTCAACACTAGACCGAGATAGTGTCGGTTGGTGTTTTGACGACCATGAATTAGGTTGTCTCCTAGAAACACACAATAACCAGAGGTGGAACGCCATGTGTCCGGGCAGCCACCCCAATCAACATCTGTATAAGATGTGAGACCAGAAATGGTTGACTTATATAGATGCAATCCAAAATTAAGAGTACCCTTAATATACCGCAGAATCCGTTTGAGATCCCTCATATATTCTTCTTCCGGGTCATGCATATGTAAACACACATGTTAAACTACATATGAGATATCAAATCTCGTGAAGGTAAGATACTGGAATGCCCCTGCTAAGTTGCGGTAATGTGTTGGATCACTGAATGGAGAACCTATAGAGTTACTCAATTTTGCATTTGTATCAATCGGCGTGTGGGCCGGTTTGAAAAATGACATATCAGTCTTGTCAATGATCTCCTCGGCGTATTTATTTTGACAAAGAAATAGACCACCGGCATATTTAGTTACAGCAATACCCAAAAAATAGTTTAACGCGTCCAAATCCTTCATAGCAAATTTTGAAAGAATGAGGGTCATAATAGACTAGCGAAGTGACTCAGATGACGTTGTGAGGATGATGTCATCCACATAGAGAAGAATGTATGCCATGACATTCCCCTTCTTATAAATGAACAAAGACTGATCGAACTTGCTATGTGAGAACCCCAGTGTGGAGACGAACCCTGCAAACCTATTATAGCATTCCCTGGGGGCCTGTTTTAAACCATATAATGATTTCTTCAACAAGTAGATATAATCAGGATGAATAGGATCTCTGAAACCCAAAGGCTGGTGCATGTAAATTGTTTCCTATAGGTGACCATGTAGAAACACACTCTTTACGTCCAACTGATGAATGTACCATGATTTTGATAGAGCCAGACTAAGAATTGTCCTGGTAGTTGTTGGTTTAACTACTGGGCTGAATGTTTCACCGCAATCCACGCCAACCTTTTGAGACATGCCATCACCAACAGGATGAGCTACGTATCTCACAAAGAAAACATCAAAAATCTTTTTATGACAAAAAACACACATAGAACGTATTATTTTCACATTAGATGGACTGGGCACCAACTCCCATGTCTTATTTTTAATAAGAGCATCAATTTTATCTAATATGGCAGCTTTCCAATTCGGGTCTGATAACGTAGCTTTTGGGTTTTTCGGAATTGGTGATGGTTGGACTGAGGAGGTTAAATTAAAATGATGCTTGGGCCAAAAAATCCCGTGCATGGAGCGGGTTTCCATGGAACGGGTTTTAATGGATCGAGGTGGGGATGTAATGTGAGGCTGGGGCTGTGGATTTACGGGAATGGTATTGGGCTGAGAGGGACTGATCGGGTGGGCTTGTGTTATTGGGCCTATTTGCCGGGTTGGTGAAGTGGATGAGGGAGCAGCGGGCTCCTCATTTGGGCCAACCAATTACGGGAAATGGACTGGGCCATGGCTGATGAGGAGGGGACAGTGGGTTCCCTGACTCAGACTGGCCCAATTTTATTTTGTTGCTGGGCCGTTACATTTTAGGGTCCATCTTGGGCTATTACAGTCGGGACCGAGGAGGCAGTGGGCCCCCTCGGTTAGGCTTGGTGAGATGGGCTACTTAGATGCTACTTTAAAAATGGATGTAGCCCCTTGTCCAAAAAATCGTATGAAGGCGGGGACGACGTGTGAGAGTTAGCAAACGGGAATGTGGACTCATTGAAAATAACGTGACAAGAGATGATAATTTTTCCATTAGACATATCATAACACCTTATATCCCCTATAATTTTGTGGGTATCCCAAAAAGACATACGGAGTGGAAGGTGTTTGAAGTTTGTTTATGGTTGTGGAGGAAAATAATAGATAGCACAAACACCTGAAAACCCTCAAATATGTATAGGAAGGAATACGATGGTACAAAATTTGTGTGGGTGATAGATTTGAGAGTAGATTGTTAGGAAGAATGTTTAAAAATATGTGGCCATTTGAAGAGCATTATGCCAAAAAGACGGTGGTGTGGACGAACGCGCAAGAAGTGTGAATTAAATTGTTGATTGTTCAGATTTTTCTTTCTTCTTTCCCATTTTGAGGAGAAGTATGTGGACATGAAAGACGCAATGACATACCATTTTGGTGACAAAGTTTCTTAAATTGGCCATTTATGAATTCCCTCTCATTGTCACATTGAAAACATTTAATGGACTTCTCAAATTGGGTTTGGATGAAAACACTAAATTATTTAAAAATAGTGGGGACCTGCGATTTTTTTCCAGTGGAAAATGTCCATAGAAAATTAGAATAATCATCCAAAATAAACATATAATACTTATGACGTGCCGAACTTAAAATCGGGGATTGTCTTTGTCATTTGATCCAATAGCGTTCCGTTAGATAGGAACATATTTGATAAATACTGATATATGTCCACAAATCACTATGCATGATATCAAATGGTATAATAGTATTGGAAGTAAATAAAGAAAAGGGAAATTTAACATGCTTCCCAAAACACACAAGCCTGACAAACATGGAATTCTACAAGTTGGTTACAATCAATAAATGTATTTTTTCTAAGAAAATTGAACATCGGTGTTCCCGGGTGTCCCAAACGGTTATGCCATAAAATAGGAGAAATAGCAGCAAAGGTTGACGGATTGGTGACTTGGTTATTGGTGATTGCGGTGATGGGATACAAATCCCCAATGCTATTACATCTCATTAGTGACATCCCTGTCTGAAAATTCTTCACAGAAAATCCAAACGGATCAAATATCAAGTTTTTAATAAGTTTGGGTGCATGAAGGACATTTTTCAAATATAAAGGTGGGTGAGGGGGGAGGTTTAATTGACCAATACCACGAATTGGAATTTTCTGCCCACTGCCAATGACAATATTTTTATTACTGCTCATATTAAAATAAGATGAGAGAGTACCTTGAGATGTCGTCATGTGTGAGGTTTCCCCCGTGTCCATGTACCACGAATTATCGGGAACATTGAGATTCATATTGTTCATGACTTGCTCGATGTCCGAGGGAGCATAACTCGAATGCGATGGTCCATGGGCTAAAAATGCTTGTTGTGGACGGCTGCCAGTTCGTAGTGTTGGGTCTAGCCCACTATGCTGTCGAGTACGGGCATGGTGGACCCTACTGTTGAGGGTTCCAGCCCCATGGAAGTAACTGGCCCCACTGCCCGCTGCCACCAAACTGATGCGGCTGCCAATGGGGACGGTTCTACCTCTGCTGCCCGCGATTGCCTCCCCCGCCGGACGTGTTCCCTCCGCCGCGGCCCCGCCCCCTTCCACCATTATTTTTTCCTTTATTGTTATTGCAATTTTGACCCCTCTTTTATCCATTATTGTTGCAATTAGACGCACCTCCCTAATCAGAATTTTGAGAGCCAAAATCATCCGTAGACACGTTAGTGGAAAGTAGGGCGGTGTCGGCATTGTTCGCCGCCGTCGCCGCCTGTTTCAACTTCCGGATTTCTTCAAGAATCAACCTCGAACGAGCCTCATAAAATGGTGATAGAGGTTTACTTTGTTGAATGAACGTAGGAACTCCATCATATTGTTCATTCAAACCTGCAATTAGTTGGAGAACTAACCTTAGATTTGTCACCGATGCACCAACATTAGATAGTTGGTCGGCAAGCATTTTTAATTTTTGACAATAAGCGAAAACATTTGGAAAGTCATCCAATTTGACATTGATGAATTGGTTTTCAAGATATACCGCCCGAGAAATCATATTATCTTGAAAAATGTTTTGCAAACACCCCTAAACTTGTGGAGTCGTAGAGTCCAGTTCCAAAATTGTGTGCAAAAGGTCATTATAGATGATGCCGTAAATCCATTGAAGGACTATAGCATCCAAGTGTGACCATAGAGTTTGTTCGCTGATGGAGACTTCGGAGGAAGAATATGGTCAATACCTTGGTATGCGCGGCAATGAATTTTGAATAACTCCGCCCAAGATGAATATTGCCATTTTCCATCTCAAGAATCACCAGAATGAAGTTCTTGACATTGTTTACGGCAAGAGCAGGATGAAATTTGTGTTTGGTCGGTCATTGTTACCCAAGAAAAATCAAGAAAAAAAGGAGATAGGATATTTTGGTGATTGGAGTAAGTGTTAGGAAGAACCCTAATTAGAGTTTCTGGGTTGAAGAAGATGAAAAAGGGGAGGGGGTAGTATATTTGGATAGGGTTGGGAGAAAACCCTAGTTAGGGTTTGGTTGATGAAACCAAAATTGGGAGGATTTCGGCTAGGGTTGTGGGAGGGCCGACGGTGGTGTTGTGTTAGGGAAAAAAGGGGGTTAATTTGTGGCTCTTGATACCATGAATGAAGTTATTTTCATATCTTTCTCATTAATCAATACAATAATATATACATCAATAGGATTAATTCTAGGCCACAATTCTGATAGACTATCCTAAAAATTTACTAAATTTATTTACATTCTAATTACATGATTATGATATGATATGATTGGATTATGAAAATAATAGGTGCTTATTTCCATAATTATCTAACAGAGTTGATTTTGGATTAATTGGATTCGATTTGGTAGGTTTGAGTTAATTAAATTCGATTCTTTTATGTTTTATTCTTAAAAACACTTAGTATTCCATACATTTATTCTTACTTTAACTTCTGATTTTCATAATTATTTGGGTTAGATATAAATACTAGATACAAATAAGTGTTTCGTGTGAATGTGCTAATCTTTCATATTAGAAGCAGAACTAAATTATGAGAAAGGCGAAGTACAACTTTGACTGATCGTATAAAATCATTTCATCCGTATGTTCTTCTACTATATTAGAAGAGGGAGTTAGCACACAACAGGTCAACATGCCTGCTTAGAATTTGGAGAGAAATTTGGTCATTTCGTCTAAAAAGTAATATAATTGGATGGAAGATATTCACACTGCAGCTGCTGTATAAATTTAAAGCATCGTTTACAATATTGCCCTTTGCTTGTGTCATCTTTCATCATCTCATTAAAAGCCACATTGCCTTTTTCATGCTACGTGGCCTGAACTTGGAAGGGTTTCTTCTGTGTGCTCTACATTTTTCTTCTCCAGCTGTTAACTTTCCACTGACAACTATTTCACTTTTTCTCTTTCAGATAATCTCAATTCTCACACACAAGAAACCTTTCAACTAGAGGACATTGAAGCAGGTGTTGCATATCTAAAATTAACTAAAAAACAAAAAATCGGTACAAATAAATTAAAAAAACATAATCCATACATATGTGTTATTATTTGAGATTTTAAGGCGGCGTTTGGATATTTTAAAGTTTTTAAAAAAAAAATAATATTTGAAGCTAAGTTTAAATAAATATATTTATAAATTGAAATTGTGTTTAAATATTTAACTTGAATCTTTTTTTAAAAAAATTATGAGTGAAAAAAAATCACATGAAATACTGGTCAATATTCAATAAAATTCAAAAAATTAGTCCAATATATAATAAAATAATATTTTGAAGAAATGAAAAAAAATTGGACAAACGGTTCCCTATATTTGATGTCAATAGTTTTTTTATTTGGATAAATTTTTGGTGTTAATAGTTGGAATCACTATTTTTGGCATTAAATATCAAATAGGATAGTACTTATAAATGTATAATTCTTTTTTAAGTCTAGATAAATAAATCACAAATACATGATTCCTAATATTATCTCATTGCACCAAGAAAATGCCAAGAGAGATATATGTCATCTTATCTAATTTGATATATATTATGCACGATCTCATTGCTAACGTTTCAAAAATAAGTCATGTGAAATTATACTTACTGCAATTTAGGGATCGAATAGTTTGAGGACAAGTTATGCTGAGATTAGTTATATTAAAATTATTTATCTTGGTATTATTTTTTATTGATTGTTAGGTTTGTTATATTAAAAATGATATGCATTGCAAATACTTTAAGAAAAAATTATCTGTTTACAAAAATACGCTCCACCTTATTTAGTAGAAAAAAAGTTTGAGGGGCTTGAGGAGCATTTTAAAATTATTTTCATTATTTTATTCTAGAATAACTAATCCTGAGATTGTTATTATACCCTTAGTCAGGAATAACTTAATCAGTACTATTTTTTAATCCTAGAATAAATAGTAAGCAAACAAGAAATAAGGTGGTACTAATTTTTTGTGTCATGATTATTTTTCCTGATCCATCTTACCAGATGATCCTGAAATATTGTTGCAAGTGTTTACTTTTCAAATAAGAGATTATATTATTAGCATCGACATAATACCTTTAAGTTGTAATAAACAAACTTTCTATTAAAAACAGAAAATAGATTATTAAAATAATTCTGGACAATAAAATTATGGTAATAACTATATAAATTGGAGCAAAATTTAGAACTATAACAAAAGCATTAGAAGGGAAGTGAAAAAGATTACAGTCTATGCCTTAGCCCGAGGAGGAAGATGAATTTATTTCAAAAACTGACCCCTCAAACAAATATTAAGGGGTAATATTAAAAAACACCAAATGATGAAATAGTATTTAAGTATATAAATGGCAATTAAGAAAATTACAATTAAATTGTGATATCAATGAGAAAAAATACCGTTGTGAAAATATATAACAATAATTAGGTAATTTGATTATCATATTGTGTTGTTTTCATTCCTTTAAAGATAAAAGATTTATGTTATTATAGATTATTGTTGGATCTTATTCACAAAAATCTACGCGCATCAATCATATACACCAAATGATAATTTACCTTCAGGTATAGTAATAAATTAAGAAAAAATTGTAAATATTAAATAGTATAAAGTACTACTGAATATATATTATAGAAAATGTATCTTATCAATATATATAACAACATTTAATCTTAAGATGAGATTTAACCTTATGTATAAGAGTTACAAACTAAGGAAACAGAGGAATTTGAACTACAAATAGACAAAATTACATATTAGCAAATATTGAAGTAGTATCCTGTTGCATGGGCCCGTGCATAGCACGGGGAACTCCTTACTAGTAACATATACAAACACAAGTTTATTATTCATTTGACTTCCCTCTTCATCTCCTGTCCAACTTAATCCATTTAAGTAATATTTTCTACTTTTTAATTTATATCATAAAATGTGAATAGCTACAGAATTAAAAGGAGAGATAATTTTTTTCGAACTTGTGCATACACATATTATAAAATTTGTATAATTATCAAGCTTTTAAAATTTGCAATCTCAAACATTTCATAATATTTGTGTGGCTATAAAATTTTTAATTTAAATTAATTTATTTTTATATTTTAAAAAATATTATTCTTTTCAAAATGAACTAAAAAGAAAATAATACTAGGGGAGGAGTAACTTAATACGCTATAAGAAAGTTATGAAGAATCTATATATTAATAGAAACTTAGGGATCTAATAACAAAGTTTATGCTACTATTTGTATGATGTGTGCTGAAGAACAATTTATTTGATACATCATTTAAATTGTTTTCTCGAACTCCGTGAGTTTGAGATCTTCGGCGCTTATCTATTCAACTGTGTTGAATTAACATTTATTCCCTTCTTCCACAATAAGTAAGCTTTATATATTTAACATATTCAATAAGAAAACTATTTGATAACATTGATTACGAATCTCTTGACTAAATTACCCTAATCTACTCATAGAAAAAGGTACTAAAGAAATATTGCTAGCTTTTTAGATAAGGATAAACTTGAAGAAGAAAAAATAATACCTTCCTGATTTTCCAAAAAAAATCACTTGTTTTATATCAAATTTGAAAGGTTAAAAATTTATTTATTGTGGACCGGGAGAATTATAAAATAAAAGAGGTATTCAATACTCTTGTTCGGAAAACGAGATTCCCATGGCTTGAGAAAGTAGACAATTGGATTTATTAGCAAGTATTAAGGGGAAAGAGGGTGAGGTTAAAAGGTGATAAAAGATTGATTGAAATGAATGGTTAAAGGTCCTGTAATCGCGGAAAATTTGTATTGGCAATCATGCTCCGGGCATAGTTGAATGACAAAGGAGGGGAGCTTAAAATTTAGTTGGAGTCCTGCAGCGTGAGTTCGAATCCTGGTGGGAGCAATTTGCTCTCTTCTGGAGTAGGACCTTGTAGATAATATCGGTTGTTCTGTTCTCAAACTCTAGTCATTCAAGCACATCCCGCGATTTACTGGTAGTAGTGCTGAGAGACGGGAACTACGATCTCCAAGAATAGTCTGACGTAAGCTGGAAAGCTGGGTATAAACAAAAAAAATAATGGGGGATGGAATTGCAAAGTGAAATTCCGTGTGTCCTATGCTTTTTGTTCGTGCTTTAATGCATAATGCTTTCTCTCTATGTGCACTTTTCTCTCTTTAATCAAATCAATCTTTGCTAGTGGGTCCGTTTGGACAGCTCAATTGGTTATCAATGGGATATTTGAAAAATCTTTGCTAGTGTCGACTGCCTTCTCAAAACGGGAGAATAGCTTTATGAACATGGCAGGAGTAATATATCTCATTTATTTCTCTACCAACCTCCTCTAAAGAATTCTTCCTCCACATAAATGAACAAACAACAAAAAATGAGAAAAGAAAGAAAGAGACCTTCAAGGAAGTTCTACATTTGACCCGAACCATATGCCCAATTCTTCCTTTCAAACGTAGACTATAGGGATTATAGAAAGAGACTATATCATGATCATAAATAAAAGAATTTAAATACATACTACTAGTAATTTGTCTAACCTTAATAAACGAGGAGAAACGAACTAGAGTTATAATTCAATAGGCGCGCGAGAGCCGTGAAGTGTTATTGTTCATGCATAACGATACGTTTGCATTAAACATAAATATACTTTTTGCGATTGTTTTGATGTATGATATGTGCTACTATTGACGAATTTCTTTCCAACTATATGAATACTAGTAAAATAGATTGCTTCTAGACATTTTATGAATAAGTTGATGTATTAACCTTAACAATAATAGTTTTGCACATGAATAATAACAAATTGAGATATTAGGGATTTTTGCCATGTGGTCCTTAGTATACAATTTAAGGAACAAAGTGGAAAAAAAGCTTTTTTTTTCTACTTTTCACTGTAATTTCCTAACGACAGTTGATGTACTAACGACCACTTTCCCCTTTAATGCTTTAGTATGTCCTCTCCTCCCACTTTTTTCATCTGCACTCACACATATATGTGTACATGCTCTCACTGAACACGGTTGTATTATTGGTTTGTGCTCTGTAAACTATTTTCCCCAAAGAGTAGCGCATGGACTCAAAAAAACAATGGTCCCATTTTTCACCATCCGACATCATCATCGCTATCACTACCCGTCAATATCATCATCAACCTCTCAAATTCACTGCAATATCATTACATTTCTCCATTCTATTTTGTGTAACTAAGGCGAAGTTAGGACTTAAAAGAGTCACCGTGAAGTACCTCTTATTCTTTTTTTTTTATATTCAGATTCGTCCCTCAGCACTAATACCAGTAAATCGCGGGATATGCCTAAATGATCAAGATTTGAAAGCAGAGCAACTGATATCACGTACAAGGTCCTACCCAGAAGAGAGCAAATTGTTCCCACCAGAGTTCGAACCTACGCTGCAAACCTCCAGCTGAATTTTAAGTAACCCTCTTTTGCCATCCAGCTATGCTCCGGGGACTACCTCTTATTCTTATTATATTATTTTATGACGACGAATATGAACCTATAATAATATATTACTCACTCTGTTTCATTTTACGTGAATCTATTTAATTGGGTATTAGCCTTAAAGCATATTTTTAAAATTTGCGATCTTACCTATGACATGCCATTTGTAAACTATAAAAGCATGTTATCAAAGGTAAAATTGAAAGTTTAAAGATAAATTATTTTTAAATATAGAAAATTATTATTTCATGTTTCAATATGTGTATTATTCCTTACTTATTCAAGAAATTGAATTACCCGAGTTAACTAAGGAAATTCAAGTAGAACGCTTGAACGCAGATTGATTTCTCTCGCATCTTACTCTTCGTGTGAAGAGTCATTCTTTCTTCCCTCATACGTCTGGATTCTTATCATCTTTAGCGATGTATGCGCAGATCGAACCCCAAAATCTTTTTTGCCTGGATGTCACATTGCATTTGCGAAAGACTGGGATGAAAAATAAAACAGATTTTTAGCACGTACGTGAAATTTAAGAAAGTAAAGAATTTTTTTAATTAGTTTCGTTATATTAAAACTAAAGATGAATGTAATATGTCAAAATATACCTTGAATCAATGTGATCTTAATTATTACATGTAAGATCACATAGATTTCAAGAGTTACTTACTCAATATAGAAAGTGACATTCTTAAACAGATTAAATTTGAAAGAAAGACACATAATTGAAACGAAGGGAGTATAATTTTTAAATAGGTTAATTAAAAGTAAAAAGTGTCATATAAAATAAAATAAAATGAGTATTCTTAATAAGATAATTTATAATCATAATTTATTTTAAATCACAAATTTTAATAATCTTTCTTCAATCTTAAATTTAATGACATTCAAATACCATCACATTAATTAGAACAAAGAGTGCTGTCTAACTAGCTATATATAATTCAGGGCAAGACCGCACCCTGTCTCCATAGTATATTGAATCGTTTGTCTTAAATACCTTGGCGCCCTGCTAGTTAATTAACTCCTCATTCACTCGCTTGTAAGCTCTATTTACTACAGGTGCTAATATGGCTGGAAATGGAGAATCGGGGGCGGCTGAAACAAAGAAAATTATGAACCCAAGAGTGGAAATAGACACATCTCCGCCATTCGAGTCGGTGAAGGAGGCTGTGGACCATTTTGGGGGCAGTGGCCCTTGGATTCCCCATCACTTGCTCCGCTTACCACCTCCTGACGTAAGCCCAACGTAACTCCTTTTTTGCTTTCATTTCTGAAAATTTCTACAAGTTTAGTTTACAGCTGGGCTGAAGTATAATACTCCTTTATTGTTATGATCATTGATCTCTAAAAAGTAATTAGTGCAAGTTGTGCAACATGGAAGTCAAACTTGAAGATTGTTACCTACAAGGTTTAAGAAAGCCCTGTGGTACCATATAATCTTAGTTACTGTGGCACTCACCCTATGCTGTAGCAGCTTAATTGGTAGATTTTTAGTTTCTTTTAGCTCTTCCATTTGTGTTGTTGGTGAGAAAACAAAGTAATTAGGAACTCTTAATGGTGTGAGTTTTTTCAGGGAAGTTATCTCGGAATTATAGTCTCAGATTATAATTTCTGGATTAATTTATCCCACCTAGGTGGGATAAAATAATATCAAGTTTGATGGTATAAGATGGGATATTCAAGACTAAGTTTAGAATAAATTTTATACTTTATTTGGTTGAAGGTATAAATTTATCTTATCTCGCGTACCAAACGACCCCTAAGTGAACAACTTAGAGCATGTTTGGCTTAGCTGAATTTAAGCACAAGTGCAATATTTATTTTGAAAATAAACAGTTACGTGTTTGGATAGAAGTATTGAAACTGAAAATAGGTTGTTGATGTGTTTGATAAAAATGTGCGAAAAAACATTTTTTTCCCGTTAAAATAACTGAAATATCCTTAAAACTGTTAACACTATAAATGAGTTTGATTACTACAATTTGTTAATTCAAAAATAAAATAATTTATGTCTCATCCACTTTCATCTCTAAATTGATTAGATAAAATTAAAATTCGTTTGTTTAAGATACTTGGGAAATTAGCATTTGGAATTGACCTTTACAATCATTTCATTTTAAAATCAAATGTTGTAGTGAATTTCTTCAAACATTTTCAAGTAGGACTCAAGGAAGTTTGTTTGAAAATAATTGCTAATTAAAAAAAAGAACAGTATTAACAACAGAATAAATTAGAATGTTTGGGTTAATATAAGATAAAAGAATTACCTACTCCTGTTTGACAATGAAATCAGTATTGAATTTACCCACACGATAAAATTCATCAATCATCGTTTTTGTTCCAAAACTATCTTTTTCTTCATGTATTTAGGTATAGTAAAATGGGTTTTGCTAGAAATTTTGAGTCATGCTTTACGGCCACCTACAATTATTGTTGTCGACGAATTAGCCATCAATAAACATTAAATTTTGACTAAGAGCACACTGTTTAACTCAACACAGTGAAGGGGTTATGACAGATTTTAATTTCTGAAATGGATGGAATTGTTGCCCAACTTATTGTTTTTAGCTTATTCAGCTTAAAAGCAATTAACTTAAAAGCTCTTTTTAAGTTTGCCAAACACAGAAACCAGCCAAAATGTGCTTTTAAGCTGGTTTGACCAACTTTTAAGCCAATCCAAACACCCTCTTAGTGTAGGAATGACAAGCGATGCGCGTGAACGTGCTGATTCTATATTAACCTATAAAATTTCAACCTGCCCCCGCATAGCATTTTCTCCCCCATCACCCCACCCAATTTAAGTGTTTTTCATTTTTTGGCTGGAGTTTTATTTATGTATACCAATTTTGGAGCTCCAACCTGTTTTCAGCTGGAATCTGTTTTCTTGATTTACTACTACTTTATATCTACATGTGTGTGCTTATGTATAAGGTTATACATCCTACTCTATTGAGTCAATGTCCTTTAAGCTAACTTTTCTAACTTAGAAGTAATATTTTGGCTTGCTCACTCACTAAAGAGAAAAGCAAAATGTTATATGTAAAGAAGTAAAAGTCCGGACGAATAATCAACAACAAGAAAGAGCAAATAGCCGAATAGGCAGCAGTTAAGACAAGAAGAAGAAATTGGCCTGGCACCTGCATATATCTGAACCCGCACCACCCCACATATGCCTAAATCTGTACGACCCGCATCCGCACCGGCCCATTGCCATCCCTAGCTAATGGCTTTTCCCTAATTCTTGATTTTCCATGGGTTAGGTCTGATATGAATGCTTCGTAATATTATACAATTATACTGGGTCGAAGCTGGGTCGAAGTTGCAAACGTTACTCCCATGAGTATTTGTCTGATATTTTCCTTTGTTGTTATTTTGGAGATGAGGTTGTACATGCCTACAAAACTCCTCTAGTCTACTTAGTTAACTAGTTCTATTGATCTTCTTGGTCGCAAATTTGCCTAGACAGTTTAGTGTGGGGGGTTTACAGAATTTTCATTCGAGGAGTTTGAAAAAAATAACATAAGCTAACATAAAAAAAAAATGATGTCCCTGAGAATCGAACATAAGATGCTGGAGATAATTTTGAACACCCTAGACTGCATGAATTAACCTTTTGTATTTTTTCAGTGTATTCAAAAAGTTACACATAAAATCTACTCTATATATACAATGTAATTTTTGCTTGTTCGGGTGAACAACCTCCCCAACCCCTAAATCTGCCACGGGGGAGGAGGGGGGTGGGGGTGCATAATGCTCTGTATTTGCCGCTGCATGCTTTAGCAGCATGTAAGATAGCGGTATAGTGCTCGGGCCAAATGATTGGCTTGCTCATTTTTTGCCGTCTTGTACATGATAAATATTAGTATCATTTTACATACATTTCATAAAAGCAGTTACATTTTATCCTAAAAGTATTTCCTTTTTAGTGACAATGCATTATTGGATACTAGAATTTTGGTGTTTATCAAGACATTCAATGATGAGATTTTACTGTTGGCAGCATGATTCTGAAGTTGTAGACGTGGGGAAAATGGAGGAGCAAGCAGTAAAATATGAGAAAGACTTGATTGTGAAGGAACAGGAGGCCCTCGATGTCTTGAGAGAAGTGAAAGAAGCTAAAAGATTTGTAGAAGGATTGAAAGTAAATTTGATGCAAGAAGTGTCTGAGTTTGTGTCCAGTCCCGGTCTAAATCTGGAGAGCCAAATTCCAATCCTTAATGAGCTATCAGCAGAAAACTTAAGTTTATGTCCTCTTCAGTCCCCAGGACATGTACTAATGGAATTGAACCGAGCGAAATTAGACCTTAACAAGATGTCGACAGACCTTACTGTAATTAGATCTTCTGTTGAGACTCTGAATACAAAGATGAAGAAAGAAAAGGTAATGCTTGACAGAAGGAGTCAGATGAAATCCCTTAATTCAGCAGCAGGGTTCTCCGTTGAGGAAGACAACACTATGAACAAAGAGCTCCAGCAGTTGAGCTTTGAAGCAGAGCAATTCAAGAAAATGGCAGAAGCTTCAAGATACGAGGTGATGAAGGCGATGTCAGAGATTGAACGAACAAAGGCAAGTATTAGAATGGCTGAAATGAGGTTACATGCAGCCAAAAGGATGGAAGAAGCAGCTAAAGCTGTGGAAGCAATTGCTTTTGCAGAAAGAAAGGCTATAATAAATGGAAAGAATTCTTCAGCTGCTGTTCAGCATACACCTGAGGGGATCACAATTTCATATGAAGAATATTATGCTCTTGCCCGAAAAGCACAGCAGGCTGAAGAGCTATGCAAAACAAAATTTGTAGACACGAACACTATCCGCAGAACCAGTGAAGCAAACCAATCAGAGGTGGCTATTACAAAGAAGATTGAGGAAACTACCAAAGAAATTAGACACAACAGGAGTACTCTAGAAGAGGCTTTGGAGAATGAAGATGGTACTCAAAGAAGAAGTCTTATTGAACAAGATGGTTTCTACAGGGAGAGATCAGAGCACACTCAACTGCATTACTCGGGGCATAACTCAGCCAAATCTAAGTTCAGAAATCCTCAGTCATCTCTCACTAGTCATGGGAACCCTCGGCTGGTTGATGACAATGAACCAGACGATGACAATGACAAACCAGTCCCGGTCTTTCGATCATCAATATCGATTGGAGACATACTGAGCAGGAAGCTGATTTTGCGAGATGATCATATTGTCGTGAATAAGCATATGGAAAGCCACACTGAAAGAAAACATGTGTCTTTTAGCCAAATGCTGAGGGAACAAAGTGGGATCATATTGAATCCTACAAAAGCTATGAAAGATGGGGATGTACACAAGCAGTTCATTACTCAGAAGAAGAAGTTTGGTTTCATCCAAGTACCACTTCACAGACAAAATAAGAAAAAGACGCAGCCTTTGAACATGAGATGATCTTTTCATCCGAGGAATAATGTCTTCTGTCCTTCCTTCCACAGCAGTCTGATGCTTGTTTACTAGGCTTGCACATGTTTTTTTTTTCTTTTCAGTGTGTATTATGCTGTCATATCTATTTTGGTTGTGATTTGTGATTATTGGATGTTTCTGTTTTCTCTTTATGATTGGTGTAGACCTCCTCTGAAGCTAGCAATGTAGTGCATTTTTATGGTAAAAATAGTGAGACAGAAAATGCAGCTTCACTTGAACCCTCGTAGTATGTACTCGTTATTGCTGCTTCAAGTAACAAGTCCTCACCATGAATGTGAAAGATAACTAAGTTTACTATCCAACTTTCCTATACTAGACAATAAATTTTGTTCAGAACATACGTTCATGTTATATGGACATATCACATGTAAATTTCATTTGGGAAAGCAATCATCTCTTTTTATGTTTGCACCAATTTTTCTCAGCTAGATAGTGTGCTTATGGATTAGTAATGACTGATGACTGTGTCCCCGCACATTGACAAGGACAATAGTTTCAATTTTTATTATGATATGATTTTCATCCTGAGGTTGTGCATTCGAAAAAATAAATTGCCAGTGACTCTGATGAGATTAGAATTGCAACTCCACTCTACACTATTGACGCCCATAGATCTAATCCCATTAAGAAAACTGTGGTTTCTTCTATTATTGGAATTTAGAGAATATTTAGGAGAATTTTCTGTATTTCATTGATGAAAAATATGTACAGTGTACCTACGTATATATACAAGTTTGTATGCACGAAAAGGAAAATGTAAAATCTAAATACAATATACACTAGTCTAATGTGTATTTATCTACAAAAATAACAAACTAACTTTGGATTATTTTTTTTATATTCATCTTCTCGGCTTATGTCAGAGCAAATTGCTTTCACCAGGGTTCAAACACACGCTGTAAATTACTCCCAACATGATTCGAACACACGCTGTCCAGTTAAATTTTAAGTTTTCCTCCTATGCTATCCAGCTAATAGATTCAGCTAATAGAAGAATTTGTATTTCTGAAAGCTTCCTGATCGTGTGAAATTTGGCTGGAGATATTTGTTGTGTCATTTGG
Organism: Anisodus acutangulus; assembly: GCA_029783415.1. Lineage (NCBI taxonomy): Eukaryota > Viridiplantae > Streptophyta > Magnoliopsida > Solanales > Solanaceae > Anisodus > Anisodus acutangulus. The sequence continues at coordinate 35,515,719 of CM056497.1, forward strand.
GCCTTGCTTTGTTTTTGGGTCCGTTATCTGGTCTTTGTCTTTTGCCGCCTCTTTGCTTTGTCCGCCCTTTATTATTATCATATGAATTATTGTAAATCCAACTTGAGAGTATAGAGTAATGAGAGGGACCAGAAAGAGGTTTTGTAAAGAGATCTGCAAGTTGGGAGTGGGGGGAAAAAGTGAGTGAAATGAGACCGGATAGGAACTGTTGACGAACGAAATAACAGTCTAATTCGACATGTTTCGTCCGTTCATGGAAGACAGGGTTACGAACAATGTAAATCGCGGCTTGGCTATGGAAAAAAATTGAAACTGGAATCGAAGGATAAAGGGATAAATCTTCAAGTAATCGAGTGAGCCAAGTTAATTCAGCAACAAGGCGTTGCATAGAACGATATTCGGCTTCAGCCGAAGACAAAGAGATCAAATCTTGTTTCTTGGATTTCCAAGAAATTGGAGATCCTCCAAGGCCAATGAAGAAGCCACTTACCGATCTACGAATTTCTTTGCAAGATGCCCAATCGGCATCGCAGAATGCAAGAAGAGAAAAAGAAGGATTTGCATTCAAAAACAGACCTTGATTGGAATTTTACGAAGATATCTGAGTACTCGCAGACCAGCAGTGAAATGGTCGAGAGTAGGGTTCTGCATGTATTGGCTGAGGGTCAGAACTGCAAATGAAAGGTCCGGATCGGTATGAGTCAAGTAATTAAACTTACCTACAAGTCTGCGGAAGATTGTAGGATCTTTCAAAGGAGTACCAGATGAAGATGATAATTTGAGATATGGGTCAAGTGGAGAAGATGCCACGGAAAGATCTGAGCAATCAAATTCAGACAGTAAGTCTAAGGTAAATTTTCTCTGAGTAACAATAAGACCACCTTTTTCTTGTAAAATTTCCATACCTAAAATAATGAATTGGTCCTAGGTCTTTAATTTTGAACTCTGAATGAAGAAAGGATTTGAGGTCTAGCGATTCAGTAGTATGATTACCAGTAATTAGTATATCATCTACATAAACAGCTACAATCGAAACTAAATCCCCTGATTGTTTAAAGAAAAGAGAATAATTATCGTAGGATAAAGAAAAGCCTTTGAAACTGAGTGCCCCTGCAAGTCTGGCATACCACTGCCTGGAGGCTTATTTGAGGCCATATAATGACTTCTTTAATCTGCACACATGATTGGGACTGGATGAGAGAAGTCCTGCTGGAAATTTCATAAATACTTCTTGTAAATACCCATGTAGAAAGGCATTACTCACATCAAATTGAGAAATTGCCCGTCCTTCATGATAGCAATAGACAATAAACACCTTATGGTAGTCATTTTGACCACAGGGGAGAAGGTTTCATTGTAGTCTATACCTTCCCTCTATGTGTCACCTCTTATCACCAACCTAGCTTTAAGTCTTTCCAAACTCCCATCAGCATGTTGCTTGACTTTGAAAACCCATTTACAAGCTAAAGATTTCTTGCCGGGGGTAAGAGAACCACATCCCAAGTATCATTAGCAACCAAGGCATCAATTTCAACTTGCATAGCTTTAGACCAATCAGGATACAAACAAGCTTGTTTGTATGAAGTAGGTTCAAAAATAGAAGGACAAGACTGTAAGATATATTGGTTAAGAGCTGAAAGAGCAAGAAAAGAAAATGAAGTAGGAGATGAAGGAGAAGCAAGAGAAGAATCTGTGAGGTTGGTAGTATAGATATTGTTACAAATGAAGTCCTTGAGATGAGTAGGCAAAGCACCTTTAGTAGGTCTGGATGATCTTCTAGGAGGTATTGGAGTAGTAGAGGGAATGGTAGGAGAAGGAGAGGGAACAAGTGGGGAATAGGTATAGATGGTGCAGGGGAAGGAATATTAGGATCAGTAATGTTAGGAGCAGTAGATGTAGTAGTAGTAGGATGAAGATCAGATGAGGGATGTGAAGAGGGATCAGGAAAAATAGGAAGAGGAGTAGGCAGAGATGATGAAAATGAAAAAATGGTTTCATGAAAGTGAACATCCCTAGATACAAATAAGGTTTTAGATGAAAGATCTAATAACTTATAGCCCTTTTGTCCAGTAGGATAACCCATGAATACATAAGCTTTGGCTCTAGGATCAAATTTACCTCTATGAACATTTAATGTAGATGCATAACAAAGGCATCCAAAGTTTTTAAGAAAATGGTAATTGGGTGTTTGTTCAAATAGTAACTCATAGGGAGTTTTGCCAACCAGAACTTTTGAAGAAAATCTGTTGATTAGGAATGTGGCTGTAAGAATGCAGTCACCCCAATAACAAATAGGAACCTTAGATTGAAATAATAGGGCCCTTGCAACCTCTAATAAATGTCTGTTTTCTTTCAACTATTCCATTCTGTTGAGGGGTGCTAACACATGAAGTTTGATGTAATATGCCTTGTGTTTTGAGAAAAAGAGATGTACTAGAACTGTTGCCAAGTTCAAGTGCATTATCTGATCTGATTGTTTTGACCTTAACAAGAAACTGCCTCTCAATCATGGCTAAAAAACACTTCAAAACTGAGAAAGCATTGCTCTTTGTACTGAGTAAATAGGTCCATGTCTCATAAAATCATCCACAATTGTGAGAATATTTGTAACCATTGTAAGTTGATACTTTATAGGGCCCCATGTGTCAATGTGAATAAGATCAAATTTAGCCTTAGATTTGATTGAACTTGTGGGAAATGACAACCTGAATTGTCTAGCTAAAGGACACACATCACAAGAACAAGGAATAGGATATTGAAATGAAAATGAACTGATATATTTCATTGCATTGAAAGGAAAATGCTCCAATCTGGTATGCCATAGGAGTACATCAGACTTTGATTTAATTAAAACAGGAACTGAAACAGAATTGAAATTACAATTGCTAGAAAATGAAACTACATCCTTTCTTGAAATAACTCTAGACTGCTTCTTTGTGGGATTTAGGATATAAAGACCTCCTTGAGCTTTACCAAAAACTTGTGGTGGACTCTTCATTTGAAGGTCCTGCAGAATACAACCAAAAGGAGTAAAAATGAGAAGGGACATTAGAGTTGTACAAAGTCTGTGTATAGAGAGTAGATTGAACCAAAAGGAAGGGACATTTGTAAGGGTTAGACCAGGGAATAGAATCAGCATGAGTGACCTGTACCTTAGAAGAATCAGGCAATCTAACGAGCAGAGGAACAGGAAATGCTTTTAAAGAGAAGAAAGTAGTAGGATTATAACACATGCTCAGAAGTCCCTGCGTCTATAATCCAAGAACTAGATTCTGCATTAGCTACTGAATAACCGAAAATAGAAGAGTTTTTAAAAATTATAACAGTTGCTGCATTTGCATTAACTTTAGATGGAATTTGTTGTCCCATTTGCACATGTTTCAAAAGCTGTACGAACTGAGAAAACTGATCAGGAGAAAGATGATGAGTAGAATTAGATGTCTCAGTGTTGTTTGAAGTACCACCCTGGTTATCCAAGACAGTAGCAGAGTTGCTCTTAACAGTACCCTGAGGTTTCTTTGATTTGGTAAACTTGAACTCGGACATTCATCCTTGCTAAGTTTGTCACCTTCCACAAAAGGTGCAGCACCAGGTCTGCAGTCTTCCATATTAAAAGTTTTCAGAACACTCTCAATATAAGCGCATTGAGATAAACCCAATAAACCACGAGATCTATCCCTTTTAATTTCTATTCCAAGAACAAAAGAGGCTTCACCAAGATATTTCATATCAAAAGATCTAGGCAAAAATTGTTATTCAACACGCTCAAATCATTTGTAGCAAGTAAGATGTCATCAACATAGAGAACCATAATAATGAAATTACCGTTGGCTATTTTGTTATAGACACATTCATCAAACTTATTTTCCACAAACCCAAATTTTGTAGCAAGAAAACTGCTGCAGTTTCTTCTCTCCTCCACAAGTACACTCACAATCACATAATGTGTTAGTGCTTAATGTGTCAAGTTCATCCCATAGCCACTTGAGTTTGGTATAGTAACCAGCTATGTCAGTAGTTTCTTGCACTAATTCATTCAATTCTTTCTGCAGTTGATACAATTTGGCACCAATTGGCTGACCAAATCGATGTTTAAGATCTGACCACAAATCCTTGGCAGTTTTGGAGTATAAAACACTGTCAGCAATGTCTTTGGATAGTGAATTGAGTAACCAGGAGGTCACCATATCGTTGCATCTATTCCAAGTAGTGAAGCTTGGATCTGTGTAATCAGGACTAGGACAGGCACCATCTATGAAACCTATCTTATTTTTGGCTGAAAGTGATATAAGGATGGATCTTCTCCATCCTTGATATCCTCTTCCATTAAAGGGTTATTAGTTCACCAGTACCATGCCTGGTGAATCAGATGCATGAATGAAGTAAGGGTGAGTGATATCAATGGCAGAACCATTGCCTTGTTGAGTAACACCAGCAACACCATCAGTAGCAATTGCTGAAGTCATTTTGACAGAGAAAAATTAGAGGTTTGAGAAGGAATTTTGAAGATCTGGGAAGAATGGAGCTGAGAGACCCTCAATTCTCTAATACCATATTGGAATTTAGAGAATATTTAGGAGAATTTTCTGTATTTCATTTAATGGAAAATCTGTACAGTGTACCTATGTATATATACAAGTTTGTATGCACGAAAAGGAAAATGTAAAATCTAAATACAATATACACTTGTCTAATGTGTATTTGTCTCAAAAATAACAAACTAACTAACTTTGGATTCCTTTTCTAATTGGTCCAGCTGTTGTATTTCTGGAAGCTTCCTGATCGTGTGAAATTTGGCTGGATATATTTGTTGTGTCATTTGGGCCTTGCTTTGTTTTCTTTGAATTATTGGGCCTTGGGTCCATTGTCTGGTCCTTGTCTTATGCCGTCTCTTTGCTTTATCCACTTATCATTGTCATACGAATTATTGTAGCAAAAGAGAGATTCAACGGAAGGTTTAGTAGAGAGAGAAACCATGGATGAATTTTTATTCCTAACATCTATCCACCCAAATGGTTCTTTTTTCTTCTCCAGAAAATGTCATGTCACTATTCACAGTCACCCCCACCCAAAACATAAAAAAATTGGTAACATTTAACCTTGAAGACTCTGGGATCAACAGTATTTTGGAGGTGGAGGATGTCCAGCAACTTCAACAGCCGTAGTTGAATTCTTGCCTCACTATTACATGACAAACTTTAGTGTCGGTGCCCTACTAAACTTTGGCTAAACATCTAGTCCATCTACACTGGAAGTTTTCCCAAATTTGGATTCACTGATAAGACAATGGCCCAAATTTCAATATTATGTTACATGTTTGGAATCTGAGATTGGAGTATATACTGTCTATTTAATATTGGTGTTTTATTTCCCTACTAGATATTACAAGCCAGTACTAGTCATATCGTATAGACATTAGACAATTCAAGTCTTCGTTCACTTGTGGCCTAATGTTAAATGATCAAGGCTAGGTGGACTTAACCAGGACATTAGTAATGAGAATAATTCCGTTTCTTACTTCTTTTATAACGTCAAAGATATGAAAGATTGAAACTTTCCATGGTAAAGGGTGCCTACGCTATCGAGTGGGTGCTTTATGGTCATCATTACTTCTAACCACATCTTTTAACGGCATATTTTGCTGCCCATATTTATGAGTGTTAAATTTGACTCATAAATATGCAATTTGATATCTGGAATGGACATGACAGACGCGTACTTGTCTATGAGCTACCTTTTCGCGAACAAAGTGGATATCTATCTCGATGTGTTTAGTGCGCTGGTGTTGAACCAGATTACCAGAAAGGTAGACGACACTAATATTATTCTGAATGGGACAATGAAGTTCTAAGAGAAGATTACGTAATCAACATGATTCAGAGACCACATTGGCTACCCCTCGATACTCGGTCTCCGCACTAGAGTGTGATAATGTAGACTATCGCTTCGCAGACCATGAGACCAAGTTATTATCAAGAAACATACAATAGCCAGACGTGAAGCGTCTGGTATCTGGACAGTCACCCCAATCAGTATCTCTATATGAGACAATTGTAGGCGTCGATGATGGATATAAATGTAAGTCATAGTCAAGTGTTCCCTAGATATATCGAATAATGCGTTTGAGCGCATTCATGTGCTCAACCCTGGGATTATGCATAAACAAACACACCTGATGTATGGCATACATAATATCCGGTCTTATGAAGGTAAGATACATAAGAGCCACTGCAAGACTGCGATAGTGGGTTTGATCCTCGTAAGGTGAGCCAGCCGCAACACCCAGCTTGTGTTTAGTATCAACTGGAGTGGAGGTAGACTTGCACGAGGACATATCAGCTCGCTCAATGATCTCAGTGGCATGCTTCATTTGTGATAAGAATAACACACATGTATGACGAGTGACAACAATCCCCAAGAAATAACTCAAGGGCCCCAAGTCTTTCATACAAACTCAGAACTGAATAGTGTCATGATAGACTTCCGTAAATCGTTAGAAGAAGTTCTCAAAATAATATCATCCACATACAAGAGAATATATGCCAAGGAAGTAGCACGACGATATAGGAACAGAGAATTATCCAACCTGCTTTGAGAAAACCCAATAGTAGATACATAGTCTGCAAACCTCTTATACCAAGCCCGTGGGGCCTGCTTGAGCCCATACAAGGACTTCTTCAATAAATAGACATGATTATGATATATGGGGTCTCGAAAATCCAAGAGTTGATGCATGTAGACGGACTTCTTAAGATCACCATGTAAGAAAGTATTCTTTATGTCTAACTTATGAATGGGACATGCCTTCGAAAGAGCCAGACTGAGAACAGTGCGAATGGTAGCCAGTTTGACCACCAGACTAAACGTCTTACCACAATCCACGCCAACCTGCTGAGTCTTACCATCACCTACAAGATGAGCCTTATGCCTCGCAAAAAAACCATCAAAATTATCTTTATGAGTAAAAATTCACATAGACCGAATAATATTAACACCAGAAGGACGGGGCACCAACTCTTACGTCTTATTTTCAATACGAGCATCATATTCGTCGTTCATAGCCAATATACAATTCAGGTCATTTAATGCGGACACTGGGTTACGGGGTAGGGAAAATTTAAGAACATTAGAATTTAGATTAAGATGTCTTTTTGGTTTAAAAATACCCTGTTGACTACGAGTGACCGGTCTGTGACTCGGGGGAGAATTGGGTGGATTTGGGGAAAAATTCTGATGGGTGACGGACTGGCCAGCAGGTAGTGGGCCTGCTGGCCGAACACGTGAATCTGGACCGAGACTTGGAATAGAAGCGGCGTAATCGGTCAGATAGTCGGGCCGATTCTTTGGACTGGGACGTGAGGGGTAGTGGGTGATGGCGGGCGGCCAGCTGGGCTCTTTGGCGATCTGAAAATCTTGGTTTGGCCCAATAAGTGGCGCATAGTGTACGGTGATACGTCGTCATCTAAAAAATTATACGATCTAGGCACGGGACTACTCACTTGGGCAAACGGAAATTGGGTTTCATAAAAAATAACATGACGACCAATGATGATTTTATTGCACGATAAATCAAAACATTTGTAACCATGATGATTAGATGGATAACCCAAAAACACACAAGCGGTAGAACGGGCTTGAAGTTTGTTAATTATAGTGGATGGAAAAAACGGATAGCATAAATACCAAAAGATCCTAAGATGTGAATACGAAGGATCCTTATTATAGAGGGTTCTAAGAGGAGACGAATATGCCAACCCTTTGGTAGGAAGTATGTTAAGGAGATAAATAGCTACTTGTAGAGCATGATGCCAAAAGGAAGGGGGTACGGAAGCATGGACCAATAAAGTACGGACAATGTCATTAATGGTATGAATTTTTTGTTCGGCTTTCCCATTTTGTGAGGACGTATGAGGATAAGAGAAACGAAAAGCTATGCCATTACACAAAATTCTCGAAACACCCCATTATCATATTCTTTGTCATTATCATTGAGTATTTTTTATTTTCCGTTCGAATTGGGTACGGATGAATGCTCTAAATTTTAAGAATGTGAAAAAAAACTTGTATTTTTTCGCTAACGGAAAGGTCCATAAAAAATTAGAATAATCATCCAAAATTAGAACATAATAACGATGGCCCATAGAAATGAGAACGGGAGAGGTCCATAAATCGCTATGAATAATATCAAAAGGCATCAAAGTACGAGAAGTAGAGGCTACAAATGGTAATCTAACATGTTTTCCTAAAGAACAAGAATGACAAATTGGAGTACTACGCGTACCCTTACAAGAAAAAAACTTGTTTTTATGCAAAGAAGAAATAATGGACGACCTAGGGTGACCCAAACGTGCATGCCACAAGGAAGGAGCTAGAGCTGCAAAAGTTGACGGCAAGGCGTGACTCGAGAGACTGGAGGTTGGCGTGATTGGATAAAGATCTCCCCTACTATTGCATCTCATGAGAGGTATCCCCGTTTTTAAATCCTTCACAGAAAACTCAAAGGGATAAAAATTAACAAAAACCCAATTATCAGTGGTGAATTTTTTAGCAGACACCAAATTTTAGTTAAGTTAGGGGCATGAATGACATTTTTCAAGACAAGAGGTGGATGTGGGGGAGACAAAGTTGTATTACCGCAACCACGAATTGGAATTGTATTGCCATTACCAACAATAATGCCACAATTTTTGCTCAAATTGAAATAAGACGAGATAGTACCTTGGTCTGACGTCATGTGAGAAGTGGCGCCGGTGTCCATGTACCATTTCGGGTTCGAAGGATTTAATCTAAGCGTATGCATTGCGACCTCAATATTTATCGGAGTCGGTGTGGGGCCCACTGCCTAGAATGCTTGCAGAGGACGAGGCCCAAGCAAACCGGTCTATGGCCCGACTCAGAGTGAAACCATCACAATATGTGCATGTACATAACTGAGGCAAACAAGGCAATAACAAGTGGATCAACAACTGACAAGGAGGTCGGCAAGGCCACACAACACATATATGCAGTAAACTCTAGTCTACAAGTTTTTAAGAGTACTAACATGTGCCACCAAGTCGGGACAGGACCCCGACATACCCATAATAACTATATATATATATATATATATATATATATATATATATATATATATATATATAGTTAAGTCGATCTGTCTATCTGTACCCGTGTGCATGAAATACAGTGCCTAAAAAAGAGACATTTGTACGAAAGTTTTATTGAATATGTAAGGCAGGTAAAATATGTAAATAAAAGATGTAATACCAGAGAAGGGTATATAAATCAACTAGAAAATCAGACAAAGGCCGATGAGGGCATACAACTGATATAACCATATATATATATATATATATATATATATATATGTGTGTGTGTGTGTGTGTGTGTGTGTGTGTGTGTGTGTAAAATTGAGTCACTCTATAGGGCCATATAGTATAATAACAAGCCTCTCTATGGGGCAATCTCATCATAACGTATCCGGACATATAGGACTCGATAATATCTGCCCAACTGATTAGTGGTATGCATATATAAGTGCCTGCCCGGCCGACTGTCACGACCCTTTTCATAGGAATCGTTGTGGTACCTACATAATCCCACCAATAGGCGAACCACTCCCAAATCATTCACAAGAAATGATATAAACACAAGCGGAAGAATACAAATACTATAATTTATGTTTGATAATATAACACTGAAGAAAAGATAGTCTGATACATACAATAATACCCCTAAGTGATCTAGTCTAGGCATTCAAGAGCACTAATCAAAGTAATACAAGTCTGAGTAAAAGGTCACGCAGGAAAAAAATGAATACATAGTCTAAATATGTCTCTCAAATATGAACAAAAGACAATAAGTAAGATAGAGTGTCCAAGGGCATGCTGGAAGAGGCATCCTCACCCTGTATACTGAGAATCACAACTTTGACTCAACCACGTAGTCCTGCGGAGGTGGAAGGTACTGGATCTGCATCCAAAAAAAATATAGCAAGTGTAGCATGAGTACACAATGCACTCGCGTAGACGTTATAGGCCTACAATGACGGAAGATACATAATCAGAAGATAAATACTAAGTTGACACCAAATAATCATATACTAACAGTTCAATAACCAAGTAAGTCACATAATCAACATGCTGCCCATAGAGTTCAACAATATATCAGATATCATGTAACATGAATAATCCCTCAAGTTCAGAAATCCAACCAAGTTTTTCACAATCACTAAATGACAAGTCTCAATCACAAATTATCAATGATATGGCATACATATATATGATATGGATGCAACGCATATGCAAGGTACCTTTCTCAACCTGTTATACAGTACGTCAAGGTTTAATTATGGTCTGTACACCCATAGGGGATCTGCAAAGTTCATATATCGCTCCTAGCCAGTCGAAATTCCACACACGAATCTGACTAGAGCCCACAAATCATTTGTCGAGTCTCAATCATGTTGCAGGCATGCAACTCCGCTCCCCACGTATCAATATCATCTCAAGTGCCATAATCTCATATTACTCTTACCTCTCCGGCCTCTTGGACCACAGCATATCCATACCGCACTCACATCAAGTCACAAAACCATGAGTGTATATATGTAATGACAATGCAAGGCAAGATATTATGATATAATGAGATGCAATCAAGTATAGAGATGGTTCAAGAGTTCAACAACACATAGGCAAATTCAAGGCAAATGAGAATATCAATCGAAAGCATGTGTGATGAGTAAACAAACAATAACAAACATGGTGACAAGCCTACATATGGAAATAAGCCCAAATAAACAGCAGTCGGAACCAACACAAGGCTGGTTGCCCAAATCTACCCATTATCACAGTTCAACACCAGTACCCACTCAACCGTTTATCACAACCGACTGAGTGGGATCCCCAAACACACCCAATATCCCTCAATATTTGAAAAACTAAATCGTAGCCTACCTCAAAGATAAACAAGTGCGCTATAAAATCAAGCCTCGGTGATGGCCTTGCCCTTCCTTTCCGCCTCGTGATAATCGAAGTCTAATCACGCATATTACATAGTTAATATAAAGATAACTCAACAAAAACAAGACTTTAAATACCTATTTTTGGTCCACGCTACCAAGACTCGAACTTTAATACACAATAACCAAGATTACATACTAGGTAGTCATATCCTTAAGTTAATTGGAAATCTATTCACATTTGATCCCTCAATTAGACACAAATCAAAAAGGCCCAATTTGAAACCCTAGAAATTTCCCCTAATTGAAAACATGATTCCATAATCAAATTAATACTTGTAACATGATAATCTAATATAATCCAATCATAATTCATTATATTAGCCCAATTTGATCCATAAATCTCCATTAAAATCATTCATCTAACTCTTTTTTTCTCACAACATGCATAACTCATCTTTCCCACTTATATAATATGCTAAACCACCATTAATGAGCTTATAATCATAAGTTAATCCATAAAAGGGAAAGACTTTATTACCTCAAGGTTGAAAATGCTCTTAAGGCTCTCAATACCCCTATGCGGTGCTGGTTCCAAGATAGACTATTTTTGGAAATAAAATCTGACCTAAAAATATATATAAGACACCTGAACAGTGTTTTCGCCCCAGCGGAATCGACTCCGCTAGAGCGGACCCGTTGCGGCGGAAAACCTTCTGCTGGGGCGAGAGTCACTTTACACCTTACCTCTCGTCACGACAGACTCGACTCCTCTGTGGTAGAACTCTCTCAAATCTTAGACTTCTCTTTGGCGAGCCAACCTCTCGCCGAGGTGGACCCGCCCGAGCAGATATTAGTGCCGCTGTGGCGGACACCAGACACCAGTAGATAGAAAATAGTCAAATCCTCCATTGAACACCTGAAACACTCCCAAAACTCCCTGGATACAAACCTGACATGCCCATCTAAGGTAAATAGTGCTACAAACTCGCTTGTACCATCAGATTTCACAAATAACTAAGCTAAGACATACTTTTCTAACGAACTGTCCGAAACAAACTAAAATTCAAACTTTATAAATATGGCCGCAAAATACATATGATTGCCTCAAAAGTGAGACAATGACTCAACTAAGTCATGAATGGCCCTCCGGAACTACTAAAAGTGATGAAACCCAAAAACGAACCCATCTAGCCACAAGTCAACTTTGAGTCAAACTAACCAACTCTAAATTTCTATACGTTGGATTTTTCATCTGAAACTCATATAAATGGACCCGGGATGCATGACACCCATCCTCGCATATCACAAACCACACAAAGAGCCTACATGAAGGGTCAAATAAGAAAATAAGAGTATTTAGCTAAAAATGATCAGACATGTCATTATATTAGAGACCAATTAAAACAACGTTCATCCTCAAACAATGAGAAATGAATAGGAAAACATACCAGAAGTAGTGAACAAGCTCGGGTATCTGTTTCGTATATCAGACTCGGTCTCTCAAGTCACCTCTTCAATGGGATGATGCCTCCATTGAACCTTCACATAAGCTATCTCCTTCGACCTCAACTTCCTCACCTGTCTGTCCAAAATATCCACAGGCTCCTCATTGAACTATAAATTCTGATCAAACAAAACCGAGTTCCATTGAATGATATAAGAGCCATTTCTATGATACTTCTTCAACATGGACACATGTAATATTGGATGAACGCTTGAAAGACCTGGTGGCAGAGCCAACTCATACGCCACCTCCACAACTCTCTAAAGAATCTCAAAAGGGCCAATATACCTCGGACTCAACTTGCCTCTCTTGCCGAACCTCATCACACCCTTCATGGGAGAGACTTTCAGAAGAACTCTATCACCAACCATGAACTCTAAATCTCGGATCTTTCGATTTGCATACTCATTCTGTCTGCTCTGAGCTACCAGGAGCTTATCCTGAATCATTTTTACCTTCTCCAAAGACTCATTCAACAAGTCAGTACCCCAAGGACAGACCTCAAATGCATCAAACCAACCAATGGGAGATCAACATCTCCTACCATATAAGGCCTTGCACGGTGCCATATCAATACTAGAGTGATATCTGTTGTTGTACGCAAACTCTGCCAAAGGTAAGAACTAGTCCCAATGACTACCAAAATCAATCACACAGGCCCGTAACATGTCCTCCAATACCTGAATAGTCTGCTTGGACTGATCATCGGTCTGAGGGTGAAATATTGGATTGCGATCCAAACGAGTGCCCATATCGCTCTGCTAAGTCTACCAGAAATGCAAGGTAAACTGAGTACCTCGATCCAAAATAATAGAAATAGGAACCCCATAAAGACAAACAATCTCATGGATATAGATCTTAGCTAACTTCTCTGCATTATAAGTCATCTGGACTGAAATAAAATGCGTGGACTTGGTCAATCTATTAACAATGACCCAAATAGCATCAAACCTGCCCAAAGTCTTGGGAAATCCCATAACAAAATCCATAGAGATCCTCTCCCACTTCCATTCGAGAATGGGCATCCTCTGAGACACCCCACCTGGACGTTGGTGCTCATACTTGACCTGCTGGCATTTCTGACACTGAAACACAAAATCAGCAATATCTCTCTTCATCATCCACCACCAGTAGTGCTGCCTTAAATTATGGTACATTTTAGTAGCACCCGGATGAATCGAATAGCTAGAGCTGTGGGCATTCTCCATAATCAATCTAGTTAAATCTCCCACACGAGGCACACACACTCTACCCTTGATCCTCAGAACACTATCACTATCAATCATGGCCTCATTTGCTTCTCCACTCATCACTTTATCTCAAATCTTGCACAACCCCACATCATCATACTGGTGCGCCCGAATCTGGTCTAAGAGAGACGACATCGCCTTTACACAAGCCAGAACCCTACCTAGATACGAAAGATCAAGCCTAACAAAATGATTGGCTAGATACTGGACCTCTAATGCCAAAAGATGCTCAGAAATAACCAAACAAGCTAAACTCCCCATACTAACCGCATTTCGGCTCAAGGCATCCGCCACCACACTGGCCACCTCATAATGGACATCATAAAGATAGTGCCTATAAATCTTTAAAGCAAACACAACGTCAGCCAACTCCAAATCATGTACAGGATAGTTCTTCTCATTCACCTTCAACTGCCTCGATACATAAGCAATAACCTTACCCTTATACATCAACACACATCCTAACCCAATCCTAGAAGCATCACAATCCACAGTAAAGTCCTTCCCCTCCACTAGAAGGGCTAAAATCGGGGCTATGGTCAAAAGAGTCTTGAGCTTTTGGAAGCTCTCCTCATACTGATCAGACCACTGAAATGGCACATACTTCTTTGTCAATCGCGTTAGATATGAAGTGATAGAAGAGAAACCATTGACGAACCGGCAATAGTAGCTAGCAAGACCCATAAAACTCTGAATATCTATCACAGAAGTTGGTCTAGGCCAGTCCCTGACTACCTCTATCTTATTTTGGTCCACCATGATCCCATCATTGGACACCATATGTCCCAAGAATGCTATAGAACTAAACCAAAACTCACATTTTGAGAACTTCACATAAAGCTTCTTCTCCTCTAGAATCCCAAGAACCACTCTCAGATAACACTCGTGGTCCTCCTGAATCTTTTGATTATATCATGTCGTCAATGAAAACAATCACAAAAGAATTCAAGTACAACTTAAATATCCCATTCATAAAATCCATAAAAGTTGTGGGGGCATTGATAAGCCTGAATGACATCACCAAGAACTTATAATGCCCATAACGAGTCTGGAAAGCCATCATTAGAACATCCTCAGCCCGGATTTTTAGTTGATGATACCCAGACCTCAAATCAATCTTTGAAAACACCAAAGCACCCTAAAGTTGATCGAACAAGTCATCAATATGTGGAATCGAATACTTATTTCTGATGGTGACCTTGTTCAACTGTCTATAATCAATGCACATATGCATAGTGCCATTTTTCTTATTCACGAACAAGACAGGAGCACCCCACAGAGATATACTCAGTCCAATGAAGCCCTTACTCAACAAATCCTGAAGCTACTCCTTCAACTCCCTAAACTCGGCTGAAGTTATCCGATACAGAGGAATAGAAATGGGTCAATTACTTGTCTTAAGATCAATACAGAAGTCAATGTCTCTGTCTGGCGGCATTCCCGACAAATCTGAAGGAAAGACCTTCACAAACTCACTAACTACCGGAACAAAAATAAGGGAAGGGGTCTCTGCACTAGTATCTTGAATATGTGCCAGATAAGCCATACAACCCCGGTCCACTAACTTCCTAGCCCGAATATAGAAATCACATTCCTAGGAGCAGATCTGGGAGCGCCTCTCCACTCTAACCTCGGAAGACCAGGCATAGCTAGCGTAACCGTCTTGGAATAACATTCCAGAATCGCATGATATGGTGACAACCAATCCATACCCAATATAACATCAAAATCTACCATATCTAAGATAACCAAATCTACCCAAGTGTCATACCTCATGAAAGTAACTACACACATGTGATATACTCTATCAACAATCACATAATCACTGACTGGTGTAGACACATGAATAGAAATATTAAGCATATCACACCACATCTCTAATTTAGTAGAAAAGTAAAATGACACATAAGAGAAAGTAGATCCTGGATCAAATAACACAGTGACATCTCAATGATTGACTGAGATGATACCTATAATGACTGCATCTGATGCCTCAGCCTCAACCTTACCAGGGAATGTATAGCAATGAGTGTGTCCTACCTTGGACTGAGTACCCTGCTAGCCACTTCGGCCTGAATGAGCTCCATCTCTCCCTGACTAAGACCCACTATGACTCAACTGATAGCCATTATGACCCGACTGAGATCCTCCTTTGCTACGCTAACTACCATCTCTGACTGGTTGTATTGGGGTCATAGGTGCACGAGAGACACCCAAAAACTATCTGGGCAATCCCTCCTAAAGTGCCCAACCTCTCCACAAGTATAACAAGCTTTGGCCGCTGTGAGCTGTTGGATAGAAATAGAAGAACTCGAACCACCATGGTCTGAATATATAGACTGAGAACCCCTCGAACACTAAGCCCCACCATAAAAAAATTAAAGAGTTACCTAAACCGGTCGACTAGGTTGTGACTGCTGATATCTCCCCTAATAACCATAACCACGGGCAGTAGAACCACTGAACTGTCCAAAATGCCTAACCCTCTTGTCCGGCTCATGTCTGGGAAACTTGCCCCTCACAGACTCTTCCATCCTAGCATGCTCGATAACATTCTCAAAAGAGGCTCTAGACGCCACCAACTGTAGCGTAGCCAACTGGCGTGGAATAGTCAATCCTTTAATAAAACACCTCGCTCGCTTTGCCTCAGTAGGAAGCAATGGCGCTGCATAGCTCAATAAGGTATGAAAGTAAGTCTCATACAGGTACAAACTGTGGTCCTGACTCGGATCAACATCGATTCATTTCCATTTTTTCAAATACTACGTGAAAAAGTAACGACATAAAATGGTGAATATTCGGGGCTCAATCGATTTCCACCAATTTTTTGAAAGCAATTTTAAAATTCTCTCTTTCGAGGAGCCAAAAGTAGGGTAGAGGTCCAATTGATTAGCTGCCCATCTGGATCAGCATCATGGATGGTGGATACTTCAAAGCATTCCTATAATATAGCGGTACACTACTCGTCTTGTAACAGTATCCCTAAACCCTCTTCAGCGTCTTCGCCGCTGTGCATAGGCATACGAACTGGAAATGACTAATACTTACTCGGAAATGGCTTTCTCATCTATAGGGGACCCCTCTTTTTCTTTCAGAGGCTTATTCGGAGCTTGGTATGTACCAAAGACCGAAGCGATACTTATTACCCAGAATCGACACCGATTCTCAGATGCTTTGGAATTCTTGTCCTAGACCTTTGCTAGGCTCGAACCCGTTCTAGAGCATAGTTGCGGCGATCATCTTGTAGACCGATGGCATTGGAATTTCTACATCATCCCCTTCGTGGGAAGATCCTGTAAGTTCTACTATATTAAAGTTCGTATCCTTTGGGACTTCTTCTATTACCGGTATGGAGTCGTTGGGGGTAATTGTGAATATTGCCTGCTCCATGGATCACTACTTTATATTTTTCCCAAATGAATTTCAGTGACTGGTGTAGAGATGATGGCACTGCTCCGACCATATCTATCCATAGTCTTCCCAATAGCAAATTGTAGTTGGCGTTGATGTCCATAACTTGTAATTCGGTGGTGAACTCGACGGGTGATGTGCGGTGAAATTATGCATTTTTGATATCCTTTTCTTAAGCTTTTCTAGCCCTTTAAGTAAGTTTTAATGTCATTTCTTATGTTTATTTTGTTTTTGTAGGATTTTTGCCTCGGGACACCAGAAATGAGGAAAAGAACATAAATGAGGATAAAAGTGCCACAAAAAGGGAAGAAGTGCAGCAAAGACTAGATCTGCGGACAACATTTACATATATAGAACATTGTGTGTTCGTAACGGGCATCCTCAGTCTCAATACACTCTTTATCTTCTAGTTAAAACATTTAATCTTTAGGGATTCTTTCTTGATAACCTTGAAGGCTTACCCATTCCCTTTATAATTTATTTTCTTATTGTTTGATTGCTTACCTTGCAACTTCTTAATATCTTTCATTATGACAATCTTCCGAGGTTCCAACTTTTATTCCATTCAGTTAAGGAAATTTCCCAATACTTTCTAAATTAGGGAGCTAAATCATCTGGTCGGTATGTTCTATTGACATTTGGTTGTCCCATTCTCAAAGTAGATACTTAATCTCATAACATATTCATCTAAACAACTCAAAATTTATTCCTTCTTGTCTTCTGAGTTACTTGGCGACCAACTTGTCATGTCACTATCGTATAACTCTCCGTTATTGCTCATATTTCTCACATATCTCACTTATACTTGTATCATTCCCTTTCTATCAATCCTACTTCTTACCTTAGTCCATGTATTTGTAACAAAATGCCCTCTCGCTTTTAACTCATCTTTCTTTAATCGGCCTTATCTTTAAGGCACTTACTATTTCCGCTCCGCTTTTAAGCACAAGTCTCCCTGAGGGAAAACATTTACCGTGCATACCAAGATTTCAATACTTGCCCCCTAATTATTCAAGATCTTCAAAGGTCATATCCAACTAACAATTTCTAAGCACATCATGTCTATATATATATATATATATATATATATATATATATATATCTTCTAAAAGGGGGTGCCATTAACGTAATTATGTCATTTTCCAGTACTGTATGTGCTAAGATCATTCTAACCTTTACTAACTCTCTAGATATCACTTCTTTCTAAAACTACGTTTATCGACGTCGGTAAATCACAAGCTGGAACAGATATTTCTCAATGTAGTACTACCACTACTGACAGTGATGAAAGAAAGCCCGTGAACTTACATACGTAACTTGAGCCGTTAAGTGATTTTCCAAGGGTGCCAACAACTAACTATCAATCTACGGATAGATGCCTAAAATGGCATGGAATATGGAGTGGAATTAAAGACATCACTTGAAGATGCAAGGAGACACATTTATTTCGGCCTTTATGTAGGTCTTGGCCGAGACCATTTTCTTTTAGATTGTCTTTAAATTCCTAGCTTAACTACTAGCTTCTTTAGGACATAATTAATAGGCCATGTAATAAGGTGACTAGGTCGTGTAAGAGGATTGGGTGACAAGGACAAGAATCATCTAGAAGAAGAGCTTCCAAGGAGATAATTCATGAATTAACAAGTTCATGCACTTATCTACATAGAAGTCATCAAGAATGGCCTAGGGAATATGAAGGGGTGGCCGAGTATTCTCCCCTTTCCATTCGGCCAAAGAACATGCTAAAAATGGAAGCTTCCAAACATATTCCAAGGGGATGATTCATGAGTGGCCTAAGTTTATGTATTCATCTACATGAAAGATACAAGGAATGGCCTAGAGAACTTCAAAAGTTGGACGAACCCCATCCCTTTCCCATTCGGCCAAACTCCCTTTCCCATTGTGGCCAAAGTAGTTCTAGTTAAGTGTCCATTAAGTTGTCTAAGCATTTGACCAAAAGTGAAAGTGTCATATATTCCAAAACCAAGTTCTAGAAGAGTCTATGTATTAGTATAAATATGACCCATACTTGATGTAAGAAGGTGTGGAAGATTTATGAAAAATATTTGAGTTTTACTCATTTGCTAAGTTACTCCACTTTTGTGTTGTTTATCTTAGTTGGTCCTTTTGTGGGCCATCGGTCCTTGTGTGGTCCGAACCTCGATCCTTTTGTGGGTCAAACCCTTGGTGCAAGTTTAGCTAGAACTTTTGTGATCTAGTTGAACCCAAGCTAAGGTTTCCCTCAGTGTAAGTTGAAGTTAGAACTTTTGTGATTCAACTAAACCCAAGCCAAGGGCCTATTCGGTTACTATCACAAGGTCATCGGCCTCCCGCACTTGGTTTGTTCTAGATCTTGTACTTATCAACCTCGGCAGTCAAGTACTTGTCCAATTTGCCTACCTCACTTGGTGTCGACCCGAGCTTGTCCATAGCAACCTCGAGTCTCTATCCTTGTCCATTTCGATCGACCTTCACTTAGTTTGTACCTGAGCTTGTACTTAGCATCCTCGTGTCCATTCCTTGTGCCAAACACCTGATTCTTCTCACCACCATACACCACAACACTTTTCAAACCACCACACCAAATGCCATTAACCGAAACCACTCATACATACTCGTCCAACCCTGACAACCTCAAACAATTCGCAAAATACCCATTACCGATTACCTCACTGTTCCAGCCAGTTTCCGTTACCTTACCACCATCCAACCACCAAACCCCAACTACCAACACAACCCTCAACTTGTCTAGAACCACCCCACTGCCCGGCAGAAAACGTCCCACCCGGTAGCCTACTTGCGACCCCACTTTCGTATCAACCCTTGTCCAACCAACTCACCCTCACTCACCATTCCTTATATACATCAATTTTGTATCAGATCAAGGAAATCCCATCCCACGCCTTGACGCTATGGCTCACTTAAATGACGATATTCGGAGGGCCATAAGTGAACTTGTTGTGGAACAAATGCAACTTTTGAGAAGAGAGTTTGCAGAGCGTTCCGTGATTCATGATGTAGAATTCGGGGAAGAAGTTCCACAAAATAACCCAAGGCATGTCGAGGAAGATGTCCAAAATAATCTGAGGCATGATAGGGAAGATGACCGATGCCTACGGCTTGAACTTCCAACTTTTGAAGGTGATATGGATCCAGAAGAGTTTCTTGAATGGCTAAGGGCCATTAAGAGGATTTTCGAGTACAAACAATATGATGATCATAAATGTTTTAAGGTTGCTACATTGAAGTTGAAGTCATTCGCTTCCGTGTGGTATGAAAACCTCAAAACAAGCCGAAGGAGAAATGACAAGACCAAGATTAACTCTTGGGACAAATTAAAGAAGCACTTGAAGAAGAAATTCTTGCCAAGGGAGTATGAAAAATACCTATACCTTAAGCTCACCAAACTTCATCAAGGAGCTCTTAAGGTTTTCGTGTGCGCGAATTCGAGAAGGTCACTATGCTTTGTGACTTGGAAGAAAAGGAAACACAAAGAATTGCACGGTTAATTGGAGGCTTGAACATGGCAATTTAAGAGAAGGATGAAGTGGCAACTTACAACACATTTGAAGACATGTGCCACTAAGAAATCAATTTTGAAAAACTATCAAAGAAGGGTACTCTGAAACCTTATGTAAAGCCCACTAGTGTGTAAGAAAAGGGCAATACATCTTTTTCTAACCCATTGTATATCTCAAAAAGTTTAGAAAAATTAAGTAAAGAAAGTTGAGGTTACAAAGGGGGTAGATAGAATTCAAAAGAGGTTCTTTAAATGCCAAGGATTAGGACACTTTGCACGTGAATGTCCTAACCCACGAGTCATGACCATTGAAGAATACCAAGAGTGTGGGGATTCCTTCGCTATTGAGGAATCTGAGATCGAAAAGTCCCTAGAAGATGAAGTTGCTCTTACGGAGGACAGTGTATGTTTGGTATACCAACATGTGTTGAGTGCTCAACTTAAAGAACTTGAGGAGTCACAGAGAAAATATTCTACACCCGATGCAAGGTGAATGATAGGGTGTGTACCGTGATCATCGATGGCGGAAGTTGTGCCAACATGGCTCTCGTAGAAATGGTGGACAAATTGATGTTTCCTACCCGCAACTATCCCAATCCCTATACTATCCGATGGGTGAACAAAGACAACGGGCTAAGGGTAGCAAAACAAGATCTTACTAGCTTTCGAATTGGGAATTATAAAGATGAGATATGGTGCGACATCCTACCTATGGATGCTTGCCATATTTTGTTGGGTCGACCGTGGCAATATGATAGGAAGTCACAACATGATGTAGAGAAAAATACATATTCTTTACGAAAGGATGGTAAAGAATTTCGATTGATGCCATTGTAACCTAACAAGGTGAAGGAGATGAAAATCCAAAACGCCAAGAAACGCAAGCCCGAGTCCCCCTTACTTGACGCACGGAAGATAGAAGAAGAATTAAAGAAGGGGAGTTCTATAGGTTCATTGGCGTGCAAGGAGAAGGAGAATCTTATGGGAGACACGGTAGAAAACTCCGACGTAAAGGAACTTCTGAATGATCTTGCATCCGAAACACTACCAATGGAAGGTATGGAACTTGCTATTGATTTATTTTCAAGAAGTTCATTACCTAACCAACAAAACTATGGGTGCCATCCGGAAGAGACTAAGGAATTTCAAGGCCAAGAGCAAGAGTTATTAGGCGAAGGTTATGTCCGCAAGAGCCTTAGCTTCTACACGACACCCGCCTTGTTGGTGCCAAATGAGGAAGGAAATTGGCACGTGTGTATTGGCAACCAAGCAGTATACAACATCACCGTAATGTACAAATCTTTGTGGCTGAGAATGGATGATTATTTGTTCTCAAAGATAGATTGGAGGAGAGGCTCCCAACAAATGAGGATACGAGGAAGAGGTGCGTGGAAGATGGCTCTCAAGATAAACTATGGTTTGTGCGAGTGTCTTGTGATGCCATTCGAGGTGTGTGATGCTCTAAGCTCTTCCGTTAGCCTCATGCACTAGGTAATCTAACCATCCATGTGATCCTTGGTCCAAGAATACAAAGTATCACCCGAGGACTTCATCCATTCGAAGTGGGGACTATCTGAAGTTGGTACGAGTATGCAAATATAAGCGTGGTAAGAAGTCTCCGTGGTTTGACTTCCTTTCATTTCATTCGGGATGTTAGTACTCTTACTACTCCAAACGTTGAATTACTATTTGAAGTTGAGTTGATAGTGGTATCGACCTAATTCAAGAAAAAGAACTCATTGCCTCCTATAGTGAGAAATTTGGGGGGGGGGGGGTGCACGACTCAATTCTTTTACCAATAACTCATTGATCCAATGGGAAAATTATTTGAAGTATGGTCCTTTCAAGGTATTGGCTCGGTTTCGGGAAGGCAATTACAATGAAGAACTCCCAGACAAAGGTGAAGGTTCAACATGTCATGTTGGAGACTTGTCCTCACACCTAGATGACGAGAATTTGAGGACAAATTCTTTTAAAGAAGGGAGATTGATGAAAGAAAGCCCGTGAACTTACACACGCAACTTGAGTCGTTAAGTGATTTGTCAAGGGTGCCAACAACTAACCATCAATCTACGGCTAGATGCCTAAAATGGCATGGAATAAGGAGTGGAATTGAAGACATCACTTCAAGATGCAAGGAGACACATTTATTTCGGTCTTTATGTAGGTCTTGGCCGAGACCATTTTCTTTTAGCTTATCTTTAAATTCCTAGTTTAACTACTAGATTCCTTAGGACATAATTAATAGGCCATGTAATAAGGTGACTAGGCTGTGTAAGAGGATCGGGTGACAATCATCTAGAAGAAGAGCTTCCAAGGAGATAATTCATGAACTAACAAGTTCATGCACTTATCTACATAGAAGACATCAAGAATGGCCTAGGGAATATGAAGGGATGGCTGAGTATTCTCCCCTTTCTATTCGGCCAAGGAACATGCTAAAGATGGAAGCTTCCAAATGTATTCCAAGGGGATGATTCATGAGTGGCCTAAGTTCATGCATTCATCTACATGAAAGATACAAGGAATGGCCTAGAGAACTTCAAGAGTTGGCTGAACCCCATCCCTTTCCCATTCGGCAAACTCCCTTTCCTATTGTGGCCGAAGTAGTTCAAGTTAAGTGTCCATTAAGTTATTTTCTAGAAGAGTCTATGTATTAGGATAAATAGGACCCATACTTGATGTAAAAAGGTGTGGAAGATTTATGTGGTTCGAACCTCGATCCTTTTGAGGGTCAAACCCTTGGTGCAAGTTTAGCTAGAGCTTTTGTGATCTAGTTGAACCCAAGCTAAGGTTTCCCTCGGTGTAAGTTGAAGTTAGAACTTTTGTGATCCAACCAAATTCAAGCCAATGGTCTATCCGGTTACTATCACAAGGTCATCGGCCTCTCTCACTTGGTTTGTTCTTGAGTTTGTACTTAGCAACCTCTGTCAAGTCCTTATCCAATTGGCCTACCTCACTTGGTGTCGACTCGAGCTTGTCCATAGAAACATCGCATCTCTATCCTTGTCCATTTTGACCGACCCTCGCTTGGTTTGTACCCGATCTTGTACTTAGTAACCTCGTATCCATTCCTTATGCCATCCACCTAATTCTTCTCACCACCATACACCATAACACTTCCCAAACCACCATACCAAAGGCCATTAACCGAAACCACTCATACATACCCGTCCAACCTCGACAACCTCAAATAATCCACAAAACATCCCTTACCGATAACCTCAATGTACCATCCAGTTTCCGTCACCTTACCATTATCCAACCACTAAACCCCGACCACCAACACAACTCTCAACTTGTCTAGAACCACCCCACAAAATGCCTCAGTCCACTTCAACCCTAAACTACCTGTCTAACCCACCAAACACCCCACTGCCCGGCAGAAAATATCCCACCCAGTAGCCTACTTTTGACCCCACTTTCATATCAACCTGTGTCCAACCAAACTCTGGCCAACTCACCCTCACTCACCCCTCCTTATGTACTTCAGACAGCAAGATAGCAATACTTACATCATTCTAACTGAATATCAATCTCCTTACGATCATCTGCGTTCAGATACTCTGTACTTTCTTTACTTTACTGCTTTTGTATCCCAAAACCAGCACTATACCTTTCTAGGCTTTCATTACCTCTTCTACATATGAGTGACACAAATGCTCATACTCTGAAACTTTAACATAATACTCGCACTTCTGGCGTACCAATAGGCTGGTAGGGGTCTCTCATTTACTGGCTAAAAACGTGAACTAACCGAAGTTTTTCTATTACACGGCCTTACTGAAATAGCATAAAGCATGAATTAGGCTCGAATTCTTAAAACTCAACTCTACGACACTATCTACGAAATAAATGAATGGAAATCATCCCTAAATGCCTTATAGCCTCTTATTTATAAGTATGGTGCACAACACACCCATAAACAAGACTCTACTAGACACGGCTTGCAGACTCCCTAGGACAGACCTACTCTGATACCAAGTTTGTCACACTCCAAGCGAACCAACTATAGTATATGAATTCCATGACACGAAACTTGGGCCGATAAGGGCACCCACTTATCAAATACAATATGGAATGCAATGATAACCTGCATGCAGAAAAAGCCCAAAAACAATATGTGCATGTACATAACTGAGGCCGACAAGGCAATAACAAGTGGATCAACCACTTACAAGGAGGCCACACAACACATATATACAACAACCTCTAGTCTATAAGCCTCTAAGAGTACTGCGTGTGTCACCAAGTAGGTACACGACCCCGACATATCCATAATAAGCATATACATATGCAATAGTTCCTACCAAATCTGTACAGCAACTCTGAAGAAATTGAGTGCAACTGCCAATAGCTGGAAGCATATATCCTACTGTAAAGGTAAGTCTGTCTGTGTATCTGTACCTGTGGGCATGAAACACAACGCTCCAAAAAATAGACGTCAGTACAAAATATGTATTGAATATGTAAGGTAGGTAAAGTATGTAAATAAAAGATGTAATACCAGAGAAGGGTATATAAATCAACTTAAAACTCAGAAAAAGGCGCTTGAGGGCATAAAATTGATATAACCATGAATATATGCATGTAGGTAAAATCAGGCCACTCTATAGGGACATATAGTATAATATCAAGCCTCTATGTGGGGAAATCTCATCATAATGTACCCGGACATATATGACTCGGTAATATCTGCCCAATTGATAAGTGGTATACACATATAAGTGTCTGCCGGACTGATTATAGCACGACGCATTAAGAATATATATATATATATATGTGTGTGTGTGTGTGTGTGTGTGTGTGTGTGTGTGTGTGTGTGTGTAATGAAAGACAAACCTTAAGGAACACCATGAACAGAGTCGGAGTGGCCTATGGTCGTTATCCTCCGACTATAGTTATTGTCGCTACGTTTATCAACTTCCAATCAATTAACAAGGGATTTATTGAATACGAAAAGTACTTCTGACATGGGGATCATAAGAGACATAAGTTCCTTCAATATCAAGTATGATATGAACACTCAATCTCAACAAGGGGGAATCATCATTTAGAGAAACGATAGTATCAAAATCATGTCAAAGAAAGAAATTAGCCCTACATACCTTGTCGTTGAAGCTATTTAAGTTCTACGAGTCCTTGTATGCTCTACGAATGATTATCTATATAATATGAATATTTTGGGACAAATTCGGATCAATAATCTATAAGTCATTTCATTTAGACATTTCGTCAAGCACCTTATGTGCATAAAACTTCATAGCCTTATTCAATGGTAACTAATGCATAAGATCACTTCTTTAACTCTACTAAGCCTCTTTATCTTCTTCATTCCATGACTAACAACATTTATCCATAAAACAACCATAAACAGCCCCAAAACACTAGCTCAACATCAACACAAAGCTTACCAAGTTCTTTAACAACATAAGCTACAACTCTTAGCAAATCAATCTACTATAACATGTAGCAGTTCGATCACAATAAGAAGGAGATAAGACTCACCTTAAGGATCAAGACTAGCCTCTAATTCATTTGAAACTCCAGAAATCATAACTCCAATTCAACACTAAGAGAGGGGAGAAGGAGAGAATTAGAATTACAATCTTCCGATGAACGATTTAAGTTATTAGCTTCCGAACTTATCTTGATTCATCAAGGGACATAAGAGGGCTTTGAGAGAGCTCAAAGAGTTTCCTAGGGTGGGGTTTGGAGAGAAAATTAATTCCCAAGTCGTGATGGGTCTATTTATAGCAAAATAAGTAATTTCCAATGACTCAATCCGTGACACAATCTGCGGTTCGCAAACTGTGCCCGATTCTTACATTGTTCATAACTTTTTGTACAGAGTTGTAATTGATAAATGGTTTGTTACGTTGGAAAGTAGACGCGCTGAACTGGAAGTTTGATAGTTCATGCACCCCATAATACCTTATATACTAGAAGACATACCCCCCACAAAGTTGGGCCAAAATCCTATCCTGAATTCTTCCTACCTTCCCTCGAATTTTGGTAAACTTAATTTTATTAATTTGTTTAACCCCGAACCCTTATGAGACTTACGTAACACTTGTTTAAAACCTTCCTTAAACTTGGAGAGGAATATTTACCTCTCCGATCTCATGTTAGTCAGCTCGCAATGCAATTAACCTTGAAAGTACGGGGTGTAACCTGATGAAACTTACTTCAGTTGATTTGTTACATCTTAAACCTTTCCAAAACTTACTCAGCACATCTGCAAACCTTTGAAATTATCTTGGGGGATGGGGTACTACACATACGCAACACATTCGTATATTCACGGACTGAGGCAAACCATTCGGATAATCTCCGAGAGGTGTTACAGACACTCCAAGACTGTAAGTTGTATGCCAAGTTCTCCAAATGTGAATTCTGGTTAAATTATGTTGCCTTGTTGGGCCACATTGTCTCATCGGAAGGTATTAAGGTGGATCATCAAATGATTAAAGATGTAAAGAATTGGTCGAGGCCAATGACTCCTACCGAAGTTCGTAGATTCTTGGGCTTAGCAGGATATTATCGGAGATTCGTGGAGGATTATTTCTTCCATCTACGCATCTATGACCAATCTCACTTACAAGGCAGCTAAGTTTTTGTGGACAGATGCGTGTGAGCACAGTTTTTAAAAATTGAAGGACAGGTTGACATCCGCACATGTGTTAGCTCTTCCTGAAGGCACCGATGGGTATGTGGTTTATTATGATGCCTCCAAAGTTAGCCTAGGATATGTTCTGATGCAACACGAAAAGGTTATAGGATATGCTTCAAAGCAGCTAAGGAAGCATGCGGTGAACTATCCGACTCATGACCTTGAGTTAGCAACAGTAATATTTGCACTAAAGATGTGGCATCATTATTTTTATGGAGTCCACATTGACATATTCACATACCATAAGAGTACAATATATATTTTGCTAGAATGAGCTGAATTTAAGTCAAAGAATGTGGTTGGAATTATTAAAGGACTATGATGTCGACATTTTATACCACCCAGGAAGGAAAATGTCGTAGCTAATTCCTTAAGCCATAAATCTATGGAGAGTTTGGATGGTATTGAAACCAACAAGTTGGAAATAACCAAAGAACTACGTCACCTAGCTAGTTTAAATGTGCGACTCTTGGACACGAATGATTGAGGAGCGGTGGTGCATAATACCGCAGAATCATCCTTAATAGCTGAGGTGAAAGCGAGACAATTTAATGACCTCGAGTTGGTACGGATGAAAGAAGGGATCCCCCTAAAGAAGAAGCCGATGTTGGAGCTTATGGGAGATAGAGTCCTTAGATATTAGGGTCAACAATGTGTACCATACATAGGATGACTCTAAGAGAAAATTATGGCCGAGATCCACCAGTCCAAATATTCCATTCATCCTGGATCAACAAATATGTACCATGACCTATGACAGGTTTACTAGTGGAATAACATGAAGAAATATTTCACAGCATTTGTAGCTCAATGCCCGAATTGTCAACAAGTTAAGATTGAGCATTAGAATCCTGGAGGCTTGCTACAGTATATGGAAATCCCTACTTGTAAACGGGAAATGATTAATATGGACTTTATCACCGGTTTACCCTGTTCTTATTGAGAGTTCTATTTTATTTGGGTTATCGTCGACATGCTTATGAAATCGACCTGTTTTCTACCTATTTGTACTACTTTTTTGGCTGAGGATTACGCCAAGATGTATATCAAGGAAATAGTTCGATTTCATGGTGTTCCGGTCTCTATTATATCTGACAGGGGTGCCCAGTTTACGGCTCACTTCTGGAAGTCATTTCAGAAAGGTTTAGGCACCCAAGTGAACCTTAGCACAACCTTCCATCCACATACCAACAGTCAGGCCGAGCGCACAATCTAGACACTTGAGGACAGATGCAGGCTTGTGTATTGGATTTCAAAGGTAGTCGGGATGATCATTTTCCCCTATCGAGTTCGCTTACAATAACATCTATCATTCCAACATCAAGATGGTCCTATATGAGGCATTGTATAGACGAAAGTGTAGATTCACTATTGGCTAGTTTGAAGTGGGTGAAATCGGGTTACTAGGTCCCGATTTAGCCCAACAAGATATGGAGAAGGTAAAGTTAATCCAATAGCGTTTATTGACTGCCTAGAGTCAGCATAAATCTTATTCAGATATCCGACACCGTGATTTGAAATTCATAGTTGGCGATTGGGTATTTTTAAAGGTTTCTCCAATGAAAAGAGTTATGAGTTTTGGCAAGAAAGGAAAACTTAGCCCCAGATATGTCAGGCCATATAAGATCATACACAGGATAGGCCAGGTGGCTTATAAGCTTAAACTACCCTCAGAATTGGAAGCAGTTCACCCAGTATTCCATGTGTCAATGTTGCGTAAATGCATAGAAGGTCTCTCTCGTATTACTCCCATAGAGGATGTGTAGATCACCGAGAATTTAACCTATGAAGAGACTCCAATACCCATTTTAGATCACTAAGTTCAAAAGCTGAGGATTAAAGAAATTACCTCTGTTAAGGTGTTATGGAGGAATAACAATATAGAAGAGATGACTTGGGAGGCCGAAGAAGATATGAGATCTAGATATCTTTACTTATTTTAGTCCTCAGGTTTACACCGATACTCGTGCGATATAATTCTCTTATTTCTACTATATTCGAAAATCCTAAATCCTATATCTTGTTTAGATGTTAATGTTGAGGTAATGGCATGTGCAACTCAGAATACAACATAGGATAGTTGAGGTGAGTTATGGCTAACTCTATTTGATTTTGACATATACAGATGGTTGTGTGCGGCAAAGTTGATATTGTTTTGTTTCTATTGCCTTGCGGGGCATTGGATATATGCTTGGTCTGTTTAATGAGTTTTGGATAGTCCTGTTTTAAAAGGAAATTCTGCTGAAATTTTAAGACCCTCGAGAGTTAAGAATATCTTCAACATTCGCAGACGAATGTTCCTAAGTGGGAAAGGATGTTACACCTTGTAGTTTCACATTCCGTCATGTCGTTGATTGATACCGACGTCTCGGGAAGAGGTATGACCTTACAGAAGGGTAATAAAGGTTTATAACTTTTTTATAGAAGTTCCAGAGTGTATGGAAGCTAAACAAATCGAAGAAATTATGTTTCGATGAAATCAGAAAATCGTGCAATTTGATGGGGAGGTTGACTGACCGTTAACGCGTCTGACGGACCATGAAAATGCAAGTTTGAACCGTCAAAATACCTGAAAATTGAGATTTTAGGTTCTGGATTAACAGTCCAGATTGATGGACCGTAAAAAATTTGATGGTTCGCCAATCTAACCGTCCTTTTGAGGCGGTGTGAAAATTTTCTCGGGTTATAAGCGGGTCATGCAATTTGGGATTTCATTTTCTCCCTAAACAAATCCCAAAACCGTTCCCTAATCTTTTATAAGGTTTCATATCATCCTGAGACCAAATCTAAGGCTAATCACACAAGATTAACGTGATAAACCCCGTGATTATCATAGAAATCATGTTCTCCGTAAATAAGCAATTTCGGAAACCCTTGGTGATGGATTAGCTTGATATTTTAGGGGGATTTTTATGCATGAAGGTAAGATTTAACCTCCTCTACCTATATTTGTGATTAATTGATTCTTTGGAGTAATTTGTGAAAGGATTGTCGTAATCAAAAACTCGTAAACCTATGAAATCTTCGTGATATGACTTGTGGGCTGTTTTATTTGAGGTATGTGTTGCAATTGATTGCCAAACTGATTATTGGTGTTGTAAAACCAATAAATAACATCTCAAAGAATTGTGGGATCGAATTACCTAAATATCCCTTAGTAAGAGGTCTAAGAACCTATATGCTTAAAGTTGTCGATAAAATGCTTAAGTGAAGTTTCTCTATAGAATATTTTATTTGATATTGATATCGACCCTTTGTATGACATAGATAATAATTTGTAAGGAGTGCAACGACTCGTAGAGCAATTGTAGCTTTAAGGACAAGGTATGTAAGGCTATCCTTTCCTTTCAAAAGTATGAAATCCAAAGAGTTAGAAATTTCCAAAAAGAAACGTCGAAAGCTTTATTCTATCATATATCGTAATCTCTTGTCGAGAGTTGATCATTGTTATTTCTATTCTCATGATCATTGTTATTTGGTTATTGGTCTATTTTATCATAAGTCTTTAGAAAGAAATATTCCAAAGAGTTAATTGTTAGAGTCGACTAAAAGTCGTTTTAAAAGTAAAGTCAAGAAGTTCTGAGTTCCAAAGAGGCCCTAAGTGCTATTATTACTATATATAAATATTATTCACACCACCATTGTAAATAGTCGGTGGGTAGCTGTACATATATATTATACACATCACACCGCGTTATAGTCGATCGGGTAGGCACTTATATGTGCATCCATACATACACTTCAGAGTATATCTAAGGGTAGTGATATGTTACATACCTGCACTATAAGTCAAGGGATTTATACAGTAAGGCATATCCGTAAAAGTTGTATTTTAGTTTCAGAAGTTTCATTACTCGCCTCGTATGGCATCCAGGTTGCTTTGTGCTTTCCTTTATAGCTTATCTTTTCATATTGCTTGTGTGCCTTTCGTTACAACTTACAATTTTATATTGCTATTCATTCTTTACATACCGGGTATATTTCATTCATATTGACATCATTTTTGCCGCGGCGCTATGTGTTCATGTCGCAGGTTCTGGTAGGGGCTCATCTAGGCCACCACAATAGGAGCTGCCAAGTTCAGCCATCATTAAGTTTCGTCCTTCCCGGAGTTTCCTGGTCAGCTAATAAGTATGTTTTGCATAGTTATATACAATATGGGTAGGTCGAGGCCCTGTCTCAGCCATATGACAGTACAGTTACTCGTAGAGGCTTATAGACTTGTCTAGTATATATAGTTGTTGTCTGTTGTTGAACTATGTTGTGACCTTGTCGGTCTTGGTATGTACATATACGTGGGGCTAGTCCCTCTTTTTCGGTATTATTGTTGTGATATATTCCAGTACGGCCTTGTCTGCCGGAAGTTCTACTCATATAGAAGCCTGGTCATTAGAGTGGTACGCTCGGGCCAATAGGGCACTGGGTGTCGGCCACACCCCCCAATTTGGGGTGTGACACCTACACTAATCTAAATCCTCTAAATAATCTGAATAAAGATCAAAGAACGTACATTTTTTAAGGAAATCCCAAATGTCCCTTCTTCTTCTTCTCTTTCTTGAGTTTCAAGAATGTAAGGGTCTGAGGGATGAACTAGTGTTAACTTGATGTTAGATTGATGTAGTAATGATAAGAATTGATTGAGAACTTACATTAGATATTTTGGGTGAGCCTTAGGGTTGTTTTCTCTCAAATCGTCATCCAAAACAAAGAGGGGAAAAGTTATAACGAAGTTTTAAACTTATAAGGTTTGGAACTAGTAAAATGTGATCATGCAGTACCTCCGCGTCGAACCCCCATTTCGGGTCACTGCCCATGCGATGGCTCCGAGTCACATCCCCACCGCACAAGGCAAGAGAATTTCAGAAACGGGTTCTGCTCGCGCAACCCGCAACGCACAGGAGTCGCGATAACTATCAACATTCAGTAAAATAGGCATGACTCCTAGTACAAAGCTTCGTTTGAGCTGGGACATATATCTTTGGAAAGGTATTGCAAAGGGCTACAACTTTTAAGGTTGCTCAAATTCCCAATGGATATTCACGTATACAAGCTGGAAGTCAGACCTACTATAAACTTAGTCGATTCTATAGCATCTTATGCACTCCACTATTCATCTTGATCTTAGATCAACTATTTCCACCCAAACTCATCTTGATAGGAATTCATATATCTAAAATATCACATTAATACTCATTTAATATATTCACACCTAATCCGAATTTACGGAGTGTTACAGCCATCCTCGATCATAGTCGTCTTCCGTATTGATAAGGCTTCGGTTTCCACGAAGGTATAGGTGAATAGTACCACCCCAGAAAAACCGAGGATAGTAAATAAGAATGATATGGTCGATAATAAATGGGACATTAGCACGATATCCCATCATTTGTATGCATTATACCAGTCTCCAAATTTTAAGGGCTACATATCCCATGCACACCTGATAGTGTCGGCATATGTTTTCAATAATCTTCGGGACTAGAAGACGGAATCAATAGCGAAAGGATATGTATGAACCATAGAAAACCCTCTGCACGGTGGTTTAGTCTGTTTGTTGGACCCAAAATTCTCACATCGATTTAAGGGTCAAAATTGCAGTCTTTACGAATTTGTGGGAGGATATCTTTTGTGTTCAATGATTTAATTTCTTCCACAGACTCATGGTGATCATCGACTCGAAAGTCTCATTGATATTCAAAACCATCGAGGAGAATGACGAGTTTCACCCACTTTTTGGGCCGGCTTCGTGATTTTATGCTTGGAAAATGCTCTTGTATTGCTGGGGTTTTCATGTTTCAATTGAACATTGTCCATTTTTTATTATTCCGTTTACCAAACATATGTGGAGAGGAGGGCTAAAATATTCCTTCTTTCTTGCATTTTCTCAGTTACTCTTTCATTTAGGTTTGACTAACAAGATAGAAAGGGGTAAGCCAAAATCCACTCTGCTGAGTTCGGCTTTCGGGGTTACCTATTTTACGGCTACAAGATTGAACTGCATTCATTCCTAAACTAAAACAGCTTTCTCAATCTCAACGTGCATGCATGAGACTTTCATCTCACACGACTCCTAAGTGATAAAAGAAAGAAGAACCCATTTTTTTCTTTTTTTATTACGAGACAACTCTCTCTAAGGAACTCAACAAAATAACCCCGTAACTTTGGGAGAAGGTGCCTCCACTTTCACCTAATTCACTAATGTTAATGACCAAAATGTATCAAATAGCAATGAAAAAATTGATTCCAACAGTTAGACCCAGGATAGCTCAGTTGGTAGAGTAGAGGACTAAAAATCCTCATGTCAGGCTAAAAGTAAAGCAGTCATCAAGCTAAAGCTAGTTTCACAGCTACCAATTTGCACCCGCGGATCAAACCATTTTACTTTAAAGGCATATAGTGCATTCTCGTCTAGCAACTGATTGCAGAGTTGATCATTCGGACCTGAATGAGATGTATTACAAGGCATGTGTGCATTTTTTATTCTTTCAGATACTCTATACGAGATAGGGTAACCTGAAGTGGAAGGAGAGGGGCGTTCAACCACTTGACTCGTTGGAAAGGAAATGATACAAATTCCTCTTCATTCTATTGTGATCAGCGAAAGAACTGCCTAAGCATACTTTTTTTGGATCCAAAGAATCCAAATCTTGCAAGGATGTTAGGCTTCGAACACTGTTCGGACAGATAAATTGGAACCATTTATTCATCAAAAGAAACGTCCCTTTTGAAGACAGACAAACCCTAGTAGCCCTGCCAAATGGTGATTCAAAATAGATTCTACATCTTGAAACCAAGATAATACCTCAAATTGATGGAGGCTCTAATCAAGTCTTTTTTCCGATGCTATACTAGCCTTAATAGAATGAAAAAAATGGATTATTCAATACTTATTCCCTGAGCTTAATGCTCGAAAACAATAAGGGATTAGCCTAAGGAGAGAAAAAGTTCTTAAAGAATGTTCATTTTATTTGAGTTGTAATTAAGGAGTTATGTATATAGCACAAAGATGAGGCGTTATGGAAATCCATCTATGGTAATAGACAATAAAAACTCCATTTTTGATTGGGTGGGTTCAAAGAAAAGAAGGGTTTTTTGTTTACCTTACTTACTTTCCTTTTCATTCTTGACCAGTTGAAAAAAATGTTAGCTACCTTTTGGTGAGGCGGTGATGAAGAAAGAATGTTTCACTGCAAGCGACCCTGCAAGGCAGCTAGCCTTTCTGCAAAATAAATGTATGTCTCGCTACTACTTTCATCCGATTTCAATTATCTTTGACGCCTCCTCCGTGCCGAGGTTCAGTCGCACTGTATCTGGTTCTTCGTAATGCTTTATGTCGCGTTACCAAGGACCTCATTTAAAAAACATACGCCTCGTGGGGCTTTGCCACGGTAATGTTGGTTGCAAGTGAACTTAAATCAATTTCTTAACTTTTAGGAGAAGTCGATGTTTTCCCTGGATGATGATGCAGGGGAGAGTATTCATTGTTGTTTGTTTCCTTTGAAGAATGGTAAAGGGAATACTTGGAAGATGACATTGATATCGAATGGTGATGGATCGAAAAGAAGAAGAATAAGAAGAATCTTGAAAGACTTGGGTTTCTGGAAGGAAAGAAAAATTTGATTGAATATTTGAAGGAGATTTTGGCCTCCTTTATAAGGAAAGAAGTAGGTAACGATTGAGAACGGGGAGTCACAACTCATCATGATCGTGCAGCTTTATGTCAATCGGGGTGATTGGATGGTTGTCGCCATTTCAAAAGCATTAAATATGGACGTTTCATGTTCCAAATCAAATAATCATAATATTTTAGGCTTCCCGCCAAAAAAAGTTCTTTGGTTTTCTTTAGTTTAGTGCGAAGTTCAAATCCACTTTCTGGATGCATGAGGATACACGCCCGAAAAGTGCGGAGACTATCTGTATGGGATAAAATTTG
Organism: Anisodus acutangulus; assembly: GCA_029783415.1. Lineage (NCBI taxonomy): Eukaryota > Viridiplantae > Streptophyta > Magnoliopsida > Solanales > Solanaceae > Anisodus > Anisodus acutangulus. The sequence continues at coordinate 35,550,970 of CM056497.1, forward strand.
TATTGCACAAATAGACAAATTATATCATGACATGTGGTAAAAAGGATGAGTCAAATTCAAGTCAACCTTCAGTACTGATATTGAACCGGAGGCATCAAAGAGCCACAGGTACCGAAAAATATAAGGCTAAGGGATCAGTTCGAATCCCAATGGGCGGTTGTTACTAATATACTTTTACACCTTCCAAGAAAGCATTAAAGGCATTTACGTGCACTCTAGTTGTCCAATTATTACAACATTAATGTAGTGATATTATTAGAGGCATAATTCATGGATTGTGTACCCAGGAGTCCAAGTATAGATAGGACCAACTACTTCATTGTAAGGATATCATATTCGAGAAATACAATACATATTCTTAGCTTACACTATTCTCTAAGTTCTTGTCTCAATTTAGTATTCCGACATCACTGAATAGCATGCCTAGAGGTCACGATACAAGGCTCAGGCTAATATGATCTTAATCTTTCTTTTAGATTCAATTTCTATTAGATTCATTTGATAATTATCTTCTTATTTTGATCACTTGAGATCCACGTGTCCTTGACCACGTGTACAAATTTAATTGTACCAGTTTACGGATAAACAAGGATATAACAATTATCTTATATATACAATGTAGTTTTTACTGAGGGGATTCGGGTGAACACCCTGGGACCCTTCTAGATCTGCCACTGTCTAAGAGGGCTACCTAACATAAGTAACAAGATGGTTGATAGGAGTTCGAAATACTACTGCACACTCGGCCCGATCAAACTACACATTCTTAATTCACCTTGACTCAAATAAACTTTAGTTGAATTTGTAAATAACTTGTTTATTAAACCTATCTATTTTAATTAATTTTGCTTGAATTTGACTTGAGTCTCCTTTCTAGCACCTCTAGAGTTACTCGAGTAAAAGCAAAGAAGAGGCTGGAGTAGTTCACCTTAAATGATATATAAAAATTTACTCACACCCGATGTTTACATTAATCTGATGGATCATATAATATAAACAACGGAACCATTTCAGGATCAGACTTGCATGTAATATATTTCATAAGGTATGTCAAGAATATTATGGTGTTGTAAAAGTCTCTTCAATCATTGAATCATTATTCAAAGTGGTTTTGGAAAGGGGGTGAGGTGGGTGGGATGGGATGTGGGGTAGGCAAGTGGGGGTGGGGATAGGATATAGGTTGGGGTATGGATTGGGTGGTGGGGTGCGGTAGGAAAGTAGGGGGTTCAGGGGATGAGCGTAAGTGTAGGTGGGATTGGGCAAAGTGGGTTGGGGGGTAGAGGGGGGTAATAATTTTTTTTCAGTTTTATAAAAAATTTACAATAGTAAATATATCTTGGGTCTATTATTCAAGGCAATGGAGAGATTGATGATGATGTCGCCCATCGCATTGGTGCGGGGTGGATGAAATGGAGGCTCGCATCCGAAGTCTTGTGTAATAAGAAGGTGCCACCAAAATTCAAAGGTGAGTTCTACTTAGTGGTTATTACACCAACTATGTTGTATGGAGTAGAGTGTTGGCCAATCAAGAACTATCACGTTCATAAGATAAAAGTTGCGAAAATGAGGATGGTGCGGTAGATATGTGGGCATACTGGGAGAGAAAGGATTAGGAATAAAGATAATGGAGACAATGTGGGAGTGGCTTCGATAACAAGATGATAGAAGCGAGGTTGAGATGGTTCGGGCATGTGAAGAGGAGATGCGTTGATGTCCCAGTGCGGAGGCGTGAGAGGTTGGCTATGGATGGCTTCAGGAGAGGTAGAATGAAGAAGTATTGGGGAGAGATGATTAGACAGGACATGGGGTAGTTGAAACTTACCGAGGACATGACCTTGGATAGGAGGTTATGGAGGACACAGACTTGGGTATAAGGTTAGTAGATAGTAGAGCGTTACGGAGTAGCCATAGTATCTCTCATGTTAGTTTCTTAATGTTCTATTTTGTTACTATTTATTGTCTCTTATTCTTGCTTAGCATATTATTTATATTTTTATTTACTGTTCATTTTTTTACCTATTTGACATGGTTTGCTATTACTTTATTCTGAGCCGAGGGTCTATTGGAAATAACCTCTCTACCTCCAAGGTAGGGGGTAAGATCTGCGTACACTCTACCTCCTCAGACCCCACTTGTGAGATTACACTGAGTATGTTGTTGTTCTTGTTGTTTATAATAGTAAATACAATATATGAAATAGAAAATTCTGGGAGGGTGGAGGGGGGAGGTAAGAAGTTTTTTTCCATTTCTTATAAATATTTTATAAAAATAAAATAAAATATGTAAAATAAAAGATTCGGAGAGGGGTGGGGGACAGGTGGAGTGGTGATAGGGGTGGGGGGTAAGAAAAATTTCTCATTTTTTATAAATGTAAAATAAAAAAATGAAATAGAAATTTTAATGGGAGGTAGGGCGAGTAGGGATGGTTGAGGGGTTAATGGGGTGGTGGGTGGGGTGGTGGGTAGGGGTGTAGGTGGGAGGTGGGGGATAAGGGGGTGGGTAGAGGGTGGGTCTGGGGGGCCGAGATGGTGGGGGTAGAAGGTAAGGTGGGGTGGGTTGGTTGGAGGGTGCGTTGGTGATTCGAGAAATATTTTACGTCAAATATTTAAGGAAAATATTTCTCCTATTTTGAGAAAAACATTTTTCATAGGTAAATATTTTTCAAGATAATTAGTGCAACCAAACAAGGAAAAATAGGAAAACATTTTCCGTAAAATATTTTATGTCATACCAAACACACCCACTGATTTTGGGTATTACAAAAGTGAGTTCCTATATAGATATCCATATTTACTCATATTTTTATAGGTTAAAAATAGACTGAAATTCATATTTATCCAACTGAAATATAAGCGATCCAACTCATTAAAATATGAATTAAATAGGTTGATTTTATAATATGGGCTAAAATTTTCAGCTCTAATCACGAGACATAATCCAAAAGAGCCTCTAGTCTATTGGTTTGTTCTATTTTTATTGAAGGCATAGTCGTCGTTTCGAACCCTATCAGGATCTCTTTTTAAGAAACATAAAAATGCTATTTTTACCGTCTCAAATTATTTGTCCTTTTTTTATTTTACACTTCCCTAAGAAATACTAATTAGGAGGGGTATTGTCTAACTTCAACCTTATTTATGTTTAAGTTATAATCTCTCTCCATTAGATGTTTACTCTATTTATGTGTTATCTATATTAACGATAGAATTCTACTAAGGGTAAAATGAGAAAAATAATTAATTGCGTCTTCAATGATTAAAATGACAAATAATTTAAAATAACTATTTTAATAATCACAACAAATAATTTGAGACGAAGAGAATAAAAAAACAATGACAAAACCATGTATCCTTGTGGAATTGATTGTCTGCCATTCATTCATTCATTCATTCAGCGGGTTGACCCCAATGAATTAAGATAAGCGGAAGGTAGGGGTGGCAAAATTAGCTCAAACCAAAATAACCCGCCCCCTCCACCCTACCCCCATTGCCCTACCCCATCCTCAAATTTCTATTTCATATTTTTTTTACTTTTATAAAAAATATGAATTTTTTTCTTACCTTCCCCCTCTACCGCCCTAAGCCCCACCTACCCCCTCTACCCCCACCCAATTCTCAAATTACTATTTCATATTTTTTGATACTTTTATAAAAAAAATTATTACGAATATGAAATTTTTTTCTTACCTCCCCCTACTCCCACTCTACCCCCACCTCATTGCCCTACCACATCCTCAAATTTGTATTTCATATTTTTTTAATTTTATACAAAATATGAAATGTTTTCTTACTTCCCCCCTACCGCCCAAGCCCCACCTACCCCCCTCCACCCCCACCCATCCTCAAATTTCTATTTCATATTTTTTGTTACTTTTATAAAAAAAATTAATAAAAATATGAAATTTTTTTCTTACCTCCCTCCTATCCCCCCCCTCCACCCCACCCCATGCCCTACCCTCATTCTCAAATTTCTATTTCATATTCTTTTAACTTTTACAAAAAAAATTATAAAAAATATGAAATGTTTTCTTACCTCCTTCCCCCTATCCCCCTCCACCCCATGCCCTACCCATCCTCAAATTTCTATTTCATATTTTTTTACTTTTATAAAAATATTATTCAAAATATAAAAAAATTTATAACCTCCTCCACCCTACCCCCTCCACCTCATGCACTACCCTCTCCTCAAATTTCTAATTCATATTTTTTTACTTTTATAAAAACATTATTAAAAATATGATTTTTTTTCTTATCTCCTCCCCCTACCCCTCCCCCCTCCCCCCATGCCCTACCCCATCTATATTTTTTTACTTTTATAAAAAAATTATTCAAAATATAAAAAAACTTCTTACCCCCCTGCCCTCCCACACCACCCCCAAAGTTTTTATTTTACATATTTACTTTACTTATATATAAATTTTTATTAAAAATGAAATTTTTTTGTACCCCATTACCAAACCGCCCCTCCCCCACTACCTCCTACCTCCCACCCCACCCCAAAATTTTCTATTTTATATATTTATTTTACTTTTATAATTTTCATATAAAAAATGAGAAAATTTTGCTTACCCCATCCCCGAAGTTTTTATTTTATATATTTATTTTACTTACTACAAGATTTTTATAAAAAATGAGAAACTTTTCTTACCACACTACACAAACCCCTCCCCCCTCTCACCCCCCACTACCCTCTGTCTTCCCACCCACTATTTTATATATTTATTTTGCTTTTATAAAAAGTAAAAAAATTCTTTAAAATATTATTCTTATTGTAAAAATAAATATATGGAAAAATCAAATATCATACAAAATAAAATAACATCATAGAAGATAAGTTCGAAATTTGTAAAAGTAATGGGTCAAGTCGGGCAAATTGGGTTATGACTCATCATTTAGCCCATCTTGACCAGCCCATCTGAGCCCATGTAAGCTTTGGGCGGGTTGGGCATTGTCCCATCTATTGATTCAGCCCATCTTGACCCGCCCAACATCAGCCCAAAAGACCCATCTGACACCCCTAGCGGATGGTAGGGTGGGCGTATATCGGTTCGGTTCGATTTTGTATAAAAAAAGTATGAACCGAATCAAACATTTAAAAAAAAAATGATATATTGGTTTATATCGTCGAATGTATCGGTTTATATCAGTTTTTTCAATTCAAATATAAAGTAAAAAAAAAATTAAAGTCCAAAAACATAAAGTCTGCATCACATATATTCTTAAAACATGTAAAAACTGAAATAAAATAAACGGGTCGGGTCGGGGGATTTATTTTTTTAAAATTGAATTTTTAACACTGAAATTGACATTCACACCTACATTACCACGAATTTTCGACGTGCAAATCTATTGTATATCGTGAGATCTTTATTAAAGAAAAGGAAAAATTAGAAACAAATTTGGGGGAAAACACAAATTGATTTGGAAAACGAACATTTTCCTAAAATTTGGCGGTGCCAAACCGCTGCGGTTTGACCGGCCGCGTCTCGAAAAAATATGCAAAATAAATAAAATCGGGTAAAACGGACATCCGAGCGCAGAGTTATGACCATTTAAAGTTATACGAATTTACAACTACTTTCTTTCCCTACATTTTATGTCAATGCTTCCGTGATATGTTAATTAAGTTCATGCCGCATTCGACTTTCATAAAAGTTTCATAGATTGGCTTCAATGACTGTGATTCAAGAGATAACAATAGCCTAAAATAAAAAATAAGATTAATTACAAACTTACCCCCGGTTTTCGATTCGATTCATCAAATATTTGAAAGAACTGAACCGGTCTATTTAATCCTAATTCGGTTGGGTTTTTTAAAGAATCGGTTATTTTTAAAACCAAATAAAAATCGATTCGGTTTGGTTTTTTCGGTTCAACGGGTTTTATGCCCACCCCTAACGGATGGGGCTGCTCGCTAATTTCTCTTCTCTTCATTTTTTCAAATATTTGCGTAGATTGAGGACACATAGCATAGGTTAAAATTGGTGATTAATATTAATTTACTAAATCAAGGTCCTAATCATGATTTAGAAAATTAATTCTTTATTTTTTAATAATGCATTTCCTTTTTTGAACAAAATTTTAATTTATACGATAACATCTTTTGCTAACATATTTTTATTTTTCTTACTCATATATATCATACGTTGATTATAGGTGAAGTTGTAAATGTAGAGATTGTACCCAAGAATGGAGAAGGAGCAAATGTCTGGTATTTAATATTACTTTTATTTTAAATTTAATTCACTTTTCTGTTTTTATATATGTAATTTCCTATTTTATCCTTGTAAATAAATGAAAAAGGAGACGTTTTATGATTTTTCAAAGAGTTAAGGAGATTAGGGTGCAAATCATTAAAAAGACCAGGATAAAGATGTAAGTCATAAAAGGGGTGGCCATTGGGCCGGGTTTGGGGCGGGGGCGGGGTGGGTCCCAGCAGGACGGGACTCGAAGGGACTGGGGGAGAGCGGGACTGGTGGGATCCGCCGATGTCCGTCCCATTCTCGGTCCCGTCGGAAAAGGGGACCGGTCTTATCGGGATCGGGTTTTTTGATTTTTTTTTGCACTTAATTTTAACAAGTAACATATATAAACACCTCAATAATTGAACAAGATAGTGTAACAAAAATATCCCAATGCTGCTTTTGTGCCTCTTATATTATTTAATCGAAATATGATTTTTTGTAATACAATTTCAAAATTGCAACTTTGTGGTGTTTAAAGTTGCAAATAACATAGTCAAATTGCAATTAAAAAAATCACATATTTATAAACACCTTTTCTAGTTTCTTCACAATGTCTTGTGGCTCTTCGGTTGGAATTGGAATTTATTGGTCAAATTGCTCGACGTCGCTTCCACCTCCGTCGGATAAGATTTCATTGTAGTTTTCGTCGTCTTCTTCGTTGATCTCCGATTGACCGCACCTTCTACGCTCCCCTCGTATCCAATCTCTGAATAAAACTGCAATCTCCAAACTGTCTCCCGCTAATGAGTGTCTGTGCTTTTCTATTTAAAATCTTCCGGCAGAAAAAGCGCTTTCAGATGTTGTTGATGATGCCTGAATGTTCAACACATTTCGGGCCATTTTTGATAGTATCGAAAATGTCTTCTCATTCTCCCTCTAGTATTTCAGCAAGTCTTCACGTCCTTCTTCATTGAGAACTACTTAGTACGGTACAACACCCTACAAAACAGAAACATCAAACTCGCTAACTTGATTAGTAGTGGTACCACTATACATTCTATGTCTAAGGCTTTCAATACTAGCCGCAGAAACAACATGTCATTTTTGAGGTTGTATTGAAGAAGAAGAAGGTGGTATGAAAGCCGGTTGGTTGCTAGCACTTTCTTGTTGGTAATGCGTGTATACTTTTTTGCATTCATCGTGTATGCTAGAAAAAACTTCTTCTTTAGTTGGTCCCTTAGGTGGTTGTTCATTTGAATTTTTTGGAGTTGGAAGTGGAAGTACTGTTATTGTAACATCTCGAACTTTGGGGTTACGATTTAAATCGCTAGGGGTATGGAAAATCTCTAGGCATGTGTAAATAGACCCGAGCGTTGGGAAATTTTATGGTATGTTTACGTATGCTAATAAAGAGCTTAGCATATAAAAGGATAAAACCCCAATGTAATTTTGGACGTATCAAAGTGTGAAGATGGAGATTAATAATAATATTTTTATATGTCTCAAAAGAGGTTATGGACTAGAACTATATCAAGATTGTAATAATGAGTATATGAAGTGTGAAAAATAATTATTAGTTAAATGGGAGAGTGAGGAATTAATTAATGAACAAGTGTTAGTCACGTGTTCCGGATAGATGAGTCCCGGAGAATTTCGTTATATTTAGGTATTCACATCAAGAGCTTGGTGTATATAAAAGGATGCGGTTCTGAAATAATTTAAGAATTTTAAAAGTGTGACGGCGATGATCGGAAATATTGTTTCGTGTGAGACAACAGAGGCTATGGACTAGCATTATATCACATGACTATGATAATGGAGATAGGAAGTGTGCCAAAATAATTATTATCTAAGTGAATTGAGATCAAGAGATTAATTACATCTGTAATTGATTAAATGTTGAATTATAGCAGAGATAAAGAATTTAATAAGCAATTAGAAAAGTGGTGAATACCACCACCCTTTCACGTGGCAGTAGGGGGCAATGCAACTAATGACTATGCATTTGCATGGATTTGGGTGTCACTATTTGGTGGAGGATAGTTACTACAAAGTGGTTATGTGGAATTTTTAGGAGGTGCTCATTTGTTTGCAAGATAATCTTCAAGGTGGGACCTATAGTCGAGTTCAACTACATATTACTTAAGATGCTTGAAGTGATGATGATTACAAGTGTTTGTTATTTTTTTTTCATTTTACCTGGTATACAGTTTCACGTTTTGTTTCTACTCAAAAGAAGCTTTGTGATGTTATATTATTATGCTTTGATTACATTGAAATTTGCCTCAAGAAACTTCTCTTATTTAAAGATAAGTCAACCCACTCACATGGATTGTATTAAAGTGAGTTATAACTTGGAAAATAAAATGATGGGTAGAAGCAAATATTAAAGGATGCAGTCGTGTATTTCAATTTGGAGGAAATGAACGTGACATTCTATTCTAGGCAACAACATCAAGTCACAAAGTGCAGCAACATAGACATAGATTTTGATCATAAATTCTAAAGTAAATCAGAGATTTCTTAGTAGTGAAGTAAGGCGGATGGAGGGCTAGTGTTATACCTCGTAAGATTAAGACGATAATTAAGAACGTCATTAAGGAAGTAAGATTCAGATATTGAATATAAGGAACACTTACATATGTTAATACGGGAAATTAGTGTGTAAACGGATGTTATCCCGGAATAGTTTTTCTTTAGTGCTATACATGTGACGACGAGAATTAGTCCTAGTAGTTGAATTTATTCCAATGGGGTTATGGGATAGTATTGTATTATAAAGTTATGACATTGAGGATACGAGGCTTATGAAATTCTCGGGAATTAAAAGAAGTGGGTTTGAGATTTATTAATTGAAGAACTTGGGGGGCCAAGTGTGATAAGAAAATTCAGATTTTTTTATATACCTACACTCACCTCTTCATCTTCATTCTAAACTTAACCAAAAACCTCACCTTTCTTCTCCAAACCCACCCCCCCTTGCTGGCCGAAAATCACACCCAACCCCATACCCAATTTAAGATTTTTATCTTCTATTCCTAGACTACATTTTTCACCAAAAATTAGAAGCAAAACAACACAAAAATCAGTGGCAAAAACAACCACTGTTGGCCGAAACTGTAGCCTAGAAATTTTGAATTTGTGGGATGAAAGTTTGGAAGAAAAACGTGTAGGGATGATGGCTTAACATTGTAGAACACTTGCATGTCAATTGGAGTTGAAGAAGTGAACAAAAAAGGGAAAGAAATACGAAAACAGTGGGAATTTTCGGACAAACAGTGGGCAGAAAATTGCGGACTGTTTTGGGATGAATTTGAGGTATAAAATTCTTCTTTCTATGATATCATTGGAATGCATGTTGTTAGAATTAAGGTAATGAATTTGTGTTAAGGAGAAATTGGAATTTAAGCGTTGCATGTGACAATTTTGGGCTAGTTGCCAATTTGGGACAGATTTTGGTGTTATTGGATTCGTTGGTTATTGTTGTTATTATTGTCACTAATTGCATGATGAAATTGAAGGAAAACATTGATATTTAGTTGGAATTAGTTATATGGAAGTATTGAAATACGAAATTGGATTTTAGGAGTTAAGATAAGAGTTATGGAATTATGACATGTTGTGGCCAAGAACTTGCATGAAATTGTTGGACATGTTGTGATGTATATGGACTGTTTTAGGGACTGTTTTGTGGTGTTATAATGCTAAAAATTTAGTTACCATTATGCATGTTTAAGTGTGGTAATTGCTAAGGTAAGTCCTAAAGGAATAAGGGTGTAGAAAGGAGTAGAAAGGCTTCACATTCTACCCTCGTTGTTGTTGGAACATGGACTGTTTTGTGGGCTATTTTTAATGTGGATTAAGAGGCTAAATTTATATGAGAAGTGGGTGTGTAAATTCCCTTTATTGTTGTTTTGGTTGTGCCCTTAATTGGTGCTTGGTTATTGATGTTATTAGCCTCATTTGGAAGTTGTGGAAACATGTATAAACAGGGGAAGTGCTGCCCGAATTTTTATAGAATAAAAAGTCGTTATTCGATATAAAGTATGCTAGTAATCATAGAATTGATGAATGTATTACCATTATTATAGGTTGAAGTTCTATAACGAGGCATATTATAATATTGGGTGGATTAGTTCGTCTAAAAGGTATGTGAAACCCTTACTTCTTTCTTTTGGCATGATTTAATGAAAGTACGGCGGACGTACTTGATTCTTATACAGTTTAATTCCTAAAGAGGATTGTTATGAGAAGTGCCTATAAGTTTTCAGCAAAGAGTTTATTATGACATTATTATAATGATTTTATTGAGAATCAAATGATAATTTTTACTTGCATATGGTTATTCATGATATCTACTCGTGCTAAGTGTTACTACTTCACCTCACCGAGTCCCGGGCCGGGCTATGTTCGTGCACAGCCTTGCATTACTTCACCGAGACCCTCATTAGAGGGCCGGGTTACGTAGGATAGATCCATAGATGAGATATGACTTTATTGAGTTCCAGCATGGGCCGGGTTACGATATGACTTTACCGAGTCCCAGCATGGGCCGGGTTACGATATGACTTTACCGAGTCCCAGCATGGGCCGGATTATGATATGATTCCACCGAGTCCCGCACTAGTGGGCTGGGTTACGTTACAGATATATATATGTATATGGACAGACACTCATGTTTTCTTGACTTGACTCTCATTTTTATAAGGCAACTGACTTTTATTGTTTATGGCACAGTTGGATTTGGATCCTGATTTTTTTATATTGATCTCCTATTTTCTGTTGGCTACTTATGATCTCTTTTACAACTTCATATTTTACATACTCAGTACATTATTTCGTACTGACCCCTTTCCTCGGGGGGCTGCGTTTCATGCCCGCAGGTACAGGTTTTTAGTTTGGTGAACCTCAGGCCTAGGTTCCTACTCAGCAGGTTGGGAAGCTCCTTTGATTCAGAGCTTTGTCATTTTGGGTACAGAACCCTATTATTTTGACTTTTGTATATTTAGGGGCACGACGGGGCCCTGTCCAGTCATATGTCGTTATCCTTCTTGTAGAGGTCTGTAGACAGTTGTGGGTTGTACTTATGTAAGGGTTATAACTCTGTTTTGGTCAGTCATGCTATTGTACTCTGTGTTGGGGTGTCCCCGTGTATATATGACATTATCTAGTGGTAGCCTTGTCGTCTTGTCTGTTGTATTGTGTTGGCTAGTTATGACTCCTCAGGAGGCAGGTACATTCGGGGGTAAAGGCAGTCTTGTCGGCTTTCCTACCCTGGCATATGTTGTTATTGCAGCGTTATGCTGCCAAATTTTAGACTCATTAAGTGTTAGTTGGATTATGTGTGACAGGTTAGTGTAATGACGTCATTAGGGCGGTTAGTCGTGGCCCATCGGGTCGGGTCGTGACAAAAGTGGTATCAAAGCAATTAGTCCTCGGAATATCTACAGACCGTGTCTAGTAGAGTCTTGCGTATGGGTATGTTGTGCACCATACTTATACGCAGGAGGCTGCAGGGCATTTAGGATTGGTTTCTATTCTTTCATCTCTTAGATCGTGCAATAGAGCTATGTTCTTAGGATAATCCCTTTCTGATGACTTACTATGTTTACAGCTATGCCTCCGTAGAAGGCGATAGCAGCCCAGAAGGGTAAGCCTACAGCAGGAGATACTAGTCGGATTCAGAGAGTTACCAGGTCCCGTACTCAGTCTATGCCGGAGACTATGCCCCAGTCGACGAGCTCTACTTTGTCGCCACCACCAGAGGCTCCAGTTCAGGGGGCAACATCACCAGTATCCGAGGCCCCAGCACCTGAGCCTCCAGTTCTTCAGTCAAGGGCAGAGGATAGGGCCATGAGAGATGCAGTTCAACTGCTGACTAGATTGGTGGCAGGGCAGAACCGCAGACAGGGACCAGGAGTCGACCCTAGGTCTGACAGTTTGAGGTTCGTGATTTCTTGAGTTGTAACCCTCCAGAGTTTTTCGGGTCTCAGCCCGAGGATGACCCGCAAGAGTTTATCCGACAGATGCAGCGTACCTTGAGGGTAATCAGGGCTTCAGAGATTGAGTCGGTGGAGTTGGCTTCGTATAGGATGCGGGATATAGCTACAAACTGGTATGAGTCTTGGGAGTTGTCCAGGGGAGAGGATGTTCCTCCAGCAACATGGGATGAGTTTACAGAGGCCTTACAATTCTTACAATTGAGGCAGAGTGGCAGGACCATTCGTGAGTATAGCCTGGAGTTTGATTCATTGGCCAGATACGCACCCACTATTGTAGCAGATATGGCAGACAGGGTGCATCACTTTGTGAATGGGCTGGACCATTATCTGATCGATGGTTGTATGGCAGTGGCTCTTTAGTCGGGTATGGATATTGCTCATATCTAGGCATACGCACAGGGGTGTTGAGGACCGCCATAGAGGGTGATAGCCAGACAGAGGTCATGACAGGGACCAACATAAGAGGGCTAGGTCGGCAGCTTATTCAGGTGAGTCTCGAGGCGCATGGCCCAAAGAAGGTCGATATTTATCTCGGCCCGGCCGCAGTGCTCCTCTACAGTCTACGGGCAGGAGGTTCGACCGTCCCGGGTATTTAGGAGCCGGCAAGAGCTTCAGGGCTTCGGGTTCTCAGTGGAATAGGGCTCTAGTCAGTTGAGACCACCTTATCCTCATTGTTCTTAGTGTGGTAAGTTTCATATTGCGGAATGTCGTTCGACCACAGGTGCTTGCTTCTTTTGCGGGCGTCAAGGTCATATGATGAGAGAGTGTCTCAACATGGGTGGTTCAGGTGGGATGGCTCAGCCTACGGGGTCGGGTGCTGGTTCATCTTCATCTATGGCGATGCGCCCCATCGGGCAGGGTATTCAGACGCCAGCAGGCCGTGGTAGAGCTCATGGCAGAGTTTCTAGTTCCGGCGGTCCTTCGAACCGCATATATGCTTTGGCCAGTAGACGTGCTCAGGAGGCGTCACCAAATGTTGTTACAGGTATACTATCGGTCCTTTTCTGTGATGTATATGCTTTGATAGATCCAGGTTCCACCTTGTCCTACATATCCCCTCTTGTTGCTAATAGAATAGGGATAGAACCTGAGCCGATAGAACCATTTGAGGTAGCTACACCGGTAGGAGATTAGGTTATAGCTGAGCGTGTGTATAAAAATTATTCGGTGGTGATATATAGTCGTCATACCTTAGCAGCTTTGATAGAGTTGGATATGGTCGACTTTGATGTCATTATGGGTATGGATTGGTTGGCTTCTTGTTTTGCCAACGTTGATTGTAGAGAGAAGTTGGTTCGATTTCAGTTTCTAGATGAGCCAGTTATAGAATGGAAAGGGAATGCAGTATCGCCGAGGGGTAAGTTTATTTCATACCTCAAGGCAAGGAAGATGGTCAGAAAAGGTTGTATATATCATTTGGTTTGGGTGCATGATACAGAAGCGGAGGTACCGGCTCTTCAGTCAGTCCCGGTAGTTAGTGAGTTTCCGGATGTATTCCCAGATGATCTTCCAGGTCTCCCTCCAGAGCGGAAGATAGATTTCAGTGTAGATGTATTTCCAGGTACCCAACCTATACCCATTCCTCCTTATAGAATGGCACCTGCAGAGCTGAAGGAGTTGAAGGAGCAGCTGAGAGACTTGTTGGAGAAAGGATTTATTAGGCCAAATACCTCTCCATGGGGAGCACCAGTGTTATTTGTGAGGAAGAAAGATGGTCGCTGCGGATGTGTATGGATTATAGGCAGCTGAACAAGGTAACCATCAAGAATAGGTACCCCCTTCCCAGGATTGATGATTTATTTGACCAGTTGCAAGGTGCTAAGTGCTTCTCGAAGATAGACTTGCGGTCAGGTTATCATCAGGTGCGAGTAAGGGAGGCAGATATTCCAAAGACAGCATTCAGAACCCGATATGGACATTATGAGTTTAGGGTGATGTCTTTTGGATTGACCAATGCTCCAATAGTGTTTATGGATTTGATGAACCAGGTATTCAGGCAGTTCTTAGACATGTTCGTCATTGTATTCAATGATGATATCCTGGTTTATTTCCATTCAGAACAGGAGCATGCAGAACATTTGAGGACGGTACTTAGGATCCTCCAGCACCAGCAGTTGTATGCCAAGTTTTCCAAGTGTGAGTTCTGGTTGACTTCAGTGGCATTCTTGGGGCATATTATCGGGGCTGATGGTATTCGGGTGGATACACAGAAGATTGAGGCGGTGAAGACTTGGCCCAGACCTACGACACCTACTGAGGTACACAATTTTCTAGGGCTAGCAGGGTATTACAGAAGGTTTGTGGAGAAGTTTGCCTCGATCTCAGCTCCTTTGACTAGGCTAACCCAGAAGGCAGTTAAGTTTCAATGGACGGATGATTGTGAGCACAGTTTCCAGTTATTGAAGGACAAGTTGACAACGGCTCCAGTTCTGACTCTTCCTGAGGGACCGGATGGTTATGTCATTTATTATGATGCTTCAGGCATTGGGCTAGGTTGTGTGTTGATGCAGCATAGCAAAGTTATAGCTTATGCCTCTCCCGACAGCTCAGAAACCATGAAAAGAATTATCCCACTCATGATTTGGAGCTAGCAGCGGTGATTCATGCCCTGAAGATTTGGAGACATTATTTGTATGGGATTCATGTTGATATTTATACGGATCACAATAGTCTCCAATATATCTTTACGCAGAAGGAGTTGAACCTACGGCAGAGGCGGTGGTTAGAGTTGCTAAAGGACTATGATGTTGATATCTTGTACCACCCGGGAAAAGCCAATGTTGTGGCAGATGCTCTTAGTCGTAGATCCATGGGTAGCTTGACGGATGTGCAGCCAGACAGGAGGAAGATGGTTCATGAGATACATAGGCTAGCGAGTCTTGGAGTCCGGTTGGCGGATTCGGGAAATAACGGGGTTCTTATTCGGGATGTTGCTGAGTCCTCTATCATGGAAGAGGTAAAGAAACGTCAGTATAAGGATCCTGTTCTGGCCCGGTATAGAGATGCAGCTCTCCGAAAGGGAAAGACTTTATGTGAGGTTACACCTGATGATGTGCTGAGGTATGAGGGCAGATTATGTGTACCTGATGTTGCAGGGCTACGACAGCAGGTTATGGGAGAGGCACGCAATGCCCGTTATTCCATTCATCCAGAATTGACGAAGATGTACCATGACCTTAGATGCTTGTATTGGTGGGATGGAATGAAAAGAGACATAGCAGAATTTGTTGCCCAGTGCCCGAATTGTCAGCAGGTAAATGTTGAACATCAGAAGCCTGGTGGATTATTACAGGAGATTGAGATCCCGACTTGGAAGTGGGAAGTGATCAATATGGACTTCATTACAGGCTTACCTCGCACTCAGCGGAAGTGTGATTCCATATGGGTTATCGTGGATAGGCTGACGAAATCAGCCCATTTTCTTCCAGTGAGGACTACTTACTCGGCTGAGGACTATGCTAGGCTGTACATTAGGGAGATAGTGAGACTGCACGGGGTTCGCACATCTATTATATCAGACCGATGAGCTCAGTTTACAGCTAACTTCTGGAGATCATTCCAGAAGGGATTGGGGACACAAGTGAGTCTCAGCACAGCATTTCACCCTCAGACGGACGGGCAGGCAGAGCGTACTATCCAGACATTAAAGGATATGCTGAGGGCTTGTATTATTAACTTCAGAGGTAGTTGGGATGACCATTTACCACTCATTGAGTTTGCTTATAATAACAGCTACCATTCTAGCATCCAGATGGCACCGTATGAGGCTTTATATGGGAGGAAGTGCAGGTCACCTATTGGTTGGTTTGATGTAGGTGAGACTAAGTTGATCAGCCCAGACATGGTTCAGCAAGTTGTTGATAAGGTGAAACTCATTCAGGAGAGGTTATTAGCAGCACAGAGTCGACAGAAGTCATATGCTGATAATCGACGTCGACACTTAGAGTTTCAGATGGATGATTGGGTGTTCCTAAAGGTGTCACCCGTGAAGGGTGTGATGAGGTTTGGCAAGAAATGGAAGCTTAGTCCAAGGTACATCGGGCCTTACCAGATCATTCGTAGGATAGGCAAGGTTGCCTATGAGTTAGATCTACCGCCTGATTTGGAAGCAGTACATCCAGTCTTTCATGTATCTATGCTGCGTAAGTGTATTGGTGATCCTTCCAGAGTCTTCCCAGTAGATGACGTCCAGGTGACAGAGGAGATGTCCTACGAGGAAAGCCCCGTAGCCATACTTGATCGCCAGGTCAGGAGATTACGGACGAAGGATGTGGCTTCCGTCAAGGTATTGTGGAGGAACCACAATAGGGAGGAAATGACTTGGGAGGGAGAGGATGAGATGAAGAAGAAGTATCCTCATTTGTTTCCTGTGCCTTCAGGTAATTCAATTCAACTCCCCATTTGATTATTGTAATTGGTGAATTGCATATGTGTGATATATTGTGGCCCTGTGTGGCATCAGTTGGTTTGCTGAATATAGGCGGATAGGCATAGTTATAAAGGAGACTCTACCGAAATTTTTCTAGCATTAGACTTATTATGAACATTCGAGGACGAATGTTTCTGAGGGGGGGCAAGAATAAGACGATAATTAAGAACGTCATTAAGGAAGTAAGATTCGGATATTGAATATAAAGAACACTTACATATATTAATACGGGATATTAATGTGTAAACGGATGTTATCCCGGAATAGTTTTTCTTTAGTGCTATACATGTGACGACGATAATTAGTCCTAGTAGTTGAATTTATTCCAATGGAGTTATGGGATAGTATTGTATTATAAAGTTATGACATTGAGGATACAAAGCTTAAGAAATTCTCGGGAATTAAAAGAAGTGGGTTTGAGATTTATTAATTGAAGAACTTGGGGGGCCAAGTGTGATAAGAAAATTCAAATTTTTTTATATACCTACACTCACCTCTTCATCTTCATTCTAAACTTAACCAAAAACCTCACCTCTCTTCTTCAAACCCACCCCCCCCTTGCTGGCCGAAAATCACCCCTAACCCCATTTCCAATTTAAGATTTTTATCTTCTCTTTCTAGACTACATTTTCACAAAAAAATTAGAAGCAAAACAATACAAAAAACAGTGGCAAAAACAACCACTGCTGGCCGAAACTGTAGCCCAGAATATTCGAATTTTTGGGATGCAATTTTGGAAGAAAATGTGTAGGGATGATGTCTTAACATTGTAGAACACTTGCATGTCAATTGGAGTTGAAGAAGTGAACAAAAAAGGGAAAGAAATACGAAAACAGTGGGAATTTTCGGACAAACAGTGGGCAGAAAATTGCGGACTGTTTTGGGACGAATTTGAGGTATAAAATTCTTCTTTCTATGATATCATTGGAATGCATGTTGTTAGAATTAAGGTAATGAATTTGTGTTAAGGAGAAATTGGAATTTAAGCATTGCATGTGACAATTTTGTGCTAGTTGCCAATTTGGGACAGATTTTGGTGTTATTGGATTCGTTGGTTATTGTTGTTATTATTGTCACTAATTGCATGATGAAATTGAAAGGAAACATTGATATTCAGTTGGAATTAGTTATATGGAAGTATTGAAATACGAAATTGGATTTTAGGAGTTAAGATAAGAGTTATGGAATTATGACATGTTGTGGCCAAGAACTTGCATGAAATTGTTGGACATGTTGTGATGTATGTGGACTGTTTTAGGGACTGTTTTGTGGTGTTATAATGCTAAAAATTTAGTTACCATTATGCATGTTTAAGTGTGGTAATTGCTAAGGTAAGTCCTAAAGGAATAAGGGTGTAGAAAGGCGTAGAAATGCTTCACATTCTACCCTCGTTGTTGTTGGAACATAGACTGTTTTGTGGGCTATTTTTAATGTGGATTAAGAGGCTAAATTTATATGAGAAGTGGGTGTGTAAATTCCCTTTATTGTTATTTTGGTTGTGCCCTTAATTGGTGCTTGGTTATTGATGTTATTAGCCTCGTTTGGAAGTTGTGGAAACATGTATAAACAGGGGAAGTGCTGCCCGAATTTTTATAGAATAAGAAGTCGTTATTCGATATAAAGTATGCTAGTAATCATAGAATTGATGAACGTATTACCATTATTATATGTTGAAGTTCTATAACGAGGCATATTATAATATTGGGTGGATTAGTTCGTCTAAAAGGTATGTGAAACCCTTACTTCTTTCTTTTGGCATGATTTAATGAAAGTACGGCGGACGTACTTGATTCTTATACAGTTTAATTCCTAAAGAGGATTGTTATGAGAAGTGCCTATAATTTTTCAGCAAAGAGTTTATTATGACATTATTATAATGATTTTATTGAGAATCAAATGATAATTTTTACTTGCATATGGTTATTCATGATATCTACTCGTGCTAAGTGTTACTACTTCACCTTACCGAGTCCCGGGCCGGGCTATGTTCGTGCACAGCCTTGCATTACTTCACCGAGACCCTCACTAGAGGGCTAGGTTACGTAGGATGGATCCATAGATGAGATATGACTTTACCGAGTCCCAGCATGGGTCGGGTTACGTTATGACTTTACCGAGTCCCAGCATGGGCCGGGTTACGATATGACTTTACCGAGTCCCAGCATGGGCCAGGTTATGATATGATTCCATCGAGTCCCGCACTAGTGGGCTGGGTTATGTTACATATATATGTATATGGACAGGCACTCATATTTTCTTGACTTGACTCTCATTTTTATAAGGCAACTGACTTTTATTGTTTGTGGCACAGTTGAATTTGGATCCTGATTTTTTATACTGATCTCCTATTTTCTGTTAGCTACTTATGATCTCTTTTACAGCTTCATGTTTTACATACTCAATACATTATTTCGTACTGACCCCCTTTCCTCGGGGGGCTGCGTTTCATGCCCGCAGGTACATGTTTTCAGTTTGGTGAACCTCAGGCCTAGGTTCCTACTCAGCAGGTTGGAAAGCTTATTTGATTCAGAGCTTTGTCATTTTGGGTACAGAACCCTATTATTTTGACTTTTGTATATCTAGGGGCACGACGGGGACCTATCCCGTTATATGTCGTTATCCTTCTTGTAGAGGTCTGTAGACAGTTGTGGGTTGTACTTATGTAAGGGTTATAACTCTGTTTTGGTCAGTCACGCTATTGTACTCTGTGTTGGGGTGTCCCCGTGTATATATGACATTATCTAGTGGCAGCCTTGTCGGCTTGTCTGTTGTATTGTGTTGGCTAGTTGTGATTCCTCAGTAGGCAGGTATATTCGGGGGTAAAAGCAGCCTTGTCGGCTTGCCTACCCTGGCATATGTTGTTATTGCAGCGTTATGCTGCCGGATTTCAGACTCATTAAGTGTTAGTTGGATTATGTGTGACAGGTTAGTGTAATGACGTCATTAGGACGGTTAGTCACGGCCTGTCGGGTCGGGTCGTGACAGCTAGTTCTTGAAATTCGGAAGTACATGTATGTTAAGGCAAATTCTTCCTTCTTTTGGCATGTTCTAAATACAAAATGTAAACATAATATTGTCCCATAAATGATTATACTCTTAGTAGTTAAGGATGTTCATTTATTCATTTCTATTATCAAAGCATGTCTAAATACGTTCCTAAATCCCTATTGAGGTATATGGGAAAAATGTTAGTATTCATAATGTTAATCGGATGTAAAGATACATTTCATCACTCTGACAAACTTATAGTGTCTTATTTTCATATCATTCATGCATTATATTCATGTACATACCTTGAATACACTACTATATGTATGCATTATATATGTATGGGGATGGAAAAAGGGAAGGCGTTATATAATCACCACCACCTGCAACTGGTACAAATATACACGATAATAATTATGCCCACAGATGCCGATATGATATGACGGGATGCCCACAGAGGCTTGATGGTATTATATACGCATATGTATATGTATGACCGCATTGTGCATGTCATTTAGGCATATTATGGCCCTCAGAGGCATTCTGCACAGACATGGTAGGCATATTATGGCCCTCAGAGGCATTCTCTATTAGTTGGTTGTTTCTTGTCTCATGTTACTTTCAGGTCTCTATTATGCTATTTTTCATGCCTGACATACTCGGTACATTATTCGTACTGACATTCCTTTTGTCGGGGGATGCTGCATTTCATGCCCGCATGTCCAGGTAGATAGGACGACGGTCTGCACCAGTAGGTTGCCAATTCAGCTGATATTGAAGCACTCCATTTATTTCGGGGCTGCGCTCTAGTCTTGGTACAGTACTATTTTTGTATGTGAATATGGGGTATGGCGGGGCCCTATCCCGACTTTGTGATATCACGTACTTATTAGAGTCTTGCAGACAATTATCCTGTGTATAATAGTTGTGTATGGCCTTATCGGCCTTGGTGTGTATATGTATATTGTTTGGGTCCTTCTGGTGGTAGGATCTTACGTAGCTCCTTTCCAGTTTACAATTTTCATATGTCAGTAGGGTATATCGTGGCGGCCTCATAGGCCATGCAAAATTACGGATTTATGATAAGCATATGATTAGTGGTACTTGGAAAGTAAAGTTCGGGTGCTCATCATGACCCTCCGGTTTGGATCGTGACAAACTTGGTATCAGAGCAGGTCTGCCCTAGGGATATCTACAAGTCTTGTCTGGTAGAGTCTTATTTATGGGTGTGTAGCGCGCCACTTATAAGCAGGAGGCTACATGACATTTAGGATGGTCTCCTTCTTTCATAATCTAGATCGTTCGATAGAGCCGAGTCATAAGAAAAATTATTCCTAATCTTATTTTCTCTTTTGAAATTGCAGCGATGTCTATGAAGAGAAAGACCTAGGTTAGTAAGAGTGTGGTTATTGATGTGAGGGAAGATATTAGACAGGTACCACCCGCTGGTACGGGTCGGAGGGCTACAGTGGTAGAAAAAAGAGACGTAAGTTACACTATTGAGTTAGACCCATCAGAGATCATGGTTTCTATTGAGGATGATCCATCCGAGGATCATATTAGTCACTCGCTCGAACAGTTTAGGTTCTTCCAATGGAAGATGGGGTGAGGGGAGTTCCGACCTCACCGAGGCCCTTAGTTTCAGTATCGGGCCCCATTGATCATGGTGTAAGTGGGGCAACACAAGGATTAGCACAGTCAGATTCCCCTCAGGTGTAGCGCCATAACAGGATATTCATTTCATTCACTGACATCGACTCTTCTAAGGTTCTGGATAGTCACAATCTTGGGAGTCCATTAATGAGGGCTCGTCAGTTTATGTCATGAGATACGCGGAGGAGGAGAAAAGTAGGCAGGCCAAGAGGATGCGAGTGGTTAGTAAGGATAGAAGGGTTCTACTTCAAAGTGTGTCTAATCGAGGCTCATATATAAGACCGAGCTAGGACAATGCAGGTACACTAACATGATCACAACATTGTCCTAGCACCTATCCTAATAGCCCATAAGGTCCTTATATTAGTTACCTTTAAGTAGATCATGTATTGTGCTTAACCAATATGTGGTTATATGTTTGGATTAATTGAAGAAGTATTTGGATTCTGTATGTAGGTTGATAAGATTGTTGTACAGTTTAGTGTTGTGAGGACATGTGTCTGTTGTGTTTCAAATTGCTTATGCATGAATAACATGCATATAGGCTAAGATAGTTGAAGAACTTAACCAGATTATAATATTGGTGTAGTTTCAACTATTTGTTTGACTGGCCTATTTTGTTCACATGCTTAGTCATTATTGTCCGGTTGATGATTAAGAGAGGATTAATATGAGTATGAAATACCTAGTTTGTTTGTTAAGCCAAATCTATTTTGGAAGTTCTAATTTGGCTAAATGATGTGTGTTAAAATCCAGTGTTCTTACCTAAACTTGTTTAGTGCAGTTCAGTTTCAAATGAGTAAGTTGCTTGTCAAAAGGGTAGAAAAAGTTCAGAGAACTATATGTGGTCACTGTTTTGGTAGTGATAAATGATTTGGATATGCTCTCTTTTGGTATTCTTAAAATGAGGTAGAACAATAGTTCAAAGATTGATAATGGTTTTCCCTTCCTTTAAGATTCAGTTGCAAATTTAAAATTCTACTTAAATTGATGCTTGTTTATTCTGGTTCACCCCAACATTCCCCACTTGTCCGACTGTTGCTGAGCAATTTTTGGATATCAAACAGGGAAAGTTTTTTTTATTCCTTTATTTCAAACTTCATGAAGAACTCCATTCTACCTCTCCCTCGTTACGAATAAAAATATGGAATTCAAATGGATTCTGTAATAGCAAAAACATTGACCCCTACTACCGGTCCCACATTTTCATCTGAGAAAGAAAGAGAGTCTCTCCCTAAAGCACTAAAGTCTCATCCCACGGGCACATCTTGAGTATGAAAAGCAGAGCTTTTAAGAAGATATGTCTTCCTAAGCAATTAGTAGTAATCTCTGTACCAAACTTATGAGTTTTGAGATAGTTACTTAGCTTCAGGACAATTCTAAATCTGAGAATGATTTGTTACTCATTTCTAGAATAATTAAAGTTGTCTTAGTTTAAGCGTTGTCTTGTTTGAGAGTTTCTGTCCAATTTCGTTATTGGTATTCACTTACAAATTTTGTTAAGTTTAGAACATTTTCAGCATCTTTAAAACTATCCCTTTGATGTGATTTTCTTACTTGCATCTTCACTGCCTTTGTTATTATCTTACTAGTTGAAACCCAAAGCTTTCCTTGAAACGAAACTAGTAAGCTTTGTAGGGCAAGAAACACCCGCCACAGTCAGATATAATATGTGTGTATGTATATGTCCCTTCTGAGCACCCAAATGACGTTGAAGCTGCCGTACTATGATACGTATATCTTAACAGGGAAGTTAAGTCGCAAGAAAAAGGAAGTTGGATGTAACAAATCAATGTAAGGGGGCAACAGTCTAAGGAGATAAAGTGGTAGTTACACTCACCAAAGGAGGGGAGAACGACGTAATGATATCCAGCAGACTGGATCTTCCAACAATTAATCGACAAAAGGATTATAACAAAGTTGACATAAAAGGCCATAAAGTTCCAGTGGTCCGATGCCTGTTTGTAGAGTTTTCAAGAATTAAAGGACGACTAACATTGGCACCAGTCCATACTCTCCCAGAGAGTCCAGAAGACTACGTGGTGTATTGTGATATCTCAGAAGCAGGTTTAGGATGCGTGCTAATGCAATATGGTACAGTGATTGCCTATGCCTCAAGGAAATTGAGGAAACATGAGAAGAACTATCCAACGCATGATTTGGAGATGGACGCGGTTGGTGTTTAGGTAGATAATTCACGAATCATAAAAGTCTGCAATACATATTTAAACAGAAAGAGTTGAACTTGAGACAAATGAGGTGGTTTGAATTATTGAAGGATTATGATGTGGACATCTTATACCATCCTAGTAGAGATAATATTGTAGCAAATGTGCTCAGTCGTAAGTCGATGGTCAGCTCAATACCGGTACAGGTCGAGAGGAAGGAGTTAGTAAGAAAGCTCATCAGTTAGCCAGTTTGGGAGTTTGACTAATAGATTTGGAGGATGGTGGCTTTGTGATACAGAATACATCAGAGTCATCCCTCAGATCGGAAGTTAAGGAACGCCAGTGGGAAGACCCCATCTTAGGAAGAATTAGAGAGAGTATTCAACAAAATAAGACCATAACCTTCGAGATTGACGGAAATAGGGTACTCAAGCACCATGGTTGTTTATGTGTTCCAAATGTAGCGGGATTACCAAACAAAATTATGACAGCTCACGATATTATATTCACCCTAGATCTACTAAAATGTATCATGATCTCAAGGGTATTTATTGGTGGAACGACATGAAGAGGAGCGTTGCGGAGTTTGTAGCTTAGTATCTTAATTGTCAGCAAGTAAAAATAGAGCACCAAAAGCCCGGTGGCTTGGCTCAAAATATTGAGATCCTTACGTGAAAATGAGAAATAATTTATATGGATTTCATTACGGGTTTACCTCGCTCTTATCATAAGTTTGATTGACTGACCAAATAAGCTCAAATCCTGGCGGTCAAAACTATCTACACAACCCAGGACTATGCAAAATTGTACATTAAGGAGATTGTTCGCCTTCATTGTATGCCTAGTTCACAACTAATTGCTGGAGATCATTTAGAAAAAAGGGTTTGGGCACTCAAGTTAATCTTAACACAGCTTTTCACCCTCAGACAGACGGGCAGGCCAAGCGTATGATTCAAACGCTCAAGGACATGCTACGAGCTTGTGTATTGGATTTTAAGGGAAGTTGGGGACGATTATTTACCTCTTATTGAATTTGCGTACAATAACAATTATCATGCCAGCATTAAAATGGCTCCATATGAGGATTTATATGGACGAAAATGTAGATCTCTTATCGGATGGTTCGAAGTAGGCAAATCAGAATTACTTGGGCCTGACCTAATGCACCAAGCCATAGAGGAGGTGAAGCTTATCTAAAAATGGTTGTTAACCGCTCAGAGTCGTCATAAGTCGTATTCAGATGTGCGACAGTGAGACTTAGAGTTTCAAGTAGATGATTGGGTCTTCTTGAAGATTTTGCCTATGAAAGGTGTAATGAGGTGTGGGAAAAAGGGAAAGCTTAGCCTAAGGTATACTGGGCCATACCACATAATTCGACGAAACGGCCAAGTAGCTTACGAATTGGACTTGCCTTCGGAGTTAGAATTGGTTCATCTGGTTTTCCATGTTTCTATGTTAAGAGCATGTGTTGGGGATCCTTCCCGAATTGTACCAATTGACAATGTGAAGGTTATGGAGCATCTATCATATGAAGAGGTTCCTATTGCTATCTTAGATCGACAAGTCCGCAAGTTGAGGACTAAAGAAGTTGCCTCCGTGAAAGTTCTATGGAGGAATGAGAATGTAGAAGAAATGACACAAAAGGCGGAAGAGGAGATGAGACACAAATACCCTTACCTATTCCAGACCAATGCCGAGGTTCCGAGAGAAGCATAAGGTGAGTTCTATTTCAGATTATTATAATTAATTCTTAAGGACCATGAGAGGTCTGATGTAATGATGTATGTTATATTATATGGGCCATGAAAAAGTAGTTGTATTCTCTGGTTACGTAACGGGGATTAGATATGTCACCCCAACATTCGAGGACGAATGTTTCTAAGGGAGAAAGGATGTAACACACCGTACTTTCAGACCATGGTTTGAGTCGCTAGACATATGGCAGTAGACCTGAGTCCCGGAGAATTTTGTTATATTTAGATATTCACATCAATAGCTTGGTGTATATAAAAGGATGCGGTTCTGAAATAATTTAATGGTTTTAAAAGTGTGACGACGATGATCGGAAATATTGTTTCGTGTGAGCCAACAGAGGCCATGGACTAGCGTTATATCACATGACTATGATAATGGAGATAGGAAGTGTGCCAAAATAATTATTATCTGAGTGAATTGAGATCAAGAGATTAATTACATATGTAATTTAATTCAATGTTGAATTATAGTAGAGATAAAGAATTTAATAAGCAATTAGAAAAGTGGTGAATACCACCACCTTTTCACGTGGTAGTAAGGGGTAACGAAACTAATGACTATGCATTTGCATGGATTTGAGTGTCACTCTTTGGTAGAGGATAGTTACTACAAAGTGGTTATGTGGCATTTTTAGGAGGTGCTCATTTGTTTGCAAGATAATCTTCAAGGTGGGAACTACGGTCCACTAAAAGAGTTCAACTACATATTAATTAAGATGCTTGAAGTGATGATGATTACAAGTGTTTGTTATTTTTTTACATTTTACCTGGTATATAGTTTCACATTTTATTTCTGCTCAAAAGTTGCTTTGTGATGTTATATTCTTATGCTTTGATTACATTGAAATTTGCCTCAAGAAACTTCTCTTATTTAAGGATAAGTCACCCCACTCACATGGATTGTATTAAAGTGAGTTATAGCTTGGAAAATAAAATGATGGGTAGAAGCAAATATTAAAGGATGCAATTGTGTATTTCAATTTGGAGGAAATGAACGTGACATTCTATTCTAGGCAGCAACATCAAGTCACAAAGTGCAGCAACATAGACATAGATTTTGTTCATAAATTCTAAAGTAAATCGAAGATTTCTTGGTAGTGAAGTAAGGCGGAAGGAGGGCTAGTTCTTGAAATTCGGAAGTACAGGTATGTTAAGGAAAATTCTTCCTTCTTTTGGCATGTTCTAAGTACGAAACGTAAACGTATTATTGTCCCATAAATGATTTTACTCTTAGTAGTTAAGGATGTTCATGTTATTCATTCCTATTGTCAAAGCATGTCTAAATACGTTCCTAAATCCCTATTGAGGTATATGGGAAAGATGTTAGTACTCATAATGTTAATCGAAGGTGAAGAGACATTACATCACTCCGACAAATTTATAATGTCTTATTATCATATCATTCATGCATTATATTCATGTACATACCTTGACCTCAAAGGTGTTGTATACACTACTATATGTATGCATTATATATGTATGGGGATGGGAAAATGGAAGGCGTTATATACGCACCACCACCTGCAGCTGATAAAGATATACACGATAATGATTATGCCCACAGAGGTCGATATGATATGATGGGATGCCTACAGAGTCTTGATGGCATTATATACGCATATGTATATGTATGACCGCATTGTGCATGGAATTTAGGCATATTATGGCCCTCAGAAGAATTTTGCACAGACATGGTACTTAGGCATATTATGGCCCTCAGAGGCATTCTCTACTGGTTGTTTGTTTCTTGTCTCATGTTACTTTCAGGTCTCTATTATGCTATTTTTCATGCCTGACATACTCGACATATTATTCGTATTGACGCCCTTTTTGTCGAGAGACGCTGCGTTTCATGCCCGCAGGTCCAGATACATAGGACGATTGTCCGCACCAGTAGGTTGTCAATTCAGCTGATATTGGAGAACTCCATTTATTTGGAGGTTGCGGTCTAGTATATGTACGGTACTATTTTTGCATGTGCATATGGGTATGACGGGGCCCTGTCCCAACCTTGTGATATCACGTACTCTTTAAAGGCTTGCAGACAGTTGTCCAGTGTATAGTAGTCGTGTATGGCCTTATCGGCCTTAGTATGTATATGTATATAGGTTGGGTCCTTCTGGTGGTTGGATTTTACATAGATCCTTTCCAGTTTACTATTTTGATATGTCAGCATGGTATATCGTGGCGGCCTCATGGGCCATGAAAAAATATGTATATATGATTAGTGGTACTCGGCAAGTAAAGTCCGGGTGCTCGTCATGACCCTTCGGTTTGGGTCATGAAAAAAGTGTCCTGCGTAAATCTTTCTATAAGCAAGGACCTATCTATATGAGGATACTTCTCCTCGAAGCAAGGAAGGGACAGAATCAGAATAGTCTCGGGAGGCCTTCTAGAAGTTTTTCCAGAAATAGGTCCTCTAGAACTAGTCTCGTCCACCTAACCTAAGAGTTCTGATTATGATAAGCTGAAAACAGGTCTTCTAGATTCCTAATTATTGTCCTGTTAGTTCCCTCATGTAACTCTTGCCCACTAGGCTTAGGCAGATTGGATTAAAAATCACCTCATTTTGTCTTTGTTGCTACCAAACGCACACGCAAGCGCACGTGGTCGTACAAGTAATATAGTGATTTTAGAAATTGGATGTCGAACCCACAAGGACTGATGATTAACCATCAACTAAATTAAACTAATTCTAATTATCTAAATAAGAGATGAAATCTGAAGGTCATAATTATCAACTAACTAACATACAAGAAAACAAATAATGAACTTTAACCAAGATAGAACTGGTTTTTATGTTATCAATGAGATGAATGTTCCAGGGTTGCGGTTGGTTCACCAATCCTATTGAGTTATCAAACTATTTCTCATAATTCGAATTATCGACAATTGCTAATTAACTGGATTATTATCTCTCGTGGTATTCTCCCGAGCCACTACTCGCCTATTCAAAACAGTTCGCCGCCTATATTCCATAGAATTGACATGTTAAGAACGCAATTCATTCACTATATTTAATTGAATGTGGCGCCTAGGTATGTTTTTATCCTAGCCACGAATCCTAGTCCAACTGTAGGGATAATTAGATCACACCCTCTTTAACCCTTCTCTAATCTAACAATATATTTCCTAAGTATGTATATTAGATAGTCGATAGAATCTAATTGTAGGCCAAACAATCAAGCAATTGTGCACAGAATTAAAAAAATAATCAAATTCAACAACTCATATTAAGATAAAAGTGTCTTCAAACATCAATATTCATGGTTATACCACAACCCTAGAACGCAAAGTTTAGCTTCACATAGACATTGAAGAAAAATCACAATTCATACAAAGAAACATAACATTTAGTAGTAAGGAGAAGAAAAGGCGACCAAATAACTCTTGCCTTCACGGTGTCTACAAAATCTCTTTAGGTCCAAAGTTATATAAAAATCGTGCAAATGATCTTTTTATAGTGTTGGGAAATAATCCTCCAAAGCTCGTCCAAATCGGGTCAAAAATTAGAAAATGTTTTTTTTCGTCACCATGGGCTACTGAGCGAAACCTATTGTAACATCACGTACTTTCGGGCCATGATTTAAATCGATAGACGTATGTAAATAGACCCGAGCATTGGAGAATTTTTGGTCATATTCATGTATACAAACAAAGAAGCTTAGTGTATAAAAGAACGCGGTCCCGAAATAATTTTGGACGTAACAAGTGCGATGACGGGGATCGAAAATAATATTTGGTGCGTGCATAAAGAGGCGATAGACTATTTTTATATCACATGATTATGAAAATAAGTATATGAATTATTTATTAACTAATTGGACTAAACCCATATGGGTCTTTAACGTGGCAGCAAAAGGGGAATAACATACATGCATTTAGCAATAAGTTGACATGTTTAGTAATGAGTCATGTAGTGTGACTCATGGGGGGATTACATGGGTAAAGTGATTAATACACTTTATTACACAAAGAGGATAACAAAAGGGGTCCAAATTATGGAGGAAGTGGTGCATCACTTAGTATTTACTAAGAGTAGTAACGTGAACCATTCATTATAGCATACGTAAACTTATCATTTCAAGTAGATATCTACATACTACTAAGGAGAAGCAATGAGCAACAATGTTAATTCTTGGCAGCAGCCTCGCAATTTCTTGCTATTGTAGCGATTTAAAAATGGATTCGATGTATGTTAAGACAAATTATTTCTTTCTTTTGGCATGTTCTAAGTACGAAACGTAAATGTAATATTGTCCCATAAATGATTCTACTCTTAGAAGTTAAGAATGTTCATGTTATTGATTCCTATGTTGAAAGCATGTCTAAATATGTTCCTAAATCTTTATTGAGGTATATGGGAAAGATGTTAATATTTCCAATATTAGCCGAAGGTATATGTTCCCGAATCCCTATTAAGGTATATGGGAAAGATGTTAATGTTCACAGTGTTAGCCGAAGGTGAAGCGATGTTATGTCGTCCGATAAGTTCAAAATGTTTTATTGCCATTTATGCATTTGCATTATATTCATGTATTACCGTGGACCCATATGTGTTATATACACTGCTATATGGTACGCATTATATATATGTAGGGGATTGGAAAAAGGAAATGGCTTTATATACGCAACACCACCTGCAGCTGGTACAAATATCACGTAAAGGAAGATGCCCAATGAGGCCAATATGATAATGATTATGCCCATAGAGGCCGAAATGAAATGATGCCCGCAGAGGCTGTTATGGGAAGGAAGATGCCCGATGAGGCCAATATATATATGTATACCGCATATGCATTGTGCATGACATTTAGACATATTATATCCCTCAGAGGCATTCACTACTGTCAGTTTTTCTATCGGCTGCTACTGCCAGCTGTTACTATCAACTAATTTTGTCGACTGTTTTTGTCTCAGTTTATTTTTATATCCCGGTTATACTATTTTTTATGCCTGACATACTCAATACATCAGCCGTACTTACGTCTCTTTTTTCAGGGGACGCTACGTTTTATGCCCGCAGGTTCAGATAGATAGGACGACGGTACACACTAGTAGGTTGCTGATTCAGCTGATATTAGAGCACTCTACTTGTTTCAGAGTTGTCGTATGATCGTAGTATGATGTTTTTGCATATGCATATGGGTATGAGGGGCCCTGTCCCAACCTTGTGATGTCATGTATTTTTTAGAGGCTTGCAGACATTTATCCTGTGTATAGTAGTCATGTATGGCCTTGTCAGTCTTGATGTGTGGGTCAGGAGGACATTTAGTAATGGTCCTTGTGGCGCCATGATTAGTTATGGTTAGCTGGTAAGTATGTGAAGAGTGGTGACCGGTAAGTAGGGTCCGTGTGCCTGTCATGGCCCTTCGGTTTGGGTCATGACAAACTTGGTATTAGAGCATGTCTGCCCTAGGGAGTCTACAAGTCGTTTCTAGTAGAGTCATATTTATGGGTGTGTTGTGCACCACACTTATAGACAGGAGGCTACAGGGCATCTAGGATAATGGTTACCTTCTTTCTTGATCTAGAATCGTGCTATAGAGCTAAGTTGTAAGAATTCTCTTTGTAAATCTTACCGTGCTTATGATTATAGCAATGTCGTTTTCCAATAGGGCTATGATTAGCAGGGAAATTGAGATTGGACTGAGTGTAAATGCGAGCAGTATGCTCTCTATTGAAATAAATCCATTAGAGGATATGAGTAAGTGGCTTTCCCAAACTTCATCCTAAAGAATATGATAGAGATAGGCCCTTTCAGAGAGCTCATAACCTAGGGGATTTATTAGTCAGGGATCACCGATATTTAAAGGGTTGAAAGATGCCAATATCTCAGGGTTAAAGTTGTAAAGTCGAGTGAGACCGCCCAGACCATCTTGTAGTCAGTGTGATCGAGAGCATGCTGGATTATGCCGCAAAGGTATAGGGGTTGGTTTAATGTGGCAACCATGGCCACAACATTTCGAAGTATTCCGATGCGCAAAGGTAAGGATAAGATGATTATGAGTTGTACAGATGAAAAGAAGAATACATCATTGGAAGGTTTTGTAGATTATGAAAATTTACACTTTTTACAGTGACTCTGGTTGATTAGAATGAGGGAATATGTTATACGTAAGTTGTAATGTCTTACCTAGAATAGATTGGGAATTATCCTAGGACATCATTAACGAGATGGATCGCCACAACCGAATCGTCTGAAGAGTGACCATCAGTAAATTTAAGAAGATCACATAAAGTGACCTACCCAGAATAGTGAGCCCAAGTAATATATAAGGATCGAGCTATCTACGGTAGTGGAAGGGGACATAAGCCTCTCATCTGTGTGTAAAGGGCCATACCACGTATTATTGAGAATTGCATGTATCAACATTAGTAAGCTAAGGTATGCTATAGGTATTGGACTGGTAAGGTCTTCGGCTTCATTGTGCAACATGTTGCAATTCTAAGTAACCTCTGAATAACAATAGCTTGTTAGGGGCAATTGAGGACAAGAACTATGAAACAATCGAAGAATGGTTGTAAGAAATATGAAAACAGTTAATAAGTATGAATGAAATGGTATGATCAAGTATCAAGACAGAAATTTTTTTCGTTTAATGACAAATAAAAGGGAGGATTACGACAAGAAGGATAAAGGTGAATGAGATTATAGTTATGCATGTTTCACAAAGGTATGATTACTCCAGAATAACGTAAGGACCAATGGTAGAGAATGGACAATAAGAACTCTTCAGCTAAAGGTGACGAACCTTTGATGTTCAGGAAGATAGTATGAGAAATACATTGAGTTAAGGGACCCCTCAAAGCAACTTGAAATGGAAATATAAAGGTAAGACGAATGAGCACTCGGTTGATATAGAATCTAATAAGGATAAGACAAGAAAGCTTGACAAGTCATGGGATCATGTAACACCGTGAATTGGATCTAAACATATGAAGCATCGGTTCCATAACATATGCATTCATACCTCTCAGAAAGTATGTAAATAGAAGTAACAGAGAGTAAGACTCGATATTAGCACCTAAACAGGTGAAAAGGGGCCAATGACACTATGGACACAAGGTAGACAGTAAAAATATATGTGAAGAGATAATGACATTATAATGAAGATAAAATGTCTATGAGCATTTTGAACTGACCAAAGGTTCTACGAGATAGATAAAGTAATGAGTTTACAGCTTAACGAGATCAAGGGAATCTTTTCCCAAAGCGCCATTGATAGAAAGTCTTAGCTATGAGGCAAGTGAAGGAATTCGAATCTAAGTATAATGACCAGGCTTGGATATAGTAGGTCAACGTCATGTAATGCAAATTCTCCAGAATCTTCCACTTATAAAGTAAGGGAATAAGTTAACAACTCATCCTTTAAGGGTAGTAATGACAATGATTGGAATCATGAGAAATGTTTGAGAGTACGTATGTATACCCGAATATTTTAGAATTAAGATGAGTACGAAAAAGGAAATAGATGAGTGAACAAGTGTCAAAGGAAGTAAGAAAGGAAGTTTCTTATAATTACGAGTAGTGAGAAAGTTTCAGACCATGAATGAGAGTTAACGGCGATGATACGCGCACTTCAGATTCAAATAACATTGTCCATAAAGTATTCATGATTGAGATACTACAAATATAAGAGTTTTCAGTACACCAGTTAGTAAACAAAGCTAAGTTGACGATAGAATCATTCACACACAAGCGTCTTGACTAATGTGAGAACGAAGGAGAGGAGTGGACCTGAGGGAACGCATCAATTAGCTAGGTGGGAGTCCGATTGGAGAATTCATATAGTGATAGCCCTATGACTCATAATACAACAAGATTATCCCTCATACTGGAAAAAAACATCATGATGAAGATCCCATTTTTAGAGAAGATTGGGAAAGATATTTAGCAAAAGAGGAACGCAACTTTCGAATATAATGGGAAAGGGTCCCTCAGGTGGAAGGTCCAATTGTGTATTTCTAATGTAACATAATTATGAGATAAGATTACGACGGAGGTCTATTGCTCATGATATTCCATTCACCCTGGATCTACTAAGACGTATCATGATCTCAAAGGTATGTATTGGTGGAGCTACATGAAGAGAAGCATTGCAGAGTTTGTAGCTCAGTGTCCTAATTGTCAGCAAGCAAAAATAGAGCTCCAAAAGCCCGATGGCTTGACTTAGAACATTGAGATTCTGATATGGAAATGAGAAATGATTTATATGGACTTCATTACGGGTTTACCTCGCTCTTATCATAAGTATTGATTCTATTTGGGTGATTGTTACTATACTGACTAAATCAGCTCAATCCCTGGCAGTCGAGACTACCTACACAACCGAGGTCTACGCAAAGTTGTATGCCTTCAAAATACGCCTATTTATATTATATCTGACCAAGGTATGCAGTTCACAATTAATTTTTGGAGATCATTTCAAGAAGGGTTTGGACATTCAAGTTAACCTTAACACAACTTTACACCCTCAAATAGATGAACAGACCGAGCATATAATTCAAACGCTCGAAGACATGCTACGAGTTCGCATGTTGGACTTTAAGGGAAGTTGGAATGGTCATTTACCCCTTATTGAGTTTGCGTACAATAATAATTATCATGCTAGCATTAAAATGGCTCCATACGAGGCGTTATATGGACATAAATGTAGATCTCCTATCGGATGGTTCGAGGTAGGCGAATCAGAGTTATTTGGGCCTGACTTAGTACACCAAGCCATAGAGAAGGTAAAGCTTATCCAAGAACGGCTGTTAATAGCTCAGAGTCGTCAAAAGTTGTATTCGGATGTGTGATGGCGAGACTTAGAGTTATAGGTAGATGCTTGAGTCTTTTTGAAGATTTCGTCTATGAAGGGAGGTAATGAGATTTGGGAATGAGGGAAAGCTCAACCCAAGGTATATTGGACCATATCACATAATTCGACGAATCGGTCAAGTAGCTTACGAATTGGACTTGCCTTCGGAGTTGGAGTTTCTTCATCCGGTCTTCCATACTTCTATGTTGAGAGCGTGTATTGGAGATCCTTCCCAAATTATGCCACTTGACGATGTGAAGGTTACGGAGGATCTATCATATGAAGAGATTCCTATTACTATCTTAGATCATCAAATCCCCAAGTTGAGAACTAAAGAAGTAGCCTCCATGAAAGTCCTGTGGCTGAATAAGAATGTAGAAGAAATGTCATGGGAGGCGGAAGAGGATGTGATGCACAAATATCTTTACCTATTTCTAATTAACGCTGAGGCACCAAGAGAAGCATAAGAGGGGGTTATGTTTTCAGGTTACGTGATGGGAATTAGGTATGTTAAATGTTTCTAAAGAGGGAAGAATGTAACATCCCGTACTTTCGGGCGATGATTTGAATCGCTAGACGTATGTAAACATACCCGAGCGTTGGATAATTTTTTATCATATTCACGTATGCAAACAAAAAAGCTTAGTGTATAAAAGAACGCGGTCCCGAAATAATTTTGGACGTAATAAGTGTGATAACGGGGATCGAACATAATATTTGGTGCGTGCATAAAGAGGCGATGGACTATTTTTATATCACATGGTTACGAAAATGAGTATATAAATTATTTATTAACTAATTGGACTAAACCCATATGGGTCTTTAACGTGGCAGCAAAAGGGGCATAACATACATGCACTTAGTGATAAGTTGACATGTTTAGTAATGAGTCATGTAGTGTGACTCATGGAGGGATTACATATGTAAAGTGATTAATACGCTTTATTATACAAAGAGGATAAAAAAAAGGGGTCCAAATTAAGGAGAAAGTGGTGCATCACTTAGTATTTACTAAGAGTAGTAACATGAACCATTCATTATAGCATAGGTAAACTTATCATTTCAAGTAGATAGCTACACACTACTAAGGAGAAGTAATGAGCAGCAACTTAATTCTTGGCAGCAGCCCCACAATTTCTTGCTATTGTATCTATCTAAAAATGGATTCGAGGTATGTTAAAGTAAATTATTTCTTTTTTTTGGCATGTTCTAAGTACGAAACATAAACGTAATATTATCCCATAAATGATTCTACTCTTAGAAGTTAAGAATGTTCATGTTATTGATTCCTATGTTGAAATCATGTCTAAATATGTTCCTAAATCATTATTGACGTATATGGGAAAGATGTAATAGTCCCAATATTAGCCGCAGGTATATGTTCCCGAATCCTTAATGAGGTCTATGGGAAAGATGTTAATGTTCACAGTGTTAGCCGAAGGTAAAGCGATGTTATGTCGTTCGATAAGTTCAGAATGTTTTATTGTCATTTAAGCATTTGCATTATATTCATGTATTACCCTGGACCCACATGTATTATATACACTACAATATGACACGGATTATATATATGTAGGGGATGGGAAAAAGTGAATGGCGTTATCTACGCAACACCACCTGCAGCTGGTACAAATATCACGAAAAAGGAAAATGCCCAATGAGGCCAATATAATAATTATTATGCCCATAGAGGCCGAAATGAAATGATGCCCACAAAGGCTGTTATGGGAAGGAAGATGCCCGATGAGGCGAATACATATATGTATACCGCATATGCATTGTGCATGACATTTAGGTATATTATAGCCCTCAGAGGCATTCACTACTGTCAGTTGTTTCTATCGGCTGCTACTGTCAGCTGTTACTATCGGCTAATTCTGTCGGCTGTTTCTGTCTCAGTTTATTTTTGTATCCCGGTTATGCTATTTTTCATGCCTGACATACTCAGTACATCAGTCGTACTAATGTCCATTTTGTCGGGGGACGTTGCGTTTCATGCCCGCAGGTTCAGATAGATAGGACGACGATTCGCTCTAGTAGGTTGCTGGTTCAACTGATATGAAACACTCTACTTGTTTCAGAGTTGCAGTCTGATCGTGGTATGATGTTTTTGCATATGCATATGGGTATGGCGGAGCCCTGTCCCGACTTTGTGATGTCATGTATTCTTTAGAGGCTTGTAGAAAGTTGTCTTGTGTATAGTAGTCATGTATGGACCTGTCGGCCTTATTGTGTGGGTCAGCAGGATATTTGTTAACGGTCCTTGTGGCCATGATTAGTTATGGTTAGCTGGTAAGTATGTGAAGAGTGGTGTCCGGCAGGTAGGGTCCGGGTGTCCGTCATGGCTCTCCGGTTTGGGTTGTGACACCTATTGCGAGGGGTACCTCGCTCTGGCCTTCGCTCAGCGAGGTACTGCTCTCGTTTTATACTTAGCCAAATTTCCCGTCTTCGTTTAAGACATATAGGCTCGCTGAGCGACGCCTATGACAAGGTGGGCTCTTGTTGTGGCTTCGCTCAACAAGGGGCCTATAGCGAGGCGAGGTCTCGTCTAATTTCACTCCGAGTCGTTGCATTTTCCACGTAAAGTACCTAGATGCTACAACTAATGTATTAGCTCATAATGCAAGATCCAATATAGTTAGGTGTATTTAGTGCAATTAGTCATCTAAACAAGATATAAACATGGGTAAAACACGGCGGTTAAGCTTATAAATACACCTAACATCAGTTTTGCTTGCATTTTGAACTTTGGTGTCCCATGGTTTTCGTTCCAACTTCACTAGACCACATCCATGGGTGCTTTTGCGGTGTGAATCAAAGAATTGACTATCACAGCTTAGCTTTACCTCAGGAAAAAAAAAGGCAGTCAGTGCTTAGCTTATTTCAGGAGGAAAAGGCGATCATAGAACAGCTTATAGTGTCTTTGGGAAGTAGCATTACTGAGTTAGGTTGGGTTTGAGTTG
Source organism: Anisodus acutangulus (assembly GCA_029783415.1). Taxonomy (NCBI): domain Eukaryota; kingdom Viridiplantae; phylum Streptophyta; class Magnoliopsida; order Solanales; family Solanaceae; genus Anisodus; species Anisodus acutangulus. The sequence continues at coordinate 35,587,912 of CM056497.1, forward strand.
ACTTAATAATCTGTCACATAGGAATAAGTAGCATTTATTTGAGCTTTTTTGAAACACAGAAAAGAGTGGGGGGAAAAAGACGGAGAGGAAACATCAGTGAAAAATCTTCTACTCTTTAAAGGATGACATTAACTCGGTTCATGTACTATTTTTAATTTTTTTTTTGAAACAGAAAAAATAAAGATAATTTCCCCCATGCAGGATCGAACTACAGACCTTCTATTTTTAATTATTTTCTACACTCTACAATGCAATACCTGAATTTTTGAAACATTCTGAAAACATGGAGTTATCAGCTGAAAGTTTAAAGTATTGGTCTCTTGGCCCTAGAAAGGGTAAGGGTGGAAACATGAACACTTTGGCTAGTTGGGAGGATCAAGCTGCAAGTTTTAAGAGTAAAAAAAAAGAAGTTATCTTCATCAAAAGTTAATAGTCAGCTCAGCTGAAACTGTTCATACAAGTTTTTGTGAAAATTATTAAGTTCCATATGAGTCTGAATTTTGTTTTAAATTTTTTATGAATTTTTTTTTAAAGGTGTTAGATTGTTTATGAATTGCATTCTAGAAGTCTAGAACTAAAAATCCTTGTAAAATTATCTTTATCGGAAGTAAAAACTTACCAAAAGTATTTTTGTTTTACAGTAGATAACCTTTTTTCGTATTTTTTGTAACAGTTGATATGATTCCAATTATTGCCATTGCCGGAGGAACATGTTTTTTGCTTTGACATAGGACTCGTAATATTTTGAAGCTCAACATCATAATTTTTGGAAGGCTACTGCAATAGAGTTTGTTGTTAGGAAAGAGTTTGTTGTTAACTCTTAACAATATTACTATTGCCATGTTTCTCAAGCACATCCCTAACATCTCGATTATTTGTAATATTGGTTTCTCAACATTAGAATCCCAATAGAAGGTATCCAAAACTAATCTAAATGCCGAAAAAAAGCCTCTCCTTCCAAGACCAATGACCAATAGTCCTCTCCGGGACTTCTCATGATATTGGAGTGACAGATTGAATTAGCATGGCTCCTACAACACATCAAGTAATGGTTCTCCTTATAAAACATGAAAATGGATTTGTTTTCTCTTTACTTTATCTGTTTCAATTTATGTTGATTTTGAGTAGGAGGGTCAAACTAGCTAATGTTCGGTGTTATTCGGACATAAAATCTTCAATTTTTTTGATATAAAATTTACATATTTAAATTCAATAGATAAAAATTTAAAATATTTAAAACGTATTTGAATAAATTATGGTCAACGAAAATATTCTTTGACCGCTCAAATAGTAACTAAGACAAACAAATTGAGACACACGGGTATTTATTTTGAATAAATCAATAGAGATCCAAGATATATCTCCTTATTTCAAAAATTTGCACGAAGGACCAAAAATAAATAATTAACAAGTAATTAAAAAAAACAAAAAATAAAAAAACAAGTAATTAAAGACCTTTAGCTGAATTTTCTTATGTGAGATATTCTACTGATAAATCACATTATAAATCTTCAGTATCTAATTTTTGTTCTCTTGCTTATGGTATTCTTTTTCACTAAAAAATGTTTCTTTTTAATTAAGTAGTAGAAAAATACAAAGAGTAGAGGGAGGCTATTTCAATACGTCTAGAGATTAAAGTTGGGAAAAGATAGTATATCCTAAATTTATTTTACGCTTTGAACATGTTATGTAAAATGGACATGTGATTGACTCAACAAGAAATGACAGTTTTCTCCTTGTAGAAGTAATGATCATCAAGATATGACTTTTTCTTTATTTTTCGTCTGAGCCATATATTGGAGATCATGTGCTAGGTTAGGTTACCTTGCTAACTATGGTAAGTATACACTTCGTTTTTTTTTTTTTTGTTAGGTTTGGCATTTCAAGTAGCTTCAGCAATAGCTCTCAAAACCATTGGTGCTCTATCTCCTATTGTTTCCGTAACCGTTGGTGCTCTATCTCCTATTGCTTCCATAATCGTCGGTGCTCTATTTCCTCGACGAATTACTGAAAGAAAACCTCCTCAAATTATTTATTATTTGCCCTGTTTATGTGATGAATGTAAAGCCTTGGACAATGCTTCTGCAAATCCTGCTGCATCTGCCAGAAAAGTTGATAATACTGCGTCATGTGAAGACCTGATAGACTCATGGAATCATGTAAGTACATCAATTAGGACTATTATTTTTCATCATTTTCTGCTTAATTATTTATAATGAAATGCTACAGTTAATTATTTGTTAGAATATTCCTTTTATAAGTTGCATAATATTCTCAAATGTGAATATGATTCAATAAATCATCATGACCTTGTTTTCTTTATCCACACTTCTGTGTTTGGAAGTCCTATAAAGAGAAAAGGTCCAAATTCTTTCTACTAATTATTAATTAAGTCGTCTTCCTTATTACTAGATAAAAGGTCCAAATTTGCTCTGAACTCTTTGAAATGGCGGAATTATGTAGATTTGCCTTCTGTTAATAGTTGTGGACAAATCTGCCATTGCCGTTACAAAAATTGGCGAGATTTGCCTTTGTTGACTAACGGTTAATTATTAAAGACTAATCTCCTCCATTTAAATTATTGTGTCTCCTCACTAATATCTTAAGCTTTTAGATAAAGTGGTCATGACATAATTCATCAATTGAACTAAAAATTACTTAGGAAATAGACATGCGCCTTTGTATCCCATCTGTGCTTTAGGCAAAAGGCAAAAATACATGCGCATGCATGCACACATACTCCTATAGATGTATACACACACATATAGATATATACATTAGGTGTACATGCATTGCGCACAAACACACACGAAAATGTGGCATACACGCAAAAGATATGTTTTTTTCACTTTGTTTTGGCCAAGAAATGTTTAAGTTCAGGGGACAGCCGGATTTCCTTTTAGTTTGAAAGTGTTTTTGAGTACTATAGGCAATGTCCCATTCTCTTTGGATTATTTGATTCTGTCAAATTTCAGACCTTTGATGAGCACTCAAGAAGTTTCTGCTCATTGCACTTCTGTAATTCTCTTTTCCCAGTCATAGGTGTATTTCACCTTTTCTATTATCTTTTTTTTTTCTCAGGTTGGTAACTCTGCCCATCAAGGCTTGGGCAAATGGAAAGTCACTTGGTGTCTCCCGATCATTTCTCTTTTTTTCTTTCCTTTTCAAAACACTAGTCCGGTGTTGCTTCTCCTAATCTCCTCATGTGTTGGGGCTGATCGTTGTCCTTATTTCTAGAAGGACTTTAGCAGGGAATTTCTTTTTTTTTGTAGAAGGTTTAACAGTAAGCAGTCAATTTTTTTCTATAAGGACTTTAGATGCTTTTTGTCCGTCGACTAAGCTGCAAGTAATAGTACTACTTAATAATGAAACACATTCACCAGATCAACATTAAAACCCCACTCTGAAAATCCACTAGTATTCTTTCTTTGCAACATTAATGGCTGGGCAGTCTTCTTAACCAAATCAAGGTAAGTTGTACAAGTTGCACTTGAAAACCTGTTTTGTTCTTTAATTGCTGGAACTTTGTGCTTTTATATCCGTTCTTGGTTTTTGGGTACACTTACATAAACACTATATATATGTATATATTGGAATGCTAAATCACTTGCCTCTTCCTATCTTAGGCCATGGAACGCCACTTCCCGGAGGAAATACTTATGGATATTCTTATCAGGTTGCCTGTGCGGTATCTTCTTCGATTCAGATGTGTTCCGAAATTTTGGAAGACATTAATCTCTACGATGGAATTTAAGATGAAGCATCTCAATCACGCCAAGAATAACCAAAATTCTCAAAAATATCTTATTAGCCGAAGTTGTCCCAAGGATAATTCGTTGATGTATTATTGTTCTTCTTTATCATTGGTTCAACCGATTGAGGATGCACTTTGTTTCCCTTCAAATCACAGATCGTGCCAGTACTTAATATTATGTTGTTGCGATAGCTTGGTTCTTCTTTGGGTTCAAGGTGAACATTTGTTCCTAATCCTAATCCAAAGTTTTCACCGAGTTACTTAATACGGATTTGGGTATGATTCCACTATTGATGACTAAGATTCTTAGGATTCATAATAATGATGGAGGAGGTGCTAGTGAAATCCTTGCGTTGAAGAGTAGTTCCTGGAGAAGAATTCATGAACATCCTCGTGGCAGGTTGTACAGTATGGACTCTCTGTCATTTTTACTTGGGGCATTTCATTGGATCGGTGTGGATGTATTTACTAATTATTATGTGGTTTCATTTAGTATATCAAACGAGGTGTACGGAGAGATACCGTTCACACCGCTAGAAGAAAGAACCTGTGATGCTGAATGGATAATTCCCGGACACTCTGGTATTATAGTATTGGGAGGACTGCTTTGTGCTTATTATAATCGTAGAATTAGGGAGGCGTCCACTGTTAAGTGCTGGGTTATGAAAGACTACGGTGTCAGTGAATTTTGTATTGAATTGTTTACTATACGGGCGAACCATCTTTATAGAGCCATATTGAAATATTGGTTTGCAATGGTTAAGTGCTATTCTTCTGTGAAGAGTATGGACATTTTTGCGTTAGGACATCAAAGGGACCATTAGGATTGTGGCCTAGATCCGTTGCCTTCCAACAAGGATGTATTTGTTGGAAATTTGTCTTTGGCGGGAGTTACGTCCAGCCATATTTAATGTCTTAAACACTAATGTTCCGCATGTTAGAAACTTCGGTTCTTCACACGTGCATAATCTACTAAGTAAGTAGATGACCGTAGGGCCAAGGATCGTCAAATTTCGTTGAGAAATGAAAGAGATATTGGTCTACGAAGTAAGGTGTTTGAAGCATGAAAAAAGGTGGTAAAGACCAATCCTCCCTCATCGGTGGGGGAAGAAAGATTTGTTTAGTTTATAAGTCTCAAAGTTGGCTTGGGGTTTGGGACCCCAAGGGGTATCCCATGTGTTTAAAGGAGGGAGGACCTAAATGTGCTTCGGTTCGAGGATAAGCCCACACGAGCGCCGCCGCCCGCCCAGTCCGGTCGTGGGTCTTTTGTCGTGTGTCGTGTGTCGTGAAGTTTCAAGTAAGTCAAAATTGGGCACTTAGTAAGTCCTCTCCTTCAACTATATAATAGAGTCTTTGCACAATTGTTGAGACACACAGAAACATACAAACGAATCAAATTCTTCCTACTATCTTCCAGCATCATTTCATTACTCAAAATTCTTCAAGGTAACACTTGAGTTTCCTTTGCTCAATTGTTCAGTTGATGTTTTATCTTGGGAGACTATTGTCCAGAACGTAGAAATGATACATACGGGGCAATCTTGTCTTAAAGACAGAGTGCCATTGAAATTTCAGTTTATTGTAATTTCATTGTGTTGTAATACGTAGCAGTTACATATTTACGTTTTCTGCACCATTGTAAACAACAATGTTTTTACACAAAGTTTGATATCTCCAAAGTTACTTAGTATTTGTTTATGTTTGATTGATGTACCTATGTTTCTGCTTCGTGGAAATTGTGTTACACTCTCTTATACATATTTATATAGTATTGGCTTGCTAGTTTTCGTTTCAAAATGTATTTGCCAATGTCGACAAGAAATGGTTGCCACCTTCACCTCCAACCAATTATCATATCAAAAATAAAAATGAATTTGCCAATGTTATTGGCTTTGCTTATTTCATTTTCTCACAGAAACGACATGACTCATTTTTATACTAAGAAGTGGTTAAACCTCCGCTATACTATCTTTGCTTATCTAATTATACTAGCTGCTTAGCAGGGGCCAAATGTTGTAGGTTGCAGCGCAATCTCAAATAACAATCATGTAGACACAAAATATGGAAATTCTGTTGAGAATTATGATGGTTGATATTTGTCAAAATACTTGTATGGAAATTGTTGATATAGAGAATGTTTAAAGTCACAATTCTAAACAAGTTAATTGAGTACATGGTTGCAGTTGTTCCTTATCCTACTATGTGTGGACGTAATGTTGTTTCTCCTGATTCGTATTGTAATAATTCAATTCTTTTCTTGTTATAACCCATTCTTTAGTGAACCGATGTAATTTTTTATTTTAGGAACTTTCATGACTACAAACTTTAAAATATTCTTGGGATTTCTATGCTACTATCTCATATATCATCTAAATGGAATCATTGTTGGTGCAATGGTTTTTCGCATGTATTTTAAGTCGTCTTCCGGAAGATTTTCTATTCCGTATTAACTTTTTGTCAATTATTTGATGATATTCAGAGGTTAGGTTTTTTATGTCAGCTCACTCTCATTATAATTCTTTCTATAAGCAAGAAACTATCTATAAGAAGATACTCGAAGTAAGGTAAGGAATTAGGATAGGCTAGGGAGGCCTTCTAGAAGCTTAAAAATAGGTCCTCTAGAACTAGTCTCGTCCCCCTAACCTAAGCATTCTGGTTATGACCAGCCGAAAACAGGTCCTCTAGATGCCTTATAACCGTCCTGCTAGTTCCCTCTTGTAAATATGCCTACTAGACCAGTGGCGGAGCCAATAATTTGACGAAAAGTGGGCAAACTTTCTTCACTCGTATTAAGGACGTGCAAAATTAAATAGATACTCATAATAGATAACATTTAACCTATGTACACCGCGTAATTTTCCGACGAACGGTGTGCACCTAACCACCCTTCGCCTAAAGCATGCACTAGGCTTTGGCAGATTGGATGAAAAATCACTTGATATTGTCTTGTTTGAATTTTGAATCTTGGTGTCCCATGGTTTTCGTTCCAACTTTACTAAACTACACCCATCAGTGCTTTTACGGTGTGAATAAAAGAATTGATTATCACAACTTAGGTTTACCTCAAAAAGAAAAGAGACAATCGGTGGTACCAAGAGACAAGTTCGAATTGTGCAAAGAACTTATCGGCATGCATTCAAGCTAGAAGTCCGGTGTTACCTCCTTTCGGTAAATGGGTCTGGAAGGGGAGATTGATGGAGTCCATACCCATTAAATAAATAAAAAGAATACACATAAAAAGTCTTTCCTTCTCTTAAATTCCTTACTCAATCAAACAGTTCACATAGGATGAAAATGAGGGAATAACTAAATCTACTTGGTTTCCTTCTAACTTCTTGTGGCATCTTAGGATCTAGCGATCGAAATGGCTCCAAATACTAGGTGCATGAACTGTGTAGCACCGGGTTTTGTATCAATAGATTTACTGAATTTATCATGAGAAACGCTAATGTGATACATTCTCATTATTTTAAGATCTTTATTTGTCAATAAATTCTGATCTAAGTTAATTCCCGATTAGTTAACTTGATGCTTGTTGTATTTAGAGGCGAGAAGCCATTACTCAATAGGCTCGGAACAACACATCACATGGCCGCGACTATTGCCTATGTGGCTTCAGATGTCGCATGTGTATAACAGGAAAATTCTGATAGTTGCTGGAGGACTGCGTTCCAGACTCTAGCATCTTTGTTATAGTCCCTCCCGTCATTTATAATATCTTATCGATTCTCCATAAAGGACATGATTATGGTGTTAAAAATCCTGTCCCATGTGTTTTTTTTAAAAGTTTGTAACAACCTTTTAAGAGAAGTAGAGGATTTTTTTCCTAGAAAAGGGGCAAATATACCCCCTCAATTCGCGATTTAGAACTGATATATCTTTCGTTAAAAAAGTAGCGCATATATACTCTCGTCGTCTAATAAATGGTGCATATTTTCGCTTCTCGTTAACAGACTCATATTTACTGATTGGGAAAAAAATCATTTGTCTTCTATTTTAATTTAAAAATTGTCACGTATCTTTTAAAACAATTAATTTTTCCCCTCCAAACCACACCCAACTGAAAAAAACCCAATCCTTCTTTTATCCAGCTCGAATCATGGGATTTTTGGGGAATCTCGACATGGACTCATTGTCTCAGTTGACTTCCTTACGTACTATAAGTGTTATGAACAATAATTTTGAAGGGCCATTTCCGGACGTGAAGAATATTGGAGGATTCAGAGGAGTTTTCTTGTCGAATAATCAATTTTTCGGTGAGTTGCCAGACAATGCTTTCGTCAGGATGAAATAAATAAGGATATCTTTTATGGCGAATAATGGGTTTCCAGGCAAGATTCCAACGTTGTTGGAAATTCCGAAACTTGTTGCAGATAGGAGATTGTTGGCAAGTGTAGGTTTTGATGATTGACAAGAGACAGATGCAATATAAAGTGAATGAACCAAAAGTAAATGAATCAAACACCTAGATGAAGTAAATGAACCAGGTCTATGAATTTTTTTCATCTTAGTGTTAAGTAGATTTTAGTACTGTTTTAGAGTGTGTTTTGGGGAGTCTTTTGTTTGTCTTCTATTTGTCTTGTGCAGTATTATGCGGGTTGTTTTATGTTTTTAGGCTTTAAGCAATTCAGAATGGAATAAGGCGAATCCAAAGGAAATAGGCGGTTATTAAGGACAAAAATGAATATTTGGTCACAAGAAATGAGTCAAAGAAGCCCTGGAAGCAGTCTAATTAAATTCCGGATGAAGAATGCTGAAGAGCCACGTCGCAACATAGCATGGAGTCACAGCGCTAAAGGGCCGCGACGCCCAACATTAGCGCCACGGCGCACCACTGGCAGAAAGTGTGTGACTTTCAGAAGCGAATTAGAGCCGCGATGCTGTAATAGCTGAGCCACGGTGCCGATGACGTCAGGACAACGAAAAACCTAAATTTAACAAGGGCAAAAAGGTCCATTTGGAGGGGGGGTTTCGTGATATAAGCCGGGGGAGGCGAATTTGAGAAGATATAACACTTTGGAGGCAAGAAACAAGAGAACGAGAAGTCATTAGAGACATCTATTGTTCAAGTTCTTTTTCTTTTCTTTACTTTAATTCAATTCATATTGGATATTAAGTTAATTAGTTTTCTTAGCATGTCTAGGAGCTAATTACTTTTATTAGAATTTTCTGTTGAATCACTTGAAACACTATTATGATTTAATGCATTGCTAATGTTCTTCTTCATCTATTAAGATATCTTTAACTTGTGTTTATTGAATGAGAATTAATTGGTCATTAGTGTTCATTACCTATATGATTTCAAATTGAGATCTGAAAAAGGAGATATGAATATGCTATAGTTGATTATACATAGGTTTAATCTTGAACGAGAGTATCACGATTGCATGTGTAGCATTTTAGGTTATTGATCTTAATCCTCCTATGTGATCGAATTTATCATAGAAATATAGAAAATTTTCATATAGGTTGAGTTTTTATATGTCCTAACCGGAATATAGAACATCTCAGTTAACCTGCTATCTTAACAAGAAGAAGAATCGCTAGTCTTGCATTAATGAATAATAGAGTGGATTGTTGATAAGATTGGAAACCCTAATTTCTTTCATCACTGAATTAAACTTCGTGTGCTTTCATTACTACTTCATTTCTGCAATTTACTTTAGTTTGTTAATTTTGTATTTTACAAATCATCACCTATATTCGTTAGCCAAATAGAAACCAATGATTAGTTAATTGGTACTTGATAAATCAGTCTTTGTGGACGATACTCGGTCTTAGCGAAATTTATTATAAATTGCGATACGTACACTTGCGTAGCATCTAGAATTATCGTAACTTGTTTTTGGCGCCGTTGCCGGGGACTGAAGTATTATCTATATCAAAATAATTAATCTTATTTCTAATTTGGTTGTTCCTAGAACGCATTTTTAACTTAATTTGCGTGCAACATCTTTTGATCATTTTTCAGTAGTTTTGGTATATGCAAAGCAGGAGAGGAGCAAACAGTCTTATTCCTCTGAATCCGGAGATTGAGAAAACAAGTAAGCAGAATCGAAAGAACAGAAGAATTGTTGATTCAACTGTTATGGCAAACCAACATAATAATGATGGGTTGAATAAAGGGGTGCCAGAATTTGTGCAGGCACAAGCTCAGAATCCTATTGTGAGAAGCCTACGGGACTACATATTGCCAACTGTTACAGGAGTGTAGAGATGCATAAGGCCACCAGCTGTGGAGGCAAATAGTTTTGAGATTAAGCCAGCAATCCTGCATATGGTCCAGAGCACAGTTCAGTTTGGTGGATTGCCTTCAGAAGATCCACACATGCATTTGGCAAACTTTTTGGAGTTATGTGCTTCATTTAAGTATAATGTTGTTACTGATGATGACATTAGGTTGAGGCTCTTCCCATTCTCACTAAGGGACCGAGCCAAAAGCTGGTTGAGCTCTCTTCAGGCAAATTCTATTACTACTTGGCTAGATTTGGCTCAGAAATTTCTTGCCAACTTCTTTCCTCCATCAAAGGATCAAAGGCCGCGAAGTTAAGGGGAGAAATGAACAATTTTTATCAGCATGATAGGGAGTCTTTGTATGATGATTGGGAGAGGTTTAAGGAGTTTCAAGGGAGATGTCCTCACCATGGAATTGAACAGTAGATATTGGTCCACAATTTTTACAATGGGTTGTGTGGTACTACTCGTACCATAATTGATGTTGCGGCTGAAGGAGCATTTATGAGTAAAAGTGCTAATGAGGCGTATGAATTATTAGAAGATATGCCACAAACAACCATCAATGGTCGGATGAGAGATCAACGAGCAGTAGAAAAGCAACATGGGTTCATGAGTTGGATGCCATCACTGCATTAACTGCTCAAGTTGCTTCTTTGACAAAGCAATTACAGCAGAATACAGTGGCAGTCAATGTTGTTCAGACACAGGCAGAATGTGAAATTTGTGGAGGACCACATACTTTTTATCATTGCACAGCAGTGGATCCCAGTAATGTACCTATGGATCAAGCTCAGGTTCAAGCAGTTAGGAATTTTCATAGGCCCTACAACAATCCATTCTCCAACACTTATAATCCTGGGTGGAGGAATCATCCTAACTTTTCATGGAGAAACGACCAACGCCTACAGTCACAGTTTCAAGGGCAATATCATAACCAACAACCACAATTCCAAGGGCAATATCAGAAGAACAGTCCACAACAGCCAATGAATCTAGATTCATTTTCCCAGCAGCCTAGGCCACAAGTTCAACAAGCTAACCCCAATGAATTTCAAGCAACCTTGTTGACTCTCACCAATTCCCAAACACAGGTCATGACAGAGAATCTGCCTAGCAATACTGTTGTGAATTCGAAGGAGCAGCGTCAGGCCATCACCTGGAGAAGTAGTAACCAAGTGGAGCAGTCTGTAACCCAACCATCTGTTGAAAAGAATGATGACTTAGGAGAGATATCAGGTTTAGAGAAAGATGGGGTTACTGAAGACCACCCTGGTACAGAGAAGGCACCACCCGTGGGTATGATTGACCCTCAAATCAGAATTCCATTCCCTCAAAGACTTTGGAAAAATTCTCTTGATAAACAATTTCCCAAGTTTTTAGAGGTGTTCAAGAAATTGCACATCAATATTCCCTTTACTGAGGCCCTAGAACAAATGCCCAGTTATGTGAAATTTATGAATTCTCTCTAAAAAGATAAAGATAGGAGATTATGAGACTGTGGCTTTAACTGAAGAGTGCAGCGCCATTTTGCAAAAGAAGCTTCCTCAAAAATTGAGAGATCCAGGGAGCTTCACTATTCCCTGAACTATCGGGAATTTTGAATGCCACCATGCTCTGTGTGATTTAGAGGCAAGTATTAACTTTATTCCCTTATCTGTATTCGGTAGACTTGGCTTGGGTGAAGCTAGGCCTATAATAGTTACTTTGCATCTAGCAGATCGTTCGATCAAGCATCCACGATGTATCATTGAAGATGTACTAGTGAAAGTGGATAAGTTCATCTTTCCTGCTGACTTCATCATTCTGGATGTGGAAGAAGATGAAAATGTGCCAATCATCATGGGGAGACCATTCTTAGCTACATGGCGAGCACTTATAGATGTGGAGAAGGCAAATTAAAACTCCGAGTCCAAGGAGAAGAAGTGGTCTTTAATGTATTCAGGGCATCAACTTATCCAAGAGCAAGTGACGATTGCTTCTCCATTGATGTGATTAAAAAAACTATTTATGAGAAAAACTTCAAGAGTACTAATGCTCTTAAAGTACCATTAACACATTGCGAGAAAGATGGCACTGAAGATACTGATCTCGTGGAATATGCCAAATGTGTTAACCCCCATGAGCCACTCTATAGGAGAAGAAAAAGGAAAAAGAAAAAGAAAGGGATCCTGAAATGGCTTTGTTGCAAGGGTGATTGATTTACCACCTTGAATTCAAAATGAAGAAGAAATTTGTGTCCGACTAAATGACGTTAAGAGACAGCGCTATTGGGAGGCAACCTAACATTTTAAATTCTGTTATTTTGTTTTGTTTTGTCTTGTTTGAACAATTTCATTGTCCTGCTGTTTCTTGTTCTGTGTTGTTTATGATTAGGTGAATTATGAGTTGTCCTCCACAGTACCATCCCTAGTAGCCATCGCTGCCGCCACCATCATTCTGAATCGCTTAGCTGCAGTTTTAGTGAGTCTTCTTACTCTTGCTTTACTTATCACATTGGGGACAATGTGTCGAATAGGTTTGGGGGGGAGTCTTACTGTTTTGTGTTAATAGTGTTAATTGTTTGTGTTCAGTTATTTGTTTATTATTAGTGTCTTAGTTTTAGTTTCAGTGTTTGAGTGTCTTGTGTCAATGAATCAAGTTAATAATAATATCCCATGAGATTGAGTGAACACATGTGATAGAGTTGAATGAAATTGATAACCATGAAATGCATAAATCTGTGTGCTTAAGTTGAATAGGTCCTGAGTTGTTTTCAATTATTAATAAATATGAAAACTTGATCATGATTGGTGAATTTCTTGTACTTGAATATTGGTTTATGCATGATTGAATTTTGGTTTGAGGAAAGATGGTGGAAAGTCCTAGAACTTGCTTGCTTGCTATTTGAGATGAAATCATAGATGATGCATGCTTAGGAAGATGATTTAGGCCATCTTTGGAACGATTGAGCCTTTCAAGCCAACCTTGACTAATTTAATCCCTAGTTACCCTTCTTTGATTGACACTTATTCTGAGCCTACTTGAAACCCTTTACAAATATTTTTCTTCCCTTAAATTCCATGAGCATATAAGTATATGATTGGGGGATTGTCACTTTGTAATTGATATTTTAAATTGAGTGCTATCAATAGAAGAGCAAAAAAAAATGAATACACTACACTTCCCTTGTGCATACATTGAAAAACAAGTTTGGGGATATAGTTCGAAAAGAAAAGAAAAATTGGGTAAAGAAAAATTGGGGATTGCTTTTGATTTATAATGTGAGTATAGAGTTGAGTTGATTGGTTTATATGCTTATGGTAACTTTGAGCCTAAATGACATTTCATCTATCAGTGCTTAAGCCTATCATCATAACCTATAAAAGTGTTATTGATTCTTGAGCTTGTGTTGTCTAAATTAGTGGACAATAGCAAGTTAGCAAGCCTATAGAATTTTGGCCTGATGGAATGTCGGTGCGAATTCATTGTGCATAAACTAATATTGAATACTTGTTTATTTCAATAATCATGGTTGAGTGATCATATGCATTAATAACTCTAAGCAATTTTGAGAAATATCTGGCTTGAAATTCTAGATAGCAAATTAGTAGCTAGAATGTTCCTGAAGATTATACTGCATATTGTTCATGATCTTCGAGGCATACTCTATTGTGGTTGACTTGATTCATTTTTTTGAGTTTGTGTGTTTTTCTTTTTAGGGTGTCTAGAGTTCTTTACTCGAGGACGAGTAAAGTTTAAGTTTGGGGGTGTTTGTTAGGTAGATTTTAGTACTATTTTAGAGTGTGTTTTGGGGAATCTTTTATTTGTCTTGTGCAGTATTATGCGGGTTGTTTTATGTTTTTAGACTTTAAGTGATTCAGAAAGGAATAAGGCGAATCCAAAGGAAATAGACGGTTATTAAGGACAAAAATGCATAGATGGTCACAAGAAATTAGTCAAAGAAGCCCTGGGAAGCTTGGAAAGCAGTCTAAATAAATTCCGGATGAAGAACGCTGAAGAGCCGCGGCGCAACATAGCATGGAGTCGCGACGCTGAAGGGTTGCAACGCCCAACATTAGCATTGCGGTGCCCCACTGGCAGAAAGTGAGTGACTTTAAGAAGCTAATTAGTGCCGCGACGCTCTAATAGCTGAGTCGCGGCGCCGACGACGTCAGGGCATCGAAAAACCTAAATTTAACAAGGGCAAAAAGGTCCATTCTGGAGTTTTTCATGATATAAGCTGGGGGAGGAAAATTTGAGAAGGATATAACACTTTGGAGGCAAGAAACAAGAGAACGAGAAGTCATTAGAGACATTTATTGTTCAAGTTCTTTTTCTTTTCTTTACTTTAATTTAGTTCATGTTGGATATTGAGTTAATTAGTTTTCTTAGCATGTCTAGGAGCTAATTACTTTTATTAGGGTTTTCTGTTGAATCACGTGAAACTATATTATGATTTAATGAATTGCTAATGTTCTTCTTCATCTATTAAGATCTTTTCAACTTGTGTTTATTGAATGAGAATTAATTGGCCATTAGTTTTCATTACCTATATGATTTCAAATCAAGATCTGAAAAGGGAAATTTGAATATGGTATAGTTGATTAGACGTAGGTTTAATCTTGAACGAGAGTATCACGATTGCATGTGTAGCATTTTAGGTTATTGATCTTAATCCTCTATGTGATCGAATTTATCATAGAAATATAGAAAATTCTCATTTAGGTTGAGTTTTTTTATATGTCCTAACCGGAATATAGAACATCTCAGTTAACCTGCTATCTTAACAAGAAGAAGAATCGCTAGTCTTGCATTAATGAATAATAGAGTGGATTGTTGATAAGATTGGAAACCCTAATTTCTTTCATCACTGAATTAAACTTCGTGTGCTTTCATTACTACTTCATTTCTGCAATTTACTTTAGTTTGTTAATTTTGTATTTTACAAATCATCACCTATATTCGTTAGCCAAATAGAAACCAATGATTAGTTAATTGGTACTTGATAAATCAGTCTTTGTGGACGATACTCGGTCTTAGCGAAATTTATTATAAATTGCGATACGTACACTTGCGTAGCATCTAGAATTATCGTAACACTTAGACACATATGCGAGAAAGAGTTGAATGCAATAGATGCTTGAATCAGGTCCAGGAACATGTTTCAGCTCAGAGTCCTTCTGCGAGTAGGATTTGTGTTGTATGGTAAGGACTTGACGTACAAATTTACAGGATTTCTTGCCATACTTATCAACATATTTTAGACTTTTAAAAGGATCCTGAAGCCACGTGAAGATGCAAGAATCCTAAACTAACTCAAATCTTATTTCTCATAATGAGCCTCATCACATAGGGTTTGGGGTTAGCCGATTTGCTACACATCAACAATATAAATATTCAAGTCCTGCCATTAGAGGATTTACGCACTCAAATAGAGAGAAAATAGACTCGAGCAAATACATCAATATCATATTGAGCATTCTAATTCCTGAAGTGCAACCTAATACAAAAAAGAAGATTGAAGAAACCTGTTTCGTAGAGTTGTGTTTACAGTCTTCAAGTCTAGATTCGTGTATTCAGATTGTTTATCAAGTTGTACCTTTATCAGTTTTCCTTGAAGCAACTGTCAGAGGTATAAACATTTGTAAAATTCAACTTCAAGTTGGGGGAAACTTGAAGTGGGATCATTAGTATAGTGAGATATGGATTAGAGTTTAGTTCCTAGGTTACATAGTCTGTAACTTGAATTTGCAAAGGCTCACGTTGTAGTGGAGTTTGGAAAATATAATACAGAGGCGTAGGTCATGGGTTTTTCACCCTTTGTAAGTCGGGTGATTTACACTTAGCATAGAACATGTAGAGTAATGTGGTCTATACTATAGGCGAAAATAAGTGTCACATAAGATAGATATTTGGTCGTACAAATTATCAATTGATATCAGAGTGGGTTCTCTTCAAAGAGGCTAACATCTCAAGAGAAGACCACGATGAATGTTGCACCACCAATCGCACACAGTGAAGGACAATCACCATGGAGGTCACTGTTGTTTAATGGACAATACTACGATTGGTGGAAAGCTCACATGGAGGATCACCTGCAAGCAAAAGATTATGAGCTACGATACACAGGACAACTGTATACAAGCCTCTAAAGAGTACGTAACACCATAAGGTCGGGATAAGGCCCCACCATACCCTGATGCATATCAAGTATATTGTACTACGACTAGACTGCAACTCTGGAACAAGTAGAGTGCTCCAATATCAGCTGAACTAGCCACCTACTAGTGTGAACCGTCTCTTGTCTACCTGATCCGCGGGCATGAAAAGCAGTGTCCCCCGACAAAAGGGACGTCAATACGACTGATGTACTAAGTATGTCAGGCATGAAGCATAGTATAACAGGAATACATGAATAAACTGAGACAGTAACTGCCGACAGTAACAGTTGATAGTAACAGTCGATCTGTAATGAACGCCTCTGAGGGCCCTAATATGCCTAAATGTCATGCACAATGCAAATGCGGTATACATATATATATTGGCCTCATTAGACATCTTCCTTCCCATAACATCCTCTGTGGGCATCATTTCATTTCGGCCTCTGTGGGCATAATCATTATCATATTGGCCTTATTAGGCATATTCCTTTTCGTGATATATGTACCAGCTGCAGGTGGTGTTGCGTATATCACTTCCACACTTAACCTCTGTTAGTCCGATACAAAGATACAGCCAATAATCACAAGTTTCATGATTAAATGTAAAGAATCCCTAAGTCCATGAATTGTTCACGTAGTCAAATAGGCATGATATGTGATTTAATAAGAAATTAGACAAGTCAATCAAACAAATAATCAATGAGATGAGATGATATGCAAAGGCAAAGTAAATGTAAGGCCTTTTTCTCATCACTGGTACACACACGTTCAAATACTATCAATCATGACCCATGTGGGACTTTCGAGGTCCATATACCACCCAAAATTATTTTCCTTCAGGTTTGTTAGCCAATATTAGGCTTCCAATCACATTACTTAACCAATTTTAGGCTCACATTACCTGTTTCTAGCCAATCAAGCTCATATCCAATGCATCATTCCATCCGGAACTAGTTCCCCTTGGACTCACATATGTATCTGCAAATATAACATGTGTGAGATACCTTATAAAGCATAAATATGACATGTGCAACAACAACAAGCAAAGCTATGCAATAAAGACTCAATCTTTAATCAAAATAATCAATAAAGATTCGATTTTTAGCTTTTTTCCACTTTTAAATGAGTATTTAGGAGCGATGACAACATTTAGTCATAGAGAAAACAATTAATAAGCATAGAATCAACAAATAAAATGTCTCATGCCCAACCATGAATCACAATATCAAACTATGCTATCAGCTAGTGCCCAAAGCATGACATTTAGACCAGACTAAACAATTAAAATTACATAAATATCCATAACATGGCACCGGTACCCGATACGAGTGCTCGTCACCTCAGAAGTATCAGGACCCCTTACTATCCTCTTTACACCCTCTTAATTAGTTCATTAAACCAACTATGACGCTCTAAATAAGATCAAGAAAGTCTCAACTTGCCTGAGTTAGTAGTTTGATGGTCACAATGAAGCCTTACATTTTCGTAGAGTCTCAAAATGGTCCAAATTTATTTAAATACAGATAATATGTTAACACACGATTCCATAGACACCCATATCACTATATGATAATTTATGACCCAAAGAGTCATCCAAAAATAGGATTCCGAGCCTCGATGGGCAAAATGGGAAATCAATCCAAAAATTAGTCTACCCATGATCAATGAAGTCTAAATATCAAATACAACCAAATTCAACATCAATTTCATGACTAATTGAAGAATCTCCATTTCCATCCTATGATTCATAAACTCAATTTTCCCAACTCAAATCATAATTTCTAGCATGAAATTTCTTAATAATCAATAATATAATCATAAGAGAGTAATTCAAAGCTTACCCACTTGAAGAATCTTGAAAACCACTTCCAAAATCTCCCAAAACTGAAGTCCCAAGCTCCAAATATGAGAATGAAATGTTTGAAATCTTTATTGGGAACTTAAAGTTGCTGGAACAATATCTCCTTCACGATCACAGGCCTTAGCCTTGCGATCGCGGACGTTGCCTGAGATGGCCCAGCGAACCTTCATCACGATCGCGATGAATAATGGAACTGCGACTCACGATCGCACCATGTGACGTCGAGACCACAAAGAGCAACATCAGTAGCTGCACACCAGACCTCGTGATTTATCTGGGACCCCTCCGACACAAAACAAATATGCAAATCAATCCTAAAATATGCAATGAATTTTCTTTGGCACTCAAAATAATCATACGAGGTCGTCTTGACCCGACGGTTACTGAGGTCAACTCTAATTCTCTTAAGAACTAGGCTTCCAACCAAAAGTCCAAAATACCCTTGATTCCCTCGAGAACCGAGCCAATCACTTGACATAAGTCATAAACAACATTCCAAACCTAATAGAATCGACAAAACTTCAAAAGAAGACTTGTTTACCCTCAATGTTGACTTTAGTCAACTCAAGTTGTTTTGTAAACTTAAGAATCTCTAAAAATCCATTTTCTTGTCGGAAACTCTCCCAAAACACTAGGGATTTATTCCAAACATCCATCTAAGTCAAAATTCACATTTTAGATCTAATGGAACCTTCAGAATTTGATTCCAAATGCATTTATCCAAAAGTCAACTCTTAGTCAAACTTCTCAAACGTATAACTTCCAAATTTTAAAACATAGATTATCTTTTGTTATTTCCACCTGATTGCCTCAGGAATCATGCCACCCATCCCCGCAAGTCAAATATATCATAAGGAAGCTAGGGGAAGGGTCATTTAAGAGAAAATAGACAAAATATCCAAAACGACCTAACAGATCGTTACATCATCCACCACTTAAATAAATGTTCGTCCTCAAACATAAAAGAGAAAAGTACCTAAATTTCCAAAAAGCTGGGAATATCTACTCCACATGTCCGACTCGGTCTCCCAAGTAGCCCACTCGACCTGACAATGCCTCCATTGAACCTTCACCAAAGCAATATCCTTGGATCTCAACTTTTGAATCTATCTATCTAGGATAGCAATTGGCTCTTCCTCAAAAGTCAATTTCTGATCAAGAGATATTGAATCCTATTGTATCATATGAGAACCATTCGAATGATACTTCTTGATCATGGAAATATGAAATATGGGGTGAACACCCGCCAAACCAGGAGGCAAAGCTAAACTCATAGGCTACCTTACCAATACGCTGAACAATCTTGAATGAGGAAATATACTTAGGGCTCAAATTGCCCTTTTTCCAAACCTCATCACACCCTTCATGGGTGAAACCTTCAAAAAACTCACTCACCAACCATGAACTCCAAGTCACAAACCTTCCGGTTCGCATAACTCTTTTGCCTACTTTGAGTCATGAGAAGTCTCTCCTGAATCAACTTGACCTTGTCCAAAGAATCCCGCAAAAAGTCTGTACCCCAAGGACTAACCTCAAATACATCAAACCAACCAACGGGAGAACTACACCTCCTATCATACAATACCTCAAAAGGCACCATGTCAATGCTCGAATGATAACTATTGTTGTAAGCAAACTCAGCGAAAGCAAAAACTGATCCCAAAGACCACCAAAATTAATCACACATGCTTGCAACATATCCTCAAGAACCTGAATAGTCTGCTCAGACTAACTATTCATCTAAGGGTGAAATGTTATACTAAGTTGTGTGCCTTGATCCGAGATGTTTAAAATAGGCACTCCATGCAATCGAACTATCTCTCGAATGTAGATCCTGGTCAACTTCTCTGAATTTTACGTAGTCTGATATTATACAAAGCGAGCCAACTTCATTAACCGATCTACAATCACCCAAATGACATCAAACTTTTCCAAATTCCATGGTAACCCTACCAAAAGTCCATAGCGATCCACTCCTATTTTCACTTGGGTATAGGCATTCTCTGAGTAAGCCCACAAGGATTTTAATGTTCATATTTCACTTGTTGACAATCCAAACATCGAGATATAAATATCGTAATGTTCTTCTTCATGCTACACCACCAATAATGTTATTCCAAATCTCGGTACATCTTTGTAACCCCTGGATGAATAGAGTATCTCAAACTATAGCCTCCTCCATGATCAATCTAGTCAAACCCCCACTTGGGGAACATATATTTTTACCCTTGATTCTCAACACTCTCTCATCATCAAAAATTGCTTCTCATGCCTTTCCTTTCAACACTTTGTCTCGAATCTTGCACAACTTGGCATCATCGAACTGTCGAGCGCTCATTTGTTCCAATAAAGAAGACCATCCCTCTACACAAGACAAAACCTTGCTAGGTTTAGAAATATCGATTCTTACCATACTATTTTTGTAACACCCCGTACTTCTGAACATGTGTAAGACTAAGTTAAAGTTGATGAGGTTAATTGAATATAGAAGAATCATCCATAAGAATACAAGTGTATGCAAATGTTAAGTCTAGTTAAGGTATGAGGTTCATAAATGAATAAGGCGTCGGACAAACATAGACGACCTACTAGCTTTACCTATATGTTGCACCTACCTTTTTAGATGTCCTACTTACTCGAGCTACTTGCTTACACGTCCTACTTAATTGAGCTACTTATTTCCACATCATACTTGCTTGACCTACTTACTTCCCGTCCTACTTGTTTCACGTCCTACTTATTAAACAAGGACGACACATGAATTTAAAGCTAATTAATAACCTACTTGCTTAAGTAGGTTACAAGTAGGTGCATCACCTATTTAAAGTTCGTAAACCAAGTTAATAGTGAAAGAAATAGGTGAGATGGGGTAGATCAAAGCCCATCCTCCCAGGACCATTTAAGGGCCAAATAGATATACATGAACTCTTGTATGTTTATCATTTATCTCATCTCTACAAGATGAACAAGCCACATTCTCTCCTTCTCTCCCTCTCGCTCTCTAACACACACACACACACACACACACACAAATAAGGTAACTCTCTAGGGTTTAAATAATCTTTTTAATCTACTAAAAAAAACTAAGAAAAATCCCTCTCCTCCTCTCCATAGCTCAAAATTTTGAAGTGATTCTTCCTCAAGAGAGATCGTAGTATGAGTATACATTGTCCCTTCCACTTTGTTATCGAAATTGAGGTTTCTTCTACTTGAAGTAACCTAAAGTTAAGGCTGGTTTTGAGACATTAAAGGTAAGTCCCTCTTTATTCTTCATATGTATAAGTTATTTTAAACTGTAGATGTGTTTAGTGACTGAAAGTATGAACTGGTGGTTGTGTGTTAAAGTTGCGATAATGGGTGTTGTTATGCAAAGTTGTGGGATGTTATTGTTAGAATTTAAATGCTTGAGGTATTAACATGTTGGAGATGAGTTAGTTGATGATTTAAATATGCTAAGGTGCCATAGTTGTATTGTATATTATATTGGGATTGTTCTTGTTATTTTTAGGTGTTGGACATATGGTTGTTGGATGTTGTTGTTATTTTTGTTGTTTGAGCAAGTCGGATGAGGAAGAAAAGGGGGATAGGCTGCCCATTTGATTGTAAGAAAAACTTGTCATTGATGGTTGAATTATATAATTGTGTTGCTAGTGATGTTGTATAATATTTTGGGACTAATTTTGTAGTATATGGAGTTTTTCTTATTATGTTAAGTTGCTAGAGATGTTGACATAATTATAGTTATATATCATTGATGGCGTTGCAAGGATTAGAATGTGATAGGCTTGTATAATCACCGTAGAAACATTTGTAGAATATGCTTATCCCTCATAAGCTAGTTGGCATGTTTCTCTTGTTAATACTTGTCTTGTTTTTATTGTTGTAGTTTAAGTGAAAAGGGAGTTGGTCCTATTTCTATCGTTGATGGGTTGAAAATAATGGTATGTAAGTCTATTCTTTGATTCGCCACTACGGCACGACGTGTATTTACTTATTTCCTATTAGAACTATGAGGTCTTGTATTTCCAATCGTAATAATCCCAAGTTAAGAGTCTTATGAATCCCTTAAAGAAATGGTATAAGTTTATAATCAATTGCTACTCAAGTATGTTACTTTTAAAGTCGAGTTTCTAGTTATCTCCTATAAGATAATTGGTATTTAGGGTGAATTATGTGATGATTCTTAGTGGATATTTGGGAGGTATATGACAACGACCATTAGTAAATATGACATGAGGATTTATGTGTTGATGATTACTAGTTGATAATGAGAAGAGAACTTCACTTGTTGATGATGTTGATAGTCTACAAAATATGATTTAAAAGGTTATAGATGGTCTAAGATGACCAAATCTTAGAGGAAATTGTGTGATAATTCCCAAAATGAAAGTTGAGTAGTTATAAATCTATAGTTGAGGTATAGCACTTGATAGTTGCGAGCTATAGGCATGAGATTGTAGAATGTTACTTAAGGTAAATAATATTTCGCGGCTAACGTCTAAATGACTATTATGGGTTGTAGAGCACAAGGTAAGGTCAATCAGAGTGTTTGTATTTGCATTATCTCTATTTGATCATAGAGCGTCTTTATGGGAAAAGTTGTCTGAATATAGATGGATTCAGATCCTCACGATAATACAGTGGTCCTAAGAGGTTAGATCATATATTTGAAGTACTAGGCGAGTATTATAAAAGCATAAGTGTGTACTTCCCTATAGTATATCTTGACTTGAAGTCGAGTCATTTGTCCGTTCTTCCACCGGATGAGGAGAATAGGTTCTCCTCTCAAACTCATGTGTTTCTCCAATATAATGTCAATTGTATTGCATCAAGTTTCCATGTCCACATTGTAACATCCCGTATTTTTGGGTCACGGTTTGAATCGCTAAGAGTGTGCAAGAAGACCCGAACTTTGGAGTTTATGTTATTTACGTATGCTAATATGTGAGTCAAGATATTATAAATTATGACATTGTATACGAAGGTCTTATGAGTTTTTTGGATTTAAATGAAGTGAGATCTAGAATTAATTATGTGTATAATTGATTAATTGTGAGATCAATTAATTAATGGAGGGGACAAAGCTAGTGGGGAATCTCCACGTGTGAATCCCTAAGAGAGCTACCTAAATGACTAGCCTAAGTAATCTATATGTGGCAACTTCTCTATTAGGAATTAAGTTAGGGGTGGGGGCATGTGGCGTTAATATGCAATGTTCCACCGCCAGGAATTTATTGAGTAGAAGACAAAGTAATGATTAATCATTCGGAGCATTTAGTAGTGGTTAGATGCATTTCATTTAAGTAAGCCTATTCTTTTTTGAGAGTTCATTTCAGTACACCAACAAATGTTCAGTAACCCCTACCATTCCATTTAGTGAAAATCTCAGTTTGCTTTGGAAAAATAAGAACAAAACGTGCGAGGCAGTTCGTTCAATTGGGAAAAAAGGTTTCTTCTTTTAATTTCCTTAATCCTGTAGCATGCTTTGAAAATTCTCGGCCAAGTTCTTATTTTGGTTAAGGTTTTCTCCACGTATTCGAGGTATGTTAAGACAAACTATTTATTTCTTTTCGCATGTTCCACGTAACGAAATATAATTGTGATATTGCTCCATAATTTATTCTGCTCCTAGTAGTTGAGAATATTCATGTTATTGACTCCTATGCTGAAAGCATGTTTAAATATATTTCTAAGTCCTTATTGAGGCATACGGAAGATATGGTGATATTCACAGTGTTAGCCAAATGTGCAAGGATATTATGTCACTCGGGGTATTTTATTATCATTCATGCATATTCATTTGCATTGCATTCATATACTACCCTAGACCACTTGTGTTATGCACACTACTAAATGGTAAATATTATATATATAGGTAGGGGATATGGGAAAAGGAAAAGACGTTATATACGCACACCACCTGCAGCTGGTACAGACTATCACGAAAGAGCCCGAAGAGGCCAATATGATGTGATGCCCTTGTGTGGCGATATAACCTGATGCCCATAGAGGTGATTATGGGAGGATTCATGTGTGGATATTAGTATACCGCATTTGCATTATGCATACATTCATTAATCATTACATGATATTATGCCTACATCGGCCGACATGAAATGATGCCCACAGAGGCTGTTATAGTAAGGAAGATGCCCAATGGGGCCGTTGTATATGTGTACCACATTGTGCATGACATTTAGGCATATCTGTTAGGGCCCTCAAAGGCATTTACTGTTGGTCAGTTGTTTTGATTTCAGTTATTGGTATATCCCTATTATACTATTGTTCATGCCTGACATACTCAGTATATCAGTCGTACTGACGTCCCTTTTATCGAGAGACGCTGCGTTTCATGCCCGTAGGTTCAGTTAAGGAAGGTGACGGTTCACGTTAGTTGATTCCGGGTTCAGCAGATTTTTGGAGCACTTTCCTTGTTCGGAGTGTTACTCTAATTTTGGTACGGTACTTTTGCTTGTATATATGGGTATGACAGGGCCCTATCCCGACCTTTATTATTGCTACTCCTAAAGGATTGTAGATAGGTGTCCTGTGGTTAGTTGTCATGTGTGGCCTTGTCGGCCTTGGTATGGGTATGTATATATGAAAATTGAATTTCTGATTAAGATTTTCTATAATATTTTCTTGGCTTAGTCTGTATTTAATTATGATTAGGTGTTGGATGTACGATTAGCGATACCCGACGGGTGGGATCCGGGTGCCCGTCGCGGCCCTCCGGTTTGGGTCTGACACACATATAAATATGTGGCTAGAGTAAACGACAATTCTGCTGCTTGAGTAATCAGTAAGCGTAAGCTATTTAACTATCACATGGATCATTCCGTACTTGAACAATCACATTAGAGTCGTAAATAACGGCTATTTGTTTGTCTCCCCTAATAGAGATCCATATCCCCTGTCCTTTATTGTGAGCCAATAGCTCTTAAGAAGCAATGAGTCATAGGAGCCTTGTTTAGATATTTTATAGTTGTCCAGCTCATCCAGTTAGTTGCACTCATGATTGCTAAGTTCGTAACTGATTGTATCATACTTGATTTTCCTCTTGACAATGTTTAGGCTCCCTAATTGTATTTTTGCAAGTTGTAGTATAGTTGTATATTTTAAATCATTTGCGAGACTTCCTCCAAGTTATGAGTAATTTGAAAGGAGTTAATGGTGTGCACTAGATAAGTAGATGAGGATAATTGACGTTGAGAATACATGGACTGTAGAGCCCTATTTTCTGGCCCATAATGACCTATTTCCTGATCTATCGAAGCTTATTTGCTAGCCTAGCATGCCTATTTGATGACCACGGAGGCTTATTTAATTGCCCGTATGAGCTCATTTGCTACCTATCGAGGCTCATTTGCAGAGTAAGTATTTACCATTCTTATACGTATTAGATCCCGTTATGACTCGATAGATTACTAGTTATTTTATGCGCTCATCTGATTTATGTGCTATAAAGGAAGTAAAGAGTAGATCTAATGTACTATTTGCCCAAGTGTTTCAGTGAACGATCCCAAAATATCGCTCCACATAGCGATCTAAAGAGATCATCAGAAAAACTCTAACGAACGTCCAAAACAACTTGAGTACAATAAGTTTTAATAAGAGTTTCCATAGTGTGTTTCAGAGCTTTTAGTTGAATTTGATTGATTGATTCCATTCCAGTATGAGCTTTAATTTGTTGTATTTATTTCATGTCTGCCTTGCGTACTCGGTACAATATTTTTGTACCAACGTCCCTTGGTCAGGGACGCTGCATTTGCTATGTTCATATTGCAGGCATATACAGGTTGGCGAACACACTTGCTAGTTGTTGCAGACACTCAGTCAGAGGATGTAGGCTCCTCTTTCATCCGGAGCTGAGTCAGGTCTAGTATTTGCATACATATAGATTATGGGTAAATCGGGGTCTTGTTCCAACATTTGTAGAAGTTGTCCAGTATTAGGTGTTCTTAGAGGCTTCATAGAAAATGTATGTAGGTTCGTTTGTACAATAGTTGTAAGGGATCATTGGCCACATTTACATACATAAGTCATTTATACTTGCTCATTTGTCCCTTAAGCTATGTTATATGACTTGTACAGATTTACAGAAGTGGCATATAGAGTATAGTTTCTCCCATCTAGATATGGGGCGTGACATGTTTTCCAAAGACTGAACATCCACAACCAAAGGTCGCTCCTCTACTTGCAACGATGCTAGGTTACCCATAATCACCACTTTCCTACTTAAAGCATCCACCACTACATTAGCGTTGACTGGGGGATAAATAATAGTCATGTCATAATCCTTGAGCATCTCTAACTATCTTCTTTGGCTCAAATTGGTATCCCTCTGATTGAAAATGTGTTGAAGAATTCGATGATCGGTAAACACCTCACAATGCACTCCATAGAGGTAATGCCTCCAACTCTTCAATGTAAGCACTACCACCTCCAACTCCAAGTCATGCGTGAGGTAGTTCTTCCTTCAACAGCCACGAAGCATAAGTTATAACTTTTCCTTTCTGCATCAGAACACAACCAAGGCCAATTAATAAATAATCACAATATACCGTAAAGCCCTCTCCCTCCACAAGAAGAGTCAAAATTGGGGTTGTAGTCAACAAGGTCTTGAGCTTTTGAAAGCTCACCTCGCACTCATCTGACCACTATAAAGGTATATTCTTCTGAGTCAATCTTGTCAAGGGAGATGTAATAGATGAAAACCCCTCTACAAATCATCGGTAGTAACTGGCGAGGCCAATAAAACTATGAATTTCGATAACTGAAGTGGATCTAACCCAATCGCAAACAACCTCAATCTTCTTGGATCCACCTTAATATAATCTTTGGTCACCATATGGCCCAAAAATTCCACAGAATTGACCCAAAACTCACACTTTGAAAACATACCATTGAGTTGCTTCTCCTTCAGAATTTCAAGCACGGTCCTCAAATATTGCTCGTGCTCTATTCTACTACGAGAGTATATCAGAATATCATCAATGAAGACAATAAAAAAGGAATCCAAATACGGTCTGAAGACATCATAGATAAAATTTATGAAAGTTGTTGTGGCGTTAGTCAGCACAAAAGACATGACCAAGAACTCATAATAACCATAACGCGTTCTAAAAGCTATCTCAGGGATATCCTCCGCCCTAATCTTAAACTGGTGATAACCGGACCTTAAATCGATCTTAGAGAAGACCGATGGACCATGAAGTTGATCAAATAGGTCATGAATGCGAGGAATGGGGTACTTAGTCTTGATCGTAACCTTGTTCAACTGTCGGTAGTCAATACACATACGCATAGATCCATCATTCTTCTTTACAATTAACACCGGAGCACCCCAAGGGGAAACACTAGGTCTAATGAATCATTTTCTCAACATATCTTGCAATTGCTCCTTTAATTCCTTCATATTTGCTGGCGTCATCCGATATGGGGGAATATAAATGGGATTCATGCCCGACTCCAAATCAATACAGAAAACAATATCACGATCTAGTGGAACACCCGATTAATTTGTGGGAAATACCTCAGGAAACTCCCTCACTACAGGCACTGCCTCAAGAGAAGGATTATCAATGCTACTATCTAGAACATACGCCAAATAGGCTAAACACCCTTTCTTAACCATCCGTCAAATAGGCCAAACACCCTTTCTCAACCATCTGTCTAGCCATAAGATAAGATACCACCCTCTTCGGCGCATGACTAGTAGCACCTTTCCACTTCAACCTAAGAATCCCCAGTGTGGCTAATGTAGTTGTCTTGACATGACAGTCCAAGATCGCATGATAAGGAGACAACCAATTCATACCGAGAATAATGTAAAATCTACCATGTCTAGAATAATTAAGTAAGTCCAAGTGTCATACCCTATCAAAGTCACAACACAAGATAGATACACTTGATCCACCACTACGGAATCCCTAACATGAGTAGAAACACTAACAGGGAAGTCAAGTGACTCACAAACCATGACCAGACCCTAAGAAAAATAAGTAGACACATAAGAGTATGTAAATCCTGGATTAAATAAAGTTATAGTTGGCCGACGACAAATGAAAATAGTACGTATAATGACTATGTCAGAAGACTCTGTCTCTGGTCTATTTGGAAATGCATAGCACTGAGCAAAACCACCATCAGCCTATGAACCTCCGTGACCACCACCATGGCATGCCTAAGAACTACATATACCTGAGTGAGAACTAAATCTACCACTTTGTGCATCGCTTCTAGCCGGGTGTGCTGCTACTCTATATAGAACCTTGAGAACTGGAGTGTTGACCACTCTGTGTAAGTTTGGGGCAGTCCCTCACGAAGTGTCCCACGTTGACACACTCATAAATTCCACAATGGGACATAAACTATTGAGAAGAGCTAGAATAGCTGAAATACGTACCACGACCTTCAGGTCGAGAATAAGAATCCTAGGAACCTTGTCTCGAACTATGATCACCACGACCCAAAGAATAATTGGTCAAAGTTTGCATCGATGCCTGATTTGACCTTCTGAACTCGAGCCTATGACCTCTACCATGATAGTCCCTACCTCCAGACGAGGTACCTTCATAATTGCCCAAGTTGTGAGGGTTCTTGCCTGACCTATCCCCAAACTCCTGATGCCTAATAGACTCAACACTCCTAGTGGAATCCACTACTGTATGAAAAGTACCTCCTGAAGATACCACACGCGTCACTACAAGTCAAAAAAGATAAGACAAACCCCTAATAAATTTCCTGATCCTCTCCGCCTCATCTAGCTAAATAGTTAAAGCATAGTGAGACAAGGAGTGAAACCTCATCTTGTACTCAGTCACAAACATCCCCTCGTGCTCTAATCGATCAAACTGCTCACCCCTCTCATCCCTCAAGCTACAGGAAACCCATTTCTTTAAAAACACCCGAGTAAACTTGACCCAAGTAAGTGGAGGTAACCCAGCTGACCTAGTCTAAAAAAATACCCTCCACCACTGCTTGGCAAGTCCAATCATCTGGAACATAATGAAATAAACATTGTTGGACTCAACCAACCTAAATTATGCAACCTCTCATGGCAACTCTATCACACCCCAAACTACGGGGTGTGGCCAGCACCCGGTGCGTTACTGGACCAAATGTACCATTCTGAAGACTAAACTTCTGAACATATAGGACTTCCGTCTGACAAGGCCATACTAGAATGCAACCTGAATAACAACATAATAGAGAGGCCGACAAAGCCAAAATCTATAAAACAAGAATATAAGCCAAACCTCTGAAACTGAATGAGGGAAGACCAACCCAAACATATATATATAAACATAGTCAACAAGGTCATAACACAAGTTAGAAAAACAATAACCAAGTCGGCAAGGCCGTACATCACTACTAAACTGACTAACTAGGTGTATGAGCCTCTACGAGTAACTGAATTGTCATATGGTCGGGACAGGGCCACGACCTACCCACTATCTACATGTATACATATGATATAACCTCAACACTTGACCAGGAAGCTCCGGAGGAGGCGAAGCTTACCAACTACGGCTGAGAATCAACAACTCTTACTGAGGAGGTCTATCTGGGCCCTTATCTGAACCTGCAGCATGAAATGCAGCGCCCCTGGTAAAAGGGACGTCAGTATGAAAGAAATGTACCGGTATGTAAAACATGAATAATACTATGAAAGTGTAAACTATAAAGTAGGGTATAAGAGGTAACCTGGTGACCTGATAACATGTATGCTACTCAGGACAAACTGTGAAACTCTGAAACTACTTTGATACTTTTATACATATAATTTACTATATAATATGCCCTTCAGTTATAGTCGGGGGTGTTTATATAATACGGGGTGTGTATACACATATATTATTGCCTAACCGATATTAGTTCGATGGTGTGTATCATTTACTATAGAAATAATGGCGTTTGGCCTTTAGCAATTTGTACGACTCTTTTCTTTGTTTGAGAATGACCATTGGTCGGTATGTAAACTTATTATTTTGATAGACTCCACCGGGAAGGATATAAATTCAACTATACTACTAATAAAGCAAAGATAGACAAGATATAATTTTGATATGAAATGTATTCCCGACAAGGGACATGTAGCCATAAATTTAGAGTACTTAATTAGGCAAGTTCGTTAGAATTGATATACGTTTTAGGATTCATGCTTTTGAGAGGAAAGTTAGCTTTACATACAGGTTGCTTAGCTAATAATATTCCGCAAATGTTTGAATGTCTTACGAATGATTATCTACATAATATAGATAATTCGGGTCAAGATGGGATCAATAGAGTAAGAATCGATTCATTATGATGTTTTGTCGAACACCTAGAAGACATACTTTTCATGTTTAGTTCTCATGTAAATCTAAGTACTATAAATTCCCCTTCATTAACAAAAACATCCATAAGATCACAACCACACACTCCACAATTCCTACTACCACACCTTACAACGTTTAGTCATGAACATCTCAAAATCCAATCAAGAATCACAATAACTCTTTCATGGAGTTTTATCTTCACTCACATAAGTATATACATATACTAGGAAAGCTCTTGTACAATTGTCAACTAAATATCACTTAACCTCCACTTACTAATCAGCTAACAGTGTTAACCGCCTAACTAACTGAACTAACTTATTTATAGAAATTCCATTACTTATTCTATCTCTGAAAACTCTCCCTCAATATATGTAGTGTAAATAGATTCAACACTAGAAAGCTTGTCCAAGAGATAGGTATGTTGCGCTTTCCCTAAAATCTTTGTGAACAAATCTGCCACTTAATCTTTGGACACCATATGTGTTGTCTTGAGTGTACCGTCCTGTATTGTTTTCCTTATAAAGTGTAGATCAATCTCTATGTGTATATTCCTTTCATAAAATATGGGATTAGAAGCTATCTGGATAGTTGATTTACTATCACTGTGTATTCCAACTTGAGTCTTGATGTTCATGTTCAACTCTCTGCATAAATTAATGAACCAAAGAACTGACATTGTTGTTGCCGCATCTTCTATAGAACTCATTTAGACAGTGCACTACTTATTGGCCTTCCATCAAACCAGTGAATTACCTAACTTCATCACATAACCTATAACAGACTTTCTTGAGTATAGGCAAGATGCCCAATCTACATCACAATATGCAGTGAACTTTGATGCCTTTTCTGAGCTCAACAGTATTCCTAGACCAGGTGCATTCTTAACATATTTTACTACTCTAAGTGTTGCAACCAAGTGAGATTTCTTTAGACTCTCTATAAACTAGCTAAGAACATGTACTGCAAAGGTAATATCTGGTCTGGTCATAGTGAGGTACAATAATTTTCCAATCAACCTCCTATATGGACCAGGATCATCTACAATGACATCTAATTTGTTTTCAACATGTGTATTATATTCCATAGTTGTGAGCCTTTGATTGCACTCCATAGGTGTTCAGATTGGCTTGACCCTAATAATCCCAACTCTATAATCAACTATAACAAACTTTCTATGATTCAACAAAATTCCCTTGTGTAACCTGGCAATTTCAATTCCCGGGAAGTACTTCCAATCTCCTAAATCCTTCATCTTGAACTTTTCCTGCAATGTTGTTTTTGCTTCAATGATCATAGTATGATCATTTCCTGTTATCAACAATGATGACTGACTTGTAATCCACTTTCCTTGTAAAAAAAAGAGTAGTCAAAATGACTTTGAGTGAACCTTGAACTAACTAGTGCCTCAATGAGCTTCAAATTTCATTATCTTGAAGCCCGTTTGAGCCCATAATGGGATTTATGCAGTTTACAGACCTGATTCTCCCCCTGAATGCAAAATCCCTAAGGTGGTGTCATATAGACTTCTTCAAATAAGTCACCTTGCAGAAAGACATTTGAAACATCTATTTGATTCAAGCACCACTGATTTGTAACTGCTAAGCAAAAGACCACGCTCACAATGACCGTCTTTACATTATGAGAGAAAGTCTCCTGATAATACAATCCTTTCTTTTGGTTATACCCTTTGGCTACCAACCTGTCTTTATATCTCTGAACTCTACCATTGGCTCTCAACTTGACCTTGAACACGCATTTTCAACCTATAGGATATGTTACAGTTGGTAAAGATACAATATACCAAGTTTGATTGTCTTTGGGAGCTTGAAGCTTATGTTACATGGCTTCAATAAAAATTTGGGATCCTAAGATGGTCAGAAACAACTGATATTTGGGATTTACACTATCAAGAGTCATATAAGAGCCAATAGGGTAAATAAAGGAATTTGTGTGAGAAATAGACAAAATTATTTTGTCAGATATATAGTCTTGCATCCATCTTGGAGTTGCTCTTGTTCTTCCTGATATTCTATGGGAATTAGGTGGTAGAACAACTGGGGCTTCTACAATAGGCAATATAGGTAAATTAAGTGATACTGCAATAGGATTTGGTATTAGCATTGGTACTGATTCGGTATCAGAACTAGCATGATCATGATTAAGAGAAATGTAATCTACGAGCACCGACCAGAAGTTAGAGTCTTGTGGTGGATTGAGAACACCATTGAAAAATAATTGAAATCTTTTCTCCTTAAGCATCTGAAAATGAAGAACAGACTCCTTGAAGTGAACATCCCTGCTAACAAAAAACTTATTAGTGAGTAAACAGTATAATCTACCCCTTTTGCAAAGAAGAATAACCCATCAACATTGCTGTAACTGATCTAGGAGCAAAGTTATCTCCCTCATTCAAACATGTTGAATAACACATACATCATATAGTCCTAATGTGATGCAAGGAAGGAACTTTGCCATGTATCATCTCAAAAGGATATTTTCCAGCTAAAATTGAAAAAGGTAGTCTGTTTAAAATATATACTGCACTCTGCACATATTCAGACCAAAACTTGAGTGGTAGATGCCCCTACAATTTTTGTGCCCTAACAATCTCCAAGATATGCATGTGTTTTCATTCCATCACCCCATTTTTTGGGGTGTATGAACACATGAACTTTGGTGTAATACTTCATTAGACTAAAATAATGCATTGCATTCAGAATTAAAAAAACCAGTGCCATTGTCACTTCTGAACACTTTGACATTTGCATCAAACTGAGTTTTTATTAATGCCATGAACTGTCTTATTACAATTATCACATCACTTTTCAATCTTAGTAAGTAAATTCCAGTTATTCTACTATAGTCATCTACCAATGTGAGAAAAAATCTACAACCATCGTGACTTTGCACTCTATAAGGTCCTCAGATATCAGCATGTAGTAATTCAAAAGACTTAGGGCACCTAGTAGTACTAGTAGGATATGACAATCTTTTCTATCTAGCCAAAGGACAAACAATACATTTCTTTATTCTACTGTAATCTTTTCTGAACTTCATATGTGTGATCTACTTCAACACTTTGTCTGGAGCATGTCCCATCCTCTTATACCAAACATCTATATCTTCCAAATTGTCTACATAATCAGTTGAAGTAACAACAACTACTTTTCATGGGTAATTGGATATTGTACAACCCGTGACTTTACTCGCCAATCCCCTTCACCATCCTACTGTGAAGGTCCTGCATAACACAGAGATCGGGGAAAAAGTGACAACATATTTAACTCATTGGTTAGTTTAGACACATGTGCTTAAATTTTGGTACACATAGAACATCACTAATAGTCTCCATTTTTCAGCTTGTAACTCCCAACGCATCCAATATACAAAGCATTTCCATAAGGCAAGTATAATTTCCTTACATTCTCTTTAGTGGTCTGTCTAACTGTGTTCCGTAGCTTATTATTATGTACCATGTGATTTATTGCTCCAGAATCGATTATCCAATTATTAAAGGCTTCACTTTCATTAGCCAGAAAAAATTGAGTCATACCTACTCCATGATTGTCATGATCAGCTGGAAGTTCCTTTAGAAGCATCTTCAGGAGCCGATCATACTATTCTGGTGTAAACATCATACCTTCTCCTTGTATGGTTTCTTGGTTTTTGTTGTGGTATATGTTGTTGTTGTCTTCCAATGTTAGACAAATACTTCTGCTTATGCTCATCTTATGACACCATATTAGCACCAGCCTGCTGATTAGTAAGACTTGTTCTCTTTTTCTTAAACTTGTTGTCTGGTGAGTACATATTGGATGAGTACTAAGTCTGTTGAATATCCATGCAGCCTTCGATATGTCTCCCTAGTATGACCTCTCCAATTACAGAAACCACAATACAAATGATTGCTCTTCCCTTTGTGGCTATTCTTCATGACCTGACCTTTTCTATTGTTAAACAAGGTTATTCCATCTGTTTATTCTCCTGAAGGACCATCTAGGTTTAACCTCCTCTGACTTCCTTCTGAAATGATCATAGAATATGCCTTATTTAAGTTAGGGACTGGGATCATCGTCATGATTTGACTCCTCTAGTTAGAGTAAGTCTCATTCAACTCTATCAGGAAGTGAAACAATATTTGGGACTCAAAATATTCTGCATATTTTGTGAATTCTGGACATCCACAACTAGGACATGGCATAAGTGCATTGAATTCCACCCACAACTCCTTCAATTTAGTGAAATAACTAGTTCATGAACTAGTTCCTTGTGTTAAGGTTTCTATTTCCCTATGAAGGTGAAACACACTAGATTCATTCTCCTTATCAAATCTCTCTTTCAACTCATTACCTTGCATGCATCTGAAGCATACGCTACACTGCTAATTAATTCCTTACTAACTGCACTCTTAATCCGGGAAAAGACTATAGCATTCACTTTCTCGCAAAGGTCATGCAAAGAAGGATCGAACTTGTCTTTGATGTGTATATCATCGACAAATCCCATTTTACTCTTTCCTCCCAAAGAAATCCTCATCGACCTACTTTATAATGCGTAATTCTCAATTTCAGTTAGCTAAAATGAAATTAGAGAGCTACCTAGTGTGTCACGTGATTGAAGGTACAGGGGATGATAAAGATCGACTATTGTAGTCACATTTTCCACATTCGCATTACTCATTTCTTCTCCAACCGCCATTGTAGCTGACTTAGAAGTAATTGAAACCCTAGAATTTTGATCGAGCTTCAACAGAACCACTCAACTCTGTGATGAATCGCAACAGATCAAACTTCAATTCTCCAAGATCTCACAAACTTTCCCACTCTGATACCATGATGAAATTGATGTAGCTAATCAACAACAATGAAGACTAAGATATTAATGAGCAATGACATGAAAATATCTAAGAGCTTGCGTGGGGAATTTTGCTTTGTATTGAATGAACTAACTCTGTACAAAGAGTATAGTATATATATACATGTATTTGGACAGCTCCTGTACAACTGTCAACTAAATATCACTTAACCTCCACTAACTAATCATCTAATAGTGTCAACCGCCTAACTAACGGAACTAACTTATTTACACAAATTCCATTACTTGTTCTATCTCTCGGTAGATTTTATAGGTAATTTTTTTGAATTACGTGTTGTTAGTTTTTGAATTTGATTTGAAAATGATTTATTTAATTTGAATTGAAGAAAAATATTTTTTAAAATGATATAGATAAATATCATAAAGTAACTTATATGGTTATGATATTTTTATGTTATTCAAAAACTATTCGTTAACCACGCCAATCATTTCCTTTTATTTTATAATGTTCATGTTATTAGAACATTATGTAAAGAAACAAATTGTAGTTCAAGTATTAATAAATTTGACTTGTTCAAACAAATAAAAAATGTTTTACTACCATTAATATTCTCTCATTAATACTGCATAAAAACAAAGGATTTAAAAAACCAAGTATAGGGTCTAAGGCCTTACTTCTACTGATGGAAAGAAATTTTAAAAATGGGACTTTAATAGTTGAACGACGGAAAGGAATCAGGAAAATGGTATGTACTTTAATAGCTTAAAGAACCAAAAAAAAAGGGGGGGGGGGGGGGGAATGATGCAGTAGCCAGGTATCGAACATGCTATTTTGGGAAAATTTAAACCTCTTGACCACTGCCCCAAACTTCTATCAAGGAGGTTCAATAAATGATATATATATATATATATATATATATAATGTAGTGGCCTTCATAGGTTCCTTTCATGTACTTAGTGTTTCTTTGTTTGGTTGCATTTTTCTTGGAGGTCTTGATTTTATCTCCCCTCAATTTATTTGTATTTATAATCTATTTTATACTATATAATGAGGTAGAGGTTTACGCCAAACCCCTCATCACCACAGGAGGTGAAATCTTGAGTGGATGGTTTAGCTAAAAAAACTATTAAATTATTAAATTTTTATTTTAAAAAATAGCATGTTATAAAAATCCCTATATTAATTAGTTATGGTATGTAATTGACTTATACATCAGACGGTTGAAACAGACGGAGATTAATCCTAAATCAAGTAATATACATCGAGTCTGCAACTTAAATGACCTGCTTTGTGGGTTGATGAACCAAAATACCCTAAAAATTACATAACTACCTTTTGCGCATGAAATTACTGCGCAAAAGGAGTTAACTGTAATGGCGCAGTTAACTCCTTTTGTGCAGTAATTTCATGCACAAAAGGGTTATTATAAACCCTAATAGACTTGGTCATTTTCAAATCACTTTTCACCTTCTCCATTTTTCACTATTTTACAATACTTTAGCCCCCCGAAGAACTCGATGTTTGTAAATGCGGTTATTATTGTAAGCTAAGAACATCAAGGACCCAAGATAACCCGGATCGTCATTTTTGGCGTTGTAAAGTGTTCGAAGTAAATGGTTTTACAAGTTTTTAGGTTTTACAGTTTTTTTCACATTATCTACATATTTTACTTTCAAAAACTGATGTTCTTGTAATGTTTATAGGATATGAATGGTTGCAAATATTTTTGATGGGAAGATGACATTCCCGTGGATAAAACGGTGGCGATGAAAAAATTAATCTTTTGGAGGGCTTGCTAAAAGAATCTGAAGAAACAAAGTTTTTTCAAGGATAACCTTAGAGACACTCAACACGAGAAAAACTTTGAAAGAAAAATTAAAATTTTGGAAGATTATTTGTGCTATCTTGTAGCTGTTTATTATTTTTGTGTATTTGTTTATTAAGTTTATTATTCCATGTATTTTGTTTTTATGTATTTTTTATTTAGTTTATTATTGATGTATTTTATTTTTACTAGTTGCACGTTTTCATGTATTATATATTTTCTATGTTTTTTTTAAATGTATTATGTAATTGGCAGCTTTTATGTACTAATTTATTCGTGTTTTCATTAAAAATGTGAATTGTTGAACTTTTTATGTATTATTAACTCTAAGACGCTTATATAAATTAATAATAGACTATAATAATCAAAGCAAAATCAAACATACTAATTTTCTTCAAATTGATGACTTCATCATAAATTAAAAATACAAATTAAATCATGAGTCCAGAACTTAAATGACCCAAAAACTAAGCAAGTGAACCAAAATAACCCCTAATCATCATCAGAATAGAAGTTTTCAATATCGAATATTTTGGATTTCTTAAGACATATTTTCTTTCTGTAGATGTTAGTTCTCTACCCGTTGATGATACTTGTTCTTTGGCCAACTTTAGCATGTAAAATATACAACGTCTTGCTAGCATTCTATTGTTTTCTTTTCTAATCCTCCGTATGGCAACCTCACAAGAATGTTAATCAGTTCGAGGCAAGATTATTGAGAATCTTGTTGGGATTTGAGCGTTGAGATTTTCCAAGTCATGACCAAGACGTTCTGATTCGGCATGCCGATATGTCCATTCTCGGCGTAATCCGCAATAATATTCTTGTAGATCTGAATATTTCATATTAAAAAAATCAGCATTACGCTCTATAAGAAGGTGGGGTTTAAAATCGTCTATCCTGAATTCATTGTTATCAAGATAACTCGAATCACTGGAATAACTGCTATGATTTGAGCTACTATCACCACTACTATTCAGATCATTTGGAAGGAATACCGATAAATCTATATTTCTATTACTTGACATTGAATATGTTGTAGTTTAATAACAAATGAAAGGCTACTTATATAGTTGCAAACCCCAAGTACCGTTGGGGTCGTCATTGAGACCTTACCTACCAAGTTTATTATAAAAAAAGTATTAATAGGATCATGTGGAATCATCTTCATCGGACATCTCACAGTCTAAATTCCACTTGGATCTGAATCTGACGTAACCATGTTGACCATATTATACCCTGAGGCAACGTATTTTCATCCGAATGTTCTCATTCGATTGTTCTCTTCACGAAACGGTTAAGAGCACAATTGAACTATTGTGGGCACCACGAGGCATTGACGTAGCATGACTTTTTGGACGATTGAGTTCGAGTGCCTCAAGTTTTGTTCTAGCATTTCAGCCTCCCTAATACACCAATTCCACTCAACTCTCATTGTATTATTGTATTCTTGATTGTATCTGCGGTGCGGGTTATTTGAATATTTAAAATAATCATCTAATTTCCATTGCTTCAAATATGTCTGCTGGGGTAAAACATGTAATAGAAGAAATATATTAGAAAATTAGTTCCAAATTGATTTAATAACTCGTTTTAATATGAATGCTAGTTGTTTGTCATTCATGTTATATACTACTCCTTGATTTGACAATACTATGCTTTCTTTTCTGTATATGACACACTTTTACTGCGCAACTTTTACATGTGCAAATTATGAGTTTTCAAAATGACATCCTTGATTTGACAACACTAAGCTCGCTTTTGACCGCTTTATATGACACACTTATATTGCGCAACTTTTACATACGTAAAATATGAGTTTTCAAAATGATGATAGTTGGGATCTAGACTATCATTAGATTGTGGAGTGCCATTTTGTAGTGTTAACCAGGCGAGTGCTCCTAATGATGATAGTTGGGATCAAGACTACAACGAGGATGATGGAGAAATAAATGAAGGGGAAGAAGATGAAGAAGAGAATGCAAGTAAGGAGGATGATGAAAATGAAGACGATGACGAGGTGGTTTCAGAAAGCGACGAAGATTAAATTACATTTCTAGTTTTTGTATGTTATGAAAAATTTTAGTATACTTTTCTTGATTATAAAATGCCTAATTCAAGATGCTTCATTAAAAACATAATACATCATTCATTACAAGAAGAAAAATACTTAAGATTCATAATTCAAGACAATTCAAATATATCAAGAAGAATTAAAATACATTCAATATATCATGAGGTTCTTCAACCACGAGAGGCTCTTCCACTACGAGAGGTTCTTCCACCACCAGAGGTACTTGAACCACCATGGCTCCGTAGGTTACACAAACACTTATCATGATCAAACTCTTACACGTCGAGCACCTTCGAGAGTATGTCCTATCCGGAACATCCATTTTATTGGGAATTCAAAGTCGTGCATTAACACGCAATTTACAGATATACTCTTTGTTAGAAATCATTGAAAATGCCTCGTTTGGCCAATAAACCTGATCACCAAGTGGGTAGAAATGACCGTCATACGCTTTTAGATAACTTTTGGCATTGTATTCCGATGCCACATAATTTGATGCCATTTTTCCAATTGCCTCGAAACGCTTGATGGCATGAGAACACGATATATTGTATGATTTCCACTTACCATAATTATATCTTCTCGTGATCTCATAAACGGATGTTGCCTTTCTGACCTTGGTAAAAACCTATCCTGACTTCAAACACATGTTCAGCATGGTTATACTCTTCCATCTTGTGTTGCACACATATTTTCCTATGATGCTCGAATATTTTTGCAGGATTTGGCATCCATTTTCCACCATCTGCTAATATTGCTTTGGCCTATTTTATTTTAGCCACAAACCGCTCCACAACTTGCTCGTAAGTCATTCTCACCATCATAGTAACAGACAGCTCCCGTATATATTTTAACAAACCATTGAATGACTCTGAGTTATTTGTTGTTAGCATCCCCCATCTCATATCTTCATCCGCATGTGATGTCTATTTGTCAACGTCGATTGTCTTCAACCAATCATATACTTTCGGCTTCACTGCCTTGATCATCTCCATCAGCACA
Source organism: Anisodus acutangulus (assembly GCA_029783415.1). Lineage (NCBI taxonomy): Eukaryota > Viridiplantae > Streptophyta > Magnoliopsida > Solanales > Solanaceae > Anisodus > Anisodus acutangulus. Next base: position 35,627,947 of record CM056497.1, read on the forward strand.
AGAAACTTCTTTTCTTGATGCTCTATTGCAGTCACCCACATCAATTTGTTTAGTGTGCTGTTTCTAAAGACCGTTTGAAAATTTGTCTTTATGTGCCTTAAACAACAGCGATGGTAAGCAAAGAGAGGTTGTCACCCCTCCAAACGAAATATATTGTTCAATATATAATTTCGATCAGATAGCACACATATTCCCATACGATCCTTAATAACATATTTTCTCAAATGTGTCAAAAACATCTCCATGTCTTGTTGCTCTCGTTAGCCGCAATGGCGAAAGAAAAAGGGTATATCGACCCATTGGTATCCATTTCTACTGCAATCAGTAGCTTGATGTCGTATATCACGTACACATGCGTGCCATTTATGTATATGACTGGCCGACAAAGAGCAAAACCATCAATGCATGGTTTAAATATTCAACAAAATTAAAAATATTACCTGCCACACCATGTTGGGTGTTGAGCTTCCACTCTATAACAGTACCAGGATTGAAGCGTTGTAAATCTGCCATATACCTCGACAACTACTGGAAAGAGCCCTCCATGTACCATAAATTATCTCAAAAGATCGCCTACGCCTGAGATATCCCTTTCTCTTACTTATCGATTTACGATAAACTCTCAAACTATTCTGATGCATTCTTTGATGGAGAACCTAAACAAGTTTAAACAAACAACATTTAGCAATGATAATTTAATTCATGTCAAAATTATAATGAACTTGGTCGAATAGGGTACCTTGGGGTTTCAGCAATGTCAGCAAGTAACACTTGAGCAATCATATTTGTATCTAAATTAAAATGATCTGCTCGATTGTCATCCATATCACAAGTGTGACGTGAGCAAAATTTTGTGATAGTCCACATACTATCATAAGTAACAATACCTCGAAGTATCCATTGACAACCTTGATGCTCACGTATGCAAACCAATCTATACAGGCTTCGGGTTGAATCATCAATTCTAAACTCTCTCATTTCTTTGATGCTATAAATTTTGGCGGCCCTTTGCATTGCCTTTTTGGAAGAAAAAAGAATGCATTTTGCAAGGTGAACTTCATCATTTACAAGATCGTCGGTGTCACGACCCAAACTGGAGGGCCACGATGGGCACCCGGACCCCACCCGCCGGGTACCGCTAATCGTTCCGTCAATACTTAATCTTAATTAAATACGGACTAAGCTGAAAGAGAAGTATGTGAAATCTTTATCTAGAAAATCAACTTATATATATACATACACATACTAAGGCCGACAAGGCCATAGAAGTCTACTACACACAAGTCACCTGTCTACAATCCTCTAGATAATACATGACAACAAAAGGTCGGGACAAGACCCCGCCATACCCATATGCGTATGCAAAAATATTGTACCACGACCAGACTGCAACTCTGAAACAAATAGAGTGCTCCAACATCAGTTGAACCAGTAACCTACTAGTGTGAATCGTCACCCTCTTTAACTGAACCTGCGAGCATGAAACGCAGTGTCCCCCGACAAAAGGGACGTCAGTACGACTGATGTACTGAGTATGTCAGGCATGAATAATAGCATAACATGGATATAACAACAACTGAAACAGAAGAAGCTGACCAGCAGTAATTACCTCTGAGGGCCCTAATACACATGCCTAAATGTTATGCACAATGAAATATATGTATACATCAGCCTCTTCGGGCATCTTCCTTACTATAACAGCCTCTGTGGGCATCATAGCATGTAATGATTAATGAATGTATGCATGATGCAAATGTGGTATACTAATGTCCACACAAGAATCCTCCCATAACCGCCTCTGTAGGCATCAGATTATATCGTATTGGCCACACAAGCATTCATATCGTCTTAGCCACACAGGCATCCATTTTGACCACACAAGCTCGATATGTGGCCTCTTAGGACACTTTTGTGATAGTTTGTACCAGCTGCAGGTGGTGTGCGTATATAATGTCTTTCCCTTTTCCCATATCCCCTACATATATATATTATTTACCATATAGTAGTGTGCATAACACAAGTGGTCCATGATAATATATGAATGCAATGCAAATGAAAATGCATGATTGACAATAAAACATTTCCTGAATTTATCGGATGACAATAATATCCTTGCCCCTTTGGCTAACACTGTGAATATCAACACCTTTTTCCGTATGCCTCAATAAGGACTTAGGAACATATTTAGACATGCTTTTAGCATATGAATCAATAATATGAATAATCTTAACTACTAGGAGTAGAATAAATTATGGAGCAATATTACGGTTATATTTCGTTACATGGAACATGCTAAAAGAAAAAAAAATGCCTTAACATACCTCGAATCCAAACTTAATAACTCGAAATTGAAGTTAAAATGGAACTTTCCATTATTGTTGTTGGACATCTCCTCCTCTTAAAAAAAATGGAACCAAAGTTGATTGTAGTATGTTGCTTGTGGTTTTCTTCCAGTTTCTAATTCGTATAAAAGAAATAAAAGATTTGGAGGATTCTGTATAATCCACGATTTACTGCCTATGAAGTGATACTTAAAACTATTGAAATGGTAAAGAGTTAAAATGATTCAAAAAATTCCTACTGAAAATATGAACTCCCAACGTGAACATGCAATGATCCCTAAGCATTAAATGTCATTAAATAAGTTTCATCGTTATGTCCTCCACCTTAGCCTACTTAGGCATTAGTCACTTAGGACTTTCTCCTTTAGAGCCACACATACACGCTCCACTTAGCTTTGTCTCCCCCGTTGATTAATTTATACACACAATTAATCAATCACACACATAATTAATTTTGTAATTTCAATTCACTTAAATCTTGGTGACTTATAAACCTTCATATCCTCAATGTCATAATTTGTGTGATATGACACTAGTCCATATCCTCTTTATGCACATACCAAAATTATTTTTGGGGTTTTTTCCTTTTTATATATTAATCTCTTTATTAGCATACGTAAATATAACATAAATCTTCCCAACGCTCGGGTCTATTTACACATGCCTAGCTATTTTACATACATCTGGCGATTCAAACCGTGACCCGAAAGTACGGGATGTTACAGTCGGGTTCTTTCCACATTTTTTGGCGAAAGCTCTTTGATCAGTGATTCACCGGCCACTAGATCGATGAAGAATCTCTCCAAAATCTGCTATTTGATCAGTGATTCACCGGCCACTAGATCCAGGAATCCCACCTTATTCTCAAACCTGGTGGTTCGATTGATTGGCCAGTTCTTGGAATAAGAGCTCTGGGACTTCATGGCTTTGAGGGAGGATTAGCCTAGCCCTAAGCCTTTTTGGAATAGAATGCTTCTTTGACATAGCTTTAAGCGAAGTTTCAAGTAGACTAGAAAAAGGGAGTTGCTGCCGGTATTGGAAATGTTTTCAGTTCCAACATTCTATTGCGAGAAAAAATAAAACGAATTTCTTCTTGTCTTAGGTATATAATTGGAAATTAAAATATAGATAATAGAGTTTTGTATCTTTCTCTATCTCCCGAAAAACTATTTTAGCTAAAAATTCACTCTTACTTATCTATTCCCATCCATCTTTACCTCTCATACTCCACTACTTCCCTCCTTCAAGGCGTGATTAATGCGCCTTAAACCTCTCTTGAAAAAGGGTATGTTAAAAATCATCATCTTTTCTTTGTTTGTATCACCGAGACACCCGAAGGGCCGGCCATATGTATGCAAGCCCCACCGATACCTACCTATAGAGTCAAATTCCAATAAAAAAGTACCAGTGATGGCGACTTTCTAGGTTTATGGATTCAGTCAGCTAAACTCCATCATCATCTTCTCTGGTGAAGACAAAGGCATCAGGACGACCTTGAAGATTATCAAGTTATGGAATCACGTCAGAATGCCACTGAATTGGGCTTTCAGCCATTGGTTCGTGCTGATGAATTGGGCTTTCTGCCAACGATTCTTGCTGGTGTGGCCGACTTTGCATCATTTCTATTAACTGTTGTTCATGTCTGTGAGGATGAATATCAACCTCATGATTTGATATATTTACGTCATCATTATCGAATACCTCTGCATTTGGTATATCATCGCTATCACTTGATGATGTTTCTATATGATTTGGATAATCATTACTATCTAGTAAAGGGCTCTTTCTACATGAAAAATAGGTAACGTATTTTAAATACCAACATCAAAATATATATGAATTATTTAATATCAAGGTGATGAACCTACCGATAATGATCAATATTTTCTGGGTTTGAAGAAAGATCAATTGCAACGACATTAACGTTTGGTACCACTGGTGAGTTTTGTGAATAATTTTTACTACAGAGGCAGTTCAAGTATTGTAAATACTAAACATCAAAATATATGTTATTTAATTATTAAAAAGTATACCTACCAATAATAATCAACTACATTGAACTGAGAGTATTTCCCAATATTACGCATATCATGTGTATACCCCTAAAAAGGATATAAAAAACATTACTATTATCATACGTATAATAAACATGTGCTACTACACAAAATAATAACAAAAAATTAATATTTATTAATTTTTTTTTAGTTTTGATTAAACTTTTGGCTTAGAGTTTCTAGCGGCACTTGACCACTCAAATGTCTCCATAAGAACTCATGTTCGTATAAGTGTTACCATGAGTATGCTGGACTTGAGGGATTTGAGGACAAGGCATAGTCGGCATTTTTGGTACTTCTTGATGAGTCCGGGCCAAGACTTACCTACGACTGTGAGGTATCATTTCAACATACATTTCAAGAACATTGAGGGTGATTAACGCCTTATATTCTTCCGGCGCCCTCAAATATTCCCTCAAAGACTCATCATCAGTGATATTTCACTCGCCATAAAGCACTAAATCTTGCGGTGCAATGGATATTCGATATCTGCCAATTACAGATAATTTATACTCACGCTTACTTTTTATTCTTTGGTTTATGACATTGAGTAATGTTTCGTAATCCAAGATAATTGAAAACTTAACATGATATTGTGGTCGAATATTATAACGAACAGTATTATTATCATGAAAAATCTCTTCATCCCAAAATATAGAAACCTTAACAGTTGAAGGAGGAGAGGTCATTTTTTATGAACTTTGGAGTTGAATATTTTTTTCAAGAACTTGAAAAAAATATTACTTAAAATTATGAAATTGATGAGTCTTTACCTCATCCAAAGTTCATATTAAATAGAAAAATGGATGGGTTGTCATTGTTCATGTCAAATTAAGTACAAATGGATAGATGAATAATTGATTGTAAAATGCAATAATTTATTATGTAATTGAACTAAAAGTGAACATTTTTAAAATGTGAGCTGCTAGGGTTTATAATAACCCCTTTTGTGCAGGAAATTTCCTACGCAAAAGGTAGTTATATAACTCTTTTTATGGGGTATTTATGTTCATCAGCCAAAAGGTGAGTTATTTAAGTTGCGGATTCAATATACATCAAACGGAAGGTACAAGTAGCTAGCTAAAACTAAAACGATCAACTAATATACATCAAACGAAAATTAATCCTTAATCAACCTTCCAACTCTAAGGAAGAAGGTCTATGGCTTTGCATTCCAACTCTACAACTTCATCCTTCATTTCCCTAAATTCCCTTTTGTAGATATATCTATTGGATGCCCACAAAAATGCTCCCAAATTTAAGACAGACATGACAAAGAGGAAACCATAGTAGTAATCCAAGTGCGAGTCATTCATATTGTCTCCAATCCAGCTCTTCCCTCCATTACTCCCTGTAATTTTATCCACCATCGTCACCAAAAAACTATTCAAGAAATTTCCAAGGCCAATTCCACTAGTAAAAAATGTTGTGCTGAGGCTTTGCATGTCTTCTGGTGACTGATCATAAAAAAATTCTAGCAACCCTATGGCATTAAACACATCCGCCACACCCAATAGCACATACTGAGGCAACAAACAAAATATTGTCATAGGGACTATTTCTTTAGGCCCGTTGATGTGATGCATTTTAATGACTTGCATCCTTCTCACTTCCATCGCATAAGCAATCGCGATGGCTAGAATTTGAATGAGGAACCCTGTTCCCAGCCTCTGGAGTAATGTGATTCCCCTAGGATTTCCTGTTTTCTTGCGCATAAAAGGCACGAAATATCGATCGTACATGGGCACGGACAATAGCATAGTGAGAGTCACAAAGCTTCCTAGTGATGCTGCTGGTATCTGAAATGTTGGACCCAAGTGTCTATCCAAGGTGGTGCCTTGTTTGACAAAGAGAGTGTTTATTTGTGCCCAAATGGTGCTGGGAATTAGGGTTACTAGCCATATCATGGCCATTCCTGTGATCAATTTGGCTCCTTCGACCTGAGTCACTGTGCATGGTAACCTTGACCCTGCATCACCGTCTCGTTTGATTGCCGCTTTGTCCAAGAACCTGAAAAAAAACGGAGTTATTAGGCTGATTTTGGACGTAAATGTTCAATTTCCGTACCACATATACATATCAATTCATATTTAGGAAGTTGATAGATGCTCAATTATGTATGGTCCTCGTCGATTTGTGACTTTCTTCCATGATTAGGGACTATTGTTTTAATTGTCATCAAGTAGATGCTGATATATTAGCCATTCGACGTTACATTGGGCAACTAATGCGAATTTTGTGCCTTACCTGGCGTAAAGGTAATTCACTGGGATATGCTTATATATGGTGATGTGTTGTGTGTGTGCATATGTGTTTCTCTCTATCCATGGACACAATTGGCTAGATTCCCAGTGCAATTACATTGCAGTATTGTAGTATAGTATAACAGCGAAATTTATGGTGGACTGTGTTTAAGGTCCCTCATTTGTCCTTATTGGCGGATTAGACATGCAAGCAATCAGAGAATTTTTGTGGGAGTACTCATATGGAGTAGTAACAACTTAAATTGGTACGCCACGACGAATTTAGTGATAGGTGATGTGCTATGCAACTTGACAAAAAGGAAAGCAACCATTCTTGGAGGACCAACAGTAGAGCAGTGTAAATGATATTACACATGGCAAATACTGATTAGACAAATTCAAATAAATGAAAAACATTTTGCCAGAGTATTGGAGATGCCGTACCCTTGCTAGTTAGTGGATAAATTGGGAGGTCCCACTTTTTGGTTTCCCTCAAATTTAAGGGAGAAGAATCCCTCTGTGATAATCTTTCAATTAATGTTGGACACTCAAGATCTCTCTTTCATTGGTTAATTGCTTTGCTGCTTAGAGCATAATTTACCATGGATTAATTATTCCTTAGGTCAAAATTGAGTTGAAGTGAGAATTTGACCTTAACTGAAAAAAGGATCCCAATTAAAAACGAAACAAAAGTATTCTATTTTTTTTTATCCTCTCCCCAAGGAGCTCCCCCTTGCTCAATCCCCTCTTGTCAAACAAAAGTTTCCTTATTGTGGTCCTTGTAGCAAAAAGTGGTCTCTTGAAGTTTTGTCACCTATAGATTGTCATAATTCTTCATTTCTCAAGAACTATATGCATCTATTAAAGCATGATATATGCACCAACATTTTGAAGTTTCACTTACAAATTAATGCTATCATACGAAGAGGTAAAAGTGTAATAGAATCTATTAAAGGATCTCTTTTCAATAAATTAAAAAGTATAAAGGCTTACCGAAATACTGGAGTGTGATGGACTTGGCGTTTTCCAGTACTGAAATAGTATTGCATATCAAGTTCATGAAGCTGGGATGGGTCATTAGGGAGCTCAATTTTCCTGTTGGCAAATGCAACCATAGGAACGCGAACTAGGTCCGTAGCAGGATACTGAGACTTTCTAACTTTGTGCCTGTACGTTGGGGTTCCTATATAGAAAATGATTAGTGAAAATATTAGACCAACTGTTGGAATTCCATACCCTAATCCCCAGCTCAAGTTTTCTTGAATGTAAACAAGGCCAATTGTAGCAAGTAAAGCACCAGCAAAGGTGCTGAACATCCACCAATTGAAGAAGGAAACTTTTAGCATTTTTTCATGTGGATTAAAGTCGTCGAATTGGTCAGCACCATATGTGGATATATTAGGCTTTGTTCCACCTGCCCCAATGGCTATTATGTATAGGGATGTATAGAAGAAAGCAATTTGAGATGTAGTGGCCTTGTTGCATACTCCATTTTCACAACTAGGCTTCAAGAATTTAATTGACACGGCCATTGTCAAAAGGACCATTCCCTGGTGGAAAAAATTGAGGAAAACAAATAAGTAAATAAGTGGTAATGGATCTTAGTAGTACGAACCGAATGATAAAAAAGAATAAAAATGATTTCCATCGCTATCGTACTAAAAAGGCAAAACTTGACTGTGATGAAACCGAAACTCTGAACTAAAGTACAAAGTTTACTGAAACTTGATGTAGCCATGAGCTGCATAAGCCAAACTCATCTCGTTTCTCCTCTGAACATCCTGGTACAAAGTTTACTAAATTTATATATATGGTTTAATCTTTTGCTGAGGGGTTCGGGTGAACACCCTCAGCGGGCCCTAGATCCGCCGCTAACTACAACCATCGTATGATTCACATACTAGTTATACTTGAATTATGTGCAGTAATAATGATGAAGGATTGTTTGTTTTGCAATTAACAATAACGTATGAACTAAATTATAGAGATTACCTACGTTAAAGATATTGTTATCCAAGTATAGATAATGTATAATTCTGATCACACATTCTGAGCATCATAAAACAATCATAGGTTATTGCATAAGTTATACCGGTATTATAATTTAGAGTTTCTTTTTTTTTTTAACATCTATAATTTAGAGTATATTGCATTAGTCATGTGAAATTTATATTAGAAACAAAAACTTATACTGTGAGTATTTACGTAGAGATTACAGCAACAATGTAGAGTTTTCATTTTACAAATTAATATTGTATTAGTTATGAAATTTATGCCGATATTATTTTTTTCTTACGCGAATAACCACTGGGTCCCTTAAAAACAAAAGAAAAGGTTGTTAGAGGCTTAGAGCTAAGAGAAGTAGTGGTTCTCATTCTGAATGTCAGCTGGCGGAATTATTGCAGCATATGTCTCATTATCAATCAATTAAGAGTTAAGTGAGCATTTAAAATACGCTGAATTTATTCTAAAATAAAATGGGATGAAATTAATGGTTAGTGGTGCACGGTTAGGGCAAGGCATGCACCAAGTATGTGGCGAACTTAGATACAGGTCATTTATATGGAATTGCTTACAGGTCCCACTGGGGAAAAAAATCTTCCAAATTATTGGCCGTGGCTGGTCTGGTAATACTCAATTGTAGGCCAATAAAGATAGTAAGTGGTGCAGACATGATTACATTTATATGCACTTGGACTGAATCATGTGAAAGGTTCCTTTTGGAGCTTCCTAGCTAAGGAATGACAAATTAATAGTGTCTATCACGTGACTGAAAGGAGATATGTATACTCTTAGAATTTATATTTTGTGGAGGAAAAAGAATAAAAGAAAATACATTATGTGTTTGGTGCTTACCATGACGTAAATAAGTGAAGAGATAGTGAAAGTCCAGAAGCGACCCAAGTAAGTGTCAGCAACATAGGCTCCAAGAAGAGGTGTAATCCAAACAGATCCAGACCAGTTATTCACATTCCTAACTGATGAAACAGTGTCTTCATGTAATTGGGTTGTTAAGTACACCACTAGGTTTGAAGCTATTCCATAAAAAGCCATCCTTTCAAATGCTTCATACCCTGTTCATCCATACAATAATTACTTGTGAAAATACGATTTAATTAAATCTAATTGCAAGATCTTGTTAAGACCATTCTCTTTCTAAAAATCTCATACGCCACCCTTTTAAGCCTTAAATAAAGAATTATGGTGAAGGAGGTTTAATTGAATCACTTCGCTGCAAAATTATACGGCCTATATAGGTTAAAAAAATATTATGCATATATGTTTCCTATTGATTATCCTTCATTTGTATAACAAAAACCTTTAGTGTAGTGTTATTTCCAGCTCCGGATTGGTCCACAAACACTGTCAGCTAATTATAGTTGGAATACAATATTGCCATCTAATCACTAGATTTCAGTAAAATAATATCATAAAGTCGGAGAAAGAAGATGTCGTCATAGAAGAAGCTTTAAGCCAGGAAGATACGAAGAAAGAGAGGGTAGAAGGAGGTTAATTACCTACAAGGAAAGAACAAGCTTTCCATTTGCCAGTTTTCTCAGCAAGTACAGGTTGACCTCGAAGATCAACCGTGCCATCTTGTGTGTAATCATTGTTAGCTTCCATTACATAAATGTTACAGAACAAGTGATGGAATTTGGGAAGTTGAGGAATTGAAGCAGAACAAGTGGAATATATGTAGGCAGTATTGGGTGCTACAGTGTTCCTACTGCTTGCCAGTACAGCTGGGTGTCATGGACCATGTATATTTGTCCCTATCATTATTTCATGGGTCTAATGAAACAATCATGGAAAATGCTTTGGCCCATATATTTAACGATGGGAAATTGTTAGTAATTTTGAAGGTTGCATAACATTAAAATTAATGCTAACAAATACTATAATACTCCTTAATTAATTCACCTAGAACAATGATGGGTTCGAGTTTCACCACAAAGTTGCGTTCCTCTCTTCTTCTTTTTTCCCCTTTCAACTATTTAGGGGTCCTGGGAATAAAACAAAACTTAGGGATAAAATAATTAAGAGAAAGAGGAGAACAAGACATCAGATTGAAACACATTGTCCGGTAATTCTGATCTTTATTTTACTTTTGACAACAAACAAAATCTTGTTAATTTAATTTCATGTTGTTTATCACGGTTTATAACATGAGCCTAAACACTTGTTAATTAAAAGGGTTTTTACTTCTTGTGATGTGAAGTGAAGATAGAAAGAGTTGTCACATTTAAGCTGTGATAGTCATTTGAAAATCGGAACTGTTGGTTGGAAGATATGTCATCCCCGAGGTATGAAGTGAATGTAGCACCCACGTTAGGTATTCTCTGTCCTAATTATTATTTTCCCCTTCAAATTTTATATAATAAAACTCCTTCTTATTCTCATCTTCGGGGTTTTAAATGTTTATGTTATCCGTTATTTTCATCCACCACAATTAACAAACTTCAGGCCCGGTCTACTCCGTGTGTGTTTTTGGGTTTTCCATCTAATCATCGTGGCTACAAATGCTTTGATTTATCCTCCAATAAAATCATCATTAATCGCCATGTAATTTTTGATGAATCCCAATTTCCATTTGCTAAAAATCATTCTCCCGTGCCTAGTTCGTATAATTTTTTGGATGAACAAATATCCCCATTTATTATTCAGCATTTTTTGGACAACTCCCGCACCCAAAATTCTCCAATGGCCCATCGCCCGCCGGTCCCATCGCCCGTCACGATCCTCTCTCGCCGCTTTGTCATCGGGCGGTTTCAACAATTGGGCTACCCACCCAATACTAGAACTAGTCCAGTTTTTGTTTCTCGCCATCTTCGCTTCCCGAAGTTGGGCCAAAGAAGTCATCGTCACGCCACCCGTCTCCGAGCCCAAAGAAATTCCCGACATCCACTCAATTCTTCCTCGAGTCATAGACCGATCACTCGTAGTCAGCAGGGTATTGTTACACCTAAAAGACATTTAAATTTACATTCTAATGTCTCTAAATCCCCCTTGCCCCGTAATCCTTTGTCTGCCTTAAACGACCCGAATTGGAAAATTGTTATGACTGATGAATATAATGCTCTTATTGATAATAAGACGTGGGAGTTGGTGTCCCGTCCATCTGGTATTAATTTTATCAGGTCTATGTGGATTTTTGCTCATAATGAGAATTCAGATGGTTCATTTGCTCGACATAAGGCGCGACTTGTGGGTGATGGTAAGACTCAGCAAGTTGGTATAGATTGTAGGGAGACGTTTAGTCCGGTGGTCAAGTCGGCTACCATTCGCAATGTGCTTAGCATGGCTCTTTCGAAGACATGACCTATTCATCAGTTGGATGTCAAAAATGCTTTCCTACATGGTGATCTCAAGGAAACAGTCTATATGCATCAGTCGTTGGGATTCAGGGATCCCAACCATCCTCATCATGTCTGTTTGTTGAAGAAGTCTTTATATGGGCTTAAACAGTCTCCACGGGCCTGGTATACAAGGTTTGCTGACTATGTTTCGACTATTGGGTTCACTCACAGCAGGTCAGATAATTTCATGTTTATCTACCGTCGTGGTTTGTCCTTGGCCTACATTCTGTTGTATGTGGATGATATCATTTCGACTGCCTCTTCCGATGCCTTACCATGACTATGACCATGACCATGCTCAGCTCTGAGTTTGCTATGAAAGACTTAGGGCCCCTAAATTACTTTTTGGGGATTGTCGTCAAGCGTCATTCAGATGGATTGTTTTTGTCTCAACGAAAGTATGCAGCTGAGATCATCGAGAGGGCCGGGATGTCATCTTGTAAGTCCACTTCCACTCCAGTTGATACAAGCCCAAGCTTGGTGCCGCGGCCGGCGTCCCTTACGAGGATCCTACCCGCTATCGCAGTCTTGCAGGGGCCCTTCAGTATCTTACATTTACCATATCGGATATTACGTATGTTTTCCGGCAGGTGTGTTTATTCATGCATGATCACAGAATTGAGCACATGAATGCACTCAAACGCATCATTTGGTATGTTCAGGGTACACTGGATTATGGTTTGCATTTGTATCCTTCATCGACATCCACACTTCTCTCATACAAAGATGCTGATTGGGGTGGGTGTCCAGACACCAGACGGTCTACGTCCGGCTACTGTATGTTCATTGGCAACAACTTGGTCTCCTAGTCTGCGAAGCGTCAGGCGACTCTATCCTGCTCAAGTGTCGAGGCTGAATATCGAGGGGTAGCCAATGTGGTCTCAGAATCATGTTGGTTATGTAATTTGCTTTTAGATTTTCATTGTCCAATTCAAAAGGCAACCTTGGTTTATTGCGATAATATTAGTGCCATTTACCTTTCTGGTAATCTGGTTCAGCACCAACGCACTAAACATATTGAGATGGACATTCACTTTGTCCGTGAAAAGGTTGCTCGGGGTCAGGTACGCGTCTGTCATGTCCCGTCAAGATATCAGATTGCAGACATTTTTACAAAGGGTCTTCCCTCGGTCCTTTTTGAAGATTTTAGGGACAGTCTCAGCATTCGAAGACCTCCCGCTATGACTGCGGAGGTGTGTTAAACAAGGTAATATACCCGTGATATACAAGTGTATATCACGGGTACTTAAGGATTGTGGCCCATCTCGGGTTTGGCAGACTGGCCTATCTCAGTCCAGCACTTCAGCCCATCACGGTAACTTGTATATTAGGAATGTATATTGATGTAATATTATAGTGTAAAGGTTACCTTCATTTAGTCTTGTACACTTACCATAATTGTATAGTTAGAATTATGGTAGAATAAGGTTTTAGGAATAGGATTCTCCTATTATGAAAATATGTAACTTGTCTATATACCTTTCAATTAATGAAAATAATCGAGGGGATTATTTCTTTTAGTGATAGTAATTTGAAAATCGGAACTGTTGGTTGGAAGATATGTCATCCCCGAGGTATGAAGTGAATCTAGCACCCACGTTAGGTATGCTCTGTCCTAATTCGTGAGTGTTCTACCATAGCAGATTATGGTATGTTTTTAGTGAGGTCAAGAGAACTTTTACTCGCTTCAGATTAAAATCTACTATCAGGGGTTGCAAATGGGTGATTTAGACAAATTCAAATTAACTAAATTAATAAATGAACGGATTATTGATCGATCCAAATGCTATTTAAATCGAGATGGATTAAATCAAGATGATTAAATAATCAGTCATAATCTAATTAATATGCGCAAATTGACACATTGACTAGGATCATTGAAACATCATCTACACCACTTAATACTTCCCTACCTTGGACAAGACAATTAAGATTAAATGATTGGTATGTGTGAGTTCCGTTCTCGTATCTCTTTTTCCTTTTTCCTTTTTCCTTTTTCTTGTAATCCAAAAATGGGGGGGGGGGGGCGGGGGGGAAGGCAATTATTTGGAGATCACTTGGTACATATATCACAAATATTATATATGGATCTCCTCTCTCGTACAATATAAATAAAATACACAGATTAATCTTTTTCGTTTCAGACATCAAAACTCAATTATCATATGAAATATCTTTATGAAATTTCACTCTTAATTTCTGATATATACATCCGAATTATGTTATTTAATTTAAGATAAGTCATAAAAAAATATGTACTACTTCACTCAGATTCCAGAGATTCAATCATGAGTTGATGACCATGAAGATGAGGAAAATGAGGAAATTCAAAAAGAATCAAAATATACAGGAAGCCCAACAGTCTTTCAGAAGAAGTCATCATATAGTTCCGGTTGGCCACACAAATAAAGCAACTTATCTCCTTTCTAATTGGTTTACCTCTTTCATATCCCACTAGAACAGCATAAACCACACTTGAATACTACTCCCTCGGTAACAAATTATTTTTCACTTTTTGTTGTACACGCTCCATTAAAAAAATTTAATTAAGAGAGGTATTTGATCACTTTTATTTTTATTTATATCTAAGTTATAATCTCTTTCATTAAATATTTGCTCTATTTATATGTCATCCTCATTAATGACAAGATTCTATTAAGGGTAAAATGGGAAAAAGTAATTAATTGTGTCATGAACTTCTAAAATAACAAATAATTTGAGATATTTATTTTTAGTAACTATGACAAATAATTTGAGACGGGAGAATATAATTATGCACATTCATCCTCGAAATACGTCAAGTTAATAGATTTCTTTTCTCTTGCTTCCCTTAATCTCCTTTAATTTTTCTAGAAGCCTGAATTAAATAAAGATTCTAAATACATTAATAACGTGAAAAATGTTGCACTATTAATTCAATTTAATTAGCTATAACAACTTCTTTCTTTATTTCGACATTATCACATCGATCAAATTTACCATTAACAATAACATAATGTTATAGGTCAATTTAATTTGATGATATAAAAAATATATACAGTACTTTAGATAAAACTTAAACAGTTAAATAAAATACTTGTATAAGTCGGTGAGGGGTAGGTGAAGAAAAATAAAAAGAAAAGTAAAATTGCGTGAAACATGAACGCTATTTTGCCTTAATAAATTGTTTACCCAAAAAAGACACATTTGAATTTGTTATTGATTTTAAGGATACATGAACTGATTCGTAGTATAAGATAATGAACAATTGATAATAAGTAAGCAAATGGAAATAATTAGTAAGAAATTAGTATGGACTGCCTTGAACTCGGATAAATCTTCTGAGCAAGATTGGTCCGGGCTGATACTGAACCTTAGTAAAATAGCTTTGGTTTATACCAAGAATGAGAGCAAGTAAGTCAAATTCTGTAAGTTTAAGTGTAAGAGTACAAGTAATGAGAATATGATGCACTTTCAACATTAAGGTTGGGCTCCTTTTATAGCTATGAAATAAAGACATTACAATCTTAGATTCACTCTCAAGTTAAATGTCATCAATTCTAATAATGACCTCTTAATGACTAAAGAGTAACGACTGGCGTTGGATTCCTACATAATTTCACCCAGTGTCAACTGACTTGGTCGTATCCGGACTCGTCTCAATTGTTGTCTCACCTCGGAATCGAATCGTATCCGCTTTGAACTTATCCATCTACTTTGAACTTCTCATTCCAATCTTGTCACGTGTTATGCCAGATTTCATCGTATACAAATAGTCCCCACACTTTCAGGATCAAAGTTTACTGAAGTGACGAAAAATGGAAATGATCATTTCGTTGTCTTCTCTTGAAAGTTTCTTTTCGAATTACTTTGAAAAAGATGGGAAAACGAAACATTTCCTCTTCTCACAACTCTAATTCACATCTCATTCTTCCCATTATTCGAACATGTGTCACCTTCTTATTGAACCGCACCGTCGACTTGTATACCGAAGCATTTTTCATAATGATAGCCTTTCAATCTATAAAAACCCTTCTCCCTTTTTCAATTCAGTCTTCTGTTGGAAATGTTTCTTCAAAACTCCTCTCTTGCTCATCTTCTTCAAACTAAACTTCATCTTCACTCAATCGTCAACCATTTTCTGTTTAGTTAAACCACCAGAAACCCTTCTTAACTTCATCACCATGACTAAATCTTCCACATGTTCTTCTTCGGGGAACTCCTCACTATCGCTTTCGTCTCCGCCGGCCATCGTCGAAGCTGCCGAAGCCGGTGAATCTTCTGAAACTCAGGCTCCCCCTGATCCTAGAGCCTTTAACATGATCACATCCTCTTTTTGCTTCGATAATGAATTCGTCGTTCGTGCCGCCACTTCCAAAAGTGACCGGTGTGAAATGGCAAAGAACTATCTGACTTCCACTAATCCGTTTGTTCTAGAAAAACTCTCTGAAATCGTTATCCAGGTCCCAATGATGACATCATCAATCATAAACTGGGATACTCCAAAGTCTACACCTACCTCTTTACTCTCAAACTCGACCCTCTGATAGACAATGTATTTATGGAAATGTTCAAGACTTATAACGTGTGTCTTACACAAATTAGTATGTCTATCTGGAGGGTCGTTGCTTGCCTCTAGTATTTGGCTAAGAAAGTCAATATTGAGTTTACCTTGGATCACTTGATCCATTTATTTATTCCAAAGTTTTTTCCCAATTTCTGATCGGGTTGATCGGCGGATCTTTTCATCATCTATATACCCCTAGAGGTTAGAACATAGATGGTAATCTGTCTAGTTAATCATTTTTCAGAGTTAATCAAATAATAATCATGTATTAACCTTAAGTTCAATTTCATTTTTTAATAAAGCGTCTATAATTTCATACCAACATTCAAGCATCATAGTATAATCTCTTATCAATATCCAAACATCATAACAATAGAGCAATCATACTTATCCAATTTATGATTAGAAACATATAGTTCAAGCACATACCTTTATTCAGATTTTCAGATCATCTGAGTAGCTCAACCCACCTATGGCGCTGCCTCCCTAACGTCTCCTGACTTCACGGGATAAATGGCCTGGGTGCTTGGGAGTCCTCACGATATCCTCTGATAATCGTCTGAAAGGTGTTGTGTTTAAACTGATATAGTCCTGAATCATAAACTATCAAAGTATTTTACTCTTGCTTTTATGGTGTTCTTTAATTGATAATCGATTATACTTCTGGTGTTCTATTGTTGATAATCGATTATAGACTAAGGGTTGTTTAGTTGAACATTGAGAGAGTTTTTATGAATTGTAAGGTTGTATTTCCGAATTTTTCGAATGAATCTTCGTCTTGACAAGAGGCTCCTTATATAGATAACCTCGGCTATTCACTATTCCTAACTTTTTAAAAGTAAACAGTAATCAGACAAAATACTTTTACAAAAGTCATAAAGGCTACAGTGTCCACAGTGCCTTGTCTGCTCCTTTCCGTAAAGTTGTTTTGTCGTTTAGTCTTTTGCTTTCCAAAAAGTCGTAAAGGCAATAGTGTATGTCTGCTACTTTCCGTAAAGCTGTTTTGTCAGTATTCGGCTAATCTGTCAGCTGTTCATTCTGCCTTTGGCGTTGTTCGGCGATTGGTTCAACTGTCATATTCTGGTATGACTTTCATCAGAAATGTCATTTTTTTGTACTGCTTAGTGCTTTCCAGCTGTCCGGTTGATAAACTTCTTCCGAAAATATCTGTTGGGGATATTTTGTGATTTTCAACTTTAATCATTTTTTGGGCCGTAAGTCCATAATCATGTTGGGCACTAAGGCCTCTTTTGTTTGGGTTTTACATAGTTTAAACTATGTTAAACCATATTCTTTTGGGTCGAATGACCTCTTTTCTGGGTTACCAGTAATTAGTCAGTTGGATCCATAGGATCTGTTTAGGTAATCTTTTGGGCCAATGAGGCCATAATCTGTTTTGGGTCCTTAGGACCTCTTTTTCTTGGGTTATGTAGTAAACTACATTCCCTGACCAATATTCAATAGGGCTATGCAAAGTGAATTACATTCCCTGCATCATAATCTTTTGGTTTCAGGTAGATGAATCTACATGATACCTGTGAGAATAATCAATTTCCTCCTTATTCAAAAGGATTAGGACTTTGCTCTTTTTTTATATTTACCGTGGATGGTGATGGTATATCTGTTTTAATCATAGGTCGCTTCCTTTGTTCAGTCATAGTTTTATACTGTTGGATAGTCTCCTCAGCATGGGTATGCTTCAGATTGGTAATCTTGTCGAGTAAGAGAGTTAATTCTGTAGTCTCCTTTACTTCAATATCATTATCATAGTAAAGGGTCATAATTTCTTCAACATCTCCTCCTCTGGAACATCCAATGACAAATGCTTTCCGATTTTTCAACATATCCTCTATTCTGGTTTTTAATGTCATTAGTCCAAATACTCGTTTAGTGCTTATCCAATCTTGGAACTTTTCCAATGTACAGGAAATTTTCATGTTTAGATTTTTGTCATCACCGCTGATGGTGTTGTTCCTTCCTGTTTTAAAGATTTAGCATATGACAATAGGTTTACCTTTTAGGTCTGTTGATGCATCTAAAATCTGTATTCCGTAGATCCCTTTGCCAAATGATTCCATCATTAGCTCCGTTGATCTTGTTATAATCTGTGGTAGTTTGGTGAGGTTAGTCATCTTATCATCTGTGATAATTTTGTCGATGAATCCATAAGTGAATAATCTTTCAACAATGTTCGGGTTTGCTCGTTCGCTGCATATAAACCTGGGATATTTACTCAGTTTTGCACTGCGTACAATATCAGGGTTAGTCTTATAATCATAAAATTTGTTAAATTTTCTCATAAGCATTAATCACTTCAGGTCTATACTTCAAGTTGTCTGCCATGGATACCGGTGATGAGGTTGAAGGTATTGCTGATGGCATGGTTACAAGTTTAGACGAGAATGGTACAAAGGTTTTTTGTTGTACTGGTGGCATTGTAATCGGTGTTTTTTGTAGAGTTTCTTTTTGTAAGATTTTGAGTTTAGAAAACCTTGTATTGCTTCCACTAGCTTGTTGATTGTTTGGGTATTCTCTTGTAATTTGGTAATCATCATTTTGTTTGTTCGGATAATCTCTTGCATGGCTTTGGCTATATATTCTTCGAAATCGCTACTGCTGTTAGTCGACATTGTTATATCTGCTAAGAAAATCAGCTAAAACATTCTTAGTTTCAGATATATTTTTAACAATAAAATCATAACAACAGAAGAACGATTGTCATTTTCTTCTTTTATTTAATTCTGGTAAAGGATCAATTCGGTTTGTAATAAACGCCTTTACCTGAGTATTATCAATTCTAACAATGAATTTTACTAGTAGTAAATGGTAATGAAATCATTTTATTCCAAATTTTACTGCCAATAATTCTTTTTCATTGATATGGTAGTTTTTCTCGTTAGGCTTCCACGTTCCACCCCCATATCCATAAATTAATCTTTTTTCTTTATCAATATCTTTTTTATCATATGCTATTAGGACTGCTCCCCATCCTATGCCACTAGCATATGTAAAGAGTTCTAATTGGTCTTGATCTGTTGGTACCATGTGTTTCGGTAATGATTTTACCTTTTCTTTAATCTGGTTTACCGCCTTGGTATGTTCTTTTTTCCATTCAAATGTTACATCTTTTTTAATCAAATCTTGTAATGGTTTTCTTAGATATGGTAAATCTTTTATATGATCTGAGGCATAATTTATGACTCCTAAGAACTGCTGTACTTCTCTTTTATTCTCTAATTTTTATTTAAAGTTTTTAATCTTTGTTACGACATGTTCTTGTAACTGTATTCCTTCATTGTCTACAATGTATCCTAAAAATTCAATATTATTCTTGAATATTTCTGATTTCTTTTCAGAAAGTAATATTCCGTGTTGGTTTACCGTTTCAATGAATTATTCTATATGTTTTATATGATCTTTTAAATCATTGTTGTAAATCAATATGTCATCCACATATATTATACAGAAATCTGCCAATTTTCTAAATACCTTGTCCATTCTTCTCTGAAATATCTGTGGTGCATTTTTTAATCCCATAGGTAGTACATTCCATTCATAGTGTCCTTGAGGGGCACTGAATGCTGTTAAAGCTCTAGATTCATTAGTCAACTTAATATGCCAAAATTCGCTTTTACAATCGAATTTACTAAACCATTTTTTGTTTCCTAATCTGTTGATAAGGTTTCTTTTATAGGGTAAAAAGTATCCATCAAAAATAGTCTTTTTATTCAATTCTCTGTAATCAATTACCATTCTAGCCTTTCCTCGTTTTAATTCGTTATGTTTTCTTACTAAAAATGATGGGTAACTATGTGGGCTTTTACTTTTCCTTATTACCTTCATTTCTAGTAATTCTTTAATCTGGATTTCAAATTCTTTTTGATCCGTTGGGCTATATCTTATTGGTTTTGTTCTGACTAAATCACTTGGATCTGTCAATTTTATTTCTCCGTATATTTTCTCTTTTTCCCATAGCTGCATAGGATTTTCTCCAAAGTTAGTTTTTAATCTATTAAGATATTTTTCTTTTAATAGTTCTAAGTTATTACTTCTGTCTTTTTTTATTGTACATAATCTTAACGTATTTACTGGTAGTATTCTTTTTAATATTATCCATTTATTACATGGTGATTGTAAGCTAAACGTATTCTTATTTATAACCTGTGTTTTGAAATAATCTAGGAAGTTATTTCCTAATAAAACTTGTTGTTTCATATTATCTAGTTGATATACTATTGGTAATCTAAAAATAGTTTTTCCTAGTATAATTCTCATATTTTCTGTTATTATATCTAACTCTTTTGATTGTTCATTGAATCCTGATACTTTAGCTCTATGTATCCTAGATCTTTTCCATCTATGTGATTCTAGTACATCTTTTCTAGCTAACCATATATCTGCTCCACTATCAATGAATATTTTCTGTTTTATCATTTTATTCGGTTTATATTCTATATGAGCTTCTATATTTATTGCTACCATTTAGTCAGGTTCATCCAATCTTCTATTGAGTTCTACATCTTATTCGTATTTTTCAATTTCTAATCGATCAGTTTGATTCCTTATAGCTTCTTCTATTAGTCTTGCTATCTCTCTTTGTTTCCAATGTATCTTGTTTATTTCTTCTCTTATTTTTCCAAGTCTCTTGGTAATCTTATTATATCGATCGTTGTAATACATACTTCCTGTTTCATTAACTACTGAAGTCATAATCAGTTTATGTCGAGTATACTCCTCGTACTGTATCAAATAATTTCTTTCTTCTATTAGTTTTCTTTTTTCTGTTTCCAATGTATTCATTTTATTCAGAACTATCTTCTTCACTATTTGATTGTTGGTTAATATAACTCACTTTTTCTGCTTCTGATTCTTCTTCTGTTTCGCTAACATAAAAGTCTTCGTAATCATACCACTTATTATTATCTTCTTTAATCTGTTGTAAGCTCATTATAAATTATTCCGTATTTATATATTTTACTCTTTTTTTCTTTAACTTTGGGCACTTATTAGCATAGTGTCCTTTTTCGTTGCAATTCCAGCATTTACATTCTTTAACTTTTTCTTCTTTAGTCTTATCTGCTTCTATAGGGTTTACATTTCTTCTTTTCCTAAACTTTCTTTTGTATCTAAATTTATTCCTATATCTCCTAAATCTCTTTTTCTTATAGGATTTATAATAAGGTTTTTTCTTATATTTCTTATATCTTTTATATTTGTGATTCCTTTCATCTTTCTCTTCATATCTTCTGTGCCTTCTATGTTTTCTATACTTCTTTTCTTTTCTATTATCATCGCATCCAAATATTAATCTTCTTTCAGTAAATCCACATATTTCTCTTAATCCTATTTTCTTATATTTTTTAATCTTTTGTTGCAACCTGTATTCTTCGCATTTTCTCATTAGATATGCTCTAAGTACTCTTATTGTTTCTCCTAGAGTATTTTCTTTTGGTTCTAGTTGAATATATTCTTTTGATATTTCGATATTATATGGTACTGATAAATGGTCGTAGTATAGTTGTTGCTAAATTATTCCTTCTTCTGGTAAGAATCTTGCTTCATAAAAGAATTTACTAAAGCTAATCGTATATTCTAGTAATTTATTTATCTTACAACATTTCATATTATTCAAGTTCATTATTATTTCAGTTTTTCTTTCTGCTAGTACGTTTTCCCTAGCTACTAACCATTTTTCACCTAAGAATTCTCTTTTTAATAGTAAATTAAATATCATTAACATTGATTTCCAATCAGTTGCATGACTTAATACTTCTCCTCTTAGTTGATATGCTATTGATTCTATCCAGTATGCTGCTTTTCCAATTAGTGTTTTAGATATTAGATCATACATATAATCTAGATTTTCTGTTTGTGTACTATTCATTAATGCTATGTACATTCCTAAATTCCAATCTGTTATTCTTCTTCCTACTTCTTGTTCATCGTAAACATTATCTAAATCTAAAAAGTATCCATTATAGTTTACTCCTTGGGTCATTGATCCTACAAATTCTTTAAATTCATCTTGTTGTCTAATAGGTATATGATCTGGTAATCTAGTTCTTCTTCTTGTTATTACTTCTAGATTAGGGTCTACTAATTCTTCTTCAGGATAATCATATGCGTCTTCATTAATTATATTTTCTGATTCAATCTCGGTTTCTTCATGTCCATTGTATTCATCTTCTATATCTCTATCCGGTTCATCTTCTATTATGGCGTTTACTCTTTTCATATTTTGCAAAGCTTCAATTATTTGGTTATTTTCTTTTACGATTTCTGTGTTCTCAGAATTTTCTTCTATGAATTCTACTACTTGTAGTTCTTGATTAGTTTGTTCTGTATTGTCTTCCTCTGTATTACTATCTGAGGTAGTTTCATCACTCAATCTAATCTTTCGTACTTTTGTTTTTCATTTTAATCTTTTTAACTGTTCTGTTAGGATTTGTATTTCTTCTCTGAGTTCCAGTAACTCCTGTTTAACTTCCTTTAGTTCTTCCTTCGTTTCTTTTAATTCTACTCTAGTTTCTTTTAGTAGGGTTTTTGTATCCTTATGTTTTCTTTTATATTTTTTATATTTGTCATACCATTCTGCATTATCATTAGATTTTAACTTTAAGTTTTCTGCTTTTAATTCACTAATCTGTTGTTCCTGTTTATCTAATCTTAAATTTAGGTATTCGTATGTTGTTTTTTCTACGTCCTTTTCGGGTATCTTTTTTTTCTTTCGGCGTTTCTTCTTTTACTGACTTCGATTTCATAAGCTCGTATTTATGTCTTTCTTTTTCTATAATTTCTTTACCATGAGTTCTTAAAAATGTAATCGCACTAGGTTCCATTAGAATTTTCCTTCTTTATCACTAGTCTGTCTAAAGCTTCTGTTACATCTTTTGATAATCTAGGTTTTATCTTACTTATATCTACCATTACTGGTATTTTACTTCTTCTCCAAGCATCTATTGGTACTATTTCTGGTTTATGAGTATCAGTTTTGGCTATAGTATTTTCTTTACTTGTACTCGCTTCATTACTTGTTTCCACTTGTTTTCCTTTGCTTTTCACTTCTAATAACATATTTAGTTTTTCTAATATCAATTTAAACGTTGGTATTTCAGATACATTCCATAAGTTAGTCAGTTCTTCTCTTATCATTTGTTGCGTTTTAGCTTGATTTTCCTTTATTTCATCCATTTGTAGTAGGACGCTTTTCATTTTTTCTTTTAATATTATCTCTTCACATAACTCATCTATCTTATCGTTGGGATTTATCTTATCGTTGGGATTAGTCAGGATTGTTTATTCATTTTTTCCATCCGTTACCCATATCTATCCATATTTTATCAAACTTATCGCATTGTTTTTCTAGGTTTTTTATGTCATTTTCTAACTTCATTTCTTTTGCGTTGTATTCTAAGTATTTTAGTTGGGAATATATTTCTCTTGATAAGGCCGTCTTTATAGTCTTTAGTTTTTGTTTTTTCTTTATTATTTTTAGTTGTACGTTCATATTTTATTTATGAATCTGGTTTTACCTTGATCATTAATTTCAATTCCGTTGTTGTTTATCTTATAGTTTATCATAGTTAAAAAATCACTTCCTAATAATAATTCATTTAAGCTATCATATTCTATTACTCCTATATTTATCTTATATTCTAAATCTTGAATTTTGAATCTTAAATTTATGCTTTTAGTAATTATTATTTATCTTTCATTTTCAGGGTAATTATAAGTTTGTGGTTCTATTATATTACACTCATTTTCATTTATCTTGCTAATGTGTATAAAACTTTTAATTGCTCCTGTATTTATTTCTGCTATTCCATCTGTGGTTATCATATTTTTAAATATTATAACTTTGATTTTTAATCTGTTGCAGTCTATATTTATTAAATCTATTGTCCTAGATTGTATACTTGGTAAACTATTCTGTTGTGTTATTAGCGATTCTCTAGTTATACTTAGTCTAGATCCTTATATTCTTGGTATTAATCTTCTTGAAGGTGTTAATGTTTTGGTTTTAAAATCCATGAATATTTCTTCTGGTATTGTTATCTTAGAGTTTTCCTTATGCTCAATTT
Organism: Anisodus acutangulus; assembly: GCA_029783415.1. NCBI lineage: Eukaryota > Viridiplantae > Streptophyta > Magnoliopsida > Solanales > Solanaceae > Anisodus > Anisodus acutangulus. The sequence continues at coordinate 35,652,570 of CM056497.1, forward strand.
GCTCAAGTATTTTTTTATACATTTTTGGTACTATAATATTCATTTCATGTTGTTTCTTTACATGGTGATTTCCAGTTAAAGCGTATATCATTTTTGTTTCTATACTCATTACTTTACTTCTTTATTCGATAATTTAGCTAGTTCTCTTTTTATTACTTCATCACTTATTAAATTAATCTTTGTTCTGCCATTTGTACTAGTAGTATCAATTATATTTTCATGTTTATGTGCTATGTATCTTATTTCCTTATTCCTTTCAAACAATTTTGTTTTAAATATCTTTTTTACAGATACTTCTTCTTTTTCATCTTGAATCTTTTGATATGTATCGGGTTTAAAACTTAGTGTTTGAGTTGTTCCTCCTTCATAAGTATTCATTTGATAATATACTTCCTTTGAATCTGTTTGTATTTCTTTTCCTTTATCCATATTTTAGTAAATCTATGTATTTATATTATTCTTTTATGATTTCTTTTAAATCTTTAATCTCATATTCATTTTTTATCTTTTCTCCAAACTTCTGTTCTTTTATTTTTTCTATTTCTTCTTCTTTTTGCCTTAGTCTTTCTTCTCTTAGTGCTGATAAATTTCTCAAGAATGTTATCTTTTCTTCCTGTTTATTAATTGTTTGATAATTTTCTTGTAGTTGTTTGTCCTGTTCTTTTATTATTTCTATAGCTATTCTACAACTTACAATGTGTTGATTTATATCTCTATTGTATGTAAGTGGTCTTTCAGCTATTCTGTCTAACTGTAATCTTTTTTCGTGCAATTGTATTAATCTATTTTTATCCATAATGTTCTATTTTCATTCTTAAATCTGATTTTATTATATATATCTGTTCATTTTGTTCTACTATTTGTGTATTTAATCTTACTAATCTTTCATATGTTTGATCACTTTCATTTACTACTTGATCTATTAATTCTAGCTGTTTTTCAGTTTATCCTTTTTCTGGTGTATGTATATCGGAGTTCCTATATTCTGATATCCACTTATTTTGAGCATCTACTATTATTTTATGACTGTTTCTATCTTTGATTAGTAATCTTTTTATTCTTCTGTGCATCCATAAAATCTGATTTAATCTTCTAACATTTCTAAACGATGGATATTTTTTCATTGTCTAAGACTTGTTCTTATTACAAGCTCTGATACCAATTTCTGATCGGGCTGATCGGCGGATCTTTTCATCATCTATATACCCGTAGAGGTTAGAACATAGAAGGTAATCTGTCTAGTTAATCGTTTTTCAGAGTTAATCAAATAATAATCATGTTTTAATCTTAAGTTCAATTCCATTTATATATTCCAAAGTTTTTTCATGGTGGGATAGTCTAAATATCCAAGCGAGGAAAATTCTCCACCCTCTCCAGCGTCGATAAAGATCAAGATCGAGGCTGGATAGAGCGTTTCGTAGTAGTTTCCACTGCTAAAATCATTTTGAAAAAGTTCATGCCCTTTCCGGAGGCATGGAAATTGAACCGTAAGTAAAACTCTTCTCATTGATTTTCTATATTGCCTCCGACTGCTTTTTGCTTAAAACTTCCTTCCGTTACTTTTTTCAGCTACCCCATGGATTTCGACTACTATCACAATCCTTCACGAATGGGTCCAAGGAATTATAAGTGTTTGTTTGAACAAAGATCGATCGTGGAAAGTAATTTCCAAAGACCTATGGAAAGCTCAAAATCATGATTATTATTTCACGGACTCATTCTTCATTATTATTTCTTCACATGCGTATTCTCATCTTTTCTTGTTCTTCTAATGAACAGGTCTGCCAAAAGGCTCCTCTCTCCCGATAACAGCTTTTGCTGCCCCGGTACACACCAATCTGGTACTTGACCCTACTGCTTTTGCTCACCGTATCGCCGAAGTACCAAAGAAAAAGAAATATACAAAACCTCTGAGGTCTCCCTCGGTTCCTTCTAAGAGGAAAAGAAGGATCCTGGAAGAAGGTGGCTCTTCTGGAGTCAAGGAATCTACAACTACTGATGCCATTGTTCCACCTCTCAACACCGTGCCAACTCTTACCACTATGACATCTCTTGCTGAACAAACCCATGTCATCATTGAGGATGATGAAGAGGCAACAGACGAGGAAATTATGTTGTCAAAGAGGCCGAGGACTTCATCTCCTCCGCTTGAGTCATCATCAAATTCGGTCCCCAGCTTCGGGCAAGACGACTTTGACCGTATTTTCGTTGAAGTTGGAAATACTGCAAATCCGGCACCTCCTGTTGACTCCTCTAGATTTTCTCATTTATTGATTCCGCAGAGGCTTTCCTCATCTTCCCGGACCCCAATGAACCATTCTTCTTCCCGGTCAAGCTGGTGAATGTGTTCCCCGCTCCGAGTGTAAACCCAAATAGGTTAAGGATGGTAACCCTCAACTTTCCCGAGGATACAAACTTTCTATCCCAGCCAGTCGGGGTTGCGAGCTACTTGAGGCCTTTGATATCAGAGTCTGATAAGGACAAAATGAACGAGGTCTCATGGAAGTTCCTCATAAACGAATGAATGCATGCGTTCAACCAGGTATGTCTTCGGAATTTAAATTCGCACTTCCTTCTTTCCTTTACCTTTTTTTAAATTTTTTCTAACTCAAGCTAAATATGTTTCCGTAGTCATCCGTTTTGGTCGGGGAGGGCTTCCTCCGTTGCCTCAAGGAAAATGAAAACTTTAAGGCTGATTCAAGAATATTGAGAGTTCTGATTCAAGAAGTGTCGCCTAATACAACAAGGAGGAGATTGAAGAGTCTGTTCAATAAAGTTTATGTTTTACAGTTCTTGAGTCTAGCTTTGTGTATTAGGATTTTTTATCGAGTTGTACCTTTATCCGCTTTCATAGAAGCATATTGCATAGGTATACAAGTTAGTCAAATTCAACTTCAAGTTGGAGTTCAACTTGAAGGTTGCTAACTAGTCTGGGTAAATTAGTGAGATAGGAATTAGATTTTATAGTTCCTAGGTTACAGAGTTTATAACTTGAATTTGTAGAGGCTCACTTTGTAGTGGAGTTGAGGTTAAATCCTACAGAGGTGTAGGTCATGATTTTTCGGGTGGTTTCCACGTAAAAGTGACGTGTCCTTACTTTACTGTTCTTTACTATTCCGCATACGCCACAATTAGAACAGGTAAAGTAACGTATTCCATCCTACAGACGAAAATTAAGTGTCGCATAGAATAGACAACTTGATGTGCAAAATATCATGGAACTTAACCACGAAATCATGACTGGTACGATTTTTAATTAATGGCCAAAACTTGTCTTGTCATAAATTTTGATACTCCGTTAGGATCACAAATCTTATTGGAACCTCATAATTTAATTTGGCCACAAATCTTGATGGATCACACTATCTCGGACGATTTTGAATTTTTTATTTGAAAAATATCCTTCACAAGAAATATGATTAATTAATGCAATACAATAATAATTTTTTTTATGAACGCGCTACGTGTTGGTTTGATGAATGATTTTGCAAGAGTTTCTATTCTTACGGTTAAGTGATCTAACCATAATGTATTCTAGTTAAGTGCGCTAAGTTAAAAGAAATTTAAAAAGCATCGAATTTATAATGGGTCATTTAGATTCAGTTAGTAGATTTTTTCTGTTAGGAACAAAATTCAAAAATGATAAATAGATTTTATTGGTCGAGACTAAGTCAGATTGGAGGTTTTTGGTTAAAATGGATTTGGTTTAATGTTTTTTAATTTGTGAGTTGAAAAATCAGATGGTAAATTATTAAAAAGTAACCAGGCATATCAGTTTCAGCTAAGGCCGTCAAGTGGGCCGGGACGTTCGGACCCGGCCCGATAAAACCAGCCCGGCTCAGCACGACACGGACCCGGCTAAGGGGTAAGGGCTAGGGTAGGTGAATTTTATTAGGGGGTTGGGTCGGACAAGGTGGACAACCTGGTAGTCCGGCTCACCAGTGGCCCGGGAGATGCAGGAATTCGAACACCATAACTCTCGCATGTAAGAATACTCTCAAACATTGAGCTATATTCTTATTTCTAACCTAAAACAATTAGCAATCATATATGACCATTATAAATAAATTTATTTAAAAAAAAAATCCAAGCCATTGGGAGTGGGGCCCACCAACGATCCAATTAATCTCCAAACGTCTATACCCCTCCCTCACCTCCAAAACAGCCCCTACCCTCCCAAACTTATTTTTAACCCCAAACTTTAATATATTACATTTTGACTCTATCTTTAAACTATAAATACTCCTTCATTCTTAAAGTTAAATATTTAATTTGGAAACCATTTACCTTTATGCAATGATTTATAACCAAACAAAATATATGTGACTCATTTAACACCACAAGTTTAAAATCTTCTCTTATTTCTTAAACTCTGTGCCCAATTCAAATAGACATATCAACAACTACATAAATAATTTAAAATTAAACTTAAAACTTAAATTGATAGCATTGCAAATTCAAAACACACAAACTTGAACGACGAAATATTGCAAATCCAAAGTTCAAAACATACAAATTAAACGACTAACATCGATTGAAAAATTTAAAGAAGAGATAAACTTCAAAGTTCAACTTCATGTCTTTTCACCAAGTGCCTACAGAACACACCGGTACCCCCCCCCCACCCCAATACCCGACACTCCGGACTTATGGAGATATATGTCACCACAATGTTGACATTTATCATGTTCCTCGTCTACTTGTTCAAAATGCATCCACCGCACTTGAAGTTGTTCTTCGAACTTGAGGAGAAGGTGGAGGATTATCCATGGAAGTTGAAAGTAGAAATGTACACTAGTTGAACATAAAATTTAGATAAAGAGAGAGTTGTGGAAGAATTGTGTTAAAATGAAGAAGAATGGAGGGGTATTTATAGTTTGGAAATAGAGCCAAAGTGTAGTTTATTCATAAATTTAGGGGTTCAAATAAAATTGGCAACGACTAATTTTTAAATTTACGATGGCAAGTTTTTTTAATTGGGCCACCACTATTTTTTTTTAGTTTAACAATTTTATCATTAGATGTAAATGTTAATTTTATTATTATTAGTAAATGTAACTGTCTATTTTAGTATTAGAATTTTTTTTAAATAATAATAAAACCCGGCCCACCCCACTAACTAAAACCCGACCCGATTCACTAATTCAAACCCGACCTGGTTCGTTAAGCCCACTATGCACCCCTATCCGGATAGGGGCTGGGCCGGTCACCCTTTTCTCTCCCCAAGCCCGATCCCTTAACAATGACCCGGTCCGGTGTGGCCCACGTTAAAATGACCCGATCCAACCCACTTGACATGCACTTTCAGCTTGAGAAATTGTTTGAGTGAAGTGGCAAAGATAAGTGACGTTTTTAACATAAAAGAAAGTACATTTACCTTTTGAGTGAAATAGCAAAAGATAAATAACTTTTAATTTTTTTAAAAGACTTTGTTATTTATTTTCAATAGTTAAATGGCCATTTAAAAAATCATCTCACTTCTAATATGAATTCTTATTGATGGAAAACGATGGAGGAACTTCCGTTGAATCCTGAATTTTTTAGTATTATATATAGTCTGAAGAGATAAAAACTAACCTAGTACATTCAAAATAGACACTACTCTTTCCTCCGCTACTTGGCTTCTGTACTGACATGGAAAATCCATTGCTCCAAAAATAACATCAACCCACCATCACACCTCCCCCCTCCCTGGTTCCCCAAAATATGGGTCACCTTGCTATTTTGTCTTTATATTTTTATTTGTTCATACTTCGGTGATCGACTAAAATAATGCAAAGAATTGTAAAAAGCGAGAAGAAATGTGTCGAAGGAACAAAACGTGATATTCATATGGATTTTCTAGGATACTTTTTGTTGTACAAAAGTTACTAAAAATGGAGGAACAAAAGAGTGCGAAACAGTGGTCCTTCTATTATATAATGGTCCTAACTCCTAATAATATAATGCACCTTATCTTCCGGTGAAGCTGGAAACAACAACTACAATAGAGAAGAGCTGCCCAACATAATTGGTAGTAGTGAGTAAATTCTATGTCCCATTGTTAACATGTAAATAAATATTATACTTGCCAAGGACGGAAAGCGCATATTTAAGCCCCACTACATACATATATAGTATGTGTTTGGCTTATATATATATATATATATATATAAAAGTTACTTTTACTAAGTAATTTACATTATTAAAATTTCACCTTTTAGGGAAGTAATTATATTTTTTAAAAGACTATCTTATGTAAACAGTTATTTACATTGTCGGTGTATATAAATAAAAATTCTTTTTAAATATTTTTTGGCAGTCGAGAAAGTTACTGGTAAATAACGAGAAACAACACCCCCCTCCCCCCACCCCACACACACACCTTAATTTTTTGTATTTCGTGGCTTTGTTTAGATAATTTAAGTGACTCGTGTTATGATAATGAACATGATATCTAACTCATTCTCAAAAGTAATAAGCTTATAGAATGAGAATTGTCCAAGATATGTAAAAAGATAACAATTCAAGCCTTCAATCATTGTTGGACACTTAATATCACATGTATGTTTAGAATTTAATATCTGAAGCGTAAACAATATGATATTGGAACCCAAGATATGGTAATTCAAGAATTTAGATGGATTTAGCTCTATACGGTGTTAAAAGTGAACTTTAAGCCCAATTTAATCTAAATACTAGCTCATCATGAGGTTAGAATTGTCCAAAGTTACATACTAAAGGAGGCAACATCGATTGTCTCAACTAGTATTCTTATGTTATATTGGAGGTGCAGCTTATGTTAAGTGCCCTACATTAATAAATAAAGGAATTGATTGTATTTGTATATTATATTGAGCATTCTCACCTTATGAATTAATTTTTATAATTACGTTAGATGCAAAGTTCATTTTCCTTACCACTCGTATCAAGTGCGAGCTGAACTAGGTATAAACCTCCCCAACAGAAAGTTATAGAAGGAGATCATTAACTCAAATGGACCACCGATATCTCTTCAGCCAACTAGCAAGATGTACAAAAACCATCAATAACGGATGGTGATCTTTTTCGCATCTTTAATTTATTTCAAACAAATTCCTAGAGAAAAAGAGAAACTAAAGAACCTTCAAGAGCCAACAAAGCTAATTGTTTTTATTGCTATTCTTCCCCTTCTCCCTAATTAGAGTGGGAAAATTATCCAATGAAAATATGACTTATTTAATTTGTGTCAAGAATTATTTATTATTTTATTTATTTTAATACGTTTAAATTCAGTTTATCTAAAAGTTGGGCTTAATTTGGGCCAAGTATGTAGCTCAAACTTACCCATGAGAAATTTTGTTAAAATATTTAAATGAATAAATTTTCTGTTTGAATTTTATGTATATCTGTAATAAATACTCCTCCTGTCCCAATTTATGTAGCATATTTCACTTTTCAAGATTCACATTATGTAATTTTTTACCAACATATTAGAATTTTTTTTCGATCATATTGACATGAGAATAATTACAATTTATAGTACTTTTTCTACAGCTTTTGAATATATGAATATTACTTTTTAAATTATTAAGTTGATCCAATCCAATTTAGCTTCAAAGATTATTAAACTTAATTTACCTTTGGCGGGAGTTGCGTCCAACCATCTTTAATGGCTTAAACACTAGTGTTCCGCATGTTGGAACCTTCGGTTCTTCACACGTGCATAATCTACTAAGTAAGTAGATGACCGTAGGGCCAAGGATCGTCAAATTTTGTTGAAAAATGAAAGAGATATTGGTCCACGAAGTGAGGTGTTTGAAGCATGGAAAAAAGTGGTAAAGAGCAATCCTCCCTTATCGGTGGGGAAAGAAAGATTTGTTTAGTTAATAAGTCTCAAAGTTGTCTTGGGGTTTGGGACCCCAAGGGGTATCCCATGTGTTTAAAGGAGGGAGGACCTAGATGTGTTTCGGTTTGAGGATAAGCCCACGCGCGCCGCCCGCTCGTCCGGTCCGGTCCGGTCCCGGGTCGCGGGTTCTTCTGATATTATCTTTTTGGACCAGAATTGTTTCGTATTTACAGTTTGGTGAATTACTACCTCCATAATTGCCATTACTTGGCCAGTAACAACAATTATGTGGACAGTTGGTAAGCCTCTCCTTCAACTATATAAAGGAGCCTTTGCACAATTGTTGAGACACACAGAAACACTAAAACGAAATCAGATTCTTCTTACATTCAGCATCATTTCATTACTCAAAATTCTTCAAGGTAGCACTTGAGTTTCCTTTGCTCAATTGTTCAGTTGCTGTTTTATCTTGGGAGACTATTGTCCAAAACATAGAAAGGATACATACGGGGCAATCTTGTCTTAAAGACAAAGTGCAATCACTCGACTTAGCATACCAAAACTGTTCTAGTTTCTTGTTCAAGTTCATTAAAATTTCAGATTATTGTAATTTCATTGTGTTGTAATACTTAGCAGTTACTCATTTTTTTTCCTGCATCATTGTAAACAACAAACTTGACTACGGGGATCGAAGCGAAAGTGCCACATAAATTGAATAGAGTAAGTAATAGTTTTGTTTGGTATAAAGAAATAAAAACTTGGTAAGAGTTGGACATATTTGACTATAACTCATTGTTTAGCGTTGTGGCGGATGTAGAGCATACAATATATATATATATATATATATATATATATATATATATATATATATATATATATATATAATATCTTTTGCATAGACGATCATGTTCTGTTAAGAAATTCATAAAAAATATATATAAATATATGTGACTGTGAACCCATTTATTATTTTATATTACTTGAGATTGCTACAAAAATCATAAACATCAAATCTTGGATCTATCACCGGTAATTAGTCCATTTTATCCTAAGTAACTTTTAATAGGATTGAGCAGTGAGCTATTTATTGATTCAACCCATTTTAATCCGCCAAAAATCCAATCCAAATAGTTTATTTTGCCGCCTATGCCAACATTAGGCCATCAAGCGAAATAAATCTTCCAATGGTTGTCCTCATCAATATATGGGTCGAAACTCTAATTCTTATAATATTAGGCAAATTATAGTTAATCTAATAACTTTTTATCGTAATGGAAGCTGGACTATGCTTTAATTTTATGATATTTTGTTTAGATCTTCGACTTTTATACTGATGAGAGAAGGACAATTCGTTTTTAAGGAAATGAAATGGAGAACTGTAACAAAGAGGTAATTTTTGCTCTCCATCCCAATTCATATGAGACTTCCATATTTTTTGGAACGTGCTGAAATATCTGAACTAATCCATTATAAATATTAACTTTGTACATCTTTTGCAATTCTTAAGAACTCAAATTGATTTAAATACTCAAGTTTTAAAATTTGACATGATGTTTTCTTCAAATGGACTTTGATTTTTACATTCATTTAAACATCTTTAAATAAAATGGGATAAAGGTGATATAATAGTACTTGCAAGTTGATGTTAAAACTGATACTGTTGCATGGCGAAGAGGGCAATAGCAACATGACTGGTACATCTTTGCGGGATGGAGGGCTATATATCCTAATTCAATTCCTTGTCGGATTTAAATTATATACACCAATATTATAAAGATTTTTTACGTAGTATGTGAAGTTTAATCTATTATAACAGGTAATTTACTATTTTTATCATATCATAAATGACTACTGCATCATTGAAATTTACTTGTAACTGTCCGTTAATGAGCTAATTGTATAAATATTTTTTAAATCATCTATACATAGAACCCCAATTAATTGTCCCATGCGTAAGTAGCATTGTTTGTTGCACTTCAAGAAAATGATAGATGGGCCTTTTCTTGAGTGTACGTCTTGGCTGAGAGCCACAACTTTCTGTCTCCCATACCTTTGAGTTGAGACATAAAGTCACTTTTGACATTTAACAAGGATCGGGAATATTGTGCTCTTTGATCCGTTTCCCCTGTGCAGTTTCATCCCCCATTGATATTCCCCCAGGATGTTTTTTAAAAATATTTATCTGCACCCAATATTTATATTACATTATGTAAATTTATTGTAACTAAGTGATCTAATGAGGTGAAAATCTTGATCCGAGATCTCTTTTAACAAAAAATAGTTGGATTTGCCAGCCTTAGCCGGTATGTTAATTAACCACGATTAATTATTAAAAGATTAGATATAAACATATATCATGTATTTATTAATTCTCTTAGTGTAAATAACAAGTGCAGATAAGTTTTTGTCTGAAATAAATAATCTCTTGATTATTTTCATTAATGAAAGAGTGTATATACAATTTATAATTTCCATAATAGGAAAATCTTATTCTTATTCTACTCCCAAAACCATATTCTACTTGTACAAGAATCCTATAATTATGGTAAATATACAATTCTAATTATGGTACAATTTGTACCAATTCGGTACACTACAAATATACAAAACCGTGTACAATGTGACAAAACCAAGACTAAATATACATAGGATATACACGTGAATACCGTGTATATCTTATGTATATTTAGTATATTTAACACACCCCACAGTCATAGCGGGTGGTCCTCGTACGCTAAGACTGTCCCTAAAGTCTTCAAAAAGGACCGAGGAAAAACCATTTGTAAAGATGTCTGCAATTTGATATCTGGAAGGGACATGCCAGACGCGTACTTGTCCACGAGCTACCTTTTCGCGAACAAAGTGAATGTACATCTCGATATGTTTGGTGAGCTGGTGCTGAATCGGATTACCAGAAAGGTAGATGGCATTAATAGTATCACAATAAACCAAGGTAGCTTTCTGAATAGGACAATGAAGCTTTAAAAGAAGATTACGTAACCAACAGGATTCAGAGATCGCATTGGCTACCCCTCGATACTCGGCATCTGCACTAGAGCGTGATAAAGTCGACTGACGCTTTGCAGACCAGAAGATCAAATTATTACCAAAAAACATACAATAGCCAGATGTAGATCGTCTGGTGTCTGGACAACCACCTCAATGAGCATCTGTATACGAGACGAGTGTAGACGTCGACGAAGGATATAGATGTATTCCATAGTCAAGTGTCCCCTGGATGTACTGAATAATGTGTTTGAGCCCATTCATGTGCTCAACCCTGGGATCATGCATAAACAAACACACTTGTTGTATGTCATACGTAATATCTGGTCTCGTGAACGTATTATACTGAAGAGACCCTACAAGACTGCGATAGCGGGTCGGATCCTCATAAGGTGAGCCAGCCACAACACCCAACTTGGGTTTAGTATCAACCGGAGTGGAAGTGGACTTACAGGATGACATCTCAACCCTCTTAATGATCTCAGCTGCATATTTCCTCTGGGATAAGAACAACCCACATGCATGAAGAGTGACAGCAATCCCAAAAAAATAACTCAATGGCCCCAAGTCTTTCATAGCAAACTCAAAACTAAGCATTGTCCTGATAGACTGGCGTATTTCCTCAGAAGAGGCAATCAAGATAATAGTATATAAGCCAAGGAAGAACCACGATGATATATTAACAATGAATTATCAGACATGCTGTGAGAGAATCCAAAAGTCAAAACATAGTCTGCAAACCTCTTATACCAAGCCCGTGGAGACTTCTTAAGCCCATACAAGGACTTTTTCAACATACATACATGATGATGATATTTGGGATCCCTAAACCCCAAGGGCTGATGCATATAGACTGTCTCATTGAGATCATCACCATATAAGAAAGCATTCTTCACATCTAACTGATGAATAGGCCATGCTTTCGAAAGAACCAAGCTGAGCACAGTGCGAATGGTAGTCGGCTTGACCACCGGACTAAATGTCTCAACACAATCCACAGCAACCTGCTGAGTCTTACCATCACCTACAAGACGAGCCTTATGCCTCGCAAATGAATCGTCAGAATTGTCCTTATGAGCAAAAATCCATATAGACCGAATAATATTAACACACTAGATGGACGGGGCACCAACTCCCACGTCTTATTATCAATAAGAGCATTATATTCATCGGTCATAGCAATTTCCCAATTCTGGTCATTTAAAGCAGACACAGAATTACGGGGTAAGGGTGATTTAACAACATTAGAATTTAAATTAAAATATATTTTTGGTTTTAAAATATCCCGTTGACTACGAGTGACCGGTCTTTGACTCGGGGGAGATTTGGGCGGATTTTGGGAAATATCGGGACACGTGATGGAGGGGCCAGCAAGTAGTGGGCCTGCTATCCCAACTCGGTAACGGGAACTGGAAACAGGGACTGGAACAATGGCGGTAATGGGCTGGGTAACTGGCCTAATTACCGTCACTGGCCTAGTAACTAGACTGGACACATTGGCGGGAACTGTAGCTGGTGACGGAACAGTGGGGCCAGCTGACAGTGGACTCGCTGGTGGATTTAGGGTATGGGATACGTCCGAAAAATGGTAAATAATATACGGGGATATACCATCATTCAAAAAATTTATACGAACTAGGCACGGGATTACTAACCGTAGCAAACGGAAATTGGGATTCATCAAAAATTACATGGCGACTAATGATAATTTTATTAGATGAGAAATCAAAATATTTGTAACCACGATGATTTGACGGATAACCCAAAAACACACAAGGGGCAGACCGCGCCTGAAGTTTGTTAATTGTGGTAGACGGAAAGAGTGGATAACACAAGCACCCAAAGACCCTAATATGTGAATATGAAAGAGTCTTATTATATAAAATTTGAAGAGGGATGAATAGGTCAAACCTTTGGAAGGAAGAATGTTAAGAAGATATGTATCCATTTGTAGAGCATGATACCAAAAAGAAGGGGTACAGAAGCATGAATCAATAAAGTTCGAACAATGTTATTAATGGTAGCTTTCCCATTTCGTAAAGACGTATGAGGGCAAGAAAAAAAATTGATCCATTTATTAGCACAAAACTCCCGAAACACCCCATTATCATATTCTTTTTCATTATTACATTGAATATTTTTTATTTTCCATTCGAATTGGGTTCTAATGAATGCTCTAAATTTTAAGAAGGTGGAAAAAACTTGAGATTTTTCGTTATCGGAAAAGTCCATAAAACATAGAATAATCATCCAAAAATATAACATAATACCGATGACCCAAAGAATTGAGAACATGAGATGTCCATAAATCGCTATGAATAATATCAAATGGAATTAAAGTATGAGAATTAGAGTCTACAAATGGCAACCTAACAATTTTTTCAAAAGAAAAAGATTGACAATTCGAAGTACCCTCCCGCCCCTTTGACAACAATTCCTGCACTTGACGTTGGATCTCCTCATTTTCAAATTGGGATAAGCGAGAAGCCGCTTTGCAGGGTAGACTTGCGCATACCCTTACACAAAATAAAATTATTTTTATCTAAGGAAGACAAAATAGACGACCCCGGATGACAAAGACGAGCATGCCACAAGGAAGGAGCAAGGGCTGCAAAAGTTGATGGCAAGGCTTGACTCGAGAGACCGAAACCTAGCGTGATAGAATAAAGATCTCCCCTACTATCACACCTCATGATAGGACTCCCTGTCTTGAAATCTTTCACAAAAAACCCAAACAGATCAAATTCAACAGAAATGGAATTATTAGTGGTGAATTTATGGAAATACACCAAATTTTTAATCAATTTAGGGGCATGAAGGGTATTTTTCAAGATAAGGGGTGGATGGGGGAAGAGAACGTTTTATGACCATAACTACCAATTGGAATTGAATTACCATTACCAACAATTATGCCACGATGGCTGCTCAAATTGGAATAAGCCGAGAGAGTACCTTGATCAGATGCCATATGGGTAGTGCCTCTGGTGTCCATATACCAATTCAGGTCTGGCGGATTTAATCCAAGTGTGTGCATTGTGGCTTCAATGTCGATTTGTGTGGGGCCCGCTGCATTGTGTGGGGCCTGCTGCATTGTGTGGGGCCCGCTGCGGCTGAGGCCCAAGTATACTGGCCTGCTGCCCCGACCCATAAACTGGTTTAAAACCTGAGACTGGACCTGAGAAACTGGGCCTGGGCTGTTGGGAAAATTGGGCCCAGTTTCCCGGGTAATAACCTAGAAACCCGCCACTGTTTGGCCCATATTGGCTGGCCCAATTCCACTGCATAGGGGCCCACTGCTGGGCCCAAGATTGTTGCTGCTGCTGACTGCCCCGAGGGCCACCACCACTGTTCCGGCCGCCACCATTGTTGTCGCCGCGATTCTTGCCATTATTTTTCCTATTCTTACCCTGTTTACCGCCACCGTTGTTACGGTTTTGACCCGAGTTGTTGGAATCGGAGGGAGGAAAATTGGACTTGGTCATCATAACTATGGGACTTGCACCGGTAATCGCCTTTTGGCCAAGCCTTTTTCTTCGAGTGTAAGCATCGAACGAGCTTGATAAAATTATGGAAGAGGGCCGCTCTGATGAAGAAGTGTGCCAACACCACTATATGCCTCAGAAAGTCCTGCAACCATCTGAAGGACAAGACGTTCGTTGGTAACTGGCGCACCAACGTTGCGGAGTTGGTCCGCCAATTATTTCAACCTTTTGCAATAAGCTGAAACATTCGGGAAATATTCTATGTTGAAGTGGGAAAATTCCTGCTCAAAAGTAACAACTCTGGAATTTTGATTATCTTGGAATATGTCACGCAGCCTATTTCAAGCAGCCATCGCCGTAGCATCCGGCTCAATATTCGTCTGTAATAGGTCGGTAGAGATAGTGGAGTAAATCTACTGAAGGACGGTGGCATCAAGAGTCGTCCACAACTTAGGATCATCGGGTATTATGTGATGGATGACTTGATGCGAGCATGCGTGAATTTTGAACAGTTTGGCCCACGTCGCATATTGGACGTTTTCTATTTCAAGAATAAGGGGGATATGGTTCTTGATGTTAGAAACAACCAGTGCAGTATGAAACGTGTTCTTTGAATTAGACATAACGAAAGAAAGAAGAGATTTGAGGGATTTTTAAGGGAAACGGCACGGAAACCGAGGTCAAGGTGCTCAGACAGAAGGAAAATTTAGAGAGAAAAATTTTCAACCTAGACTTCTGATCTTGATTATTTTCATTAATGAAAGAGTATATATACAATTTATAATTTTCATAATAGGAAAATCTTATTCCTATTCTACCCCCAAAACCCTATTCTACTTGTACAAGAATCCTATAATTATGATAAATATACAATTCTAATTATGGTACAATTTGTACCAATTCGGTACACTACAAATATACAAAACCGTGTACAACGTGACAAAACCAAGACTAAATATACATAGGATATACACGTGCATACCATGTATATCTTATGTATATTTAGTATATTTAACATCGCCGAACATACATGCAACTTGACTTCTCAGTTAGCGAAGAACGAACAGTTGGACCAATATCATTGGTCGAGCTAATTTTACGGATAGTCATTAAATTAAGTGAAAAATATCATATCCAACAGCCACAACCATTTTAGGTACCGTCTAAAGATAGCTGCAGGGCTTTAGCACATTATGCAACTATAGTTGGGAACACTATGAGGAATTTCCAGCGTTACGTTATAGAATGTATTTAGCAATTTTATTTATGTGGATATGATATTTTGAAGACGCGGTAATTGCTTATTGGGTTAATTTCACATACAGTCGTTATATTACCTATTGTATTAGTAAAGTTACAACTGCATTTTTCTCTAATTGAAGTCACTGAATTTTATATATTATAAGTAGCAAAACTATTTTTTATCTTATTAAAGTCATTGAATTATGTTGTATTGGTAAAAACGCATTCAGAGGCATTCAACGTATACGAGAAGATTAGTGGTTTCGGGAACCCCAACGGATCTCCATCAGTTGTCTCCCACTCCCAATAACTCCCGTCACATCAGCCTACCTAGATCAAAGTGTCGTGGCGCGCGTGGGTGCAGTGATGTCAGTATGCTCACGTCGCCACAACCTTCTAGGGTCATAATAGTCTAAGTTTTGTCTTATATATGCAAGACTTAGAAGAGAAGAAGCACACATTGTATTCTCTATAAGCTCACACTTTTAACTCAGATCTCTCTCAAGCTAATACACCATCCTCAGCTTTGGCACTTGTTTGATTCATAACTTATTTTCATATCTAACCTATTAGCTTTCTTTATTTGCTTATTATCATATTTTTACTTGTGTTTTTAATCTCACATATCCGTAACCTAGATATCAATCCTGGACTCAATCAAGAGGGTCTCCGGATTGGATACAACCTACTTGTCTTTAAACCCTTGAATACAAATCTCTAACTGTATTTTTTATTAGTGTCATTTTCACCAGAAAATAGTTTGGTGTCGTCTGTGGGGATAGACAGTTGTGGAGTTGTCTCGATCTGTAGCTGATTTTCTTAAAACCCCTAAAACGAACATGTCACGCTTAAAAAAACAAAGAAGAAATATGTCAGGTCAAAATAGCATTACTCATGACTCGCAGGAGATTGGAGAAAAACAGGTACCCATCGAACATCAGGACCTAGAAGAACAGTCTGAAACATCGCAGACAAAATTGAAGGAAACAATAGCCCCGAAAGCAAGCACGTCTGTAGATAAGGAAGATGTTCAAATCCATCCAACAGAGAGCCGTGAGGCGCGACCCAAGGAACGGTACCCCAAAAAGAAGAAAAGAGAACCGCACTCCAGAGTAGAGGAAATGTTCAAAGAAGAGGGCACCCCCTCAAAAGCTGCATTGGCCACAATCTTGGCAGAAAACAGTGCCATAATGGAGTGCGTAGAGAAGTTCCTAAGATATTTATCTAGGATAGGACCGGATTGAAACCCGACAGAAGATGCAGAAGTTACGGGAGCCCCCGACGTATTTAAAGCAAACGTGGGGAGAACGGAACCTGCAATGCAAGAAGCGGATCTGATAAGACTCGTCGTGTTAGAGAAGGAGCTCCATGAAATAATGAGTCTGATTCCAGGCCCCCTCTTATTCTAAAGTGGGTTAGGGCGAGGAAGTACAGAAATATACCATACAAAGGAGATGTGGCTCCGGAGCCTATCCTGAAGAAGTTAAGAATGTCCGACATACCCAAATATGATGACACAACAGACCCGGACAAACACACCGTGACTTTCGAGGCCACGATCATCGGGCATGACCTGCAAGAGAATTAAATCGAATCTGTTAACTCGAAAAAGTTCAGCCAAACGCTCACAAAGGGAGTACTCTCTTGGTATACTTTCTTACCTGAAAACTCTATTGATTCTTTTATTGCCCTTGCATATGCATTCATTAAAGCCCGTGATGGGGATCAAATGGTCGAAACCCACAAGGCAAATATCATCACCGTAAAGAAAATGAAGGACGAATTACTCTGTAACTTTGTGAAGCGCTTCCAGCGGGAGAGGATGTAGTTGCCTGCGATCTCCGATGATTAGGCTGGCGCAACATTCACATACGGCCTGAATGTTGATAGTTTGGATGCATCGAGAAAATTAAAAGAAAGTTTGAAGGAGTTCCCGTCCAATTCCTGGAACAAAGTAAATAACAGATACACCATCAAGATGAGAATAGAGGATGATCATGGATCGGAGCCAGAGTGGGACAACAAGGGAGATCTCATAATGCCACGCCCCCTATACAGACAAAGGTACCGAGAGGAAGGTACGAACCTTATTCAGCTCGACTGCCACCTCGGCATAAAGGTCGATCGAATAAACTAAGGTATGACCAGGGTCAACCCCGAAAAGAAAGGGAAGCTCTGCAGAAGTAGTTTGCGAATGACTCAGGGCCACCCAACGCCAGTTAGATTCAGGCATGCTACACTTTTTTGTTATTAGGAGAACCCAAGTACTCTCTTTCGGATTCAGGAAACAACTCTAGCCTCTTACAACTTTAATGTCTGGTTCCTAGTAACAGTTCGGTCCAACCTAAATAAATGGGGCACGGACATAGAGATTTAGTGTGAATTCCACGGGATCCCGAGCCATTCAATAGAAGATTGCAATAACTTAAGATATGAGGTAGTAGGCCTAATGATAAGGGGGCATTTGAAGGATTCTTCAATAGCTGATCCAAGTACACCAAGGAAAAAAGGGCTAGGACTTCGCGAGAACGCCCAGCTCAGCGTAGAGCGATCAACATGATCGCTAAAGGAGAAATGGTAGGAGCAGTGCCTCCGACGCAGCAGCACGAGGGCCCGCCTTCATCCAGAAAAAAGATGAGGGATGATCCCGATGACTTTATTATCTTTAGCCAAGTGGAAGAAGAAAGCATCGAGAGCCCGTACGCATATGCTCTGGAAATTTCTCTTCAAATATTTCATGTTAACATTAAGCGCATGCTTGTTGATCCAGGTAGCGTCATGAATTTTGTGAGACTCTTCGTAATCAAGGAGATGCAGCTGACAGGATGAGTAACCCCTGTGATGAAAGTTTTGACTGGTTTCAACTTGTCTAGCGAACTACCCGGGGATAGATTGAGCTGGAAATGCATGTGCAGGGAGTGCCGATGAAAACTTTATTTGATGTTGTTGAGGGAGGAAATCCTTACAATCTGGTAATCGGGAGGTCATGGTTGCACCCCAGAGTCGTCAGAAGTCGTATTCAGATGTATGACGATGAGATCTAGAATTCTAGGTAGATGATTGGGTCTTCTTGAAAAATTCTCATTTGAAGGGTGTAAGAGATTCGGGAAGAAGGGAAAGCTCAGCCCAAGGTATATTGGGTCATATCGCATAATTCGACGAATCGTCCAAGTGGCTTATGAATTGGACTTGCCTTCGGAGTTGGAGTTTGTTCATCCGATTTTCTATGTTTCTATGTTGAGAGCATGTGTTGGAGACCCTTCCCGAACTGTACTGATTGACGATGTGAAGATTACAGAAAATTTATCATATGAAGAGGTTCCTATTGCTATCCTAGATCGACAAGTCTGTAGGCTGAGGACTAAAGAAGTAGCCTCCGTGAAAGTTCTTTGGCAGAGTAGGAACGTAGAGGAAATGACATGGGAGGCGGAAGAGGAGATGATGTGCAAATATCCACACCTAATCCAGACTAACGTCGAGGTTCCAAGAGAAACATAAGGTGAGTTCTAACTCTTAGTATTATAATTAATGCTTAAGGACCATGAGAAGTCTGATGTTGATGTACTGATGTATGATACGTTATTTGCCTGTGAAAAAAATGGGTTGTATTCGTTGGCTACGTGACAGGGATTAGCTATGTCACCCCAACATTCGAGGATGAATGTTTCTAAGGGGGGGAAGGAGTGTAACATCCCGTAATTCTGGGCAATGGTTTGAGCATCTATACGTATGCAAATAAAGAGCTTAGTATACAAAAGGATGCGGTCCCGAAATAATTTAGCACTTAATAAGTGTGACAGCGGGGATTGTTAATAATTAAGTGATTATGATATTAGTTAAATAGCTAGTAGAGATATGTTCTAGGTATATATGTACGTACTTAAGTATAGCAAGTTCACTTAAGAAAGGTAATCTGGACATTCCACCACCCTATGATTATTTAGCACATAGTATATTATATATTTGGTAACAATTGAATTAACTAGTATACATATATTATATTATTAGGTATAAAGTCTTAAGTTGGACATTAAATATTAGGTGACAAGCCTATTCGTGTATATATACACGTTGATGCATATGTGAAAGCCAACATTTTAGTGAAACACTATCTTGTAACAAGTCATGACTTTAAGGGCTTTACACGTGGGATATTTTAATCCAATGAATTAATTAAGCCCTTATAAGTTAATGGTTTAATAAAGAGTTACATTGACCCCTTTAAGTTAGATACTAGCTAAAGTTGAGAAAGATAGGTAAAGAACACTATTTCGTTCCAGTGAGCAAGCTAACAACGACAATGGTACACCTGAATATATATTCAAACTTAGCCTCAGATATTTAAGCCCGATAAAAGACTATGATTCTTGGAGTAATGTGGAACTCGCGGGATTACCTTTAGCTAGGAAGCACCCGAGGTATGTTAAGACAAATTATTTCTTTCTTTGGGCATGTTCCATGTAACGAAACGTAACTGTAATATTATTCCATAAATTATTCTACTCTTAGTAGTTAAGAATGTGCATGTTATTGATTCCTATGTTGAAAACATGCCTAAATATGTTCCCAAATCCTTATTGAGGTATCTGAGAAAGATGTTGATATTCCCAATGTTAGCCGAAGGTACATGTTAATATGATGTCATCCGATAAGTTCAGAATATTTCATTGTCATTCATGCATTTTCATTTGCATTATATTCATGTATTACTCTGGACTCACATGTGTTATATACACTACTATATGGTATCAATATATATATATGTATGGGATGGGAAAAAGGGAATTGCGTTATATACGCGTCACCACCTGCAGTTGCTACAGATATCACGAAAAGGAAGATGCTCAATGAGGCCAATATGATTATGCATGCCCACACATGTCGATATGAAATGATGCCCACAGAGATTGTTATGGAAAGGAAGATGCCCTTGTGTGGATAATATTTATATGTATACCGCATTTGCATTGTGCATAACATTTAGGCATTTATATTAGGGCCCTCAGAGGCATTTACTGCTAGTCAGCCGTTTCTATCGACTGTTAGTGTTGTTGGCTGTTTCTATCGGTTGTTCCTATCACATACCTTTGTTAACTGTTTTTGTTTCAAATTATTGTGTATCTCTGAGATAATATTTCTTATGCCTGACATACTCGGTACATCAGTCGTACTGACGTCCCTTTTGTCGGGGGACGCTGCGTTTCATGCCCGCAGGTTCACGTAGGCAAGGCGACGATCCACGTTAGTAGGTTGCTGAATCGGTGGATTTTGGAGCACACCCCTTGTTTCGGAGTATCGGTTTAATCTCGGTACGATATATTTTTGCATGTACATATGGGTTTGGCGGGGCCCTGTCCCGACCTTTTGATGTCATGTACTCTCTTAGAAGCTTGTAGACAGGTTTCTTATATGTAGCAGTCTTGTATGGCCTTGTCGGCCTTGATATATATATTTAAGTTGGGCTTTCTGGTTAAGATTTTCCATAATTTTTTTTTTGGCTTAATCCGTATTTAATTATGAATAGGTGTTGACTGTATGGTTAGTGGTACCCGACAGGTAAGGTCCGGGTGCCCGTCGCGACCCTCCGGTTTGGGTCGTGACAACCTTACCTAGAATGGATATTGAGGTACCATGCTATCCCAGAGGAGCACTCTATTGACAAGAACAACACAGCAAAGACACAGATGTTGATACCCACACTTACCCCTGTTTCATGGACAACACTTGTGAGACTTTTAATTGCTGACTAGACATGATCAACACCCGCGGAAACTTGAAAATGCAGCAAATTAACACGTGATCAACTATGTTTATAGTTAGAAAGAACAAGCTAACGATGGTAACCCTGTGAAACGAACACTAGCTAGTTAATTACCTCAAGTGTTATTAGACAATTCGATAACAAAAAGCCCAGAACCAAAGGACTGCTGATGATTCAAGGATAAGTATTAGTGAAATCATAAGCCACCAAACTTGATATGAATGGACAAGGTACAGAATTATAGTTACAAGTTCCTACTACATCAATACATATAAAAATACTAAATAAAGATTGGCAATTGCCTGGGGATGTATTCCCTTCGAAGCTCTGAATATGGCATGCTTGAGAACTATCAAAAGCACTAAGCAGTTCATTTATTTCTGTTCTGAGAAATAAACGTCATATTCTTTTACTTTTACAAAAATTCCGTGACCTTACATCAAATCAATAGCAAGCCGAATAGGGAATCTGGTTGGACTGGTGATGAAGAATCAGTCATATTTGTTTACTACGCATAGACAATAGTTTTCAAAGACAGCAGTGAATAGCTGGGATTCATCATGATAATTATAACCACCAAAAAAATTAAAGTTTGGGCAAATTGAAACGGGAAAAAAGAGATGTGCCACAATGGACATATAAAGACGAGATTGGAAGTTTTTTGCAAAAAGAAACATTTTCGACACGGTATTGTGACTGTGATTCTGTGCTCTCAAACGCGAATTAAAACTTTAAACTGACAAAGATGCTGAAGTAGAATAGTAGAAGAGCCCATGGGGAACTTGAATGAAACGAGGTGAATGTATATTTATCTGATATTAGTGCTATTTTAAGGACAAAATTAGACACTAGTTCACAAGGAAGCTGCTAGGATTCATAAGATAAACTAATTCCCCTTCATGAGCCTCATCTTCCACTTGGTGGCATATGTGATCAAGCCTTTTCGAGAAGATATCTCTGAAAAAATAAAACAAAGTTGTACTTGGTGTATCAAGCTGGGATCATAATGACCTTAAAAACATTAACTATATTGAAGATTAGGCCCATTGAAAGAATGCTTTGTAACGCAGTCTTTAACGTCTCTTTTTGGGTTTCATCTTTAAAGTGTTCAAAATTCTATATCATGGATTGCAAAAGCTACTTCTTAATGTTGAAACAAGTTTGGTCTAATCTTGCTACACCTTGAAAAAATGACATCTAGAGAAGCATAAGTAGGAATTCAACATCATGGCGATTAAAGCTTCAAGCACTCAAGGATGTGGCTTAGTGGTCAATGAAGTGGATTAAGAACCATGAGATCTCAGGTTCAATAGCATAAAAACACTAGGTGATTTCTTCCCCTCTATCCAAGCCTTGATGAATAGAATTAATGGGTACCTGTGTTAGTGGGAGGTAGGAGGTACCCCGTGAATTAGTCGAGATACGCGCAAGCTAGCTCGAACACCACGGTTATTTAAAAGAAAAAAAAGCTTCAATATTAAACAAATAGGATCAGCGCTGCCTTAGGTACACCCTTCAACTAAGGTACACAACAATGGATATCTTGATGCAAAACCCAACAAAAACATCTACTGTCTATTATTAAGTACTCAAATACTCTTCAAACTTGAATTATTACTAATCCCATCACTAGGTCAGCAAAGATGACTATTATTTGTCCAAGTGTTCAAGCCTAAGAATTGTCAGGTTCATAGCACAAATCACTTCAATAGCAACAGAAAATTCCTCTTTTTATCCATAAGGTGACAGCATCATGACTTCACTTTAATATGAGCATATATCGCCAAACAAGTCCAAAAAAAAAGAATCATCATGGTAAAAAAGATGAACGATTACATAGAATGAATGTTGAGGTTCCATATTACCTTAAAGGAACGCTCGATTGACAAGGACAGCACAACAAATACACAGATGTGGACACCCATATTTGCCCCTGTTCATGGACAACCCGTATGAGTCGTTTAATTGCTGATGAGACACTAAAAGCCCCAACTACACTGGAATCTATTCTGTTCATATGGAAACTTCAATATACTGCAAACACATGGTCAACTATGTTTATAGCTCCTCATACTTCCAAAGAACAAGCTAAGGATGATGATAAACAACAAAAAGAACACTAGTTAGTTAAAAACCTCAAGTGGTATTTGATAATATGATACTTCGACAGAAAGCCCAGAAGAAAATGCCCTATCCTTTCAGATGATTCCAAGATATTAATGAATAACAAGCCACCAAACTTGATAACAGTGCACAAGGTTCAAAATTGCCACAAGCTTCTAAATATCCTACTGCATTAAATCTTATAAAAAATAAACTAATAAAGGACGATGATTGTGTGGTGATATAAGCCCTTTGAAGATAGCTTTGAATATGACATGCTTGAGAACCATCAACAGAACAGAGCAGGTCATCTATTTTCGATATACAAAAGAGAGGTGAAAATATCAAGTATCACACCATTGCATTGACAAATATCTCTTTATTGACTCACATTCACCCTTTAACATGCACCTTTATTTAATAAACGCAATATGCTTACATAGACAAATGGAGCACTCCACAAAAGACTTGAATTTAGAATTGACCCAACAGTTACATCTTCTAATCTACATACTAGTGCTTCTGTTGTACTATACATCTGTTTTTCCAAAATCTCTGTAAAAGTGACAAGCTTGGTGGAAAGCTCTTATCTTAGGAGGAAAAGCTAAGTATGCCTTAATAGTTTTGATATTGGTTGGTTAGAAGTTTCGTTAGTTTTATACGGACCAGGTTTTGATTTGAATTTGAAACTCTCCACTTCAAAAGTTCTTCCAAGTATTCAAATTTGTAATAAACTAATAAAAGCAACACATAAGCTATTAGTTAGACTTTATGAGGAAAGGTAAAATCTTTATGACAGAACAATCTAAGGCACGTGAACCCTTGTTGGCTTATTGTTGTTCTCCATCGCCTACTACACTAACTTAACCTTAACTCTGTAAATCTATTTCAGCATTTACTCTGAACCTTCCACCTTTTTTTTGAAACTGAAACACATGATCACATGATCCCATGGTCCCAACCTTCCACCTTTATAGACTTCCAAACTAAAAATAAAACGTTTCCATTATTAGCACTTCTCTACAAAGAAATTACTAGAAAAAAACTGTCAATTACCTCAGGTTACGATTAGTGTAAACCCCAGTCTCCAGATAAAAGTAGGACATGCTAAATAGCAACATCATAAGCCTATAAGCCATCTCAAGGATGCACGATTGGTTGGATACTATGTTAACAGTCACAAGGTCATTAAGAATTTAACTTAAAAATAGATGTTCTTAATTTCACAAAATTATCAGCTCTCTCTCTCTATCTTTCTCTTTCTCTGTCTCTCTCTCATGATTCATTCGGATCGATATGAGAGTCCAACTACATTGCCAGAGTCCATGTTGTATATTTGAAAGAGGTTGACCTCCATGCTTCTCTCTTCTCTCTCTAAGAAATTTCAAACTGAAATCCAACTGAAAGATAAAGTTCTTGATAGTGAATATACTTATACATATTCACCGTTTATTTTGTAATATTCTGTAATTAATATTTTAGTGTAATTATGTAAAATAGAGATTCTTATTCCATTAGGACTACAATTGTATACACTATATATATTGTATTAATGAACGGACTCCACTCAAGGAGATTTACACTATTCTACATGATATCAAGAGCCAAAAATTCCTAACCCTATTCCCCCCCCCCTTCTTCCTTCTCTTTCGACGCCAAACCCTACCGGAAACAGTCGATATACACACTGTATAGGGTTGATATACAGGGCCTGCCACCATATACTGCTCGTATACAATGACATACATCATCTCTAAAGCCGTATACAAATGATATACCCTCCCGCCATCATATACTACCCGTATACAGCGATATACAACACCCATTAGCCGATATACACCTTGTATACGGCTGATATACCCTCTCTTCCATCATATACTACCCGCATACAACCGGTATACCTCTGGTATACTATTGATATGCAACCTTCTTACCTTCTCTTTTTCTCCAGCAGGCCGTATACCCCTGGTATACAGCAGATATATAACAGTTTTACACCCTTTTTATTTCCCTATCTCTCCAGCAGGTCGTATACCCCTGGTATACAACTAATATACAACAGTTCTACACCTTTTTATTTCTCTACCAAATTTTGGATACCCTCATGGTGTCACCCGCGACCCACATATCTTCTTTCGCTTCCTCTTCCTCAACACCCGATGTCACAAATCCTCCTCGTGGAAATCGAGCCAACATTACAAGCGGCCCACTACCTTGGACATTATACGGTAACTGGGCCTCACCTTCCGGTTCTAGTGGCCCAGCAGTTTTAGTGGGCTCAGTCGAGGCCCAGCATCTTGGGAGCCCATCCAGTGGCTCGCCATATAGGCCCAAGCCATCAGGCCCATTACACATCAGCCCAACAGTCGACGAAAGTCCTTACCCTAACGACCTTGGGCCAGGATTTCGGTTCTTTCTATATTCAGTAGCCCGATGATGCATGGTATATGAATACGGGTGTCACGTCTCACCTCACCAATAATTCTGGTAATCTTCTTCGAATGCGCAACTTAAATACTCCTCAATCTATTATGGTCGAAAATGGTCATCGCATTTCAATTCAAGGGTCTGGCCACACACTAACTCCACCACCGCAACCCCACTACTCCATTAAACACGTCCTATATGCTCCTAACATTATCAAGAACCTAATCTCTGTTAGAAAATTTGTCACTGATAATTTTGTATCTATTGATTTCGACCCGTTTGGTTTTTCTGTAAAAGACCTACGTACAGGGAAACATTTCTTACGAGATGCAATAGTGTGGGGGACCTCTATCCTTTTCTATCTGCGTCAGCTGCCAGTGTCAATCCTCCCACATCTCTAGTTGACATCTCCTCCTCAACGTGGCATAGTAGACTTGGACATCCCGGAGCTCATATTTTTTATTTCCTTAAAAACCGTAATTTAATTAAATATAATAAAGGGAACCTTGCCAAAAATTGTTATTCTTGACATCTAGGAAAGCATGTTAGACTTCCATTTATGTCATCGTCGATTATTACTTTTTCTCCCTTTGATATTATTCATGCAGATTTATGGGCATCTCCTATTACTAGCACATTGGGTCATAAATATTATTTAATACTCTTGGATGATTTTTCTCTCTTCATGTGGGTCTATCCGCTCCACTTTAAATCTCATGTCTACTCCAAATTTTTGGAATTTCGTACGTATGTTAAAACACAATTTGAAAAAGAAATAAAAAATATTTCAATGTAACAATGGTCGTGAGTTTAACAATTCTCTCTTTCTTAAATTTTGTGCGGCTAATGGCATGATTTTCTGTTTCTCCTGCCTCCATACTTCCCCTGAAAATGGTAAAGCCGGACAAATTCTCCGCACCATTAACAATATGATTCGTACCTTAATTTTTCATGCCTCTCTTCCCCCCCCCCCCCAACTTTTGGGTATATGCATTAAAAATGACAGAATATCTTCTTAACATACTACCTACACATACATTCCAAAATAGGATCCCTACCGAGTTCCTATTTCGTTGAATCCCTACCTATGATCATCTTCGAATTTTCGGTTGTCTCTGCTACCCGAATATTGCCTCTACCGTCCCTTACAAATTAGCATTCCGTGTCTTCTTGGGGTTTCCGTCAAACCATAGGGGGTACATATGCTATAACGTGTCCACATGTAAAATCATAGTCTCACGTCATGTCACATTTAGGGAGAACGTATTTCCCTTTGCCAATATCCACCAACTCTGACCCACTGATTACGGATTCCTTGATGACTCGGACACCTCACCTCTAGTCCAAAATGCACTACAATATCCGCAACCTCCGACCGTACCGCCACCACCACCACCCAATCCAGCAACCCCACACGTCCCGTCATACCACGTCCCTGCCCCAACCTCCCCGTCGACTCGTGCCCCAGCCACACCCATCTAATCGACCAGTGCCCCCATCCCAACCACACTGCCTCCCGAAACTCCCACCCTACTGCCCCTTCCTCCCGTCGGTTCACCCGTCACATTGCCTCACCCCACTGCTCCGCTACCCTCTCCATCGCCCTATCAGTCCCCTCCCAACCAAACTACCTCGACACCAAGCCAGTCACCACCCCGTCCCACTGCCCAAACAGTGCCCATCCCATCGCATCGAATGAAAACCTGTGCATAGCACATGATTTTCAAACCAGAAGTTCACTTTAGCATGTTCACCCAAACTATCTCACCTATTCATAAAAACCAAAAATTAGTCATACTTGACCCAAATTGGAATGCGGTCATGCGTGAGGAGTTTAATGCGTTGGCTAATCAGAACACTTGGGATCTTGTCCCAAAACCAGAAGGGGTGAATGTGATTCGGTGTATATGGCTCTATCGTCACAAATTCAGAGATAGTGGTGAGCTTGAACGCCATAAGGCAAGAATTGTGGCCAATGGTACTGGTCAGCAGGAGGGGGTTGATTGTGGTGAGACTTTTAGTCTGGTGGTCAAACCAGCCACCATTCGCACAGTGTTGAGCAGAGCTATGGGGAAGAATTGGCTTATTCACCAGCTTGATGTCAAAAATGCTTTCTTATATGGAAATTTGAAAGAAATCGTTTATATGCATCAACCGCCTGACTTTGTGCATCCGGAGGTTCCTCATTATGTATGTCGTCTTTGTAAGTCATTATATGATTTGAAACAAGCCCCTAGGGCTTGGTATGAGAGGCTTCCTACATACATCATACAGATTGGGTTCGTGCAGCAAGAGTGATCATTGACTTTTTATTTTTCATCGAGGTACTGACACGACTTATATTCTTTTATATGTGGATGATATTGTTTTGACAACTTATTCTGATACACTGAAACACGAGATCATTGTTCTGCTCAAGTCCGAAATTTCTATGCCAGATTTGGGTAAGTTGAGTTATTTTTTGGGGATATCAGTGACCATATCTGCACATGCAATGTTCTTGTGTCAGCGTAAGTATGCAGATGAGATTGTCTACAGGGCTAAAATGGAAAATTGCAAGATCATGCCCACTCCTGTCGACTAAAAGTCAAAACTCAGTTCAGATGACGGGGATCCGATCAGCGATCCCTCTTTTTTAGGAGTCTCGCAGGTGTTCTTCAGTATCTCACCTTCACTCGGCCCGGTATTCCATATGCAGTTCAACAGGTGTGTTTGTTCATGCACGTTCCTAGGAATCCTCACTTTACAGCTCTTAAGTGTATCATTAGGTACGTTAAGGGCACTCTTGACTATGGACTACATCTATATCCCTCCGCATCGACTAGGTTGCTCTCTTACAAAGACAATGATTGGGCAGGATGTCCGAACACCCGCCGCTCTACGTCCGGATATTGTGTATTTCTGGAGGATAATATTATTTCGTGGTCTGCCAAGCGGCAAGCCACGCTTTCCCGTTGTCGTGCCCGTTTTTCGACCCTCTACGGGTCAAAGCGGAGCACAACGTATTCGGTGATTCCTGGGTAAAAGGGTTGAGGAGTCGCCACCTAATTATTTTTACGGTGAATTAGGACACCTAAATATTAAACTAAATGCTGTAATGTAACTCCAGTTTTAAGGTCTGCGAAACTAATGAGATTCTAGGTAAGGGTTCTTTATTATCCTAAAGGGAAGGGGTTAGGCATCCTTTAAGATCCGCTAACTTGCGGTTATCCGGTCAAACTCAGGTTAATTATTACTTGGAAAAATGCATGTTTTATAAGTATAATAGATTTAAAGATGTTTGCAAATAATTAGTAAATGATGCATTTTAAAAAGAAAGATACATGTAAAGTTTGAAAAAATATATATTTGTAACAATAAATTATTTATAATGCCAAAGAAGTAAAATTTTGGGAATCATTGAATTGTAAATTGACAAAAGATAAACTTATTCGATATGATTAATAAAGCGAATAAAAGACGACCAAAGTTGTTTTGGAATTTTAAAAAAAATGCATGACGAGCCTAAAAATAAATAAACTAGCGAAAGATTTCTA
Organism: Anisodus acutangulus; assembly: GCA_029783415.1. NCBI lineage: Eukaryota > Viridiplantae > Streptophyta > Magnoliopsida > Solanales > Solanaceae > Anisodus > Anisodus acutangulus. Next base: position 35,681,934 of record CM056497.1, read on the forward strand.
AGTTTGTATTTAACCGAGCCTACAAATAAATAAGCTAGCGACGGGTTTCAAATCTTAAACTACCCTATGAATTAATTTTAAATTTGCCTATTCTAAGCATTTCAATAGTTACATAAGTGCGATAAATAATATCACAATACAGAGCGGGGTAAAAGCTAAATTAAAAGAAAGTAAATAAAATAAATAAACTCCGAGGATCATCTGACTTTATTTTACTTTATTCCCTGCAAGCTGTCAAGAACAAACGATTAGAGATAATTAAATACAAATTACTTCGGATCCGTATCCAAAACAGTGAATGTTTTGGTCACGGAGGGCTCAGACTTAAATTTTGAAAAGACCATTCCAATCACGTCGTGGCTGCAAACGTATGACTCGGTAGTTATTTCGATTGTCTCGCCTACTAAACATGTTGGTCTCTCAGATGAAAAGAAAAGATCATTATAATCACGTCGTGGCTGCGAACATATAACTTGTTGGTTATTTTAATCGCCCCGCCTACTAAACATGTTGATCCCTCGGATGAAATAAAAAGGTTTAAGCCTCATCCTTGCCCAGAAGTTATATTTCCGTCTTTACAACTGTGGTGGCCTCAAAATCGATGGATATTTTTCATCGGCCAGTGTAGTATCGTGTTCAAATCAGCGAAATTAAATTAAAGCAGGAAGCAGTGAAGAGTGAGCAGTAAGCAGTGAACAGTAAATAGTAAGCAGTAAGCAAAAAAAATGAGGCAATTCCCGAGAAGACGGGATGTTTAGTAAAAACAGTAAAACAAAGAAATATCCGCGTGCCTGATGTTTAACTCGATGAAACAGAAAAGAGAAACGAAAGAAGTAAATAAAGGCAGATGAAATAGTGAGTTAATTATGAAAACAGACCCGAATGAACAGGGACCCGAATGAAACAGTGAGTTAATTCTGAAAAACAGACCCGGAACAGTGAACGGTGACCCGAATGAAATCAGAAATTCAGATTTTTAGATAACCAGCAAAAGATATGAAAAAATGCCATAATCTGGAAATATACCAAAATCGGGTCGACCCGACCCGAATCAAATGCCAACCCGAATCAGATTTTCTTTTTATTTTTCAGATAACCAATATACAAGATATGAAATGCAAGAGATTAGGAAAATCCAAATCGGGTCGACCTGACCCGGATCAGTGACCCGACCCGAATCATGTGTTCAACCCGGAATCTACTAATTTCATCAATTTCAGATAGCCAATAATAACAACAGCAACAATGCAAGAAATTTGGAAAATCCAAACCGGGTCGACCCGACCCGGGTCAGTGACCCGACATCAAATAATTCCTTCAATTTCAGATAACTAATAATAACAAAAATATGAAATGCAGGAATTCTGAAATATTACCCAAACCGGGTCGACCCGACCCGGGTCAGTGACCCGACCCGAATCAGATACTCAACCCGAAATCAAGTATTTTCACCAATCTCAGATAACCAACATACAAGATATGAAATGCAAGAATTCTGGAAATATATACCCAAACCGGGTCGACCCGACCCGGGTCAGTGACCCGACCCGAACATACCCGAATCGGAGATGCAAAAACAGTGGAGGACAAACCTTTTCGGACTTAATTCTTGAACAACAAGGGAGGAAAAATGTTTGAAATCAAGAACCCAACCAAAAATATTTTATATCCCAATCGGACCTCCGAAAAATCTTTCGGTTTTCTTTCTTTTTCTCCCCCCTTTCCTTTTTCCCCTTTGAAGAACACAAGGGGTTTTTATAGTCCCATTTCCCCCTAAAACCGAGCTTAAATTCAAAAATAAAGGGCCCAAAAATAATGATTTTGGAACGGGTTTTTAGGGGTATGGGTCGCGGTGAGAGGTGATGGGTTGGTGGTGTCAGGCGGCGGTGTTGGCGAATGGTGGTGTCAGGTGTAGGGTGCGGCGACGTAGGGGTAGGGGTGTAGGGTGGCGGCGAGTTGAAGGTTTTTTAGGTTTAGGTTTTTATTTTTTATTTTTGGGGTTTGTTTTGGTTTAAAGGGGTAAGGGGAATGGGTCGGGTGAGTCGTGTTGGGGGTTTCAGGTGGGCCGACGGGTGAGGGTGAATTGGGTTTGGTCGATTGGGCCTTGGGGGGAATTAAAGGGAAAAGGGGTGTTGGGCTTTGGAGTTTTGGGTTGTGGGAATTGGGAAATAAAGGGGAAGGGAATAAGGGGAATGGGTTTGGGCTTGTGGGTCGGCCTGGTATGGGCTTCGGTTGGGGCTTGGAAATTGTTTTGGATTGAGTTTTGGTTAGGTTTTGTTTGGGGTAGAAATTGTTTTGGGTTGAAAAAATAAAAAATGGGTTATGGAATTGTTTTGGGTTTAAAAAAATATAAAAGGGTTTAACATTAAAAATACTATTTTGTTTTGTAAAAGATGTGAATTATTTAAAATAACATAACGATGCGATAATAAATAAAATATTTGTGAAATACTTAAATAAAAAATGGAAATGCGATGCAATTTTGCGAGAATAAAATAACATAGAATTTTCGGATAAAACTTATGATTATGATAAAAATACAAATGATAGTAAAAAATGCGAATAATGATAATAATAAGAGAATAATAATTTATATATATATATATATATATATATATATATATATATATATATATATATATTAAAATTGGTTTTTTGAGGTATCCGAAAGTATTTAAAATTGTGAATAAATAGGGAAAAGACGGGACAAAATTGAGTGTCAACAGATGCCCCTCTTTGGCGGGAAACGATGAAAGAATTTTCGGGCAAAGAAGTTGACCGAGTAGCCAATTTTGTTCTGATCATCGGGACTCGAAGGAAGATTAGGGATGTATGGTAGAAACAGAATTTCGAGGGAGAAGATATTGAAAGAGTTGGTGCAGCTTCAAGAAATATTGCCCCAGTGTCGAATTATGATGACAATGGTCGCAGATGTGACAAAACTATTGGAAAAGAGCGGATCGACGTTCGAAGTAGGTCGTTGACCAATTTACCTCGTTTCGCCGTAAGAGATAGTTCCACGTTGTGATAAAGTTCCTGCAAAAAAAAACTCCTGCAAACTAAAGCTTAAGATAAAATTAGTGTATAACTGCTGGGAAAAATTGTAGAGAATATAACTTGGAAATACCCGCATTAGGAGGTGGGCGCCTGACTGAAATTAAAATACCCGCATTATAAGGTGGGCGCCTGACTGAAATTAAAATACTCGTATTATGAGGCGGGTGTTGTGTTGAAGACGTTGTTGTAATGTTGTTGATGTCGCTGCAATGATGTAAAAGATAGTTGTGATGCCGTAACGTCGAGGACGTTGTTGTAATGCTGTAGAAAAAGTAACTGTTGTGCTGAAGACGTCGTTGTAACGCTGTTGACGTCGTTGTAATGCTGTTTTGCTGTAAAAGATAATTGTTGTGTTGAAGACGTCGTTGTAATGCTGTAAAAGATAATTGTTCTGCTGAAGACGCCGTTGTATTACTGTTGACGTCGTTGTAATGATGTTCATGACGTCGTTGTAATGATGTTCATGACGTCGTTGTATGGACATGTTGCGTTGAAGACATCATTGTGATGTTGTTGTTGCAAGAATGTAATGTTGTTGATGACATCGTTGTATGGACGTGTTGTGTCGAAGACGTCGTCATATAGTCGTGTTGTGTAGACATAATGCTGATGACATTGATGTAATGCGATCTGCTGTAAGATGTAGCTGTTGTGCTGTCATAACGCTGATGACGTTGTTGTAATGTTGTTTGCTGTAAGAGATAGCTGTTGCGCTGAAGACGTCGTTGACGTTGTTGTAATGCTGTTTGTTGTAAGAGATAGCTGCTGCGCCGAAGACGTCATTGTAATGTTGTTGACGTCGTTGAGATGCTGTAAAAGATAGTTGATGTGTTGTCGTAAAAGATAGCTGATGCGCTGAAGACATCATTGTAATGCTGTTGACGTCGTTGAGATGCGGTAAAAGATAGTTGTTGCGTTGCCGTAAAAGATAGTTGATGCGCTGAAGACGTCATTGTAATGCTGTTGACGTCGTTGAGATGCTGTAAAAGATAGTTGTTGTGTTGCCGTAAAAGATAGTTGCTGCGCTGAAGACGTCATTGTAATGCTGTTGACGTCGTTGAGACGCCGTAAACGATAGTTGTTGTGTTGCCGTAAAAGATAGCTGTTGCGTTGAAGACGTCATTGTAATGCCGTTGACGTCGTTGAGATACGGTAAAAGATTGTTATTGCGTTGCCGTAAAAGATAGTTGCTGCGATGAATACGTCATTGTAATGTTGTTGACGTCGTTGAGATGCTATAAAAGATAGTTGATGTGCTGAAGACGTCATTGTAATGTTGTTGACGTCGTTGAGACGCCGTAAAAAATAGTCGTGACGTCCTTGCCGTCAATTTGCTGTAATATGGTTCCACGTTGTGCTGAATCTTCTGTTGATTCAAACTCCTGTGGATCGTGAATTGAAATGTCACCCAGACGAAAATATGATGCGACATCCTTGTCGTCGTTTGATGTAAATGACGTTCTTGCCGTCAGTTTGCTGTAATAGATGGTTCCACTTCAGTTTGTTGTGTTTAAGCTCCCTGTGATTTGAAATAACATCATTGTGCAGACACAATGGTTGGGTCTCTGTAGGTCAAGACGATGTCTTTGTATAGACGCAAAATAGGAGCGTGATCCTTGCGGTGAGCTGTCATGCAGAAATTCTTTGTGAAGTTGATCATAAGTGATGTGGCTTCCCTGCTTCTTTCAACCTGAAGAACCTGTACTCAAAGAAAAATTTGTGAGTTCGGGGGAGGGACAGTTGATTCGCGTTGACTTTGTAGCTTCTGCTCTTGATAGTTGCATGTCCCGCTGATTCGGACATGTAGCCCCTGTCTGGTTCCCAGTCTCGGCTAACCGTTAATGAAAACATTTGTTGAAAATAATTTGTTTATAAGAAAGTATGCATATTAGTAAAAGTTTTTGTCGAATTCTAATGAAAATATTTGTTGAAAATAATTTGCTTATAAGAAAGTATGCATATATATAAATGTCTGTCGAGCAGTGACATGCGGTGAAACAAAACAAACGTCTTAACCAAAATCTTTCTTCTGGCTGAAGACTTAGTTTGATGATGCTTTTCCATGTTTATCGGTGTCTTCTTGCGGTGATCTCTTAAAAAAAATGCCCCAGTTTTTGATATGTGAGGATGTTGAACTTTCAACTGGACCAGGCCGAGTCTTGTGTGGGTTGCTTGCCTGTCCTATCAGGGTGATCAGATGGGTGCATTTTGTCATATGTGAGATAAAGTAAAAAAAAAAAAATTCCTAATGGTGGGACCGAAGCCAATTTAGGCCGCCTACGTATCCCCATGATGGAATCAGGTCATAACGTAGTTCATTATAAGCATAGAGGATTGTAAGGCTTTTTCTAAAATGGGACCGAAGCCGATGTGGCCGCCTACGTATCCCGCCAAGGGAATCAGGTCATAACGTAGTTCATGTCAAGAAAAAATGCAATTTTTCAGGAAACTTCTGTCTTAAAGAGATGAAACCCTATGTGGGTTTTATGCGTGTCCCGCCGAGGGAGCGCAACTTTTACAACATAGAAAAAAGTATTACATAGAGTAAAGTGGCCTCGGACAAACTGGGTCCATCTGCTTTTCATCAATCAGTCTCTTTGTACATGATTCTGTATCCACTTGGCTTCGAAAGATATATCGTTGCCCCAGAAGAAAATGCTCGTACCAATGATTTGTAATTATCAACCATCTTGATGTTTCATCCAAACCTGGCTTTGGCTATGCCCCAGTTCTTCCGGTTGTGAGTCTTCCTTATATTCTTCGAAGTCTTGCTTGCTTGTTTCAAATGTGTCACACATTATCGACAGATTAGTTTGCATGATGAAAAAGAAAAGAAAATTATTAAACAAAACAGATTTTAAAATAGCAAAAGCAATGCAGATTTGTCTTTTTAAGCTTTCAAAAGGTGGAGGCAAAACACATTAAATGCATAAATGTGGTTCAAGCCTCAATCTGAACCGCATTGTTTCATTAAACATTAACGAAATTAACTAATTTCCGGGAGTAACAAGGTCGGGGCACAGGTCCAATCTTCCCAAAACACCTCCTTGCTCTGCATCCCAAATGGTTGAGTCTTTAGCGTAATCATCGAGAATCACATTGCATCCTGCTTCTTCTTCAACAATGAAAAAACTTTTGAATCCCCCACTGAGGTTGGCTGCATTGTCCTCATTTGATTCCTGAGTGGTGCATGCTTTGACGAATGACTGACTCAGAGGTGGAACAGACTTTGGTAAAGGAACATCTCTCTTTCTTCGGAGATTGGTTGACAAGACTTTTTCAGGAAAAGATGGTGCCATGATCCGCGGCTTTAGAGGAAGTACCTCTACTCCAAACGGTGCCCTCACTTGGACTGTAATCACAGGGGTGATAAAGGCCGATGATTCAACCATTTCCTCTCTCTGGACTGGCGCAATGGTCCCTTCCAAGTTGTGTTCTTCATCAACAGTAATCATGTTTACATTGGCATCGTCATGATTTGGCGAACGATTATTGTTTTCATTAGAGGAAGGTCCTTTCAGTTGGATAACTCCTTCTTTGATTAATGCCTCGATTTTGTTTCTGAGGGCGTAGCAATTTTCAGTGTCGTGCCCAGGGATTCCCGAGTGGTATGCACAATGCTTAACCTCATCGTGCCATTTGGGAACAGGATTGGGGACATTTCCTGGGATGGGCTGGAGTATTCCTGCGGTTTTCAGTCTTTCATATAACTGGGCTCGAGGTTCGGCTAAAGGTGTATAGGTTTTGGCTGGCTTTCTTTCGTATTTTGCGCGGGGTCTGGGTGCATTTGGTGCATGGACTTGTGGATGAGGTAAGTATGCGGGCTGATATTGTGGGGGATTCGGATAGGCAGGCGCTCGAGGCAGGCTATATATTGGATGGGTATGGTAGACATGGTAGGGAGCAGGTGAGTATTGATAATAAGGTTGAGGGCTTTGGGCGTATGGGCTATAATAGAAAAGTTGAGAACTTTGGTTGTTTTGATTGTAGTAGGAAGGCTGGGATGATGGTATTTGGTAGGCTGACATTTGATTTGGCCTATGTTTCTGAACTGTCATGACAGAGGATACTCCGTCTCTCTTCCTCTTTACTGCTCCCTCAAATGAGTCCGACTGAATTGTCTCACTCGTTGCTTGCGATGCTACAAAGTTTGTAATTCTTCCAGTTCTGATTCCCTCTTCTATGAAATCTCTCATCCTTATAACTTCAGAGAAACTTCGTCCTATGACGCTTATCATTCTCTCATAGTATGTTGCATCTTTCAATATTTGTACAAAGAGAGTGGTCATCTCACTTTCTGCTATCGGAGGTTGAACTTTTGCTGCTTCTGCCCTCCACTTCATGGCATATTCTCTGAAGGTCTCTGTGGACTTCTTTTCCAACTTCATCAAATAAAATCTATCCAAGACTGTGTCGGTGTTAAATCTGAACCTATCCACGAAATCCTGTGCCATTGTGCCTCAGTGTCACGACCCGACCCGACCCGACGGGCCGCGACTAACCGCCCTAATAACGTCATTATACTAACTTGTCACATATAATCCAACTAATCACTTAATGAGTCTGAAATCCGGCAGCATAACGCCGCAATAACAACATATGCCAGGGTAGGCAAGCCGACAAGGCTGCCTTTACCCCCGAATATACCTGTCTCCTGAGGAGACACAACTAGCCAACACAATATAACAGACAAGCCGACAAGGCTGCCAACAGATAATATAACAGGCAAGCCGACAAGGCTGCCAACAGATGCTAACGTATATACATGGAAACACCCCAACCCAGAATACAATGATATGGCTGACCAAAACAGAGTTATAACCCTTACATAAGTACAACCCACCACCGTCTACGCACTCTATAAGAAGAATAACGACATATGACGGGACAGGCCCCGTCGTTCCCTAAATACGAACATAATTCTAAAAGGAGGTTCGGTACCAAAATGACAAAGCCCTGGATCAAAGGAGCTTTCCAACCTGCTGAGTAGGAACCTAGGCCTGAGGTTCACCAAACTGAGAGCATGTACCTGCGGGCATGAAACGCAGCCCCCCGAGGAAAGGGGGGTCAGTACGAAATAATGTACTGAGCATGTAAAACATGAAGCTGTAAAATAAATCATAAGTAGCCAACAGAAACATGATATCAGTATAAAATCAGGATCCAAATCCAATTGTGTCATAAACCATAAAAGTCAGTTGTGCCTTATAAAGATGAGAGTCAAGGCAAGAAAACATGAATGCCTGTCCATATACATATATATACCTGTAACGTAACCCGGCCCACTAGTACGGGACTCGGTGGAATCATATCATAACCCGGCCCATGCTGGGACTCGGTAAATCATCTCTCATCTATGGATCCATCCTACGTAACCCGGCCCTCTAGTGAGGATCTCGGTGAACAATGCAAGGCTGTGCACGAGTCGTAACCCGGCCCGGGACTCGGTGAGGTGAAGTAGTAACACTTAGCACGAGTAGATATCGTGAGTAACCATATGCAAGTAAAAATTATCATCTGACTCTCAATAAAATCATTGTAATAATGTCATAATAAACTCTTTGCTGAAAAATCATAGGCACTTTTCATAACAATCCTCATTAGGAATTAAATCAGATAAGAATTAAGTACGTCCACTGCACTTTCATTAAATCATGCCAAAAAGAAAGAAGTAAGATGTTCACATACCTCTTAGACGAACTAATCAACTCTATATTAGAGTACGTCTCGATTTAGAACTTCAACCTATAATAATGGTAATACGTTCGTCAATTCTATGATGGCTAGCATACTTTATATCGAATAACGACTTCTTATTTTATAAAAATTCGGGCAGCACTTCCCCTGTTTATACATGTTTCCACAACTTCCAAACGAGGCTAATAACATCAATAAACAAGCACCAATTAAGGGCACAACCAAGACAACAATAAAGGGAATTACACACCCACTTCTCATGTAAATTTAGCCTCTTAATCCACCTTAAAACAGCCCACAAAACAGCCCATGTTCCAACAACAACGAGGGTAGAATGTGAAGCATTTCTATGCCTTTCCACACCCTTATTCCTTTAGGACTTACCTTAGAAATTACCACACTTAAACATGCATAATGGTGACTAAATTTTCAGAATTATAACACCACAAAACGGCCCCTAAAACAGTCCATATACATCACAACATGTCCAACAATTTCATGCAAGTTCTTGGCCACAACATGTCACAATTCCATAACTCTTATCTTAATTCCTATAATCCAATTTCGAATTTTAATACTTTCATATAACTAATTCTAGGGGTGAGCGGGTCCGGGTACCCTAACATTTTTTAACTACCCGGACCCTACCCGGTAAAAGATCGGTTCCTAAATTTACTACCCGGAACCTACCCGTAGCAATCATTACCCGGAACCTACCTTGACTCACAGGTCCTGTAGGTTCCTGCACTCAGAAATAAAAACACAAATTAAGCAACAATTTTTAAGCCTATGAGAATAAAAAAGAGTTCTAAAATAATTTCATCAAGTAGTTTTTTAGCCTGCAATCGGAGTTTTTAGTACCCTTATAAGAAATTTTAGAAAACTTATTCATTGTAGAAAAGCTAATTCTATAACCAAAACCTAAAATTGCAAGCCAAATTTGACACTCAATTAATTAAACGTGTTGATTTCAAAATAAATTTGAAAATATCTGAATTAAACTTATTTTTGCGTTCATAAGCTCTTCGATACAAAAGAAAAGCTTTATTATACTAGTAAATCCCTAAATTTCATCTTCACAACTACAACAATATACATAAATTTTAAAAATAGATTTACATTTCAAATAAAAAAGTAATACAAATTGAAGATGAGTATCGCCTGAAATAGAACAGAAGCATATGATATTAAAAAGAAATTGAAGAGTTAGATATGAACCCATATGCATTTTAGGAATGACGTGAACACAACCAAGGGAGAGAAAGAGGCAAAGGTGAAGCTTCAATGACGACAACGATGAAAGTACCTGAGAGAAAGCTTCAACAACGACGACGATGAAGCTCGGTGGTGTAGCTAAAACGCCATTGTTATTGAGAGAGTTTTGAGTGTTTTCTCTTAGGGCACAAAGAGCATTCTAGAATAAAGGGGTGAAAAAACTAAAATATTTACGTCTTGGGTGGGGAAAATCAATGTGTAGGCGTGCAACAAACAATTTTGGAGAAAGTTAAAAGTGGTCCAAATGTTTCTAAAAAAAGTAAAAATATTTAATATTTTATAGGTTCCGGGTATCGGTTCCGGGTCCGGGTACCCTGTCTCTATTTGCCGGAACCGGAACCGGACCCGACATTGATCGGTTCCTAATTTTACTACCCGGACCCTACCCGTTATTATAATATATCTACCCGGAACCTACCCGTTAGTGTCGGTTCCGGTCGGGTATCTGGGTACCCTGTACCCGTGCTCACCCCTAACTAATTCCAACTAAATCTCCAAGTTTCCTTTCAATTTCATCATGCAATTAGTGATAATAACACAACAATAACCAACGAATCCAACAACACCAAAATCTGTCCCAAATTGGCAACTAGCCCAAAATGGTCACATGCAATGCTTAAATTCCAATTCTTCCTTAACACAAATTCATTACCTTAATTCTAACAACATGCATTCCAATTATATCATAGAAAGAAGAATTTTTATACCTCAAATTCGTCAAAACAGTCCGCAATTTTCTGCCACTGTTTTCCGAAATCCCCACTGCTTTGTAATTTTTCTCCTCCTTTTGCCCACTTCTTCAACTCCAATTTACATGCAAGTGTTCTAGAATGTTAAGCCATCATCCCTACACGGTGTTCTTCCAAAATTTCATCCCAAAATTTCGAAAATTCCTGGCAGATTTCCGCCCAAGCAAAGGGTCGCTTTGCCACTGCTTTTACTGCTTTTTGTGTTGTTTTGCTTCTAATTTTTGGTGAAAAATGTAGTCTAGGAAGAGAAGATAACAACCTTAATTTTGGTTATGGGTGGAGGGTGATTTTCGGATTTGTTTGGAGGAGAGAATGAGAGGAGAGTTTGGTTTTTGTTTAAGTGTAGGAAGAAGATGAAGAGGTAATGTAGGTTTATTAAAAAAATCTGATTTCCTTTTTACACTTTGGCCCCCAAGTTCTTCAATTAATAAATCTCAAACCCACTTCTTTTAATTCCCGAGAATTTCATAAGCCTCGTATCCTCAATGTCATAATTTTATAATACAATACTATTCCATAACGGGAATATACAATTATTGCTATAAGTATCCAACGTCACCCTTATTGTGACCAACATCTTTCCGAATCACATCCTCTTGTATAGTAATTTCCGGATTAGCATATATAAATATACTCTATATCCAAGATTCGAATCTTACCTCCTTAATTACGCCCTCTAATTATAGTCTTAAAATTACGAGGTGTAACATTCTTCCCCCCTTAGAAACATTCGTCCTCGAATGTTCATACTATTGGGCACATCTTATACAAATTCATTCAAGCATTCACAACAACACCAAAATTTGCATAATAAGTCATCTTAACCTCTCTGATACACGTTTCTGCCAACAAATATCGACTTACAAACAACTCAACTCTTGCCATTATCTAACAAAAGGACTCAAATAAACAAGGAAACAACCTACGTCCTAGCTTATTCGTAATTTTCTAAAAGTGAAGTATACTAAAACTAAGGCTAAGTAGAGTCATTATTCCCGCAGTACCACATTATGTACATATATACAAGAACTTTAAGCATAATCTATACCTTAATCTTAAACTTGAGAACATATATCATCTTCACAACCAATGACTAATCCCCATTTTATATATTCAGATTCCTGGTCCTATTTTAACCAGTAGTTAAGTACTTAAATGAATGTTTTAACTCAAAATCAGCAGTTTCAACTAAGCACATAAGGATCAGGGAAGACATAACTTCAAAATGGTGTAATAGCAGAGACTAAAATATATATTTTTTTTTTCCGAGTTCCCAAAAGCCTAATATCCTCTACCTGGATCAAGATGCAAGCGTTCTATATAATAGAATCCAAATATACATAATAGAGGCGTTGTTTGATCATGCAGGGTACTAAGGGAAAACACACAAGCTACCCTAATGATGACATACATATGAACATGCCCAAGACACCAACATGGCATAGACACTAGTTACCTAGTTTGAACCATAAACAAGGGATCACAAGGCAGGTGTAAATAAGTGACATATGCATACAGACTACCTTAGACCGTCCCAACCACACATATATATTTAGGAACACAAGAGATTCTAAATGAATATCCAATCCATCATTACCATGCCTATGATCAGGTACTAAGGCTAAACAAGTCTTAAAGTTTATATTAGACCTACATCAAGCCTAAATCAGAACAAGTGAACACATAATAGGCATATAATGAGCTAAGTTTTTCCTGTCCAGATATTAATCACTATCTCTCTAATAATTCAAATAGCAAGTGTTATCCATATCGTGTTATTTGAGCCTAACATATACTTAATACCCATATTAAGAATAATTTTAAACAATGAGCATAAATTGGAAGCTTAAGTTAATCAAATCAGGTTACTCAATGTCTCATTTTTAACAATGATTAGCAAGACTTTATCTATTACAAGTCGACACCATATTGAACTTACTAATCCAAAACTTACAGATATATCCAAATCATATTAACATTAATTAGGCATGCTTAGGCATATCTTCTAACATACCCCTAAATCAGTAAAGCAGGCTCGGAATTTAGGTAATATTCATAATTCCCAATCATCACATAGGCTACCCTTTATCAATTCCCATCATAAATAACATCATGTAACCTCAACCATATCAACCCACTTAACCCATTCTCTTCTAGTTTTAAATTATCATATCAGACGATATAAGACAAGTTTTGTTAAATAGGACAACTAATCTTGTTCTTAGTTAGTGGCGCTTGTTTTAGGTAGATAATATGACCAAACGACTTACAGATAGCCAAATGAGTTTCCAAAATAATATATTGGTCATCACATTAATTTAGATAACTCATACATGCTAAACCCAACTTCAATCCAACCTGCCAATCCATTAAATCAAATCTAGGCGTTTCATATATCATTAATATCTTTAAATTAGCAATATTAAGCATTAAATTAACTAGGTAGCCCATACACGACTAGACAAATCTAAAATTAACATGTTTCGTTCTATTTCAATTGTACAGATTATTCTAAATCAGCATGGAACATTTACACTCTTTCGCTGATATCTACTACTACTTTCAATTTGGTAACAATGCCCCTTCTTCTTCCTATATAAAGCTGATGGTGACCAGTACAATCCCAAACTCTTAAAGGGACAGAACAAGAATCTCTCTGCTTATTGTTTCTAAGTTTGGTATTACCTAAAGCTACAATATTGTAGGTACCATCAAGAAGTGGACTGGGAAACATAAAATTCAAGGTACCCCCCCCCCCTCCTTTTTTCACATCTTGGAAAATGGACAATGTCAATCAAAACTTAAAGGAATCTATAACTATACCAAACTAGATATTCAATCCCGAGTGGTAACAGGTAAACCAATTATCCGGACATGAGAACGCATAAACAAGTATATATAGACAGACCAAACATATGTGGATTGCCTATCCATGCCATGCTAACCTCATCACTACTCACTTAATAACTTAACCAAATCGGCAGAAGTAAGGGAATGCACATAGTTGAGGAACTACTCAGATATTCATTTCATTTTTTTTTTACATGTGATTTAGATACCTATCAAAACTCAAATGATCTTATATTATCTACCAAATTTACATAAAAGGAGAAGAGGGTAGACATATCAAAGAAAGTGCATATGGAAATAGGTGGACTTAATAGTTTGATTTAATCAACACATAGATACAAAACATGGGCATAAACAATCAAACCAAACTGGATGCAGAGTTATGCACATGAGGAAGAGACAAGGTTATTTTAAATAGTTATGTTCAGATGAGTATTAGACCACCTATGACTATTGGGACATGCCAATGATATATATGACCCTTTAACAAGCAAAACATACACCAAATAGGCTCCTAAACTATCCTTCAGATAACGACAGCACTTAAACAAGACACACATCCATTTCAAAGTCATTAGGTGATCCTATCATAATTATAACAACATTCTTATGCTAAATCTTAGTTCCCTTATTATAGGCAGATAAATAAATAAATAAAAACATTAAGCCCTTCAATCATTTCCATACCAAATGTGACCTTTACAACCAACATAGTCATTATGTAAGCATAATTTTTAACTTCAACAATTGGTGTTTAATTAACATAATCTGTGTATTGAGTCCTGAATTAATCGAACATAGTGTCTAAGAGGTTTAATATACTTCTCAAGCCACTATAGCAACATACCGAAATAATTTGTTCAGTTAACCAGGGGAACAAACCTCATGTTCATGTATTAAGCATAGTACATGTGCTAATGATGGTTTGACCTAACATACTATGGACACCACAAGACTTAAACAATCCAAGAAGGGTTACAATGGACTAAAACTAGTATACCAATTACTTCAAAGTCATTTAAACAGATCATACAAGGTCAAATAACCTTTAAACTTAACAAGACAGCCACTTAACACACAAATAATCGTCACACAATACTCGAACAGTGTTTTCATCAACTGAACACGCTAGACATTAATAGAGTAGTTATAAATAGCCATAATATTCACATATATTACATAATGCTTGGCATAATATATTCACGGTTTAATAGTTAACTAAATAAGTAAACCATTTATTGCGACAACAAGTCATTCCCTGGAATTATGTAAATACTCAATTTTCCACTCCTTAAGCAACTAATCGACAACATGTTTAGCATACGAATCTATTCCCTATTTAAGAGATAAAACGCAGGCTTGGGTTATTAGAACATTTTGCATTCTACATTATGATACGCAAAGACAATTACGGGGGAAATTTTAATCAAACATAAAAGATATCTAGGCAAGTCTAATTAATTGTTTAGAGGTAGTCCCACTGAGCAAAATTGGCAAAGATAGGTCCTAACACAAGTGATTTATACTCAACCCACATACTGTACAGGGACATTAACATACCACCCTGTTCCGAAAGAAGTATGACCAAGACAGAATACATTTATACATAACATGGATAGCATAACTCATAAGAAAAGCTGGAACACATAAACTTAAATAGGGTAATATTACAACATGTAGAGGACCATCTACTCCTAAGCCCCATCCACAAGTAGGACAACCCGTTAACGACTGTCAACTACCTACTGAACTAATTTCAAGGACTTATCCAGACAGCTTGCTCTAGAGACAACAAACCTTATATGTACAACAGTAGCAATTCCAGTTTTTTTGCATATCTCATATCCCTTTTCATATAAACATAAGCATACAAAAGAGTCATCACAACTAATAGACTTCACATATACCATGTACTTTAACCCAGATCAAACATAAAATATTTTACTCAAGAAGGCCTTGTATATCTAAGGTCTCAACGATTATCTAATATTCTAAGAGTCTCAAATATTCCATGTCCCAAGCTTACATTATTTCTTCCCGTATACGAGTAAGATAGTTTCTCATAACCTCGAATTCGTATTTCCCTTCTGGCGGCTGTCGCTTTCTTCGGAGGCATAGCTATAACACATTAATACGTCAGAGAGGGAATAACCTAATAACATAGCTCTATCGCACGATCTTAGAGTAAGAAGAATAGAAACCAATCCTAAATGTCCGGCAGCCTCCTGCGTATAAGTATGGTGCACAACATACCCATACGCAAGACTCTACTAGACACGGTCTGTAGACATTCCGAGGACTAACTGCTCTGATACCACTTTTGTCACGACCCGACCCGACGGGCCGCGACTAACCGCCCTAATAACGTCATTATACTAACCTGTCACATATAATCCAACTAATCACTTAATGAGTCTGAAATCCGGCAGCATAACGCCGCAATAACAACATATGCCAGGGTAGGCAAGCCGACAAGGCTGCCTTTACCCCCGAATATACCTGTCTCCTGAGGAGTCACAACTAGCCAACACAATATAACAGACAAGCCGACAAGGCTGCCAACAGATAATATAACAGGCAAGCCGACAAGGCTGCCAACAGATGCTAACGTATATACATGGAAACACCCCAACCCAGAATACAATGATATGGCTGACCAAAACAGAGTTATAACCCTTACATAAGTACAACCCACCACTGTCTACAGACCTCTATAAGAAGAATAACGACATATGACGGGACAGGGCCCCGTCGTGCCCCTAAATACGAACATAATTCTAAAAGGAGGTTCGGTACCAAAATGACAAAGCCCTGGATCAAAGGAGCTTTCCAACCTGCTGAGTAGGAACCTAGGCCTGAGGTTCACCAAACTGAGAGCATGTACCTGCGGGCATGAAACGCACCTCGAGGAAAGGGGGTCGCATTTAAATAATGTACCGAGCATGTAAAACATGAAGTCAGAAATAAATCATAAGTAGCCAATGTAAACATGATATCGTGATAAAATCAGGATCCAAATCCAATTGTGTCATAAACCATAAAAGTCAGTTGTGCCTTATAAAGATGAGAGTCAAGGCAAGAAAACATGAATGCCTGTCCATATACATATATATACCAGAACGTAACCCGCCCACTAGTGCGGGACTCGTGGAATCATATCATAACCCGCCCATGCCGGGACTCGGTAAATCA
The DNA here is from genome assembly GCA_029783415.1 of Anisodus acutangulus. Classification (NCBI taxonomy): domain Eukaryota; kingdom Viridiplantae; phylum Streptophyta; class Magnoliopsida; order Solanales; family Solanaceae; genus Anisodus; species Anisodus acutangulus. The sequence continues at coordinate 35,698,754 of CM056497.1, forward strand.
TCTCTCATCTATGGATCCATCCTACGTAACCCGGCCCTCTAGTGAGGGTCTCGGTGAACAATGCAAGGTCATGCACGAGTCGTAACCCGGCCCGACTCGGTGAGGTGAAGTAGTACCACTTAGCACAAGTAGATACCGTGAGTAACCATATGCAAGTAAAAATTATCCTCTGACTCTCAATAAAATCATTGTAATAATGTCATAATAAACTCTTTGCTGAAAAATCATAGGCACTTTTCATAACAATCCTCATTAGGAATTAAATCAGATAAGAATTAAGTACGTCCACTGCACTTTCATTAAATCATGCCAAAAGAAAGAAGTAAGAGTTTCACATACCTCTTAGACGAACTAATCAACTCTATATTAGAGTACGTCTCGATTTAGAACTTCAACCTATAATAATGGTAATACGTTCACAATTCTATGATGGCTAGCATACTTTATATCGAATAACGACTTCTTATTTTATAAAAATTAGGCAAAGACTTCCCCTGTTTATACATGTTTCCACAACTTCCAAACGAGGCTAATAACATCAATAAACAAGCACCAATTAAGGGCACAACCAAGACAACAATAAAGGGAATTACACACCCACTTCTCATGTAAATTTAGCCTCTTAATCCACCTTAAAACAGCCCACAAAACAGCCCATGTTCCAACAACAACGAGGGTAGAATGTGAAGCATTTCTATGCCTTTCCACACCCTTATTCCTTTAGGACTTACCTTAGAAATTACCACACTTAAACATGCATAATGGTGACTAAATTTTCAGAATTATAACACCACAAAACGGCCCCTAAAACAGTCCATATACATCACAACATGTCCAATAATTTCATGCAAGTTCTTGGCCACAACATGTCACAATTCCATAACTCTTATCTTAATTCCTATAATCCAATTTCGAATTTTAATACTTTCATATAACTAATTCCAACTAAATCTCCAAGTTTCCTTTCAATTCCATCATGCAATTAGTGATAATAACACAACAATAACCAACGAATCCAACAACACCAAAATCTGTCCCAAATTGGCAACTAGCCCAAAATGGTCACATGCAATGCTTAAATTCCAATTCTTCCTTAACACAAATTCATTACCTTAATTCTAACAACATGCATTCCAATTATATCATAGAAAGAAGAATTTTTATACCTCAAATTCGTCAAAACAGTCCGCAATTTTCTGCCACTGTTTTTCCGGAAATCCCCACTGTTTTGTAATTTTTCTCCTCCTTTTTGCCCACTTCTTCAACTCCAATTTACATGCAAGTGTTCTACAATGTTAAGCCATCATCCCTACACGTTTTTCTTCCAAAATTTCATCCCAAAATTTCGAAAATTCGGCAGATTTTCGCCCAAGCAAAGGGCTGTTTTGCCACTGCTGCCACTGTTTTTGGTGTTGTTTTGCTTCTAATTTTTGGTGAAAAATGTAGTCTATGAAGAGAAGATAACAACCTTAATTTTGGTTATGGGTGGAGGGTGATTTTCGGATTTGTTTGGAGGAGAGAATGAGAGGAGAGTTTGGTTTTTGTTTAAGTGTAGGAAGAAGATGAAGAGGTAATGTAGGTTTATTAAAAAAAAAATCTGATTTCCTTTTTACACTTTGGCCCCCAAGTTCTTCAATTAATAAATCTCAAACCCACTTCTTTTAATTCCCGAGAATTTCATAAGCCTCGTATCCTCAATGTCATAATTTTATAATACAATACTATTCCATAACGGGAATATACAATTATTGCTATAAGTATCCAACGTCACCCTTATTGTGACCAACATCTTTCCGGAATCACATCCTCTTGTATACTAATTTCCGGATTAGCATATATAAATATACTCTATATCCAAGATTCGAATCTTACCTCCTTAATTACGCCCTCTAATTATAGTCTTAAAATTACGAGGTGTAACACTCAGTCATGCCATTTTTGCAGGTCCTGGCTTGTGTACCAGTCGAGTGCTTCTCCTGTCAAACTCCTTATGAATATCTTCATTATGATGGCCTGGTTTTTACCTACCCCAACCAGTTTGTCGCAGTACGATCTCAAATGAGAGTAAGGATTTCTTTTCCCATCAAACAAGTTAAATTTTGGCATTTTATATCCGACAGGCAATTCGATGTCGGGATGCATGCACAGATCTTCGTACTCGAGTCCTTTATGCCCCTTGCTGGTTTGGATATTCTTGAATGCTTCTTTTAGGCTATGAATCTCTCTCGTCACACTTTCATCGGTTCTGATCCTTACATGCCTGTCCATGTCTTCACACTGGTCGATTTCCTGAAGAGCCATGTTTGGTACGGTGGTAGTAAAAGGTTGAGCTTCCGTTGCATATACTGGTGGCACATACTGCTCGTTGTGATCGGCGACGTGTGCCATCAATATGTGTTGGTCTGCCGGGTGATTTTGCGTGGAAGAGGTGTTTTGGATGAGTGGGGTAGTTTGGGTATGTGGAGTTGTGAAGAATGCCGGATCATTTTGTAGCGGGCTTTGTTGTGGACTAGCTTGCGGGTTAGTGTGTTGTGGATTGGTTTTGCTTAGTGGCGGATTTTCGGGGAGGTTTTGGGGAGATGGCGATTCAGGAGATGAAAAAGCTTGCGGTGCAGTTACATTCGTCCCTTGTTCAGGGAGTGGGGTATTGGCGCTAATGGACAAGTTTGTGAGATTTTGGAGCCGCTCTATCTCAGTCTGCATGGATGCCATCTGTTGTAACAGTTGGGCGATGTATTTTTCTTGGACGGTAGCATTTCTATTTTCCGAAACTTCTGGTTCATCTCTCGAAAGAGCGATAAGTTCCAGGCCAGTCTGTTCGGATGCGTCTGAATCAGTCATTTTGCTGAAGGATCGGGCCCTTGATCTCATGAAGTAGGGGTGTTCCGCCAGTTTTAGTCAACGCAAATCAACCTTTGGGAAAAATAATCTAGGCAAAATAAACCTTCTAAAAAATGAAGAAAACCAAGTTAGTATAAGGCGAGTAATTATTGCTTCAAATAATATGCACAGAGTAAAAAGCAGGAGAAAAATAGCAAACAGATGTATGCAAATTATATGCGCGTCCTAATATGCATGGGGCCTCTTATGCCAGAGGTGGGTCTAAACGCCAGATATGCGAGATTACGACAGATTGATCCAAGCTGTTAAACTGTAATGCTTTTGTTGAAAATGAAACAAAATGAATGTACATTTTCCAATTTCAGCATGTCATGATTAGGCTTGGATTTGTCTATCATTATCACGCTACATGTAATATGCTGATTGGTCGTTGGGTTGCGAGACCCGTTGACAATTTTGGTAGATTTTTTAATTGTGGAGTCGATACCAAGGATCGACATACCTAAGGTGTATGCATGCATGACTTACAATAAAGGGTGGTATAGCTCTATCCTAAATTTTCTAAGATTTGGCTGACTAGACTCAAGGTTCCCGAGCGGACTGCTCGAGTGAGAAGGCTACGCGGCCAACCGGATGGTCCGGACGCTCCGCGCATATACCAACTCTCCTAAAAATTTGGAAATTTGAAAGAATTTTGTGGGTGCGCAAAACACACCTCGCGTGTAATGTGTGATATTGTCAATTTTTCAGAGTGAAAGAAATATGAGCGAAATGCCAATTTAAGGAAAGCAGTAAGAGAGTATAGCAACTAAAGCAGTTATGCATACAAAATTTCAAAAAGGAAATAATTAAAAACAATAGATCAAATAAGGAGCAATATAAAGCACAATATAATTAACCTGAATTTGCTATGGTTAAGATCCTGAAAATTCCCAGTGGAGTCGCCATGCTGTCGCGCCCATTTTTCGACCCCCTACGGGTCAAAGCGGAGCACAACGTATTCGGTGATTCCTGGGTAAAAGGGTTGAGGAGTCGCCACCTAATTATTTTTACGGTGAATTAGGGCACCTAAATATTAAACTAAATGCTGTAATGTAACTCCAGTTTTAAGGTCTGCGAAACTAATGAGATTCTAGGTAAGGGTTCTTTATTATCCTAAAGGGAAGGGGTTAGGCATCCTTTAAGATCCGCTAACTTGCGGTTATCCGGTCAAACTCAGGTTAATTATTACTTGGAAAAATGCATGTTTTATAAGTATAATAGATTTAAAGATGTTTGCAAATAATTAGTAAATGATGCATTTTAAAAAGAAAGATACATGTAAAGTTTGAAAAAATATACATTTGTAACAATAAATTATTTATAATGCCAAAGAAGTAAAATTTTGGGAATCATTGAATTGTAAATTGACAAAAGATAAACTTATTCGATATGATTAATAAAGCGAATAAAAGACGACCAAAGTTGTTTTGGAATTTTAAAAAAAATGCATGACGAGCCTAAAAATAAATAAACTAGCGAAAGATTTCTAAGTTTGAATTTAACCGAGCCTACAAATAAATAAGCTAGCGACGGGTTTCAAAACTTAAACTACCCTATGAATTAATTTTAAATTTGCCTATTCTAAGCATTTCAATAGTTACATAAGTGCGATAAATAATATTACAATACAGAGCGGGGTAAAAGCTAAATTAAAAGAAAGTAAATAAAATAAATAAACTCCGAGGAACATCTGACTTTATTTTACTTTATTCCGCAAGTCGCCAAGAACAAACGGTTAGAGATAATTAAATACAAATAACCGGATCCGTGATCCAAAACAGAATGTTTTGGTCACGGAGGGCTCAGACTTAAATTTTGAAAAGACCATTCCAATCACGTCGTGGCTGCAAACGTATGACTCGGTAGTTATTTCGATTGCCTCGCCTACTAAACATGTTGGTCTCTCAGATGAAAAGAAAAGATCATTATAATCACGTCGTGGCTGCGAACATATAACTTGTTGGTTATTTTAATCGCCCCGCCTACTAAACATGTTGATCCCTCGGATGAAATAAAAAGGTTTAAGCCTCATCCTTGCCCAGAAGTTATATTTCCGTCTTTACAACTGTGGAGGCCTCAAAATCGACGGATATTTTTCATCGGCCAGTGTAGTATCGTGTTCAAATCAGCGAAATTAAATTAAAGCAGGAAGCAGTGAACAGTGAGCAGTAAGCAGTGAACAGTAAACAGTAAGCAGTAAGCAGAAAAAATGAGGCAATTCCCGAGAAGACGGGATGTTTAGTAAAAACAGTAAAACAGTAAATATCCGTTGCCCGGATGTTTAACCCAGTGAACAGAAAAACAGAGAAACGAAAGAAGTAAATAAAGGCAGATGAAATAGTGAGTTAATTATGAAAACATACCCGAATGAACAGTGAACCGAATGAAACAAAGGAGTTAATTACTCAAAACAGACTTAATGTTGAACGGTGACCCGAATGAAATCAGAAATTTAGATTTTTAGATAACCAGCAACAGATATGAAAAAATGCCATAATCTGGAAATATACCAAAACCGGGTTGACCCGACCCGAATCAGATTTTCTTTTTATTTTTCAGATAACCAATATACAAGATATGAAATGCAAGAGATTTGGAAAATCCAAATCGGGTCGACCCGACCCGGATCAGTGACCCGACCCGAATCATGTGTTCAACCAGGAATCAACTAATTTCATCAATTTCAAATAGCCAATAATAACAACAGCAACAATGCAAGAAAATTGGAAAATCCAAACTGGGTCGACCCGACCCGGGTCAGTGACCCGACCCGAATTGGAGATTCAACCCGACATCAAATAATTCCATCAATTTCAGATAACTAATAATAACAAAAATATGAAATGCAAGAATTCTGAAATGCAAGTATTTTCACCAATCTCAGTTAACCAACATACAAGATATGAAATGCAAGAATTCTGGAAATATATACCCAAACCGGGTCGACCCGACCCGGGTCAGTGACCCGACCCGAACATACCCGAATCGGAGATGCAAAAACAGTGGAGGACAAACCTTTTCGGACTTAATTCTTGAACAACAAGGGAGGAAAAATGTTTGAAATCAAGAACCCAACCAAAAATATTTTATATCCCAATCGGACCTCCGAAAAATCTTTCGGTTTTCTTTCTTTTTCTCCCCCCTTTCCTTTTTCCCCTTTGAAGAACACAAGGGGTTTTTATAGTCCCATTTCCCCCTAAAACCGAGCTTAAATTCAAAAATAAAGGGCCCAAAAACAATGATTTTGGAACGGGTTTTTAGGGGTATGGGTCGCGGTGAGAGATGATGGGTTGGTGGTGTCAGGCGGCGGTGTTGGCGAGTGGTGGTGTTAGGTGTAGGGTGCGGCGACGTAGGGAGTAGGGGTGTAGGGTGTAGGGTGGCGGCGAGTTGAAGGTTTTTTAGGTTTAGGTTTTAATTTTTTATTTTTGGGGTTTGTTTTGGTTTAAAGGGGTAAGAGGAATGGGTCGGGTTAGTAGGGTCGATGAGTCGGGTTGGGGGTTTCAGGTGGGCCGACGGGTGAGGGTGAATTGGGTTTGGCCGATTGGGCCTTGGGGGAAATTAAAGGGAAAAGGGTTGTTGGGCTTTGGAGTTTTGGGTTGTGGGAATTGGGGGGAAATAAAGGGGAAGGGAATAAGGGGAATGAGTTTGGGCTTGTGGGTCGGCCTGGTATGGGCTTCGGTTGGGGCTTGGAAATTGTTTTGGATTGAGTTTTGGTTAGGTTTTGTTTGGGGTAGAAATTGTTTTGGGTTGGGAAAATAAAAAATGGGTTATGGAATTGTTTTGGGTTTAAAAAAATATAAAAGGGTTTAACATTAAAAATATTATTATGTTTTGTAAAAGATGTGAATTATTTAAAATAACATAACGATGCGATAATAAATAAAATATTTGTGAAATACTTAAATAAAAAATAGAAATGCGATGCAATTTTGCGAGAATAAAATAACATAGAATTTTCGGATAAAACTTATGATTATAATAAAAATGCAAATGATAGTAAAAATGCGAATAATGATAATAATAAGAGAATAATAAGATATATATATATATATATATATATATATTAAAATTGTTTTTTTGAGGTATCTGAAAGTATTTAAAATTGTGAATAAATAGGGAAAAGACGGGACAAAATTGGGTGTCAACACCCGTTCGAGTGCAGAAGCAGAATATAAAGGCATTGCGAACGTTGTTGCTGAGTTATGTTGGCTCTGAAATCTCCTTCTTGAGCTTCATTGTCCCTTACGTAGGGCATCTTTGGTTTACTGTGATAACATATCTACTGTCTACTTGTCTCATAACCCGGTTCAGCATCAGCGAACCAAGCATATTGAGATGAATATTCACTTTGTTCGAGAGAAAGTTGCAATGTGTCACGTTAGGGTGTTGCATGTTCCTTCTTCGTATCAGTACGCAGATATCTTCATTAAGGGGCTTCCTCGGCAACTATTCCTAGACTTCAGATCCAATCTCAACGTCCAGCCTCCTCCCGCTCCGACTGAGGAGGTGTGATAGTGAATATATTTATATATATTCACTGAATATTCTATAATATTCTGTAATTAATATTTTAGTGTAATTATGTAAAGTAAAATATTTATTTCATTAGAACTACAATTGTATACATTATATATATATATTGTATTAATGAACGGACTCCACCCAAGAAGATTTACACTATTCTACAATTTTAATTGAGATTCATGCTCTACTGCAAAGAGAAACTAGTGTATTTCAATAAGATCCGGTAGAAAATACCAAAAACCAGATTCATACAACATTTATTGTTCCACATTAACACATGCAACGTGGAAATTGCCAACCACATTGCAAAGATAACAAAACCAACACTTGAACCAATTACGTGTGTGTGACTGTTGAATGTATATTAATGATTTTATGTTTTTTTTTTCCTTTTGGCAAATGAGTTCCCTTGGTCGAGCAATAAAAGGTATATGATTCTCATGTCATAAAGGAGTATAAAGCTATGGCACCTCCTACAACTGCATCCATTTTGATCAAGAAATGCGCCAATTTCATGGCTTTCCAATTGTGAGGTGTGTCGTGAAACTGATACTTGTTCTGTCGAAAAGACCTTTTATCCCTTCTTCAGACAACGTATGCACACAACAGTTACAGGAACTATAAAGATTTATCATTGATAACTATGTTAGTCAGCTACATCAGCACGTTTATGGAGTATATGGGCATTACTATACAGAAGGTCAATTGGTCAGACTAGATTTGCTTCCTGCCAAACACTATTCCTCTCCTTTCTAGTCCAAATCACTGTATGATACTTCCTCTTCTGGCAATTCAAACTCATCAATCTCTTTAAAATGCTCTCGCCAGTAGTTGACAAAGTCTTGTGGCAAGGACGCTTCAGAGGCAGGTTTCTGCTCTGTGCACCTCCTCTGCAGAAGCATTTTAGTTATTAGCCACCAAAATGGTAGATTATGATATAAGAGAGATTACACAGCATTCATTCCACAAGTAGATATCAGCAATATTAGAAAAAAATACTACTAGATTTAAACATCAACCACACAGTTTTAGGTATCTCGCGGAGTCATATTTCCCTAATAATAGGTTTACACGGTTGGTGAAGGAAAATAAGGTCATGGGTCAGCCTTGTAAGCTTAAGCTTGCTACTGGGACCTCTTAGAAAGAAATGTTTCAGAATGTTAACCGAACACCATATCATGAAGTCTCTCACATTTAACCTACAAATATCTATCACACGCTAGTTGTGCAAAGATATGGAGAAACTAAATTTAGCATATTATCTCCTGTAGCTCTGAACTGAACCTAATAACATAACATAGAACAGCGTCAATAGCCATTATTAGTGGAAGTCCTTCAGATCTCAACAGCAATGAGAAGGATGTCTAAAAAAAGGCCAGTGAAAGATACTTGTCATTAGAGATGAGTAGAAAAAGAGATGATTGTTGACAAACCTTCTTACGCTTTCCATTAGGATCCGTCCATGATCCTGACGGTTTAATATTACCAGCTCCACTGAATTCAGTCCTACATAGAAGAAACAAGAATCAAGAGAGCATCAGCATTGACTACTTTGGCTGTCACGTTTCACATTTATGATGTCTTTATTCCATGCTAAACATAAATGCCCCGATTTTATATATGCCGCAGGAAAGTAAAGGGGGCTAGGGGAAGTTGTTGCCAATGTGCATGCTGCAGAACTATCTTACATATTCAGCACCTGTGGAGCCTTTGAAATGCCCAATTTATAAATTATTATGCTACTTCATGTAGATAAAGAAATAAATATTAGCTTGAATGCATTGCCAACACAGAAGTTTTCAGCCAGACTCTAGTTGGAGAAAGGATAGACAGTCATGGAGAAGTGCCAGCGACAATTTTTCAGGGGTAAAACTAGAGGTACAACTAATTGACCAAGCTTGCATGTTCCATGTTAGGAGCATGAAAAGTTCAAATCAACTAACAAACTATATTTGGTACAGGATATCAGCAAATGACACCATCACAACAAGCTTGATCTCACGTGACTAGCCTCAGAAAAAAGGAAAAAACTGATATTATAAGAAAAAAGGTAAAAACTGCTCCCTCAAGATTACATGCATGCAGAGGAAGACACGAATAGAAAAGCGGTGAAAGAGAGAGAGACACCTATTGGTTCTCGTCTTTGGTAAAGTGGGGCAACTAAAAACTGAAGCATCTGCCATCCCTTTTCCCCTTGTTTTCTTTAAAGATGAACAACTCCGAGTCAAAACACCAAATTTTTCTTCTGCTGCTTTTTCATCCGAAGGAAACTTTCCATGAGGAATTGCCTGAGCTTTGGCCTTTACCTTCTGAGGAGATGCAGACATGAAAGGCTCACGAATAGTAATACCTTTCATCTTCTTATTTCCTGAAACTGGGGTAGACAGAATAGCTACTCCTTTCCCCTTATCCTTCTTAGTCTCAGGAAACAAGCTACTGAAAGGCTCGGCAATTGTTTTCCCTTTATCCTTCTTAATTGTAGAAGGCAGGGAAAGGAAAGGCTCATCAATCTCCTTCATTTTGTCTTTTTTGTTTTCATGACTGGAAGTGAAGGGCAGAGCAGTAGCTTCAAAATTAGACCTGTTTGCACTCTGCCTTCGGTTGTTTACAGTTTTATTTCCTGAAACTGGGGTAGATAGAACAGCTACTCCTTTGCCCTTATCTTCCTTAGTCTCAGGAGACAAGCTACTAAAAGGCTCAGCAATTGCTTTCCCTTTATCCTTAATAACTGTTGGAGGCAGGGAAAGGAAAGGCGCATCAATCTCCTTCCTTTTGTCTTTTCTGTTTTCATGACTGGAAGTGAAGGGCAGAGCAGGAGCTTCTAAACTGGACTTCCTTGTAGTATGCCTTTGATTATGCACTACAGCTTCATTACCCCTGCCAGCTTGAGTAACAAACGAGACAAATTAGACAGATTTTCCCTAGTCATGCCAACAAATAGAGACATTGAAAGGTTAACAAAACCTCCAAAGCATAGTAGCACAATTCCCTGAATTTAGCATTACAATACTGGAGAGAGACAATTTTCACGTTACCAAATGAGAAGCCAAGCTTAGAGAGTAAATGAGGAACCAAACAAATCAGTTAACTATTACATATATTGCTTCTGTTCAAATAGCAGGAATGTGTTTGCAATTTGCTTTCCAACATAAAACTCAATTTGCTAGGGGTCGGCATCTTTAGATCATGTTTCGTGATATATAAAGCTTCCTTTATATATCACACTATGGCCATTATTAGGCTTGCGTTTAGTCTAACACAACCTCCTCCGTTATAGACTTAGACTGACTATACGAATCTTCACATGCGCATAGTTATAAGGTATCATGATTACATTATCAATAGTAATGATTTCTTTAAACTAAAAACTTTAAAAGGTTTTTCTCACTAGTTGATTGTTTAAGAAAAGATTGCTGAAATATGTGTTTCACAAGTTGGGTTGAATTTAAGACAACTATTGCAACTAAAATTTTAAAAGCAGAAAAGGTTAATAATTTGGTTCATATCGTTTGGCGTTCGGAATACTCACTGTAGCTTTTCCCAAAATGGCGGAATTAGTTATCTATTTAAGGTATTATTATTGAGCTGTGGTAAATCTGAAACGAAAGGAGATAAAAGCCTACAAAAATCAATTTCTTTATTCAGAATATATAAAATAACACTATCCATTATAATCCTCATAAAACATAAATCAGAACCCACAAAACAACGAGTCAAGAAGATCAGATAGCAGCGAGGAATGTCAGTAGCTGCTTGTAAGCAGTATATTTACTCCCTAATGTCAAAGAGGGTAAAATAAACCTAACACTCTGTTTGGATGGTTGTTACATGTTGTTTCATAATGTATCGTATTATATTGAATTCATTGTTTTGATGAATACAATGTTTTGGATAGATTGTATGTATTTCTCAGTTGTTACACAATGCCACATATCAGTAATTTGAAGTATAAATCTACGAGAAAAGTAGGGTACAAGGTAGAGCTACTATAAAAAGGTAGGGTAAAGAATAAAATAGGATTATTAGGTGCTCGTTTGGCCATGAGTATTATTCATTTTTTCACTTTATTTGAGTCATGAAAATTCCAATTACAGCTTGAAAATTTATTTGGAATTTGGAAAACATCTAAAACCTTGTTTTCACTTTCAGTACATTCAAACAACCAAATATTCTTTGCAAAAACTATAACCAAACACAACTCCGTCTTCAAAAATTCCAAATTAAGTGGAAAATATTTGGTTTCTATGGCCAAATGGCTACTAGATGGAGTAATAAATAATGACAAATTTAGGTAACAATCAAAACAAATCATTGTATTTAAAGTTTAAACTAACAACACAATACAAATCCAAACAAGCTGTATGCAAATAAAGTGGAATATGCAAATATATATATAGAAAATCATACTGGGGTTTTGAACAGAGTTGAAATTGGAAGAAGCGACGCTGGTATCAGAGTTTGCCTGCGTGTAATTGTTGTTATTGGGTTTTGAGGTATTCGAAACAGAAATTGGGGGTTTTCGAATAAAATTTTGAGGTTTCGAAGAAGAAGCAGAGGAGGAGGAATAAAGCTTGCGGAGAGTGGAAGTGGGTATAAGATTGAAATTGGAGATGTCTGATAATGGTTGTCTTTTTTCGTTCATGGATTTAGAGGTGTTTGGATTGTTCCTTTGGGTAGCCATGGATTTAGAGGTGTTTGGGTTATTCCTTTGAGTATCCATAGTTTATCTTTTGGTGTTAACTGAAAGTATAACAATCAGTTGGCTAGCGGGAAAACCTGTGCAAGATTTTTGAGTGAATTATGGGGTTTGACGAGACGAGAAATCTGTGTGTCGAGTTTGCTAGAGAGGTCCTTTAGTTTGTTCAACACCTTTTGGCTCTTTAATCTATAACTGATCGTTTGTTTCCAAAAATAAGTTATAGTGAAATTAGTATTGTAGAAATTAATTAGAAAAAAAATATTAAAATAATTAAGTTTTGGTTTAGATCCAATATCATCCCTATAATATGCATTGAGCCACTAGTCTTTTAATCTTTATGAAATAATAATGTGTTAAGTACCTATTAACACTGATCCTTTTATGACCCACCCAATATTAAAAAATTAAACCTTCTTTACAATAAAACATCCACTTTAGAGTCACCCCACTTTCATTTCATTACTAAAATATAGTTTTAAGTTAGGCCAACTTTAATGGTTTATAAAGCTTATCTTCATGAGCTTTCAATCATGAAAGGAAACTATCAACAGTATTTACAGTCAGCTCGTTGCCTCGTCTCATCAATGCCACCTTCCTATCTATCAGATTGACTACTATGGTTAATTATAGGCAGTTTTTAGTTCTTTTCCTTCCTATCGCTGAAGCTTTAAGTTTAACAACTGTTTTGTTTTGTTTCATTAAATTCCAAATATTTTTTTGTATATATAGAGGCATATTTAGGATTTTAATAAGATGTATGGGTGTACTATTATCACGAAGTGAATTTAGAATTTACAGACTGGTTCAACCTTTAGGTTTTTAAATGAATTCGTTATGCTTTTAAAGTTATATGTTCAATTTTTTTTGTTTGTAATTTTAGTAATTTTTCACGTATAAATCTATATTCCGTATCGAAAATATTGTGATTAGTTGTACTCATTGACCATATACTACATCCTCCACTCCTACTAATTTTAATATAGACATTTCATTTAATTAAACAAAATTCGATGACAAAAGTAAAATATGAATTTCAATGCGTCAAAGTCATACCCCAGGTGAGGTGGACAGGCACCAAGTGCCTTTTTTACGTGAGCGACTCATCCTGTAAAGCTGATAAACTTACCATATTTGAAACATTTGCAAACAGAAAATTCCAAATATATATATATATATATATATATACATATACTATCCACATGGGCCTACAAGGCTTCAACATGTACAGACACTCTGTTGACATGACACAACTGACCACAGGTGTACATACATCTACAAAAGCCTCTAAGAACATATGATTGACATAATATAGTCGGACAGGGCTCCGACCAACCCATTGTCGCACCCTATTTTGACCTGCTCGGTCAAAACGGGGCAAGACATATTTTGATGATTCCTGGGTAAATGATTTAAGGAGTCGTCACCTAATTATTTTTACGATGAATTAGGACACCTAAATATTAAACTAAATGCTGCAATGTAACTCCAATTTTAAGGTCTGCGAAACTAGTGAGATTCTAGGTAAGGGTTCTTTATTATCCTAAAGGGAAGGGTTTAGGCATCCTTTAAGATCCGCTAACTTGCGGTTATCCGATCAAACTCAGGTTAATTATGCTAAGAAAAAATGCAATTTAAGAATAGAAAGTTAAACTAATGTTTGCAAATATTTAGTAAAGAATGCATTTTTTACACAAGTAAGCATTCGTATGATATTAAAGAAAAATACATATAAAGTTGAGAGAATATGCATTTGTAACAATTAATAAGGAGAAAAACGAATTACTTATAATGCCAAAGAAGTAATTTTTGGAAATCATTTTGAGTTGTACAATTAATGATGATAAAAAGGGATAAACTTTGTATAATTAATAATGCGAATAAAAGATGATCAAAGTTTGAAATTTTTTTATAATATGCATGACGAGCCTAAAAGATAAATGAAACTAGCAGAGGATTTCTAAATTTGAATTAACCGGGCCTATAAGTAAGTAAACTAGCGACGGGTTTTAAACTACCCTACTATTTATCCATTCATGGCCTAATTATTCTAAATATCCTAACAATCACACAAGCATTAAATAATTATTACAGACCCAAAAATAAAAGAAAATAGAAAGGCGACATTAAAGAATTAAAGCTGCGATTAAGGCGGATGATGATATCATCCCGCCCTATTTGTTTAGAAGTCCTGAGGTAAGAGATATGGAAGGAATGTGGATGCGGGTCTTTGATTTGACAATAGCCATGATGAGTCTCATTAAGAGACTCTTCGTCGCTCCCGATGCATTTCATGTAAAATAAAAGAAAAGAAAAGATTAGTAGCTGGAACATGAAAATATATATATACATAAGAAAAAATGTGAATAATTCAGGAAAGTAACACGTTGTTGGGGACCAAGATGTAGACAGGTGCAAAAGAATGTAAAACATGCCCAAATCATGAAGCAAGTATAGGTCATAAAAGGGACTAAGTAAATAACACCAGACACAGTGCTCTTATTATGCGCAGGAAACACATGCGTAAGATCTATCTAACATGCTTCAAAAGTCATTTGATTCTCAACAAATATCTGGAAAGGCAGACTTACTCACATTCATAATATGTAATCCACCCATTCTACGCAGTGAGACAAATACAACCTATTCTCATATCACATTCTAACAGACCCTTTTTTTTTAAAAAAAAGAAATAAACTTAGGCTCAAATTAGAACCAAAGGCATTGTATATTTAGCCATATAAATACACCCATACTAAGTCAATTAGCGAATTTTAACAAGGCCGAAGAGACACATCTGAATCAGATATCTAGAGGAGATGCAATACATCCAGGATCACCGTTATGCATTCTTCATATACAACAAGTTTCTCTAACTAATGTCGGGGTCATGCTTCAACCGAGGTAGCAGGGAGGGGAAGGAGCCCAAGGCTCCTCTTAGATTTTGCACAAGATCAAAGGGGCAGGATAGAAGTCTATATCCAACCAGGACATCCTATTGAGAAGTCAAGGGGCTGAACAATACCAATCATAACAAGATTAGGACCATTTTCAATATGCACATGCTTAGAAACTTAGTAAAACGGACAGATTTGACATGGACCATTCTAGTACCCGAGGCATAATGTATACATATACTTCTAATATGCTCTTAAACATGTGTATACATCTTATCAAAGAGAGTAATCACCTTTCAACATATCAAAAGCATAATCAAACAACTCTAATATCATTTCTAGACAGTAATGACAACATTAATAAGACTTGTATAGCATTCAAAAAAACTGGAGGTAGCTAACGTAACTAGGCCTAGAGCCTTGCCCAGACCCCAAAATCACAAACATATTGACAAGTCAAAATTCTCAATTGGCTAAAAATACACGATCATAGAAGAACATAATTAATAGTTAGACAAGACAACTGGGCATGCTCATCTTTAACTAGACATGAAATAGGTATAGGCATGCAATTGCTTGACAGACACCAATGGCCATGGGACTCAAACATAAGTTCAAAACCTCATTTGATTAGGTGTTCGATTTAGGTGATCTATTATCCCAACCATAACCTAGACAGTAGGTGTTTAAACAATAAACTCACACTGGTCATTTGAGTTACCAATTTCACTTAGGGACAAGCTCACACAAGAAATCAGAGGTAGTCATGCTGTCTACACAAATTCATGATTACCAGTTCCTCATGAACTGATAACACAAAGAAAATGCACAGAAGCAGGCTCCAATTTTGTCAAAATATATGCCAATTAATACAAAAATTCAGAGTCCTTTTATTTCTTCTCCTGAACATGCATTAAAACTGGGTGGATGAACTTGTGAATAGGCAGTAGCAACATGGCACACATGAAAAATATGCAAGTACTCTTCCCTAAGCATTCATGACAGAGACTTGGCTAATTGAAGACACAAGAAGGGACTTTACTTAATGCTAGACTAATGTCAGTAAATGTATTCATGCATAGTATAGATGACGTGACTTTAAAGAAAAATGAAGCGAAAAACTAGGCAAGGTAACATTATGACATATGAAGGGCTAATCTGCTGCATGACATGAAACATGATTCTACAACAAACACACACCAGTCATACACTTCAAACAACATGCTATAATATCACATTTTAGCTAAATCTACTACTAGATGACATAACAAGCATGATATGGCCTAATTTGACTAATTCATACTTCTAATTCTGCATTCAGACCCTAAATCAGTTCACAGTAATATTAATACTGTAAATAGCATGCAACACATTTCAATATCACACATTAGCATAAACTTGCTGAATTTAAGCAAAGTAAATGCCAATGATTTTGAATTACATAAGTCTTCAACTTGCTCAAATAAAGCTAAATACATACAGTTTTCTGCATTTGGACAGGGTGACCCAGATAAATTACCAAACTATCATAAGGTATTTAATTAATCGACATCCTAATTCTTCTAAGCAACAATAATCATCCATCAAAATATCTCTAAAGCATAAATAAACTAACAAACTCAACATGTCTAAACACTAAGCATAACAACACAAATAGATTACATTATCACTAAATCAGTAATACAACACACAAAACGCAGAAAATAAGAAAATTGAGAAGAGTTTGAGTTTACGGACCTTCTTCGGGTAGCGAACCGAGGCGTCGTCTCGAATCGTCGACCCGCTCAAAGGAATTTGTTTATGCAATTGAAAGGGACAAGGGACTAAATGTTTTTATGTATTTTTCGAAACAGAATGGGAGTAAAAAGGTGACCTACTGAAAAATCGATTTTTGTGGTTTGGCTTTCGAAGAACTGAGAGTTTTTTCGTCCAAAAAAAGCCTCCCCTGAATGGACTCCACATGCCAATATTTATAGGACGAACTTAGGGTTTGTTAGGGCTCATTTGAACGGGGTTTTAAGCTTCAAATTTTGAAATGGGTCAAACGAAATCCTTCAAAATTCGAACGTTTAATGGCCTTGCAGGCTTCATGTGATTCATAGCACGAAAATGGAGCAAACACCCTCTATTCCATGGTTGACAAAGCTACAAGCTTTATCTAGAAAAGGGAATGGAGCTGCTGCTGCTGCTGCTCTGATTTTTAGGGAAGGGTGAGAGAGAAAAATTGGTGAGGGTTCGGCGGTGTCAGGGTAGCGTGGTAGCAGTGGTGGTGTAGGGGTGATGTTGGGGGTCCAGGGTGTGCGACGATTTTGGGGGAGGCGTTCAAATTTTTTTGTTTTTGGTTTATGGTTTTGGGGTTTAAAGGGTTGGGAAGATGGGTGATGGGTCGGGTCGCGGGCTTGAGTTTTGGGTTGGGTTTGGCCGATTGGGCTTGGGAGTTTTTGGGGAGAATGGGCTGGTCTGGTTGGGTTATTTTTTAGGGGTGAAATGGATATAGGAGAGAATATAGGAGTTGGGGATTGGGCTAGTCCGGTTGGGCTTGGAAGGTGGGGTGGCCGATTGGGCTTGGAGAAGGTTTTGGGATTTTGTTTTGTGGATTTTGGTTTAAAGAGGATAAAAGGTTGTGGTGGTTGGGCTTGGTAGAGTGTGAATTTAATTAGTTTTGGGTAGAAATTGTTTTGGGTTGGGAAAATGAAAATGGGTTATGGATTAAAAATATGAAAGGGGTTTAATATTAAAAGCTTTGAATAAAAATGTAAAATTATTTAGAATATAGTATAAGATGCGATAATGATAAAACATAATATTTGTGAAATGCTTAATGCTTAATAAAAAATAGAAATGCGATGCAATTTTGCGAGAATAACATAGAATTTTCGGATAAAACTTATGATGATGATAAAGATGCAAATGATAGAAAAAATGCGAATAATAATAATGATAAGAGAATAATATATATACATATATATATATATACGTATGTATGTATATAGATTAAAATTGTTTTGAGGTGTTAAAATATTTAAAATTGCAAATGATTTGGAAAAGATGGGATAAAATTGGGTGTCAACAGCTGCCCCTCTTTGGCCGGAGATGATGAAAGAGTTTCAGACAAAGAAGTTGACTGAGTAGTCAGTTTTATCCTGATCATCGGGACTCGAAGGACAATTAGGGATGCATGGTAGAAACGGAATTTCAGGGGAGAAGATACTGAAAAGTTGGTGCGGATTCAAGAAATATTGCCCCAGTGTCGAGTTATGATGACACTGGTCGCAGATGTGACAAAACTATTGGAAAAGAGCGGATCGATGTTCGAAGTAGGTCGTTGACCAAAATTGCCTCGGTTCGCCGTAAGAGATAGTTCCACGTTTTGCTGAAAGCTCCCGCCGATTCAAATTCCCGTGGACTAGAGTAAAAATTAGTGCATAACTGTTGCATAAGATATGTATGTGAGAAAATGACTTTGTAAGTTGAAATGATGTCATTGCTTAAATGTTGTGCAGACGACGCCGTTGGTGGGTGCCGTTTAAAAATAAGAATACTCGCATTAAAAGGTGGGCGCCTGATTTACAATGAAATACCTGCATTAGAAGGTGGGCGTCTGATTTAAATAACATACCCGCATTAGAAGGTGGGCGTCTGATTTAAAATGAAATACCCGCATTAGAAGGTGGGTGCCTGATTTAAAAATACCCGCATTAGAAGGTGGGCGCCTGATTTAAAACATACCCGCATTAGAAGGTGGGCGCCTGATTTAAAACATACCCGCATTAGAAGATGGACGCCTGATTTAAAACATAGCCGCATTAGAAGGTGGACGCCTTATTTAAAATAAAATACCCGCATTAGAAGGTGGGCGCCTGATTTAAAATGAAATACCCGCATTAGGAGGTGGGCGCCTGATTTAAAACATACCCGCATTAGAAGGTGGACGCCTGATTTAAAACATACCCGCATTAGAAGGTGGACGCCTGATTTAAAACATACCTGCATTAGAAGGTGGGCGCCTGATTTAAAATGAAATACCCGCATTAGAAGGTGGGCGCCTGATTTAAAATGAAATACCCGCATTAGGAGGTGGGCGCCTGATTTAAAACATACCCGCATTAGAAGGTGGGCGCCTGATTTAACACATACCCGCATTAGAAGGTGGGCGCCTGATTTAAAACATACCCGCATTAGAAGGTGGGCACCTGATTTAAAACATACTCGCATTAGAAGGTGGGCGCATGATTTAAAATGAAATACCCGCATTAGAAGGTGGGCGCATGATTTAAAATGAAATACCCGCATTAGAAGGTGGGCGCCTGATTTAAAATGAAATACCCGCATTAGAAGGTGGGGGCCTGATTTAAAATGAATACCCGCATTAGGAGGTGGGTGCCTGATTTAAAACATACCCGCATTAGAAGGTGGGCGCCTGATTTAAAATGAAATACCCGCATTAGAAGGTGGGCGCCTGATTTAAAATGAATACCCGCATTAGGAGGTGGGTGCCTGATTTAATGTCGTCGTGTTAACGTAATGTAAAGTGTGACCCTATGGTCGAACTGCCATGCCATGATAGTTAATGCGTGGACAAAAGCGATGCAAAAGTTGAGTGGATGAGAATGTGACCCTGTAAGTCGAAATATCGTTCTTCGCATGGACATAACACGGTTGGGAGCCTGTAGGTTAGCATGACGTCTTTGTACATTCTCCAAACAGGAAAGTGATCCTTGTAGTGAGTTGTGATGCGGAGGCCCCCTTGCGAATTTGCGCATAAATGTTGCAGCTTCCCTGCTGTTTTCGACCTGAAGAACCTGTACTCAAATAAATTTATGAGTTTTGGGAAGGGAGAGTTGATTCGCGTTGACTTTGTAGCTTCGGCCTTGGTATTTGCATGTCCTGCTAACTCGGACCCGTAGCCCCTCTCTGCTTCCCAGTCTTGGCCAGCCGTTAATGAAAACATTTGAAAACAATTTGTAGAAATGCATCTTAAAAAAAAACATAAAAATTCTATCGAATTTTGATGAAAATATTTGTTGAAAATAATTTGCTTATAAGAATTACTGCATATATATAAATGTCTGTCGAGCAGTGACATGCGGTGAAACAAAACAAACGTCTCATCCAAAATTCTTCTGGCTGAAGGCTTAGCTTGCCGATGCTTTTCCATGTTTATCAGCGTCCTCTGGCAGTGATCCCTTAAAGATGCCCCAGTTTCCGATATGTGAGGATGATGAACTTTGGACGGACAACCGAGTCTTGTGTGGGTTGCTTGCCTATCCTATCAGGGTGATCAGATGGGTGCACTTTGTCATATGTGAGATAAAGGAGAAAATATTTCCTAATGGTGGGACCGAAGCCGATTTAGGCCGCCTACGTATCCCCATGAGGGAATCAGGTCATAACGTAGTTCATTACAAGCAAAAGGGATTGTGAGGATTTCTAAAGATGGGACCGAAGCCGTTGTGGCCGCCTACGTATCCCGCCGAGGGAATCAGGTCATAACGTAGTTCCTGATACAAAAAAATGTGTTCTTGGGGAAATTTATGATCTAAAGAAACGGAACTCGACATGGGTTCTTTGCGTATCCCGCCAGGGAGCGCAACTTTTACAACATAAGAAGTGCATTACATATAAAAAGTCCTAAATGTAGTATCTTTTCACTGCATCTGCGTTGATAGCTTTTGGCCATACTTCACCGTCCATTTCAGCTAGAATTAATGCTCCTCCAGTTAACACCCGGTGAACCATATAAGGCCCTTGCCAGTTAGGTGCAAATTTTCCCTTAGCTTCATTTTGGTGCGGGAATATGCGTTTTAGCACCAATTGCCCCGATTTGAAAGTCCTTGGTTTTACTTTCCTGTTGAAAGCTTTGGCCATTCTGTTTTGATAAAGTTGCCCGTGGCAGACAGCGTTCAATCGCTTTTCATCAATCAGCATCAATTGTTCGTATTGATTCTCTATCCATTTTGCTTCGCTCAGCTCGACTTTTTGGATAATTCTCAAAGATGGTATTTCCACTTCTGCTGGTAACACAGCTTCTGTTCCATAGACCAAAAGATACGGTGTTGCCCCAGTAGAAGTCCTGATTACAGTGCGATAGCCCAAAAGTGCAAAGGACAAATGCTCATGCCAGTGCTTGTAATTTATCAATCATCTTTCGCAGTATCTTCTTGATGTTCTTGTTGGCTGCTTCGACTGCTCCGTTCATCTGAGGTCGATATGGAGTGGAATTCCGGTGAGTGATCCTAAACTTTTCGCATATCTCATTCATCAGATTACTGTTGAGATTGGCTCCATTGTCTTTTATAATCGACTCAGGAATTCCAAATCGGCAAATGATGTTATTGCGGACAAAATCAACTACCACTTTCTTTGTCACTGACTTGTGGGACGATTCTTCTACCCACTTTGTGAAATAGTCAATTGCCACTAGAATGAATCGGTGTCCATTTGATGCGGAAGGTTCAATAGGGCCAATGACATCCATGCCCCAAGCTGCGAATGGCCAAGGAGAGCTCGTCACATTGAGTTTGTTAGGAGGTACCCTGATTAAATCGCCATGAATCTGACATTGATGACATTTTTACACAAAATGAATGCAATCGGTTTCCATGGTCATCCAAAAGTACCCTGCTCTTAGAATCTTCTTTGCTAAAGTGAAACCATTCATATGAGGCCCGCACGTGCCTCCGTGTATCTCTTCAACTAAACTGCTTGCCTCTCGGGCATCGACACATCTTAACAAACCTAGATCTGGAGTCCTCCGATAAAGGATTTCTCCGTTTAGGAAGAAATGGGTTGCTAACCTCCGAAGTGTCTTCTTTTGTGTGCTGGTTATGCTTTCTGGATATTCGCCTGCTTCGAGATACCTCTTAATGTCGTGGTACCAGGGCTTCCCATCCAACTCTTCATCTATATGGAAACAATAGGCCGGCTGATCCGATAAGTTCACCTTGATGGGATCAATGTAATTCTTGTCCGGATGTTGAATCATGGAGGACAGAGTTGCCAGAGCATCAGCGAACTCATTTTGAGTTCGTGGGATATGCTTGAATTCTATTTCGCTGAACCTTTTGCATAATTCTTTCACGCAATGCAGGTAAGGAAGTATCTTCACGTTCTTGGTGGCCCATTCGCCTTGCACCTGGTGAATCAATAAGTCTAAATCACCTATAACCAATAGTTCTTGAATGTTCATATCAACGGCCATTCTAAGTCCGAGTATACAAGCTTCATATTCCGCCATATTATTGGTGCACGGAAATCGGAGCTTCACCGAAATTGGGTAGTGTTGACCCGATTCTGAAATCAAAACTGCTCCGATACCAACTCCTTTGAAGTTTGCAGCTCCGTCGAAGAACATTCTCCAACCCGGGTATTCTTTGGAAATATCTTCCCCAACAAACAATACCTCCTCGTCCGAAAAATAAGTCCGAAGGGGCATATATTCTTCGTCTACGGGGTTTTCAGCAAGATGGTCGGCTAGTGCTTGTCCTTTGATAGCCTTTTGGGTAACATATATGATATCGAACTCACTTAGCAAGATTTGCCACTTTGCTAGCTTCCCAGTGGGCATGGGCTTCTGAAAGATGTATTTGAGTGGGTCCATTCTGGAGATGAGATAAGTGGTATATGCAGACAGATAATGTCTAAACCTTTGTGCAATCCATGTCAAGGCACAACAAGTGCGCTCCAGCAAAGTATATCGAGCTTCGTAAGGTGTGAACTTCTTGCTCAAGTAGTATATAGCTTGCTCCTTCTTTCCTGTTTCATCGTGTTGTCCCAGCACGCATCCAAACGCATTTTCTAACACAGACAGATATAACAGCAACGGCCTTCCGGGTTCTGGAGGCACCAAAATGGGTGGGTTAGACAAGTATTCTTTGATTCTATCAAAAGCTTGCTGGCAATCCGATGTCCACTTGGTAGCAGCGTCTTTCTTCAGTAGCTTGAATATTGGCTCACATATCACTGTTGATTGTGCTATGAACCTGCTGATGTAGTTGAGGCGACCAAGGAAACTCATCACGTCCTTTCGACTTTTTGGAGGAGGCAAGTCTTGAATAGCTTTTACCTTTGAGGGGTCCAATTCAATACCTCTTCTACTCACGATGAAACCTAACAACTTCCCAGCAGGGACACCAAATGCACATTTTGCAGGGTTTAATTTCAGATTATACCGCCTCAGCCGGTCGAAGAACTTCTTCAAATCTGTCAAGTGATCCGGGGCCCTTCGTGACTTGATAATAACGTCATCTACGTAGACCTCGATTTCTTTGTGGATCATATCGTTAAAAATGGTAGTCATGGCCCTCATATAGGTGGCACTTGCGTTCTTGAGTCCGAACGGCATTACCCGGTAATAGTATACTCCCCAAGGTGTAGTGAATGCCATTTTTTCTGCGTCTTCTTCATCCATCAAGATTTGGTGGTAACCAGCAAAACAATCAACAAATGACTGTAATTCATGCTTTGCACAGTTATCAATGAGTATGTGAATATTTGGGAGAGGGAAATCATCCTTCGGGCTAGCCTTGTTGAGATCTCGATAATCCACGCACACCCGTATTTTCCCATCTTTCTTTGGCACGGGTACAATGTTGGCCAGCCAAGTGGGGTATCTCGTGACTCGAATGACCTTTGCATCGAATTGCTTGGACACCTCTTCCTTAACCTTTTAACTCAAGTCAGGCTTGATTTTCCTTGGTTTTTGTTTCACCGGAGGGCAGAATGGATCAATAGGTAATTTATGCGAAACAATATATGTGCTTATCCCTGGCATATCGTCATAAGACCAAGCAAATATATCGATATACTGCCTCAAAAGATCCGTAAGTTTTTCCTTTTGTGCGGTGCTCAGATGGACGCTGATTCTTGTTTCCTTCACATATTCCGCATCTCCCAAATTTACTGCCTCAGTTTCATCTAAATTTGGCTTTGGCTTATTCTCAAAATGTTCCAATTCCTCGGTCAATTATTCTGGCTGCAAGTCTTTCCCATACTCTTCGAAGTCCTGTTCGTTGTTTGGATTTTGTTTGTTTGTTTCATTACATGTCACATTCACATTATCGACAGATTTATTAGTTTGCATGCTGAAAGAGAAAAGAAAATTAGTAAACACAATAAATTTTGAAATAGCAAAAGCAATGTGGATTTGTCATTTAAGCTTTCAAAAGATGGAGGCAAAACACATTAAAATGCATAAATGCGATTCAAGCCTCAATCAGAATCGCATTGTTTCAAAAAATACTAAGATAATTTCTACCAAGCTTCTCGGAGAAACAGGGCCGGGGCACAGGTCCAATTTTTTAAAACATTTCCATGTTCTGCATCCCAAATGGTTGGGTCTTCAGCAAAATCATCTAGAATTACATTGTATTCCATTTCTTCTCCTGCAATGAAAAGACCTTTAAGTCCATCCGCGAGGTTGTCTGCATCATCTTCCTTTGACTCAGAAGCAACATATGCTTTGACAAATGACTGATTCAGAGGTGGAACAGGTTTTGGCAGGGGAGTGTCCTTTTTCTTTCGGAAGTGGACTGACACGACTTCTTCAGAAGTGGGTTAGGTGGCGACTCCTTAAATCATTAACCTAGGAATCATCAAAATATGTCTTGCCTCGTTTTGACCGAGCAGGTCAAAATAGGGTACGACAGCATGGCGACTCCAATGGGGAAAGGCTTAACGATGTTCGAAGTATTTCCCAATGTAGATAACGTCTAAGCAACGACGTCACCTCATCACGCCTATGCTACATCATCATCTATATTGGGAAATACTTCGAACATCGTTCAGCCTTTCCCCAGTGGAGTCTCCATGTTGTCGCACCCTATTTTGACCTGCTCGGTCAAAACGGGGCAAGACATATTTTGATGATTCCTGGGTAAATGATTTAAGGAGTCGCCACCTAATTATTTTTACGATGAATTAGGACACCTAAATATTAAACTAAATGCTGCAATGTAACTCCAATTTTAAGGTCTGCGAAACTAGTGAGATTCTAGGTAAGGGTTCTTTATTATCCTAAAGGGAAGGGTTTAGGCATCCTTTAAGATCCACTAACTTGCGGTTATCCGATCAAACTCAGGTTAATTATGCTAAGGAAAAATGCAATTTAAGAATAGAAAGTTAAACTAATGTTTGCAAATATTTAGAAAAGAATGCATTTTTTACACAAGTAAGCATTCGTATGATATTAAAGAAAAATACATATAAAGTTGAGAGAATATGCATTTGTAACAATTAATAAGGAGAAAAACGAATTACTTATAATGCCAAAGAAGTAATTTTTGGAAATCATTTTGAGTTGTACAATTAATGATGATAAAAAGGGATAAACTTTGTATAATTAATAATGCGAATAAAAGATGATCAAAGTTTGAATTTTTTTTTTAATATGCATGACGAACCTAAAAAATAAATGAAACTAGCGGAGGATTTCTAAATTTGAATTAACCAGGCCTATAAGTAAGTAAACTAGCGACGGGTTTTAAACTACCCTACTATTTATCAATTCATGGCCTAATTATTCTAAATATCCTAACAATCACACAAGCATTAAATAATTATTACAGACCCAAAAATAAAAGAAAATAGAAAGGCGGCATTAAAGAATTAAAGTTGCGATTAAGGCGGATGATGATATCATCCCGCCCTATTTGTTTAGAAGTCCCGAGGTAAGAGATATGCAAGGAATGTGGATGCGGGTCTTTGATTTGACAATAGCCATGATGAGTCTCATTAAGAGACTCTTCGTCGCTCCCGGTGCATTTCATGTAAAAGAAAAGAAAAGAAAAGATTAGTAGCTGGAACATGAAAATATATATATACATAAGAAAAAATGTGAATAATTCAGGAAAGTAACACGTTGTTGGGGACCAAGATGTAGACAGGTGCAAAAGAATGTAAAACATGCCCATATCATGAAGCAAGTATAGGTCATAAAAGGGACTAAGTAAATAACACCAGACACAGTGATCTTATTATGCGCAGGAAACACATGCGTAAGATCTATCTAACATGCTTCAAAAGTCATTTGATTCTCAACAAATATCTGGAAAGGCAGACTTACTCACATTCATAATATGTAATCCACCCATTCTACGCAGTGAGACAAATACAACCTATTCTCATATCACATAAGAAAACATACCCTTTTTTAAAAAAAAAAAAAAAAAAAGAAACTTAGGCTCAAATTAGAACCAAAGGCATTGTATATTTAGCCATATAAATACACCCACACTAAGTCAATTAGCGAATTTTAACAAGGCCGAAGAGACACATCTGAATCAGATATCTAGAGGAGATGCAATACATCCAGGATCACCGTTATGCATTCTTCATATACAACAAGTTTCTCTAACTAATGTCGGGGTCATGCTTCAACCGAGGTAGCAGGGAGGGGAAGGAGCCCAAGGCTCCTCTTAGATTTTGCACAAGATCAAAGGGGCAGGATAGAAGTCTATATCCAACCAGGACATCCTATTGAGAAGTCCAGGGGCTGAACAATACCAATCATAACAAGATTAGGACCATTTTCAATATGCACATGCTTAGAAACTTAGTAAAACAAACAGATTTGACATGGACCATTCTAGTACCCGAGGCATAATGTATACATATACTTCTAATATGCTCTTAAACATGTGTATACATCTTATCAAATAGAGTAAGCACCTTTCAACATATCAAAAGCATAATCAAACAACTCTAATATCATTTCTAGACAATAATGACAACATTAATAAGACTTGTATAACATTCAAAAAAACTGGAGGTAGCTAACGTAACTAGGCCTAGAGCCTTGCCCAGACCCCAAAATCACAAGCATATTGACAAGTCAAAATTCTCAATTGGCTAAAAATACACGATCATAGCAGAACATAATTAATAGTTAGACAAGACAACTGGGCATGCTCATCTTTAACTAGACATGAAATAGGTATAGGCATGCAATTGCTTGACAGACACCAATGGCCATGGGACTCAAACATAAGTTCAAAACCTCATTTGATTAGGTGTTCGATTTAGGTGATCTATTATCCCAACCATAACCTAGACAATAGGTGTTTAAACAACAAACTCACACTGGTCATTTGAGTTACCAATTTCACTTAGGAACAAGCTCACACAAGAAATCAGAGGTAGTCATGCTGTCTACACAAATTCACGATTACCAGTTCCTCATGAACTGAGAACACAAAGAAAATGCACAGAAGTAGGCTCCAATTTTGTCAAAATATATGCCAATTAATACAAAAATTCATTGTCCTTTTATTTCTTCTCTTGAACATGCATTAAAACTGGGTGGATGAACTTGTGAATAGGCAGTAGCAACATGGCACACATGAAAAATATGCAAGTACTCTTCCCTAAGCATTCATGACAGAGACTTGGCTAATTGAAGACACAAGAAGGGACTTTATTTAATGCTAGACTAATGTCAGTAAATGTATTCATGCATAGTATAGATGACGTGACTTTAAAGAAAAATGAAGCGAAAAACTAGGCAAGGTAACATTATGACATATGAAGGGCTAATCTGCTGCATGACATGAAACATGATTCTACAACAAACACACACCAGTCATACACTTCAAACAACATGCTACAATATCACATTTTAGCTAAATCTACTACTAGATGACATAACAAGCATGATATGGCCTAATTTGACTAATTCATACTTCTAATTCTGCATTCAGACCCTAAATCAGTTCACAGTAATATTAATACTGTAAATAGCATGCAACACATTTCAATATCACACATTAGCATAAACTTGATGAATTTAAGCAAAGTAAATGCCAATGATTTTGAATTACATAAGTCTTCAACTTGCTCAAATAAAGCTAAATACATACAGTTTTCTGCATTTGGACAGGGTGACCCAGATAAATTACCAAACTATCATAAGGTATTTAATTAATCGACATCCTAATTCTTCTAAGCAACAATAATCATCCATCAAAATATCTCTAAAGCATAAATAAACTAACAAGCTCAACATGTCTAAACACTAAGCATAACAACACAAATAGATTACATTATCACTAAATCAGTAATACAACACACAAAACGCAGAAAAATAAGAAAATTGAGAAGAGTTTGAGTTTACGGACCTTCTCCGGGTAGCGAACCGAGGCGTCGTTTCGAATCGTCGACTCGCTCAAAGGAATTTGTTTATGCAATTGAAAGGGACAAGGGACTAAATGTTTTTATGTCTTTTTCGAACCAGAATGGGAGTAAAAAGGAGACCTACTAAAAAATCAATTTTTGTGGTTTGGCTTTCGAAGAACCGAGAGTTTTTTCGTCCAAAAAAAGCCTCCCCTGAATGGACTCCAAATGCCAATATTTATAGGACGAATTTAGGGTTTGTTAGGGCTCATTTGGGCGGGGTTTTAAGCTTCAAATTTTGAAATGGGTCAAACGAAATCCTTCAAAATCCGAACGTTTAATGGCCTTGCAGGCTTCACGTGATTCATAGCACGAAAATGGAGCAAACACCATATGTTCCATGGTTGACAAAGCTACAAGCTTTATCTAGAAAAGGAAATGGAGTTGTTGCTGCTGCTGCTGCTGCTCTGATTTTTGGGGAAGGGTGAGAGAGAAAAATTGGTGAGGGTTCGGCGGTGTCAGGGTAGCGTGGTGGCAGTGGTGGGGTAGGGGTGTAGGGGTGTAGGGGTGATGTTGGGGGTGCAGGGTGTCTTGGCGATTTTGGGGGAGGCGTTCAATTTTTATTTTATTTTTGGTTTAGGGTTTTGGGGTTTAAAGGGTTGGGAAGATGGGTGATGGGTCGGGTCGTGGGCTTAAGTTTTGGGTTGGGTTTGGCCGATTGGGCCTGGGAGTTTTTGGGGAGAATGGGCTGGTCCGTTGGGTTATTTTTAGGGGTGAAATGGATATGGGAGAGAATATAGAAGTTGGGGATTGGGCTAGTCCGGTTGGGCTTGGAAGGTGGGGTGGTCGATTGGGCTTGGAGAAGGTTTTGGGATTTTTGTTTTGTGGGTTTTGGTTTAAAGAGGATAAAATGTTGTGGGGGTTGGGCTTGGTAGAGTGTGAATTTAATTAGTTTTGGGTAGAAATTGTTTTGGGTTGGGAAAATGAAAATGGGTTATGGATTAAAAATATGAAAGGGGTTTAATATTAAAAGCTTTGAATAAAAATGTAAAATTATTTAGAATATAGTATAAGATGCGATAATGATAAAACATAATATTTGTGAAATGCTTAATGCTTAATAAAAAATGGAAATGCGATGCAATTTTGCGAGAATAACATAGAATTTTCGGATAAAACTTATGATGATGATAAAGATGCAAATGATAGAAAAAATGCGAATAATAATAATGATAAGAGAATAATATATATACATGTATATATATATATATATGTACATATATATATATATATATGTATATACGTATATATATATATATATATGTACATATATATATATATATATACGCATGTATGTATATAGATTAAAATTGTTTTGAGGTGTTAAAATATTTAAAATTGCAAATGATTTGGAAAAGATGGGATAAAATTAGGTGTCAACACCCATAAGTTCATATTATTAGTGATTATTAATAAAATATTTACCATATATTTGTATTTATTAGTATTGTATAATTATGATAATTATAGGGTCCCTCTTGTATTAGGATTCCACATTGTAAACACTATATATATATATATTGTATTAATGAGGAAGGTTCCCCAACAGAAATTAATACAATCCTACATGGTATCAGAAGCCAAAACTTCCTCCCTACCGTAATCCCCTCAATTCGGCCGCCCCTCTTCTTTTTCCGGCGCCGGAATTCGGCTGTATACCCCCGGTATACACTGATATACAGTTAATATACAGCCTCCCCAGCTTCCTTCTTTCTATAACAAACTGATATACACCTCGTATACGGCCGCTACTGCCTCACATACACCATAAATATACGCCCCGAACCCCAACGTATTTTTTTCGACAAGCATTCATGGCGGAGATTAATCACGACGGTTTTACGGGCAGTGCCAGAAGCGCTACAGGGGACTGGGCTGCCACCCGAGTCCCAGACCCAGCGGCCCAGTGGCACCATCAGCAGCCCAACAGCCTGTCATCGGCCCACCCATAGGCACAACCGACGGGCCACAAGCAGGGCCAATTTCATCCGGCCCATGTCCCTGAAGCCCAGCAGCGGCCCAACAGTTTGGGACCGACACCACCAGGTCACAGCCGACAAGCCCAACATCCTGGGGCCCATTAGTCCGTCCCAGGCCTAGCCCAAGCCGATTTAGGCCAGACTTTTGGCACTTTGACCCGTCAACAGCCCGATAATGCGTGGTATATAGACACGGGTGCCACATCTCATCACAAACAATTCTGGTAATCTTCCTCAACTGCGTAAGTTACAAACTCCACAATCTATTATGGTCGGTAATGGTCATTGCATTCCAATACAAGGATTTTGCCACACCCTTACCCCACCACTGCATCCCCACTTCTCTCTTAAAAACATCTTTTATGCGTCGAACATAATCAAAAACCTAATCTCTATAGAAACGCCACCAATAGTTTCGTCTCAATTAATTTTGACCCGTTTAGGTTTTCTGTAAAAAACCTTCGTACGGGAATCTTATGAAATAATTCAATAGTGAGGGGGACCTCTATCCTTTCATATCCACGTTTGCTGTTAGTACTAACCCTCCCACCTCTATAGCTGCCCTCGTCACTCCTCCCACTGCTCTCGTAACAATATCTTTATCAACGTAGCATAGTAGACTTGGTCATCCGGGTGCTCATATATTTGATTCCTCTGAAACTGAAATTTAATTCACAGTAATAAAGAGAAACTTCCCCATAATTGCTCTTCATGTCATCTAGGGAAACATGTCCGACTACCCTTTACGCCTTCTCTTAGTATTACTTTCTCTCCCTTCGATATTATTCATGTCGATTTATGGACTTCCCCTATAACTAGCAATCTAGGCCACAAATATTATTTGATGTTTCTGGATGATTTCTCTCACTTTCTTTGGGTCTATCCACTTAAACTCAAATCTCAGGTGTTCTCCAAATTTAATCTGAGGACCTCTAAGCACGGTTGTACTCCAGATGATATGAGTCCTACCGATCAACTGTTGGAATGATAACTATCTACTCTGGTGTAACGACCCGTTGGATCGTTTTGGACATTTTACATATTAACTGCTTTGGTTAATTATAGGCACTTTTTTGTTCTTTGCCTTCCTATCAGTGAAGCTTAAGTTTAACACCTATTTCCTTTTGTTTTATTAAATTTCTAGTATTTTTTGTATATATTGAGGTGTATTCAGAATTTTTATAAGATACATGGATATACTATTACGAAGAAGTGAATTTAAAATTTATATCTAATGGGAAGAAGGCTGATATACACATACAAAGAATATATAAGGACTAAAGCCTGCTTATTCTTATCCAATCTTGAGAGAAATCAGACAGGAAATGAGAGCAGTGTTCTGATAGAGAGAGAGAGGAGTGAAGAAGGGGGGGGGGGGTCCAAGTCCAACGTGTCAGGCCGTAGATTATTTGCAGATCAAAACAACCGGCTTATAGAAGCTCAAGTGTTTGTTGAGATGTGGTAGAGCAAGCTGAAGTGGTCTAACACTAGGAAATTGTGAAACCCACTGGTTTCATTTTATCATCATAAAGAATAATTATTAGTACTCCCTTTTCACATTATTCAATCCTACTTTCAGTGGATCAAGAAAAGTAGATCCAAACCAAACACAAAGCATCCATCCTAAAATATCACATCTTTTCTCATACAACATCAATAAATACCACCCAAATCCCTCCTTTCTTTCCACTCAAAGCAAATTCATCTATCATCAATATCGATTAAGCCATCCTTTCTGCAAATTAATATTCCACTCTCTTTTTTAGCTCTAAGCTCATAAACAGTTAAATAAATTAAGTTTTCACAAAGATGGAGGGCTTGCAATCATGGGTTTCTGAACACAAATTCAGTAGTATTGGTAAGTCTTTAGTTTCTTTATTCATGCTCAAAATCATTTTCTTTATATTGGCATCATCTAAAATACTCCACATACAGGGACACTCTGGGCTACAGCTGTGGGTGCTTCACTAGCTTACTCAAGCCAAGTCTTAGGCTCATCCATGCCAGGTAAATTAATTCAGCTATTTAATGTATGACTAGTTCTATCTATATAATGTATATTGCAAGTCTATGCTAATACGTACTATGGGAAACAGGATGCACGCACAAGCCTTAACATTAGCAGTGTTATCCGGTGCAGCAGTCTATCATTACTATGACAAAAATAGCAACGACCAACTCCACAAGTAAAATTGCTCTGCAAACACCATCATGGAAACATGGAAATAATCATGCAAGCAGTTTTATGTAACTGTTTACTAGTATATTATCTGGGACAAATGTTGTATAATTTCCTAGACTCTCATCAAATATATATGGGAAAATTAGCTCAAAACTGTATTTGGATTACCAAATACTTGCTCACACGTGAATTAATGTATGCTTCGCTTTCGTCATCTAATTTGCAACATGTTGTGTTTCAGTTAATTAGTTGCGTTACGTAACATACAAATATACTCTTCCCGCTATTCTCAACTTAGTCTCTCATCGGCCAGCTTTCTCCTTGGCTTGTACTCGAGATCCGATGTTCGAAAGATAACTAATCCTTGAGATAATTGTTCATACACTGAGTAAAGTATGGATTCTCGAGAAGAGAGGAGCCGCGGTGGTCCTCCGGACCGCCCGGATCTCTGCGCTGGTTCTAATGAATTGTTTCTCATAATAGAAATAGTTAGATTGTATTTTCTTTGTCTGAATTAAACAAAAATTTAAACCAATATTTTAAACGTTCCTAATTCCACAAATTTTTATTCAGACATGTTTAAAATCTATACTTTTAAACATCTTCACAAGTGCATCGCATGTTCGTCAATTGCACATACCTGGCTAACATGCAGACTCGTCCCCTTAAATCCGGACACGTATTCAAAACCCACCAAATAAACTCCTTTTCATACCAACCAAATAACCCCCACCTAATATAATTTATACAATACGATGTAAATTAATATTTTCTATAATATTTTATAAATATAATATTTATTTTATTTATTTTATTCTAATTTACTATTATATATTTTAATTTATGTGTCTTAATGTGTAAACAAATAAGGAAGACATTTAAATTTTATGATATTAATTAAATTATATATATGTATAATGTATCAAAATATTTTTAAAATTTTGTGGTCTTAAACATATTATGTAGATATCAAAATTAAAGAGTTACTAAATATAAAAAGTGACATTCTTTTGAAAACAGACTAGAAAGGAAAATAAGACGTATAAATAATTAAAATAGAGAGAGTAGCTTTTAAATAAAAAATAAATTTTACACATTCAGATGCTGAGAAAATATAGATAGTCGTAATTATCTTATATTCAGAAGTAAATGCAATATCTTAATATATGTACTTGATTCAATAGCTTATTTGGTCGAGCTTCTAAAAGGCAAAAAATGGAGAAAAATATGACATTCTTTTAAAAACAGACTAGAAAGAAAAATAAGACGTATAAATAATTAAAATAGAGAGAGTAGCTTTTAAATAAAAATTAATTTTACACATTCAGATGCTGAGAAAATATAGATAGTCGTAATTATCTTATATTCAGAAGTAAATGCAATATCTTAATATATGTACTTGATTCAATAGCTTATTTGGTCGAGCTTCTAAAAGGCAAAAAATGGAAAAAAATATGACATTCTTTTAAAAACAGACTAGAAAGGAAAATAAGACGTATAAATAATTAAAATAGAGAGAGTAGCTTTTAAATAAAAATTAATTTTACACATTCAGATGTTGAGAAAACACAGATAGTCATAGTTATCTTATATTCAGAAGTAAATGCAATATCTAATATATGTATTTGATTCAATAGCCTATTTGACCGAGCTTTTGAAAGGTCAAAAATGGAGAAAAAAGTATAATACTTTTTTGGAGATTTGAAGTGCTTGAAAAAAAATAAGAAAAGCTTTTGGCCAGTAGTAAAATAGTTTTTCTGATATTGAAGAGAATATATAAATTTCTGCTTCTTCTGGAAGCAGAGTGAAAAAGCTAAAAATAAAATCTGTCAAGAAAACATATCCTTATAAGAAATATATATTTATCAAATCATCGCTCATAAAGTTAACCAATATATATTTCAAACATAAATACAACCCTCTTCTCCCTTCGTTTTTTAAACAATATTTATATTGATTA
Source organism: Anisodus acutangulus (assembly GCA_029783415.1). Taxonomy (NCBI): domain Eukaryota; kingdom Viridiplantae; phylum Streptophyta; class Magnoliopsida; order Solanales; family Solanaceae; genus Anisodus; species Anisodus acutangulus. Next base: position 35,733,042 of record CM056497.1, read on the forward strand.
CGAACTTTAATATGTTTTTTTATTTTAAATATTAATATTTGACTAAATAAAATTAAAATTTTAATTAAAGTCTTTCTTAATAATACTTTAATTATTTCTCTATTTAAATGATAGTAATTATAAAATGAACCCTAATATGCCTTTTTCATATTCAAACACTACTGATAAAGGATGAAAATCGACTGCAAAAACTGACTGTCGGGGATTGATTTTTGGGAAATAATTGCCAAAATTTCATGTACAAGTCAAATAATGAGGATGAAATCAATTAAAAATGAGTTGCAATGCAAACGTAATGGTCAATATGCACCAGTATATATACACACGCTCCTGCAATATGTTTCACTTTACCCACGGGACACTCCCGAGGTCCATTTACTCACCTAGAATTTCAGATCTCCCAGATCACATCGGGCATCCTGCCAATCTTAGCTATAACATCATCACTCTATTTAGTACCGTATCTAATCAGGCCTCCCCGACCATCCAATATGATTTATCATATAAAGTATGTCAGTGATATCATACGATGTATGAAATGAGCATGCGTACAATAGATAACTACACAACACCAAAGGAATGCTATGAATAGCTCATTTTCATTATTTACACAAGAGTTGGAGTGATGCATGCGCACACAATCAATATCACAAAGATTTATAAGCTTGGCTATAATAAGCCCTCACCGAAACAATCAAGTAAATCAAGTCAATTTCGAAGTTGTCAACTAATGCCCACATGCTTTGACATTCTCTACTACACAACAATATTATATATTTGTTAATTTACCCATGACATCGTACCTGTACCGGCACAAATGCTTGTCAACTCACGAGTACGAGACTCTCATTCCCATTTTTACCCTTAGTTAGTTAATACCAACACAAACGCTACATAAAGAATCTAGTAAGTGTAAACTTGCCTTAATGCCGAAGCCAAAGCAATCACTCCACGACCATGTCCTTCCTTAGAGCCTTCAGACGAGTCCAATCTATTCAAATATGGAATCTACGCAAGTGTACGAGTTCGTAGACACCCATATTTCTATACTAATATTTTGGGCACAAAAAATCAACCCAAAAATCAATCTTGAGCCTCGAATATCAAAACTGTAATTTCATTGTAAAATCAACTTACCCATAGCTTAAACGCCAAGAATCTCATAAATCATCGAAATTCGATCACAATACAACCTCCAATTCAACATTTTACTTAAAATCTCATTTTCATGTGAAACCCTAATTTCTAAGACCAAATCATGAATATAATCGCTAATTAAAAGATGAAATCATGGGAAATGCTAAGATTAAGATAAAAAAAAATGTAACCCCGAGTCGAAACTTGAAAAATGCCTTTGAAATCACCCAAAATTGAGCTTCCTAGTTCCAAAAATCGTGTTATGAACAATGAAACTAGAATTGGGGCTTTAATTCTGCTTTAGACCCTATTTCTTATACGCGGTTGCGGGCCTACCGACGCGAACACGACCCCACCGACCCAAACATCACGAACACGACAGCCTCATCACAATTGCGATGGGTCAGCTTGACCCGACCCCGACCCTTCTTCCTCTTCGCAAAACGCGGTGGGTCTCCCGTGAACGCAAAGACCACCCCCACCTCCTTAGCGAAAGTGACACCCTCTCGCGATCACGAAGAAGGGTGCATGGCACAAGAAACCAGAACTCACAATTAACTCCCGAACTTTGATTTAAAATCCAAAATTAATTTGGAACCCTTTCGCGAAGAGGTGAAATGTGCATGGCATCAGAAACCAGCAACTCACAATTAACTCTCGAACTTCGATTTAAAATCCAAAATTAATTTAGAATCTCCCAGGCACAAACCAAATATGCATTTTAGGCGTAAAACATACTACGAACCTGCTCACACACTCAAAATTCCGATTCGACGTCGTCTTGATCTGATGTTGACCGTGGTCAACTCCAAAATTTTAAATTGACAAGTTTCTCATCCAACAGTCCAAATCAACCCAATCCCCTCGGAACCCGAACCAACTACTCAACTAAGTCATAAAACGCATTCCGGACCTCATGGAATTGATGAACTTTTAATTCGGATTCAATAACATTCGATATTGACTTTGGTCAAACTTCTTCATTTCCTTAACTTAAGAACTTCCAAATTTATCAATTCGTCTCTAATACTCACGCGATTGCTTCGGGAACCACGCAACTCATCCCCGATTGTCACAAATACAACTTTACGGGAAGCGTATTTTGGAAAAAAGGTGTCTTAAAGCTCAAAATCACCCATTGGTCGTTATAGTAATTTATACGAAGGAAAATATTTTTTCACGAAAAATATTTTACTGAAAAATATTCTTGAAAAGTAAATATTCTTACTAAGTTTTTAGTGTTTGATAAGTATGCAGAATTAAAATATTATCTCAAAATATTTATATATAACTAGACAAAACACTATGGAAGATGGGATACCAGAGATGTGGTGTCACGACCCAAATCGGAGGGTTATGACGGGCACCCAGAGCTTATCTGTCGAGTATCACTAATCATATATTTAGCATATAACCGTAATTTCTCATGGTCTACGAGGGCCATCACAAGATACTCTGTTGATATATGGAAATAGTAACTGGAAAGGAGTTATATAATATCATGTAATCAGAAAGACCCAACCTATACACATATACATACCAAGGCCGACAAGGCCATACATGACTACTATACATAGGACAATTGTCTACAAGCCTCTAAAGAGTACATGACATCATAGGGTCGGGACAAAGTCGCGCCATACCCCAACGCATAACCAAAATATCATACCATGACTAGACTACAACTCTGGAACAAATAGAGTTCTCCAATATCAGTTGGACCAGCATCCTACTAGTGCGGACCATCGCCCTGTCTACAAGAGCCTGTGGGCACGAAACGCAGCGTCCCCCGAAAAAAGAGACGTCAGTACGACTGATGTACCGAGTATGTCAGACGTGAAGAATAGCATAATAGAGACCTGAAAGTAACATGAAACAAGAAACAACTAACCAGTAGAGAATGCCTCTGAGGGCCATAATATGCATAAGTATCATGTCTGTGCAGAATGCCACTGAGGGCCATAATATGCCTAAATGACATGCACAGTGCGGTCATACATATATATATATGCATATACAACGCCATCAAGCCTCTATGGGCATCCCATCATATCAATCAACCTTTGTGGGCATAATCATTATCGTGTATATCTGTACCAGCTGCAGGTGGTGTGCGTATATAACGCCTTCCCTTTTCCCATGCCCCATACATATATAATGCATACATATAGTAGAGTATATAACTCTTTTGTGGTCAAGGTATGTACATGAATATAATGCATGAATGGTATGATAATATGACACTATAAGTTTGTCGGAGTGATGTAATATCGCTTCACCTCAGATTAACATTATGAATACTAATATTTTTCTCATACCTCAATAGGGACTTAGGAACATATTTAGACATGCTTTGAACAGAGGAATGAATAACATTAACATCCTTAACTACTAAGAGTAGAATCATTTATGGGACAATATTACGTTAACGTTTTGTACTTAGAACATGCCAAAATAAAGAAGGATTTGCCTTAACATATCTTAGTCATTTTGTGTCCACAATACAACTAAGCAACCCGTAATGCACCCCAATCTAATCTTTCAAGAAACCCTCTTCTTTCACCTTACTTTCCTTCGAAGAAAGCCTAGATTACAACTCAACAATAACAGAACAACGAGATTGAAGCGATGCGCAAAACACATATATTGTTCTTGAGAAAAATTATACCGCACCTCCTTAAACAAAAATTATACCGCACCTCCTTAAACCTGGGACTCACGTTGCTGTTAAGAAGTGAAAATCATGTTTTGCTTGCTTGCTGCATATCTATTCCTAATAAAGGAATGTAATGCATCTCTATCCCAAAAATGAAAATACGACTTCTCATTAAGTGGAGTAACACACCTAATCATACCCATTTGCTGGAGCTTTTCACGTGGTACCTTTCTAGGTACCCACTCTTGACACTTACAAACAAATGGTGCCACCCTCTGTATTCACTTTGCTGCCACGTGGGTGGATGATATCCACCTCAATATTTATTCACTAACTAATTTATTAGTCACCCACTAAAAATTCCATATTTAATTAATTACTCACATAATTAATTTCTTGATCCCAATCCACTTAAATCTTAATGACTTATAAAACATTCATATACTCACTGTCATACACATGCGATATAGCACTAGTTCATAACCTCTTTTAGGACATACAACCATTATTTTCAATTCCCGTCGTCACACTTCTTAAGTCCTAAATTATTTCGAGACTGTATTCTTTTATATACTAAGCTTCTTTATTTGCATACATGAACATGACCAGAAAATCCTCCAACGCGCGGGTCTATTTACATAAGCCTAGCGATTTTACATACGTCCAGCGATACAAATCATAGCCCGAAAGTGCGGGATGTTACATGTGGGAGAAACTTATTTTTCCTATTTTCCTTACTTTCAAGGAACTTATTTTTCTAATTAAATGTTACCAAAAATTTTTAATCAACCAAAATATCTTCCTTCGTAACAAACACAACCTAAATATAAAAAAATGGCATCCCTAGACATGTTGAACCTTTGACATGTGAAGTCTGGATTGGGTGCAGAAATTCGAATTTACTAATCAAGGATCACGATCCATTAGTCACAAATTTACTTTAAGATAATAATAATCTATTAATTGTAAGAAAAATGTAGCAGACAGCTTTGAGGAAATCCAACGGCCTAAATAGTTATGTCGACTAGGTGCTCCTTTCTACCAGTACTTTATGGTTCCTAGTTACTATATTACTTATCACAATGTCCTTTAGCAGATTTACCACTAATGTTTCTTTTCAAACTTTGATCACCGAAAACAGATTAGAACGTACATGGATTCTAAATAACGTCACCTGTCCAAAAATCCGGACAAAAATATTATATGTACGTGCATTTATCAGTTTTATTTCAATAAGATAACTCAATATTCAAGAAATCATAATTTGAGTTGTATTATTAAGAATTTGAATCTAAACTTCCGGGTCAGTAGCTGCTTCTAGTAATTAAGGTCCCCTTCTCCTGTTTTTAGTGTAAATATATATATGACACGCAAGTATTCTTATTTATCTTTTTTTTTTTTTTGACATTTTCCCTATTTTCTTCCATTTATGCTAGGTTAACAAAAACTCAAATCACTACTTTAATTTTATTATTATATTAATTAAGGAATGAATGAACACATTTTTCGGTTACAAAAGTTGATGCATATAACAGTCTTGGAAACGTGAAAGGCCCCTGAATTACAAAAATTGAAAGGGTCCTTTGTATTGGGAGTAAAGTGCACCCGGGGGAATCAACATACTCGAAGACTCAGAGGACTTGGAAAGCCCTATAGCTATTCCTCACTCCCATCAACTCAGGTCACATCAGACAACCTCGATCAGAGCACCTCAGTGCACACAAACGTTAGCGACGTCATATGGGTCACGTCATTCCTATCATAGGGGCAGAAAAGTCCAACCTTGACTTATATATGAATAGGTTAGGAAGGAAGGAAGGAAGGAAGAAAGATCATCTTGCTCACTTTTGTAACCCTAATATTAATTTTTCTCTCAAAGCAATAAACTTGAAAATCCATCATTTACTTACTTACTCGAATCATAACTTGCTTATATTCTTGTATTGCTTATCAGTCATATTCATTTTTATCACTCAAATCGGACTCATTAAAGAGTTTTCCGGAACGGTACAACTCACTTGTCTTCAAATTCTATAAAACAAATCTCTAATTGATTTTCTGGTCAGAATCATTTTCACCGGAAAACAGATTGGCGCCGTCTGTGGTGTTGTCCTGATTCATCACCCGAGACTCTTAAACTTACGCTTAGTCAGAAACTATTCCGTTACATAACTCCCGGTCATGGCTGAACCAACTAACAACACATCGGGAGGTAGTGTTCCACTCGAAACAAGAGATCCACAGGGGTCGTGACCAACAGATCTGCGAAGCTCTAACAGGGAAACCACTCGGAGTTAGATGCACGAAAAGAAAGGGAAGAGGCAACAACGCCCCCAATGGAGGTCCCCAACAACCTTTCGAATTAGGAGAATTAACAAGATCATTCGGCAGAAAGCAGAGAGATACGTTCTAAATGGCGTTACTACAAGAAAAAGAAAAGACGTCTTCATTCTAGGGTGGAGGGGATATTCAAAGAAGAAGGATCTCCTTCAGAAGTGGCTTTGGTCACGGTTTATACATCGAACAACGCAATGATGGAGCGCATGGAAAAGCTCATGAACTCTCTATCCGGGGTAGCCGCCTATCGAACAACCCAGAGGTTATCTAAGTGCCTGAGACTTCCATAGTAGATGTGGGGAAAGAAGAGGCAGAACCAGCCATACCAGATGCGGACTTGGCAAGGATTGCCGTCCTAGAAAAAGAGCTCCACGAGCCAAATACCAGGGGACTCTCTTATATCAAAGTTAGAAGGAGCAAGGAAGTATGGAGAAATACCCTACAAAGTGAATGTGGATCCTGAGCCCATCCCAAAGAAGTTTAAAATGCCAGACATACCCAAGTACGATGAAACCACGGACCCAGAAGAACACATTATAACCTTCAAAGCAGCCATCACTAGGCATGACCTAAAGCAATATGAAATCAAATCAATCATGCTGATTAAATTCAGTCATATGCTAAAAAGGAAGCGCTTTCTTGGTATACTCTTTTACCTGAAAATTCTATTAATTCTTTTGTTGCTCTTGTAGATATATTCATAAAGGCCCATGCAGGGGCCCGAAGGGTCGCAATATACAAAGAAGACATCTTCATGATAAAGCAAATGAAGGATGAGCTGCTCAGCAGCTACGTGGAACAATTCCAGCGGGAGAGCATGATGCTGCCAACTATCCCTGAAGATTGGACGGCCGTGGCATTCACAGACGGTTTGAATGCCAATAGCTCGTATGCCTTAAGAAAGTTGAAGGAAATCTTAAGGGAGTTCCCGGTCAAATACTAGAATGAAGTGAACAATAGGTACACGGCAAAATGAGGATAGAATATGACCTCAAGGCTGACAACCGTATAGAGGTCAAAGGTGGGCCGCAAGATAAAACCAAAAATGCTACCCCGTTCAAGTAGAGAGACCCGAGGGGTTGGTACGAGCGATACTCAACTCGCCCACCTCTAAGAAGTAAGGGGATGATAAACAAATTGCGATATGACCAAGGTCATCCCAAGAAAGACAGGGAGATACCACAAAGCAAGTCAACAAATGAGTCAGGTCAATCGAGCATGGCATCTTACAATTTCAATATAGAGGTCGAAGAATTGGTCGTGGAAATGAAAAACATAAAAGAAGCAAGATTTCCAGTAGCAAAATGATCTAACCCAAATAAGCGAGACATGGAATTTTGGTGTGAGTTTCACAAGATCCCGGGGCACACAACCGAATATTGCAAACATGTGTGCTACGTCGGTCTAAATATGCCCGAGAAAATGGAACTGGAACTTTGCAAGAACATCCAGAGCAATTAGGAGCGATCAACATGATCACCGAAAGAGAAATAATCAGAGCGGTATATCAAGGGCCATGAGATTGGGAACCTTCCCCCTGTAGAAAAAGAGGAAGAAATGATCTTGAAGATCCTATCACATTCAGTGGGATGGAGAGGAGAAGCATCAAGGCCCCATACACCGCTGCACTTGTAATGTCTATCCAAATCTTAATTTTAACATTAAGTGTGTGCTCGTTGATCCAGGTAGCGCTATAAACGTAGTGCAATTCCGCATTCTCAAGGAGATGTAGCTGATAGAACGAGTGATCCCTGTGATCAAGATCTTGACCGGATTCAACCTGTCCAGCGAAACAACCCATGGACAAATCGAGCTGACCACCCATGTGGAGGGTGTATCTTTGAAGGCCTTGTTCGACGTCCTCGAGGGAGAAATGCCCTATAATTTGGTGATCGAGAGACCTTAGCTGCACGCTAATGTAATTCCTCGTACCTCTAAACTAACTCTTGTTCATGATTAAGGAGTATAGAAAACCAAGACAGGGAGTTAAAGTTTAAAAACCAGTTTCAGTTCTGCAGACCCAATATTACGCCCAAGATTGACAGACTGTAAAAGTTTCACGGACTGTCAAATTGAACCGTATAATTTGTTTTTGAATTTGACAGAACACAATAATTTTTATGGACCATATAACATTATACAACCCATTTTTTTATTGTAACATTCTTCTCAGCTTATGAAAGTCACAGGAAAGTTTCATTTGGGTGATGGTCCAATTTTACGGACCATACAAAATTATACGATCCATGCTCAGACCGTAGAGAATTCGACGCACTGTCGATTCCAGCTATAAAACTCCCGACAGACTGAATAATACAAACACACAACTTAGTTCCAAAAATCAGTTTTCATACTCTCAATCCCTAGAATGAAGTTTCGCTCTGCCCAACTTTCTCCTACATCAAGATAAGCGTTTTCATACAAATTCCAAGTGATTTTAACATCATCCTCATAAATTCTAAGTAAAATTCATTGTTCTTAACCTAGGTTTTTCAAGATAAACTCATCTCAAGGTTTCAGGGTTCAAGCTCTTAGTTTCCACTCTAAATTTTATATTTTTAATACAAGTATTGGAGCGAATAAGGTATGTAGAAATTCTATCCACATGTGGAAATATCCATTTCTTCCCCACACCACGGTTTTCCATAAAACACGAATTCTTCGTAAGTTTAAGGTTTTGTTCTATTAACATGATAACCCTAATAAATGTAATATCATACGTCATGTCTATATTACGATTCGTCAATTGTATTCATGATTGGTCATTATGATACTCATGAACCCGTCTGTAATCTATGAATGCATGCTTTGAATTCCATGAGTTCTTAAATATAAGTTATAATCATTATTACTCAGTTCCATGAAGTTATACATATTTTCATGCTTTACACATGTTATATTATATTATAAATATATACTCACATGTTAAATTATAAACCCGAATCATGTTTACAAGTTATTTTCATGAAATTCATGGGATTACAAACCAACTATATTTAAGTACATATTTTTAGAGTTGCACAAATTACTGAGAAGGCTTAGACAACCTGAAACTATGTATGCCAGCGTAGGATAAGGATCGCTCCGCCTAGAGGATGATACCTTCGTATTACCCCTTGTGGGATTATTTGATCCATCATGACCTCGGTAAGGTACGATATGGCTTACCTGATCGGACAACGATCATACTCCACATTCACGCATGGTGATTACACGTCAGTTATACTAATGCTCTCCCCACATAAATACAGATATACAATTATACATATTTTATGCATGTTATAGTACTTATGTCATATTATATATATGTTCATGTTCAGTTTCATGTTCCTATTATATCATGTGCCTACTTATTCTTTTAGTTTCTTTATATACAGTATAATTCAATTTGTCTAACGTCCTTTTGCCTATGACCTCCACTTCACCGTGCAGGTACTAAGTTTTAGGATGATGAATCTTCTCGTTAGGATTTGCCTCAGTATGCCAGAGCCTTGTCCTGATAAATAGTTTTGTAATCAGACTCATGTTTCAGAAGTTTCATAGACTAGACTAGTTAACATGTCATGTCAGTATTATTTTCAGACTTATCATGTTATATTCAGATATTTCCATTATTATATTTTTGGAATTATGTTTTACATGTTTTAAAGTCATTATTAGTACATGTTTTGATGCCCGTGTTAATTAGAAATCCATGTGGTTCGCTTGGTAACATGCAGACAGGCACCGAGTATTGTGTTTCGCCTAGGCTATGGTTCGGGGCATTAGAAAACTTGGTATCAGAGCCATAGGTTCAAGTGTCTTAAGGAGTCTATGAAACCGTGTCCAATATGTTCTGTATTATGTGTGTGAAGTGCCCACACATGTAAACAATTGACAACCAAGACATCTAGGATTGTCTCACTTCTTTCATACTCTAGATCGTACAATTAGAGTTATACTTTTAGGACATCCTTCAAACTCATGAGAATTACATATGTCAGAAAATGCTTGCTAAATAGAAATTAGATACAAGCATGAGGGCTGCTACTAATGTTGTTCGTGACAAAGATACTCAGGCTCAAGGAGCTAATTCGGGGACAACACCCCCACCCGATACCACAGGGCTTGCGGAGGTTCGTATTCTAGTTTCTCCATCCAGTTCCATTGATTCAAATGTTAGGGGAGCTATTCAGCTGCTCACCCAGTTAGTGGCTGCTCAAGCCCAATGTTAGGGAGCGACTCCAACTACAAGAGCTAGTAGGGTCATCTAGCTTTAGGAATCGAGAGTTTCTATGTATGGACCCTCCGGTATTCACAGGATCTAGTAAGAAAGAGGATCCGCAGGATTTCATTAATAGACTTTAGAAGATCTTTCATGTTATGCATGCTACTGAGTTGGAGGCAACATAGTTGGGAGCTTATTAGTTGCAGGATGTTCCTAACATCTGGTATGAGTCTTAGGAATAGTCTTGAGGGGAAGATGAATCTCATGAAACTTGGGATGAGATTGCAGATGCCTTCATAGAACACTTTCTTCCATTAGAGGTTAGGGAGGCAAAGACTATAGATTTTGAGAAGCTCAAGCAGAATGACATTAGTGTGCAAGAGTACTATCTTCACTTTATTTCTTTGGCAAAGTATGCTCCACATATGGTTCCATACATGAGGGCCAGAGTTAGACGTTTTGTGTATGGTCTTGATCCCCAATTGTACGATACAACTAATATTTGTGCTTAGAATAAGGAAATGACTATTACGAAGATGGTTGTTTTCATACAGGGTAATGAAAGCAGAATGAAGGAAGAGAAAGCATTGCAGAAAGAGAAAGATAGAGAGTTCAATAAGAGAGTCATATCTTTAGGTCACTTCAGTCATGGGGGAGGTGCTGGCAGAAAATTCTTTAAAAATAGGTCATTAGGACATGCTCCATCTTCAGCTAGTGTCAGCCCTAAAGTTCAGGAATGATCATAAGAGGCAGAAATGTAGAGCATCAGGCTCCCCGTCACAGGCCAGTGTGGGTCAAAGTACCTTCAGCAATCCAGTTTGTGGTAAGTGTGGTAAGAGACACCTACGGGAGTGTCATATGGGGATGGATGTCTGTTATAGGTATGGTCAGCAAGGTCACTTTTAGAGAGACTACCCATTAGAGAGACATGGTATAGGAGGTAATGGGCCTTAGTCCACAAATTCAGCAGCTCCTCGCAATTCACAAGCCTAATCAGGGCGTGGTCTAGCTAAGTCCGATAACACAGGAGGAGGTCTAAACCACTTGTATGAAATATCAGGTCGTCAGGATATAGAGGCCCATGCAGATGTGGTCACATGTATGGTTCACTCTATCTTAACCTCATTCATTGCTAAGAAATTTGAGATAGAACCAGAAAAGTTGCACAAACCCTTTGAAGTATCCACTCCAGTGGGAGAGTTAGTTATAGTTAGATGGGTATACATGGGTTGTCCAGTTAGAGTCTATCACTACATTACAGTAGCCGATTTGGTAGAATTGGAAATGGTAGACTTCGATGTAATCATATGTATGGATTGGTTGTCTTCATGTTATGTCATATTAGATTGTAGAACCAAAATTGTCATTTTTGAATTTCCTGGTGAACCAGTCATAAAATGGAAGGGTGATGCAGTAGCACCCATAGGTAGGTTTATCTCCTATCTTAAAGCTAGAAAGTTGATATCCAAGGGGTATATTTACCATCTTGTTCGGGTTAGGGATGCAGATGCCCAGACCCCAACTCTTCAGTCTGTACCAGTTGTCAATGAGTTTCCAGAAGTCTTTCTTGAAGATCTTCTCAAAGTTCCTCCCGCTAGGGAGATTAACTTTGGAATTGATTTACTTCCCAACAGTAAGCCGATATCTATTCTTCCATACAAAATGGATCCAACAGAGTTAAAAGAATTAAAAGCCCAGTTGAAATACCTTCTTAATAAGGGGTTCATTATACCAAGTGTCTCGCTATGGAGTGCACTAATCTTGTTTGTTCGAAAGAAGGATAGGTCTCTGCGTATGTGTATTGACTATCAATAGTTGAACAAGGTTACCATTAAGAACAAATATCCTCTTCCCAGAATTGATGATTTATTTGATCAACTTTAGGGTGCCAAATGTTATTCTAAGATTGACAACAGATCAGGGTACCATCAGCTTAAGGTTAAGGAAGTTGACATTATTAAAACCACATTCATAACTCGCTATGGTCATTTTGAATTTTATGTCATATCATTTGGATTAACGTATGCACCAGCTGCTTTCATGGATCTTATGAACACGGTCTTCAAGTCTTATCTTGACCTTTTCATCATTGATGATATTATAGTCTATTTTCATAGCGAGGCTAATCATGCAGAACATCTTAGAATAGTGTTCTGGACACTTCACAACCGCAAACTCTATGTGAAAATTTTCAACTGTGAATTTTGGCTAAAGTCAATAGAATTCTTAGGCCATGTGATTTTAGGCGAAGACGTCCAAGTTGATTTTTAAAAAATAGACGTTGTAAAGAATTGACCCAAACCTACCTCAGTCTCTGAGATAAGAAGTTTCTTGGGTCTGACAGGCTATTACATGCGCTTCGTAGAAGGTTTTTCTTTCATTTCAGCTCCGTTGACAAGATTGACTCAGAAGAAATTCAAATTTCAGTGGTCAGATGCCTGTGAGCGTAGTTTCGAAGAATTGAAAATGAGACTGACTTTTGCTCCAGTGTTAACATTGCTAGAGGGAATCGAGGGGTTCGTTGTATATTGTGATGCTTTATGAGTTGGTCTTGAGTGTGTTTTAATGCAACATGGTAAGGTTGTAGCTTATGCATCCACACAACTTAAGCCTCAAGAAAAGAACTATCTGACTCATGATTTAGAATTGGCATCCGTGATTTTCACGCTCAAGATATGGCACCACTATTTGTATGGAGTTCCTATTAACATCTTCACAGATCATAAGAGCCTTCAGTATATTTTCAAGCAGCGGGAGTTGAACGTTAGACAGAGGAGATTGCTTGAATTGATAAATGATTATGACGTGGATGTTCTCTATCATCCGGGGAAAGCGAATGTGGTAGGCGATACTCTCAGTTGGCGATCCATGGGAAGTTCAGCTCATTTTGAGGAAGGTAAGAGAACCATGACGAAGGAAATTCACTGACTAGACAGTCTAGGAGTTCGACTCATGGACTCCGAAGATGGTGGTGTTGTTGTCTAAAATAAGTATGAATCTTCCTTTGTAGCCGAAGTGAATGAGAAACAGTTTAATGATCCCTATTGTTGCAACTGAAAGAGGGAATTCACAAGCATAAGACTAAGACTTTTGAACAAGGGGGAGATGGGAGATGATGGTACTTTGAGGTACCGAGGTAGGTTGTGTGTTCCAGATGTAGATGAGCTCAGAGAGCAAATCATGGAAAGAGCACACAACTCCAGGTATTCTATTCACCCAGGTTCCACAAAAATGTATCATGATCTTAAAGATATTTATTAATGGAAAGATATGAAGAGGAATGTGGCAGATTTTGTAGCCAAGTGCCTGAATTATCAGCAGGTGAAAGTTGAGCACCAGAGGCCTAGTAGGTTGTCTTAGAATATTGATATTCCCATTTGGAAATGGAAGATGATAAATATGGACTTCATAACAGGTCTACCTCGCTCATCCCGAAGGCATGATTTGATTTGGGTGATTGTGGAACGACTTACTAAATCAACCCACTTCTTGCCAGTCAAGACCACAAATTTAGCAGAGAATTATGCTAAGTTGTATATCCGAGAAAGTGTCAGGCTTTATGGGACCCCATTGTCCATTATTTCGGATCGTGGTGCTTAGTTCACAACACACTTTTGGAAGTCTTTTCAGAAAAGATTGGATACCAGGGTAAATCTCAGTACAATTTTTCACCCTCAGACAGATGGCCAGGCAGAGCGGACTATTCATACCCTTGAAAGATATGTCGAGGGCATGTGTTCTTGATTTTAAAGGTAATTGGGATGATCATTTGCCTCTCATTGAATTTGCTTATAATAACAATTACCATGCTAGTATCCAAATGGCACCGTTCGAAACTCTGTATGGGCGAAAGTGTAGATCACCAATTGGTTTGTTTGAAGTTGGTGAGGCAGAATTGTTAGGACCATACTTGGTCCATCAGGCTATTGAAAAAGTCAAATTGATTAAGGAGCATTTGAAAATGGCTCAGAGTCACCAAACGTCCTATTTGGATGTGAGGCATAGAGACTTGGAGTTTCAGGTTGATGATTGAATATTTTGAAAGTTTCACCTATGAAAGGTGTCATGAGGTTTGGAAAGAAAGGGAACCTCAGTCGTAGATATGTTGGACCATATAGGATTCTAAAAAGAATTGGCTAAGTGTCTAATGAGCCTGAATTGCCATTACAAATAAATTACTTTTCTCCTTAATGTGCATGCTTTTCACCCAAAAATCAACTTTGCATATATTTCATAAACAATGCCCTACGAATGCATACTTTTATCCAAAATCAACTTTACATGTATTTTTAACAATTTCATACAAATGCATACTTTTACAAAATGCATCATTTTATTAATTATTTGCAACATCCTTTTAACTTTATATTTTTAAACATGCACTTTTCCTTAGCATAATAATTAACCTGAGTTTGACCGGATAACCACAAGTTAGCGGATCTTAAAGGGTGTTTAACCCCTTTCCTTTAGGATAATAGAGAACCCTTACCTAGAATCTCATAGTTTCGCAGACCAGTAATTAGAGTTCATTTTGCAGCATTTAGTTAACATTTAGGTGTCCTAATTCACCGTAGAATAATTAGGTGGCGACTCCCCAACAACTTTATCAATCCAGAGGGAATCGACCCATTACGTCGCGAACCGTGGTAAAAAATGGGTGCGACATCGTGTTTCGCCTAGGCCATGGTTTGGGGCATTACAACTATGAAGGCGGTCCCTTATACTTTTCATCAAGTCATGAAGTTCCTGCAGTCAAGCACCGAGTGTCGTGTTTCATCTAGGCCATAGTTCGAGGCATTACAACTATGAAGGTGGTCCCTTCTACTTTTCATCAAGTCATGAAGTTCCCAACGCTGTGGGGGATTGCTGAAATCCGGGGAGGCTCAGAACCCGATCAGGGGAACGTTACCCTGGTGGCCACAAAAGACGAACACACTGAAAGCGGTAATTAGAAATTATAGGTGTCCGACCCGAGAATCTAATCATCGGTCGGACGCAAGGAAGAACAAATAAAAAACCTATCCACGAAGGAATTACTAGACCGGATACCTAGGGGATTTGTCGCGCCAAAAGAAACGGATGCAGGGAGAACCATGGCGGAGGACCTTAAGTTGACCGCATGTAGTCCAGACCTTCCTAAGGAGCAGGTATACTTAGGATCGGGCATGGATCTCGAGTTCTGAGAAAAATTACTTAAATTTCTAATAGATAACATGAATAGGTTCACTTGGTCGGGGCTGGATATTACAAGTGTTCCCCTAAGATAGCCTTTTATAAGCTGAGCGTGAACTCAGATTGTCATCCCATTAAGCAAAAAAAGTGTCCGGTGTCGACTGAAGTAGCCAGTTCGTCAAAGAGGAAGTAGCCTAACTCGTTAAATTAGGAACGGTTTGAGATGTGAAATATACTGCCTAGCTGGCTAATGTAGTGGTACTTCCTAAAAAGCCTAATGCTTTCCAAATGTGTTTACAATTGAAAGACCCAAATAAGGCATGTCTGAGGGACTCGTACCCCATGGCCCGCTTAGAAAAAAATTATTGATATAGTGTCTGGGCACGAATTACTCAGCTTCCTAGATGTTTTCTCAGGGTTTGACTAAATACGATTGGACTAAGCAGACTAGGAACATACATCGTTCATCACAGAGCATGGAACCACCTGCTATAATGCCATGCCCTTTGGCTTGAAGAACACATGGACCACATTCCACCAGTTGACCAACCGGATGTTCCAACATCAGTTCGATCGGAGTGTGTAGATCTATATGGATGACATAACTATCAACTCCATGGAAACAGAGGAACATATAACATATTTGCAGGAAATGTTTGAGGTTCTCCACAAATACAACGTGAAGCTAAACTCGAAGAAGTGCGTCTTCGGAGTAGGCCAGGAATATTCTTGGGGTTCATAGTATCAAACAGAGGTATCAAGGCCAATTCGAATCACATCCGGGAGATCGAGCAAATATTGAACGTACTTAATAACGTTATAGAGGTACAACGACTGATTGGAGAATAACCTCACTAGGGAGGTTTATATCAAGTTCGTCCGAATGATGCCAAAGATTATTTAGTGTGCTAAAAAGGAAAAAATACTTTGAGTGGACCCCGAAATGTCAACATGCGCTGAGAGACTTGAAAAAGTACTTATCAAATCCACCGATGCTTGCAAGGCCAGAGGTAAGAGAGACCCTCTTGATTTACTTGGCGGTCTCCGAGATCGCAGTAAGTGTTGTGCTAGTCCAAGAGGATAAATGTATGCAATCACTTGTCTATTATATCAGTAAGGCTTTATCCGAGGCTGAAATATGTTACCCACATCTTGAAAAATTGGCCCTGTCTCTAGTAGTTGTGGCCCGAAAACTGAGAGCATACTTTAAATGCCACCCCATATGCTAGTGACTACCTTCCCCCTGAGGAACATCCTACACAAACCCAAATTCTCAGGTGGGCTAGCAAATTGGTTAATTGAAATATGTATGTACGATATTACTTATCGGCCTCGGACTACCATCAAGTCACAAGACTTAGCAGACTTCGTGGCTGACTAAAGTCCAAGCATGATGCCTCATGCCCAAAATAAGTGGCATGGGAATCTGAGGCCGCATCCAAAGAATCGGTCATGTATACGGACGGGGCCACAAATGTAAATGGCATAGGGTTGGGGATTATCCTAGTTACCCTGTCGGGGAGAGCAATCATGCAAGCTATTAAATGTGTATCTTTGACTAATAATGAGGCTCAGTATGAGGCCATAATAGCAGTTTTAGAATTAGCTCGAGGGCTCGGAGCTGAGAATGTAGAACTGAAGAGCGACTCTCAACTAGTCATTAATCAATCTTTGGCAAATATAAGGCCAAATATGGCCGGATGTAAGAGTATCTAAACAAAGTCATGACATTATTGGCTCGCTTCAGGCAATGAAAGGCCATACAGATTCCTCAAGCGATGAACGTTGAAGAGGATGGGGAATGAATATTGTGGGGCCACTATCGGGAGATGTGGTCAAGGTGAGGTTCCTGCTAGTCTTAACAGACTATTTCTCCAAATGGGTGGAGGCTAAATCATACAAAAATATCCGAGAAAAACAGGTGATAGATTTCATCTGAGATCACATCATATGCAGGTTCGAAGTGCCAAAGAAGATAACATGTGATAATGGTCGACATTGCGTTGGAGAAAAGGTTACCAAGTTCCTGGAAGGGTTGAAAATCAAGATAATAACCTCTTCACCGTATCATCCGTGCACAAATGGACAATAAGAGTCGACTAGAAAAACACTGATCTAGAATATCAAGAAAAAGCTGGAGAGCGCCAAGGGGAAATGGCTGGAGGAATTATCGGGAGTCTTGTGGGCCTACAGAACTACGGCTAAGACAAGAATCGGAGAAAATCATTTTCCATAGTATATGGGGCTAAAGCCTTAATACCCGTGGAGATCAGGGAGCCTTGCCTCTGATACACCCAAACCACGGAAGAATCCAATAACAAAGCAATGGGATTAGGATTGGAGCTGTTGGAAGAATGTAGAGAGCTGGCACTCTTACGGCTGGTGGCACAAAAACAAAAGGTCAAAAGGTATTTCAATAGAAAAACAAACTTAAGGCATTTCAAGAACGGAGATTACGTCCTCCGAAAGGCTACACTCGCAACTCAAGATGCCCGTGCAGGAAAATTGGGGGCTAACTCAGAGGGCCCGTACCGAGTAGTAGGGATCACATAAAAGGGATCCTACCATATAAAAGACAAACACGAAAAGGAGTTACACAATAATTGGTATGTCAGCCACTTGAAATGATTTTACCTCTAAAATGGTAACATGTATGATCATATTCCTACATTTTTTACCCTTGGTTAACTTGCTTTTTCTCTCTGACAGGGGATGTCCCCGAAAGAATAACCTCCTTATCACTTGGGAAAACTAAAGATATGCGTTGCACTATTTTCCTTGACCAAGGTTTTGTCCCAAATGAGTTTTCATGGCAAGATTTTTAACAAGGCAGCAATTCAAAAGTGTATCACATCCCGCAAGCGTATAACCTGACACTAGTCTCCTAGGACCTCACATTCGAGTGCTGGGGGAAAAGAGTGGGTTCGTACAAAATAGTGGGGTTGTCAAACACAGAGTCTTCTCGAAGACATACTCATGCAGATTGGGACTACCGACAAAGAGTCCTCTCGAAGACATACTCATGCTGACTAGGACTGCCGACATGTAGTTCACCCGCCCGGTCTTCTCTTATCGACATCTTGTTATAATTTTGTAAAAATCCCGAAAGGGCCTATGTATCCACATGATAAGTCTTCCCTCAAAACTTCAAAGATGAAATAAGAATCCTCATTTATTCCTTGATTGTTTCCAACAAGGCACCTTTTAACTAAAAAATCCAGGGCAAAACCGGACTCAGAAGCCATAAGGCCCCGCAAAATTGCTTCTAACACACGATACAACCTTAAAGTCTCTGAACGTGCAGGTTTCATGAACCTTTGTGCCATTAACTGAGGTCTAGACGTCCTCATCATCAGTACCGAAATCAAATGGCCATCATTTATTGTGAATTAGATGTTTAATTCCAAATATCACAAAAAGTGGTTCCGGAAGTGACATGCCCGAATTAGGTTGAGAATGATGACCTTAAACACAAAACGTAAAAGAGGAAAAAGTGTGCACCGATCATCATATCTCAACTTACACCGAATACTCAAATATGAACATAGTTTAGGTAAACCGGCATAGCGGTCACGCCCTGACAGTTAAGTGTTAAATAAAAAGCCAACATGTTATTTATAACAACAGTTATTACAAAAAAAAACGCATGTCAAAGCGTAGAAATAACAAATAAAGGTTGGGAACAAACAGGCAAATATTATTAACCAACCGGAAGCAATGAGAGTACGAAGGCCCAGATAAAAATATTAGAAGGGCGCACAGGCCCTGAATATCCAGTAAAAAGAGTGTGAAGGCTCAAATAAGAAATAGAAAAAGGGCACGCAAACCCTGAATATCCAATAAACAAAATGACACACTAGCCAAAACATAACATTTAGAAAAGGCATAGAGGCCAGAAACTAACATGGCTAAGTAGGAGGGAGCATCTTCACCACCCGAGGAGATGGCAGAGGCATCGGAAGAGGGAGGCATCTCGTTATGGAGGTCATCCATATCCATCTGGGCTACGCCCAAATCCACCTCTGCATCTATCAAAGATGAGGGAACATTGATTCGTCATTTATTAACCCTTTGGAGAACCTCGTAGTAGGTATGAAGGATGACATAATCCCGGAGCAATCTGGCCCTACGCTGGTCAGCTATCTAGCGATGGTTGTGAGCCCTAAGCGAGGCATGAAAAGCCTCTGGTGCTTGCACTCGTCCTCGGGAAGTATCACAATCTGCTTCCACCCGAGCCAGCCTCTCATGCAACAGTTGGCAAGTTGTGGTCATGTGCCAAAAAGTTTTTTCCTATCTATCAGGGCTTACATGGCCTCCTCCCACTGCAGTCTTAAAGTGGCCCTCAAGGCTTGAAAAACTCTATTCTATAAGCGAAGCATGGCGAGGTCTTCCCGAAGGTGCTGGTTCTCAGTTGTCAGCCTCTCCACCTCGTGAGAGGAAGACGAAAGGGTGTTCCTAACAAACTCAATGGCAGAGGAAGAGACAACATGTACCTAACAAAGAAGGAAACAAAATGAGCAATCTTAGTACGCAATCTCACCCCGAAGAAACCAATATAGAAAGGAAAAGAAAGTTTGTCTTACCTGAAGAAATATATCGGCCAAGTGGGACAGGAAAGCCTCCAGGACAAGGTCAGGGTTGTCAGTAGGTGTCAGTGGAACTGAGGGGCTGACGCTCCTATTATCAAGTGAAGCCTCACTGCCTCCCACACCCTCAAGCCGGCCCTCATTGCCTCCAAAAGCAGCAGGTATCAAAAGGTCCCTCGGACCCGTATCAACATCAGTAGAAGGGACCCTCATGTCCCAAGTGAGAGCAACCAATCCATAATCATCATCAACGTTCACCACACCCTGCATTGCTTCCCTCTAGTAGCCGAGGAATCAACGACTCTTTCTCATGCAATAGACAATCCCTCCGAGAAGGAAGCACCAACATCACCTGGGGGCCCACACTTCTTATTATTTATAGCCTCTACGGCTGCCTGAGCAATATGAGCAAGGGCATCCTCCCTAGAGGGCTCTTTCCTGGCAGAAGCCCCTCGAACTGAGAGGCCTTATAAGTACAGAAGAAGTTAAGATCATGTCATGAAAAGGGTGGATGGCAATGAAATGATTTTAGGAAAAAGAAAAACTCACACATGGCTTCTACCTGTCTAACGGTCTGTATAAATTCCCCTCCAAGTCCTTTCAATGCTTCAGGACGCACTCAACATACCCATTACACAGCCGAAGACATCAGGTAGAGGTTCTGGTTGAATCAGGGGATGATGGAAAAGCATGAAAAACAAAATTATAGGTAATGCTCGAAAATAAAAAAAATGAGATGGTACCGAAAGCAAAAAGAGAGATACTCGCGGCTGCATTACTCTAGAATGGGATCGAGAGAGATGTTGTGGATGTGGCTGGTGTGGATCATTATAAACCGGTCACACCACCCCCGACCGTGATCATTCTCAGTGTTGATGATGAGGCCCTAGCAGCCTCTAAAAGCTAAATTGATCATCCCTCCACGGAACACGCGTGAGAACTAAAGGTGGATCAAGTGATCGAGGGAAAAAGGAAGCCCTGCTAGATCTGCAGGCAACAAACAACTCTCCATGTTTGAGATGCCAACTGCCCCAAATAGATGTCGCAGCGATGACATATAGCCTCAATCACTTCGTGAACGGGGAGGCCAAAACTAATGGTAAGAGTGTAAGTATATATCATATACATGCCCAGGACATACTGAGAAATGCTAACATTGGCATGAGGGGAAACACCTCAATCTCAGGTCCTCATTTGCAATCAATGCAAACCTAAGGGATTATGAACTCGTCAATCAAAGAGGTAATACCCTCAATAAACTCGTATTGGTGGCTGGCATGAAAGTATATGTCATAATTGGATTTGACCGGAATAATGTCGGTGTCCGGCATGCCTAGGTCTATTGCTTGAGTAGCAGAAGAGCTTTAGGCTTGACAATGAGAAGAGATAGCAGAGGTGCTACCCAATTGTTCCATGAGATAGGCAATGGGACAGTCCTTAGACGATGAGGAAGACAATAAGATAAATAAGACATTGTTTGGAGATTTTTAGAGCAAAATGAGAATTTAGTGCGCAGAAGAAGAAGAATGAAAGCAATTATGAGGAGAGAAGATGGGGGTTGCCCGCTTAAATATCCAAAGGAAGGAAGCATTAGCCTTAGAAAGTGAAGTAGTGTGCCTGATCAGAAAACATTAATCATTGTCTCTGAAGAGGCGTCGCCGAATGGGTAAAGGAATACATTAAGTACTATCCTGAAAAAACATGTAATCATGGGAAGAGTGGAAACGTTTCGATTGAGTTCTCGCGTAAAGATAAAAAAAGAGCCAACTCTTCCACTATCCGGGCTTATGACATAAAGGTCCCCAAAAATGGAGGACTATGTGTATTGAGTGTACAGTGCACCCAGGGGAATCAATATACCCAGAGACTTAGAGCACCCGGAGAAGCCCTACAACTGTTCCCCACTCCTACAAACTCAGGTCACATCAGACAGCCTCAACGCACACGAACGTTAGCGGCGTCATATAGGTCACGTCATCCCTATTGTTGGGGCAGAAAAGTCCAACCTTGGCTTATATATGAATATCTTAGGAAGGAAGGAATATCATCTTGCTCACTTTTGTAACCCTAACATTATTTTTTCTCTCAAAGCAATATACTCAAAGATCCATCATTTACTTACTTGCTTGAATCATAGCTTGCTTATTTTCTTGTAGTGCTTATCAGTCATATTTATTTTTTATCACTCAAATTGAACTCGTTAAAGAGTTTTTCGGATCAGATACAGCTCACTTATCTTCAAACCCTATAAAACAAATCTCTAAGTGATTTTCTAGTTAGAATCATTTTCATGGGAAAGTATCTTTCATCAAAATCATCATTAAACTGTGAACACGACCATATCTCTCTATATATGGAAATAGCATTTCATAAAATTTATTTCGTTTCATGGAATCTGTCTATAGTGCTTCATAAATTTGAAAATAGCATTTCATAAAATTTATTTCATTTCATGGAATCTGTCTATAGTGCTTCAAAAATTTGACCACCTTTCCTCTGTATTAATGGAAGGATAAACTTCTTTGATCACTGCTTTAATATTCCAAATGCATTGTTTGACCATCATGTAATGATAACATCTTGGGTTATCACTAGACCTGTCCAAAGGTCGGGTCGGGTGGCTATTTTTCTTCTGCTTGCCCGACCCTGACCTTATATTTTTTTAAAAATTCCGACCCTGGCCCTGACCCGTAGGAATTTTTTGGCGGGCCAGGGTCGGATCGGGTCGAGGACTTTTTTTTAAAAAAAAAAATTGAATTGTCAAAACTGAAATTGACATTCACCCCTACATTACCACGAAATTTCGACGTTGAAATGTATTGTATATCGTGAGATCTTGACTAAAGAAAAAGAAAATTAGAAATCAATTTGGAAAAAAACACAAATTGATAGGAAAAACGGACGTTTTTTAAAAAATTGGTTGCGACTGGCCCTGTCTCAAAAAATAGGCAAAATCAAAAAAAAATTGGATAAAACGAACATCCGAGCGCAAAGTTATGACCATTTAAAGTTTCACCAATTTACAACTACTTTCTCTCCCTACATTACGCTTCCGTGATATTAACAAAACGACTAATAATATAAATATATAATTAATAATCAACTATCATTTTTATCTTATTTTATGTCGAGCTCAATGTAGATTAGATCAATACATATATTATAAAAACATGCATTATATCACTTATTAATGACAAAAATATATATAAGTACAAAACAAATATTAATGAAGAAAAAATAATATAAATTATATTTAAAAAATATGCGGGTCGGGGGTCGGGGCGGGTCAAATGGGTAACATTTTCTGACCATGGCCCGACCCTGACCCTGATCGGGTCCCCGCTTTTTCAGGTCGAGTGGCTCGCGGGTCAGCTATAAGCTGACCCTAGCCCAGGTTTTTCGGGTCGGGTCGGGTAGGGCCGGGCGGGTCCCCGACCCGATGGACAGGTCTAGTTATCACCGTATCTACAAGCTGACCAGACTTTCCAAAATTTT
This sequence comes from Anisodus acutangulus, assembly GCA_029783415.1. Lineage (NCBI taxonomy): Eukaryota > Viridiplantae > Streptophyta > Magnoliopsida > Solanales > Solanaceae > Anisodus > Anisodus acutangulus. Next base: position 35,756,632 of record CM056497.1, read on the forward strand.
CAATGTACCAGAACTGGTAAAGCTTGCGGGATCAATTTATGCACATTATTTTTAGGCGTGATGTTCCACCAGTTGCTAATAGTAGATCTAATAGGCTGATGCTGATGGTCAATTCCAAGAGGAGCACCCATGGCCTTTCAAATGCAATATGTAGCCTGTCCTTCCACCATAACATGTTGCATACTTTCAACTTAAGGGATATACCAGCAAATACAATCAATTCTATCCTGTGAGTTAGCATTTGCATTATTTCAGGCTCTAGGGAAATGAAGCTTGTCCAAAAACATCCTCCAATAAATGAAAGATATTTTGAATGGGATTGCTTTATGCCAAATTTTGTTGATATAATTATCAATAGTTCTGTGCTTTCTGACCAAGTTCGATGCAGAGTTGTTGGAAAATATGTCATCTTCAGTCTTAGTCCATATAGGATAATCATCTTTATCCTCACTACCAATTTTAATAGACAGAATGTGTAGTGCCATCTGACTTGGAAGAGTTCGGTATAATTTCTGAGCATCCCCTATATTATCCACCATGAAGTCCTGCACCTTGGCTTTGTGATTGTTCCTATTGATGTAGTTTGACATAGTAAGCCATTGGACGAAAATTACAAAAAACCGGCAGAAAAATGAAAGTTTTTCAACACCAACAAAAGGAAGAAAGCGTAGAAGAAGCCCAACAAATTTTATTATATGTGAAGCCCACATGTAGAAAGCAGATGCAAAAACAGGCGTAGAAGAAAAGAACAAAAGGGAGAAAAATGGCGTAGAAGAAGCTATTGCAGAGAAAGAATGGAACTTACCTATGAAATGAATGGAAACTTACCTATGAATTGTAGAGACCGGATTGAAGTGGAGAGGATTGTGGTGCGGCGCTTACAACAAATGAAGGGTTGCGGCCGCTGAATGTTATCCCTTCACTTATATAGTGAAGGGTTAAGTGACGGGTCACAGTTCGGGTCGGGCCAGGTCGGCTTAGATGGGTAAAAAATCTGACCCTGGCCCGACCCTGATCGAGTCCACGCTTTTTCGGGTCGAGTGGCTCGCGGGTCAGCTATAAGCTGACCTTGGCCCTGGTATTTTCGGGTAGGGTCGGGCCGGGCGGGTGCTGGACCCGGTGGACAGGTCTAGACCCAAATAAACTCAAATATGACCGAAATAAATCTATAGTTTTAATTTGAGCCTAATTTGACCCTAGTTTGAAATTAGGAACTTAAAATCAATGCAGATGTATTTTAAATTAAAAACATGTTTTAAAAGTGAGATGTAATTCTATTATCGTATTTAATTAACAATTTTCCGAATTTAACAGAGCGGAACATTAGTCCCTTAATTTTGAAAGTTCTTTTGAGATAATTACATTTATAATTATTGGTTAAAAATTTAAAATTGTATATATATATATATATATATATATATATATATATATATATATATACACCAAGTGATATTTTGTCAAATGTAATGATAAAATACTCCCGGAATAATTTTGTAAAATCATATTCGTTTCGTGAAAAGTATGTTTCACTTCATCTATGACTCTGGAACTCTGAATAATTAAATAAAATTATTGAAAGAAAAAAATTAGGTGTCAACAATCATTTGATGAATTTGAACCAGATTATCTGTATACCAACTGTAGTTTTGAATACTTTTCATACTTCTGATGCAAAAGTACATGTTAAGAATAGGTGTTGCATAGTCTCCTGGATTGTGCACAAGTAGCATCTAGATGACAATAAAATCCTCATCCTACTCAAGCTAGCTAGAACAGACCATGTACACCAAGTAAGCACAAATTGACTTTAACAATCAATTTTTATCCTAAATGAATAACTATGTTGGTCAAAAAGTCTTGTCTTTTACATATTAAATATACCAGATAGCTGACGAACTTATACTAAACTTAAGCTAGCATATTTTGAACCTTTACACAGCCTCAACTTAGTCAAAACAACTTAGAACTAGCATGTTAATCAGCTCAAAATCATTTTAACAAGTCATACATGATCAAATAACTCTTAAACTAGATATTGAGCCAACTAGATGACTTATATATGCATAGGATCATTTTCAAACTAACATGTTATGCATCTTTACCTAAACACACCTAAACAACCAATAAATAGATAACAGAGCTAACTAAGTATGCTATATCAAATTATGAGCAGTCTGGTAACAAGTTCTATGACCTCTAATGTTCATACATGATTAATATGACCTCAAATTAACATGTTTAGTACTCAACACACTAATAACTATTCTAATTCATTTCAATAATGATTGTAACTAATCAAACATGTTGGTTATTAACATAATGAGCAAAAACAGCCACAACATTGAATACTAAACACACAATTTAACTATGACATGCTGAGTATTAACTTGATAATCCTAAACAAATATCAAATTCTAACTAAATATACTTAACAGTGAGCCAAATAAACATAAATAGATATCAACATCCATTAAACATGCTTAATACTTAACTTAATAGATATAAACAACACCTAATGTGCTTAACAACTATCCTAGTAAACATGAACAACACTTAACTTAACTAAAATTCTTAATAACTAATCTAACAGATTCAAACAGTAAACTAAAATATGTTTAATAACTAAAATGAAACTAACAATCATTAATCATGCTTAACTAACACATAACAAATCACACAGATCACATAATTAATCTAAACAAAAAATTAAAAAGAAATATCATTTACCTTGTGTGGAGGCAGTCTAAAGATCAAAAGTGGGCTTGTTCTTCACTCCGACGATCTCAATAGCTCGCAAACAAACAAAAAAGAAACGGTTTTAGTTGTGACGGCCTAATTTAAACAAGTTAGGGTTCCATCAAAGGAATTGGATCCCAATTATACTTAAATTAAATCAGATTTAAACTAAAACATGGTTTCAATCAATGTGAATGTCAAATATCAAGTTTCGGACCATGAAACTATTGACAAATGATATGTATTTATGGGGTGAATAGAAACCCTAGCATACTCAAGTTGTTCGATGTGAGAGAACCAAAATTGGGGGAGCCCTCCAAAATCGTTCTCAATCAATGAAATTCAAGGATTCAAATCATAGAAGAGGACAAAGAGCATTAAATGCTAGCAGTAGAGGGGTGAACCTCACCTTGGGGGTTGGGGGTGGTACGATAGTACCATGGCGTGGAGGAGAGAAGAGGAAAGTATTTAATGCTCTTTCCTCTCTCGTTAAGGCAATGACCACAGCAAAAGCATCAGTACACTGAACAATTGCCATTAACGGCAATAGAGATGCAGAGCAAGGCAACGACTAGGGCAAGCCTTGTGCCAAATCGTCAAGTGAATTGAATAAGGGCTTTGACCTTTAGGCTTTGTGCTATTGGGCCTGGGCCTGAGCCTTTTGGCTTAGGCTCGCGCGTGAAAATTAAAGGGGAAGGGGCGTTTGGCCTAATATTTTAAGTGAATTAAAATAACTGAGTGCTACATTTTACAATTGTGGTCACTTTTTAAATACACTAATGAGCCAAATAAACTCAAATATGGCCGAAATAAATCTATAGTTTTAATTTGAGCCTAATTTGACACTAGTTTGAAATTAAGAACTTAAAATCAATGCAAATGTATTTTAAATTAAAAACATGATTTAAAAGTGAGATGTAATTCTATTATCGTATTTAATTAATAATTTTCCGAATTTAACAGAGCGGAACATTAATTCCTTAATTTTTAAAGTTCTTTTGAGATAATTAGATTTATAATTATTGATTAAAAATCTAAAATTGTAATTAATGATCAAATTATGTAAAATTAAGATATATATACCAAGTGATATTTTGTCAAATGAAATGATAAAATACTCCCGGAATAATTTTGTAAGATCATATTCGTTTCGTGAAAAGTATGTTTCATTTCTCCTATGACTCTGGAACTCTAAATAATTAAATAAAATTATTGAAAGAAAAAATTAGGTGTCAACAATCATTTGATGAATTTGAACCAGATTATCTGTATACCAACTGTAGTTTTGAATACTTTTCATACTTCTGATGCAAAAGTACATGCTAAGAATAGGTATTACCTAGTCTCCTAGATTGTGCACAAGTAGCATCTAGATGCCAATAAAATCCTCATCCTACTCAATGTGTTATTTGTAGGCAATTTAAATTTTCACAATCTCCATAGAAAAAATGATATCTTAAATGACTTCCCTTTAATCCACAATTGCCTAAAGTCTTCCTACTCTTGTTCCCTATGTCTCATCAATAGATTCCAGGGACTTTTGACAGAGAATTTATATGTATCTGTTGGCATTCACCAGGGCTTGTCCCATGTCCCTTGCAGGTGATCTATATAAATTTCTGATTTTATATGCTTAATAATATCTACTGGAAAGGATAATTAGAGCAATTGCTCCTTCCGGATTCCATTCTTAACTAAGTCTGCTACATCCTTCAGTTCCTCATTGAAAGGCTACCACATAATGTAAAGCTCCCAATTTAGTCTAGTTTTCATACCACACATTTGAAGAACCTCTTTTAATTTTTCACCATATTTTGTGCTCTACTTCTTCTCTCAATTCTAACATCTTCTTCAAGACTTGTTTTCCTCCCTTTCATTGTACCAAAGTAGGTATCAACTTTTACAATACTTGTTCCACATGTAGTTAGCCCATAAAGTTGAAGTTGTTCTAAATCTCCACCACAATTTATAAAAAATAGCATTGAACACATCAAATAATGATTTAAATCCAATCCATCTTCCTGGATTGGTAAACATACATCATGTCAAGTTTCCCAATGCCTACTCCTTCCTTCCTCCTTATTACTCTAAAAATATCTAGTAAAAATTTTATGGAGTTTATTTAATACACATTTTGGGGGGTGTAAGTATAGAAATAAGATGAATTGACATACTTTGAAGCATATTTTGTATTAGGACAACTTTTCCCCCAAAGGATAATAACTTTTCTTTCCAAGATTGAAGTCTACCCTTCACCTTCTTAATAAGCTAAGCATAGTAAACCTTCTTTTTCCTGGAATGAAAAATGGGACATCCTAAATATGTGAAAGGAAATTGACCCTTTTGAAAATCTTGTAACTTCACCTACTGATTGTACTAATCCATTTCCACGCTAGACAGAGGTATGTTCATACGTTCTCAAAATATACATGATGCAATTTAGAGAGTAAGTATCAGATAAAAAAATGATAGTTTCACAATATTGGCTATATGGTTCAAGGGATATATCCATTTAGGCATCCCATAACTAATAAATCTATTATTTTCAAATAGGGTATTAATTCTTGATTCTATTATTTTCAAATAGGGTATTCACTCCTCTTGGTGATTGAAAAAAGCATGTAGCTTGTCCATTCAGTAGGACTGAACACTGAATACCAGTTGTTTGCAATTAATCTTCTGATCAAGTTAATTAAGTGCTCAGAAAACTTCATTTTCTTTAGCACATACAATAGATATTTCCAAGATACCCTATAATATATTTTGAGTTTTGACCCTGTCTAGTTTAATGACTACATTAGCATGCTTTTCTTTGATTCTGATATCTAAAACTATCTTCTGTAAGCAGTATACTTCTTTCCTTCACAAAACTAGATTGATTTGAAGAAATTAATAATGAAATAATGTTTTTCATTCTATCATGAATAACCCTAAAAATCACCTTGCAAATAAAATTTAATAGGCTGATTGGTCTCATATCTGAGAAGGTTTAGATATTTTGCTTTTTAGGCATTAGTACCAAATTGGTATGATTTATAGATTCTGGGAGGTCAGCTCCATCAAATAAATCTAAAACTAGGACATGAATATTATGTCCAACAATTTCCCAACACTGTTGGTGTAAAAATTATCTGGCCCACTTGCACTATCTCCACGTAATGTAAATCTGGCAGTTTGACTTCCTCATTTGATGGATATGAGCATATGAAAACATTTTGCTGGAAATATGTTGGAGAATTTCAAAGTCATCTTTCTCCGCTTCCTGTGTGAGCTATTTTTGAAAATAATTCACTGCCTCCTCGTCCATTGATTTCAGCCATTCATCATTACTATTATGAATTTTGTGCAACTATAACTTTTTCCTTTTCACTGTCACATAATTATGAATGAAACTTGAGTTTCACCTTCTGTATACCATGAAAATCTTGCTTTCTGTATCCAATATTGTTCTTCCAAACTCAAATTCTTCTTCAATTCAACTTGAGCTTTCTGAAGTACAATTATGGTAATAATACTTGAATCTTCCTTAAACAATTATTCTTTCATTTTTACTACCTCTTTCCTTATGTTTGAAAATATCCCCATATGTCTCTCTACTCCACACAATCAAAGATCCCTTCAAGTTCATCATTTTCTGCTTAAAAGCCAGGAAGGAGGATCCTACAAAATCATTTTCCAGTTCCAAATAACCAGATCTTTGAATGTCTCATGTTGAGTCCAAAAATTTTTAAAATCTAAAAGTTTATTTTGAAACTAATAGCTTATTCACTATATGATAGAAGCAGAGGGGCAATGATCAGATCATGTTCCTGTAGGATGCTCCACTTTTATCTATGGGAAAATCTCCTGAAAAGGAATATTAACAACAATTTTGTCCAAACTTTTAAAAATGCAATCCCATGTTGATATTTCATTCCACCAAGTGTACAGACTACCTTTAAAATTCATATCAAACAATGCACAAGAGTTGAGGCAGAAAGAAAAATGCTCACATTCAACTAAAATAATTGGTAGTCTCCCAACTTCTCCTCCTTTGATAAAACCACATTGAAATTTCATGCAACCATCCATGGAAACTCCATAGAAGTGTCTACATGATATATATTATCCCATAGTTCTCTCCTTTCCCCTTCATCACATTTGGCATAGAAAAAGGTTACAATGATGTCTTCCTTATGTCTTGATGTTGATGATGGAGTTTCTAATTTGGTGCACTGAATCCATCAATACTTCTCATTGTACTGCAACATCAACAAATATCAATATCTTTCCATTTATATTTGTGATAGTTGATTCCATTCCTAGCCTTCTTTTATACTACTGAATATGTCTACTATTCTGAAAAGGCTCTATTAGGGCTACTATGAAGCATTTGTATTGCCTTTACATATTAATGAGTCTCTGAAAATCTTATTGAGTATTAACTGACCTGATATTCCATATTAAGACTTTAATCATTATTTAAGCTTGGCTAATGTTATCCTCTTTGGTATAACCCTCTTGGATTTTATAGTCTCCTAAATTTTGGATTTTTTTCCACTTTTAGCTAGAGCTTTTGGTGATATATCTGCCTTTATAGCTATCTTTTGAATTGTGTTTGATCTGTTGTCAATCTCCTTGTTCTCTTTTATCTGTTGTACCTTTTCTGTGGCTTTTTGAACGTATGATTTAGCTGCTTTGTGCGCAACTATATATTGTACTATAGCATTTGACTTTGAACTGCTGCCTTTAATATCAATTTATTGTGTCCTGTATCTTTAATTTCTATTGCAGTGTTTTGCACCTTCTCCTCTGATGCACCTGGTGATTCACTAGGAGATGCTAAGATGTTTTCCATATTGAAAGAAATAATCCCCTTGATTATTTTCATTAATTGAAAGGTATATATACAAGTTATATATTTCCATAATAGGAGAATCATATTCCTATTCTATTACTAAAACCTTATTCTACCATAATTCTAACTATACAATTATGGTAAGTGTACAAAGACTAATTAAGGTAACATTTACACTATAATATACCACAAATATATATACCAAATATACAATCTGCCCGTGATGGACATTCTGTCCGAGATGGGCCATTACATGTGATATACACTTCTATATATCAAGTGTATATCACGGGTATATTACCTTGTTTAACACACACCCGCAATCATAGCGGGCGGTCTTCGAACGCTGAGACTGTCCCTAAAATCTTCAAAAAGGACCGAGCGAAGACCCTTTGTAAAGATGTCTGCAATTTGATATCTAGACGAGACATGACAGACGCGGACAAAGTGTATGTCCATCTCGATATGCTTAGTGCGTTGGTGCTGAACCGGATTACCTGAAAGGTAAATGGCACTAATATTATCGCAATAAACCAAGGTGGCCTTTTGAATTGGACAATGAAGCTCTAAAAGCAAATTACGTAACCAACATGATTCCGAGACCACATTGGCTACTCCTCGATATTTAGTCTCGGCACTTGAGCGGGATAGAGTCGCCTGACGCTTCGCAGACCAGGAGACCAAGTTGTTGCCAAGGAACATACAATAGCCAGAGGTAGATCGTCTGGTGTCTGGACAACCACCCCAATCATCATCCGTGTAGGAGACAAGTGTGGATGTCGAGGAAGGATATAATTACAACCCATAGTCCAGTGTACCCTGAATATATCGAATGATGCATTTGAGTGCATTCATGTATTCAATTCTGGGATCATGCAGGAATAAACACACTTGCTGGACAGCATACATAATATCTGGTCTAGTAAATGTAAGATACTGAAGGGCTCGTGCAAGACTGCGATAGCGGGTCGGATCCTCGTAAGGTATGCCGGCCGCGGCCCCAAGATTGGGCTTAGTATCAACTGGAGTGGAAGTGGACTTACATGATGACATCCCAGCCCTCTCGATGATCTCAGCTGCATACTTTCGTTGATACAAGAACAATCCATCGGAATGACGCTTGACGGCAATCCCTAAAAAGTAACTCAAGGGCCCTAAGTCTTTCATAGCAAACTCAGAGCTGAGCATGGTCATGATAGACTGGCGTAAGGCATCGGAAGAGGCAGTCAAAATGATATCATCCACATACAACAGAATGTAGGCCAAGGACGAACCATGATGGTAGATGAATAAGGAATTATCTGACTTGCTATGAGTGAACCCAATAGTCGAAACATAGTCAGCAAACCTTATATACCAGGCCCGTGGAGACTGCTTAAGCCCATATAAGGACTTATTCAACAAACAGACATGATTAGGATGGTTGGGATCCCTAAATCCCAACGGATGATGCATATAGACTGTTTTCTTGAGATCACCATGTAGGAAAGCATTCTTGACATCCAACTGATGAATATGCCATGCCTTTGAAAGAGCCAAGCTAAGCACAATGCGAATGGTAGCCGGCTTGACCACTGGACTAAGTGTCTCCCCACAATCTATATCAACCTGCTGAGTCTTACCATCACCCACAAGTCACGCCTTATATCGAGCAAATGAACCATCTGAATTCTCCTTATGAGCAAAAATCCACATAGACCTGATAACATTAATACTAGAAGGACGGGGCACTAACTCCCACGTCTTATTATCAATAAAAGCATTATATTCATCAGTCATAGCAATTTTCCAATTCGGGTCGTTTAAGGCAGACACAGGATTACGGGGCAATGGGGATTTAGAAACATTATAATGTAAATTAAAATATCTTTTAGGTGTAAAAATACCACGCTGACTACGAGTGACCGGTCTATGACTCGAGGAAGAATTGAGTGGATTTCGGGAATTTGCTGGGCTCGGGACGGACTGGCCAGCAGGCAGTGGGCCTGCTGGCCCAACTCTGGAAGCAGGAACAGAGGCGGAAACAGGAACTGGACCAGTTCCAGTGTTGGGCTGGACTGGCCCAATTGCTGAAACTGGCCCAGTGAAAAGACTGGGCAGAGAGGACCGAGACGGGCCAGTGGGACCAGCGGGCAGTGGGCCCGCTGGAGAATTTTGGGTGCGGGAGATGTCCGAAAAATGCTGAATAATATACGGGGATATTTATTCATCCAAAAAAGTATACGAACTAGGCACGGGAGTATGACTTTTAGTAAACGAAAATTAGGATTCATAAAAAAGGACATGGCGATTAATGATGATTTTATTTGAGGATAAATCAAAGCATTTGTAGCCACGATGATTAGCTGAAAAACCCAAAAATACACACGAAGTCGACCGATCCTGAAGTTTGTTAATTGTGGTGGACGGGAATAACGGATAACACAAACACCAAAAAACCTGAACATGTGAATATGAAGGAATTTTATTGTATAAAATTTGAAGGGGAGAAGAATATGTCAAACCTTTGGAAGGAGTTATGTTAAGTAGATATGTAGCCATTTGAAGAGCATGATGCCAAAAATATGGGGGTACGGAATCATGAATTAATAGAGTGTGGATAATGTTATTTATGGAATGAATTTTACGTCCGACTTTCCCATTTTGTGAAAATGTATGAGGACAAGAGAAACAAAAATTTATCCCATTAGTAGCACATAATTCCCGAAACACCCCATTGTCATACTCTTTTCCATTATTAGACTGAATATTTTTTATTTCACGATCGAATTTGGTTCTGACGAATGCTCTAAATTTTAGGAAGATGGAAAAAACTTGAGATTTCTTCGCTATTGGAAACGTCCATAGAAATTTAGAATAATCATCCAAAGAGAGAACATAATACCGATGACCCACAGAACTAGGAACAGGAAACGTCCATAAGTCTCTATGAATAATATCAAATGGTATTAAAGTATGAGATTTTGAGTCTACAAATGGAACTTAACAATTTTTCCTAAAGAACAAGATTGACAAATTGGAGTACGATTCGTACCCTTACATGAAATAAAACTATTTTTATCTAAAGCTGACAAAATAGAGGACCCCGGATGACCAAGACGAGCATGCCACAATGAAGGAGAAATGGCTACAAAGACGGATGGCAGGGCTGGACTCGATGGACCGGGACCGGGTGTGATAGGATAAAAATCTCCCCTACTATCACACCTCATTAGGGGACTCCCCGTCTTGATATCATTCACAGAGAAACCAAATGGATCAAATTCAATAGAAACGGAATTGTCAGTAGTGAATATACGAACAGAGACTAAGTTTTTAATCAATTTGGAGGCGTGTAGGGTATTTTTCAAGATAAGAGGGGGATGAGGGGGAGACAATGTTTTATGACCATAACCACGAATTGGAACAAAATTGCCATTACTAACAATTATACCGCGAGGGTTGCTCAAATTAGAATAAGATGAGAGAGTACCTGAATCGGATGTCATGTGGGTAGTGGCACCAGTGTCCATATACCAATTTGGGTCCGGTTGAGTCAAACACAGTGTGTGCATCGCGGCCTCGATATCAGTCGGAGTGGGGCCTGCTGCATGGTAAGCTTGCGGAGGTCAGCCCAAGTATTCCGTGAATCGATCGCCCCGGGTCAGAACTCATCTGGAACCGGTTATCGGGCCAAGTGGGCGATGGCCGTCTGTCAGCCGGAAAGCCCACTGGCCAGACATTGGAAACTCCTGTGGAGGTGGACTGTAGGGCCACTGTCCACTGGTCCAAGCCCGCGGCCTAGAGGCCCAACGCTGAGACTAGGGGTTCGGTGGCCCACTGTAACCTGGATGGGGTCCACTACCACTGTTCTGGACATTGTGACTGCTGCCTGTGCCGCCGCGTTTGCCCCCGTAATTTTTTCCATTATTTTTCCTGCCATTCTTGCTACCCCCGTGGGATCGGTTTTGGTGCGAATTGTTTCCAAAATTTTGAGGACTAGTGGAGGAAGTTGATGACCGCGGGACTAGCATTAGTAGCCGCTTTTTTAGCCAAACCGGCTTCTTCCAATGTAAGCATGGAGCAGGCTTGATAGAACCTTGGAAGAGGATTACTTTGACGAAGGGGAGTTCCAACGCCACTATAGGCCTCGGATAGGGCAGCAACCATCTGTAAAATAAGACGATCTTCACTAACTGGCGCACCAACGTTGCGGAGTTAGTCCACCAATTCCTTCAACCTTTTGCAATATGCTGAAACGTTCGGGAAATTTTCCATGTTGACGTGGGAAAAATCCTGTTCAAGAGTAACAGCTCTGGAATTTTGATTATCCTGGAATATGTCACGCAGTCTATCCCATGCAGCCATCGCCGTAGCGTTTGGCTCAATAATCGTCTGCAATAGGTCGGTGGAGATAGTAGAATAAATCCACTGAAGGACGGTGGCATCAAGTGTTGTCCATAACTTAGGATCATCCTCGCGTTTAGGCACCTTTGTATCATCAGGAGCCGCGGGAATTATGTGATGGATTACTTGATGGGAACGAGCGTAAATTTTGAACAACTCGGCCCACGTGGCGTATTGGACGTTTTCTATTTCAAGAATTAACGGGATATGATTCTTGATGTTAGAAACAATAAGGGCAGGGTGAAACGTGTTCTTTGACGTAGACATAACGAAAGAACAATAGGTGAAAGAGGGATTTGTAAGAGAGATTTGGAGAGCGGAAGAACAAATGGCAAACCCGATGGGGGGGGGGGTTGGTCTCGGCCGAAAGGAACAACAAAACTATGAGAATTTTTTTTGTTTGACTTAGACTTTTGATACCATGAAAGAAATAATCCCCTTGATTATTTTCATTAATTGAAAGGTATATATACAAGTTACATATTTCCATAATAGGAGAATCATATTCCTATTCTACTCCTAAAACCTTATTCTACCATAATTCTAACTATACAATTATGGCAAGTCTACAAGACTAATTAAGGTAACATTTACACTACAATATACCACAAATATATATACCAAATATACAATATGCCTGTGATGGGCATTCTGTCCGAGATGGGCCATTACCCATGATATACACTTCTGTATATCAAGTGTATATCACGGGTATATTACCTTGTTTACCACATATATCCGTGAGGAGACTGTTCAACAGCTTTTTGATTTAACTGGTCTTTAGATTACTCTTGCATTACTCCTTTCAGCACCAGATGGTTGTGCTCAACATTCATATTATTCTGTACCTCCTCCACATTTATTCCATTGCCTACATCATCTTGAGATGCGGATATTGGAGTGTTACTTATCAACATGGTAAGTTGTTCAACTGTTGAGTATTTTTTAAGTGATCTATTTCCTTTATCAAAGTATTACTCTCTGTAGCCTCTATATGATCTTTGGTTGTTGTATATTGTGTCCTTGTTGATTTTATGTCATCTGGATGATCCTCCTCATGCTCCTCTATGATTTTTCCCTCTTGTTTCTATTTTTTTGTGTCTGCTAGATAATTCTCCCATGTGTACTGGTCTGCTTCATTCGATAATGATGCACATAAAGATAAATTCAGATTCTCCTGACGTTCTTGCTTTTTTCTGAATTTCTTCCCCTTTTTCCAATTCTCCAGCCTTGTTTCTATCCCCTATTGCTGCTTGATCTTTTACATTAGCTGTACTATCTTCTTGTATAGAGTCAACCTATGATTGTTAAATATACCGAGTATACATACGATATACACGTGTATATCCTATGTATACTTGGTCTCGGCTTCCCTCTCGATATTGTCCATATTGTACACAAGTTTGTATAGGTGTAGTGTACCTTAATTAGTCTTGTATTCTTACCATAATTGTATAGTTAATATCCTTGTAGAATAAGGTTTTAGGAGTAGAATAAGAATAAAATTCTCCTATTATGGAAATATGTAAATTGTATATATAGTCTTTCAATTAATGAAAATAATCAAGGGATTATTTCTTTCATGGTATCAGAAGTCTAGGTCAAAACAACAATTTCTCTCCCTAAAATTCTTGTTATTTCGTCCAAGCAAAACCGAGCAGCCCTTCTCATTTTTCTACACCTCTTTCTGCTCGCCAAATCTCTCTTCCCAATCCATCTATCACCTATTGTTCTTTCGTTATGTCTATATCAAAGAACATGTTTCACCATGCCTTTGTTGTTTCTGACATCAAGAATCATATCCCTCTAATTCTTGAAATAGAAAACGTCCAATACGCGACGTGGGCCGAGTTGTTCAAAATTCACGCTCGTTCGCATCAAGTCAACCATCACATAATCCCCGCGGCTCCTGGTGATACAGAGGTGCCTACACGCGAGGATGATCCTAAGTTATAGACAACACTTGATGCCACTGTCCTTTAGTGGATTTATTCTACTATCTCTATCGACCTATTGTATATGATTATTGAGCCAGACGCTACGGCGATGGCTGCATGGGATAGATTGCGTGACATATTCCAGGATAATCAAAATTTTAGAGATGTTACCCTTGAACATAATTTTTCCCACGTCAACATGGAAAATTTCCCGAATGTTTCAGCATATTGCAAAAGATTGAAAGAATTGGCGGACCAACTCCGCAACGTTGGTGCGCCAGCTAGTGAAGATCGTCTTATTTTACAGATGGTTGCTGGACTATCTGAGGCCTATAGTGGCGTTGGAACTCTCCTTCGTCAAAGTAATCCTCTTCCGAGGTTCTATCAAGCCCGGTCCATGCTTACCTTGGAAGAAGCCGGTTTGGCTTAAAAGGCGGCTACTAATGCTAGTCCCGTGGTCATGATGACATCCTCCACTAATCCTCAAAATTTTGGTGACAATTCGAACCAAAACCGATCTCACGGGGGTGGCAAAAATGGCCGAAAAATTAATGGAAAAAATCACGGGGGCAAACGCGGCATTTCCGGCAGCAGTCGCGGTGGCTAAAATAGTGGCGGTGGACCCCATCCCGATTACAGTGGGCCACCGACCCACTGGTCTCAGCCTTGGGCCTCTAGACCGTGGGCTTGGACTAGTGGATAGTGGCCCTACGGCCTAACTCTACACAACTTTCTAGCCACTGGCCAGTGGGCTTCCCAGCAGCCTCGACGACCCACTGCCTACTAGCCCAGTAGTTCCAGTAGCAGTTATGGGCCAGGGCAGCACGCAGGAATTCTTGGGCCCCGACCTCTGCAAGCCCACCACGCAGCAGGCCCCACTCAGACCGATATTGAGGACTCGATGCACACATTTGGTTTGACTCAACCGAACCCGAATGGGTATATGGACACCGGTGCTACTACCCACATGACATCCGATTCAGGTACTCTCTCGTCTTATTCCAATTCGAGCAACCCTCGTGGCGTAATTATTGGTAACGGTAATTCTGTTCCAATTCGTGATTGTGGTCATAAAACGTTGTCTTCCCCTCATCTACCCCTTATCTTGAAAAACACCCTACATGCCCCCAAATTGATTAAAAACTTACTGTTTGTCCGTATATTCACTACTGACAATTCTGTTTCTATTGAATTTGATCCATTTGGTTTCTCTATAAAGGATTTCAAGACGGGGAGTCCTCTCATGAGGTGTGATAGTAGGGGAGATCTTTATCCTATCACACCCAGTTGTGGTCCATCGAGTCAAGTCTTGCCCTCAGCAGTTGCAGCTCTTTCTCCTTTCTTGTGGCATGCTCGTCTTGGTCATCCAGGATCGTCTATTTTGTCGTCATTAGATAAAACTAATTTTATTTTTTATGTAAGGGTATGCGTAGTACTCCAAATTGTCAGTCTTGTTCTTTAGGAAAAATTGTTAGGTTGCCATCTGTAGACTCAAAATCTCATACTTTAATGCCATTTGATATTATTCATAGCGACTTATGAACATCTCATGTTCTTAGTTCTTTGGGTCATCGGTATTATGTTCTTAGTTCTTTGGGTCATCGGTATTATGTTCTTTTTTGGATGATTATTCTAAGTTTTTATGGACTTTTCCAATAGCGAAAAAATCTTAAGTTTTTTCCATCTTCTTCAAATTTAGAGCATTCATTAGAACCCAATTCGAACGGAAAATCAAAAATATTCAGTGTGATAATTGCAAAGAATATGACAATGGGTGTTTCGGGAATTCTATGCTAATAATGGGATCAATTTTCATTTTTCTTATCCTCATACGTCTTCACAAAATGGGAAAGCCGAATGCAATATTCGTACCATAAATAACATTGTCCGAACTTTATTGATTCATGCTTCCGTGCCCCCGTCTTTTTGACATCATGCTCTACAAATGGCTACATATCTCCTTAACATTCTTCCTTCCAAAGGTTTGACGTATTCTTCCTCCCCCCAACACATTTTATATAATAAAACACATTCGTATTCTCATCTTAGGGTCTTTGGGTGCTTGTGTTATCCCTTATTTTCATCCACCACAATTAACAAACTTCAGGCCCGGTCTACTCTATGTGTGTTTTTGGGTTTTCCGTCTAATCATCGTGGTTATAAATGTTTTGATTTATCCTCTAATAAAATCATCATTAATCGTCATGTCATTTTTTATGAATCCCAGTTTTCGTTTGCTAAGGTTAGTAATCCCGGGCCTAGTTCATATAATTTTTTGGATGATGGTCTTTCCCTGAAACTTATTCACTATTTTTCGGACGTGTCCCGCACCCCAACTCCACCAGCGGGCCCACTGCCCGCTGGTCCTCCCCAAACAGTGTCGTCTTCGAATTTGGGTCCAGCAACTGGGCCATCCATTCTACCTAGTTCTGGCCCAGTTCCAGGTACTGTTTCTGGGTCCAGTTTTGGCCCAGTTCCCGATTCTGATTTGGGCCAGCAGGCCCACTACCTGCTGGCAAGTTCGTCCCGAGTCCCGAAAATTCCCAAAATCCACCCGCCTCTGCCCCGAGTCATAAACTAGTCACCCGTAGTCAACAGGGGATTTTTAAATGAAAAAGACATTTTAATTTACATTCTGATGTTCTTAAATCATCCTTACGCCATAATCCTGTGTCTGCATTAAATGATCCGAATTGAAAAATTGCTATGACCGATGAATATAATGCTCTTATTGATAATAAGATATGGGAGTTGGTGCCCGGTCCATCTGGTATTAATATTATTAGGTCTATGTGGATTTTTGCTCATAAGAAAAATTCAGATGATTCATTTGCCCGACATAAGGCGTGACTTGTGGGTGATGGTAAGACTGAGCAAGTTGGTGTGGATTGTGGTGAGACATTTAGTCCGGTGGTGAAGTCGGCTACCATTTGCACTGTGCTTAGCTTGGCTCTTTCGAAAGCATAGCCTATTCATCAGTTAGATGTGAAGAATGCTTTCCTACGTAGTGATTTCAAGGAAACAGTCTATATGCATCAGCCTTTGGGATTTTGGGATCCCAAACATTCTCAGCATGTCTGTTTGTTGAAGAAGTCCTTATATAGGCTTAAGAAATCTCCATGGGCCTGGTATACGAGATTTGCCGACTATGTTTCGACGATTGAGTTTACTCACAGCAGGTCGGATAACTCATTGTTCATCTACCGTCGTGGTTCATCCTTGGCCTATATTCTGTTATATATGGATGATATTATTTTGACTGCCTCTTTCAATGTTTTACGCCAGTCTATCATGACAATGCTCAGCTCTGAGTTTTCTATGAAAGACTTGGAGCCCTTGAGTTATTTTTTGGGGATTGCTGTCACTCGGCATGCAAGTGGGTTGTTCTTGTCTCAAAGAAAGTATGCAACTGAGATCATTGAGATGGGTGAGATGTCATCTTGGAAGTCCACTTCCACTCCAGTTGATACTAAGCCCAAGCTTAGTGTCGCGGCTGGCATACCATACGAGGATCCGACCCGTTATCGCAGTCTTGTAGGGGCCCTACAATATCTAACATTCACGAGGCAAGATATTATGTATGATGTCCATCATGTGTGTTTGTTTATGCATGATCCTCGAGTTGAGCATATGAATGCACTCAAACGCATCATTCGGTATATTCAGGGGATGCTGGACTATGGTTTGCATTTATATCCCTCCTCGACATCCACACTTGTCTCGTATACGGATGCTGATTGGGGTGGATGTCCGGACACCAGACGACCTACGTCTGGCTATTGTATGTTCCTTGGCAATAACCTGGTCTCATGGTCAGCAAAACGTCAGTCAACATTGTCCCGATCCAATGCCGGGGCCGAGTATCGTGGGGTAGCTAATGTGGTCTCGGAATCATGTTGGTTACGTAATTTGCTTTTGGAGCTTCATTGTCTCATTCAGAAAACAACCTTGGTTTATTGCGATAATATTAGTGTCATTTACCTTTCTGGTAATCCAGTTCAGCACCAACGCACTAAGCATATCGAGATGGACATTCAGTTTATCCGTGAAAGGGTTGCTCGTGGTCAGGTACGCGTCTGCCATGTCCCGGCAAGATGTCAAATTGCCGACATCTTTACAAAGGGTCTTGCCTCGATCCTTTTTGAAGATTTTAGGGACAGTCTTAGCGTTCGAAAACCGCCCGCTATGACTGCAGAGGTGTGTTAATTATACCGAGTATACATACGATATACACGTTATGCACGTGTATATCCTATGTATACTTGGTCTCAGCTTCCCTCTCGATATTGTCCATATTGTACATAAGTTTGTATAGGTGTAGTGTACCTTAATTAGTCTTGTACTCTTACCATAATTGTATAGTTAATATCCTTGTAGAATAAGGTTTTAGGAGTAGAATATAAATAGGATTCTTCTATTATGAAAATATGTAAATTGTATATATAATCTTTCAATTAATGAAAATAATCAAGAGATTATTTCTTTTAATGACTTTCCTCCAGATTCAGTTCCTTCTGTTTCCTCTCTTCTGTCCCCCATTTCTCTCCTGATTATGCTTGGTCCATTGCTTTCTCCCCTATTGCTTCACCTTCATTTTATTGATTAAAGAATTTTTCAAATTTAATTTTGACCCAAGGTTTTGCACCAGTTCCTTTCTTAGTAGACTTATTAATTTCTTCAGCTGTTTTCACCTCCTTTGTATTGTAATGTTTAATAACTGCCTCAATTTGTTTGTTATTTTAAGGATTCTCTTCCTTGTTCCCTCCTCTCCTTCGGTTGTTAATGCATCAAACTTGTTTTGGGTTTGTATTTGAGTTCCTATATCAACTTTTGCACCATATTTGTCAGATTCCTGCATATTTTTTTTTTCAGGATTATTGTTATTATCCTTCTTGGATGTCCAGTTTTAATATTGTCCACAACCTTTTCACTTGATAATTATTTTAAAGGATAATTATGCTTATTCCTTTGGTTGTAGTGCTCCTTTCCAGTTTCTACTTTAAAATCTGGTACCCCACACTTTTTGTTAATCTCCACTTGTGTTATTTATTGTTTGTTATCCTCATTCCTCTTTGTGTTTTCCTCTTTTGTTGGTCTCAATTTAGGATTCAAAATTCTGCACTCCATCATGTCCTTGTAATTTGCATTCATAGCAATACTTGGGTATACGATCATATCTTATGTTAACTGTTTCTGTCCTCTCTACCCAGTTAGCACAACTTGGATGAGTCTTATTAATTGTAGCCATGTCCAAGTGTAATGGTTAGGCTACTACATTGGCTAGTAAAAATAATAATTTCTTAACAAAATATGTAGGCAAAAGATTAGAAAATAATATCGATAACATCCCGTACGTTCGGGCCATGATTTAAATTGCTAGACGTATGTAAGTAGACCCGAGCCCTGAAGAATTTTGGTTACATTCAAGTATGTAAATAAAGGGCTCATCGTATATAAAAGGATGCGGTCCCAAAATAATTTAGGACTTAAGAAGTGTGACGACGGGAATTGAAAATAATAGTTGTGCGTTCCAAAAGAGGCTATAGACTAGTGTTTTATTACATGCACATGATAATGAGTATATGAAATGTGATAAACGTAATTAATATTTGAGTAAATTGAGATCCTGAAATTAAGTGTGAGTGTTATTAATTAAGATTATTGGATAAATTACATGAACAAAATCCACATATGCCGTTCATAGGTGGCAACAAATGGGTTATATTGACAAACATATGAAATGATGTGGCATCATAGGATAAATGCACAAGTGACTATGCATAACTTAATGTGTTTCGTGGCATATTTTAGTAAAGAATGACAATGAAAGGTGGTGGGCCCTACATAGATTAAAAGAGTAGAGTGTGTAACTTGTATCTCATTTTATTTGAGAAAAGAAGGTGGGCAGTGCATGGAAAAAAATTACGAATCAACACTCATTTTGCTCTTACTCTCTGTTTGTTGGTGTGACCGACTAGAAACTCTCAAAAATAACACCCAAAAGGAGCAAAAAAAAGAAGCTACGCTACTTTGCAAGTCTTTATTTTTTTCTATTCAGAAAATGGGCTTCATTCAAAAGATAATTTCTGATTTCATGGAAGAAGGGATTTATTAAGATTGGGGTGCATTACGGGCTGCTTTAGTTGTATTGTGGACACAAAATGGCTAAGGTATGTTTAGACAAATCATTTCTTTCTTTTGGCATGTTCCATTTACGAAACGTAACCTTAATATTGTTCCATAAATTATTCTACTCTTAGTAATTAAGAATGTTCATGTTGTTCATTCCTATATTGAAAGCATGTTTAAATGTGTTCCTAAGACCTTATTGAGGTATACGGAAAAGATGTTGATACTCACAGTGTTAGGCGAAGGTGAGGCGATATGTTAATATTCCCAATGTTAGCCGAAGGTACAATGATATTATGTCATCCGATAAGTTCATAATATTTTATTGTCATTAATGCATTTGCATTATATTCATGTATTACCCTGGACCCACGTGTGTTATATACACTACTATATAGTACGCATTATTGTAGGGGATAAGAAAAGAGAATGGCGTTATATACGCACCACCATCTGTAGTTGGTACAGATATCACTGTCACGCCCCAACTTTTCTAAAGTCTTCCCTTAGGGTATGATGGCACCTGGACGACTATCCCTTTCCAAGCGAATCATTTAATTTCTTTTTGTCATAAATTATATATATATCTAGGTGAGGAAAATAATATAATCATGTACTTCTTTAATGAAAGCACAAGTCCATACTCGAGCATCCCCAATTTTTTCTAGACTCGATGGAAGTTCAAATACAGAATAAAAACATCTGAATCTCAAAGAAAACAGTCTTATGTGGGGCATTCCCCGAGATAACGAAAACTTGGTTCTTCAAACCAACTTAATCTAGAACAACTTTCATCAAATCCGAAGTAATGGATTGGTGGGACAATAAGGTTGCAGAACGATCGCTAGCCCTGTTGCGGAGCTTTTCTTCCATCGTGCTTTCCTAAAACATGTTAAATAAAAGAGTCAGCCCTACCATCCGAGGCTGAGTGAGAACGTCTCCCTACAATTCAAAGTAACCTCACAATATTCTAAGTACATTCATATTATGAACATAGTAAGCATTTCATGAAATAGGTTTCAACACTATTGGTGTACTAGCCCATATATATTCACACACACAAAATCTCATCCCAACTCGTCCTAGAGAATACTTAGTTAACCAGTACACCTACTTCATCTCATATCACATATTATATATATATATTTATTACGGTGTGTACAACCCGATCCAAGACGTTTCAATTATAGCCCCGAAGGCAAGTGTGTTCGAATAGCCCCGAAGGCAAGTGTATTCGAATAGCCCCGAAGGCAAGTGTATTCGAATAGCCCCGAAGGCAAGTGTATTTGAATAGCCCCGAAGGCAGGTGTATTTGAATAGCCCCGTAGGTGATAGCAAAACTATTTACCTTACCAAGATTTCTATCATCTTGATTGTATGACTAAACTTACACACACACGCACACACACACACACATATATATATAAATTGTCGTATTTCAGAAGATACAAATAATGTTCCTTTCTTTCAACTTTTCGCTCTTCCTACTTGTAAGGGTTATAACTCTCGAACCGTAACTTCAAATAAGGTGTTTCTTACACCACATCGAAGGTAACATGGGGATATTATCACTATCCCAAGTTTCATCTGGAAATACTTAGTTTAACTAGTACAAATTAACGCAAGAACAACCCTATGAAAACTGTCTCGCCAGGATTTTTGTAAAACAAAATACAATTTTAAAATGGTCATAACTTTTTATCCGTCAGTCGGATTAACCTCAGTAAAGTCTCAAACTGTCTAGAACAGATAAATCTAGAACTTTTATTCATCACAAATTTTTAGATTTCTCATCGAAATGTATAGTTATTCCTTTATATGTCCTACCTTCCGGATTTCATTCGATCCGAGATAGAAACTTTAAACTGCGATAAATCTCAAACCGTATGTCAGTTTTAGCCCCGCTTAGGCTAACTCTGATCATGAAGGAGAGATGTACAATCCTGTAAAATTTCATCCAATTCTAACAATCATAACTCAGCGAAACAGATTGTAATTTTATGACCCAAACTAGTTATTAAATAACCTACTAACAATAATATCATGATCATTCTTTCAACATCCGAATCATATTCTAATATGTATTGTAACTTAAAAATAAGGGATTATACTAAGAAATTATGAGTGAGAGAACTCACCTTTGTTGCTTCGTAACCGCGAATGAAAATCTCAAACTTTGACTACACCTTTTCGGAAACCTCAATTGCTAAAGGTAATTTTTTGTCCTCTCTATCTTCTGGCTTCTTTTTATATTATGGAAAATATAGGATATGAGAATATATATTGTGGATTGTGTGTAACTTACAGTAAGGTGGAAGGAGAAGGGGTTGAGGGAGAACAAGGGGTTTTGGGGGGGGGGGGACTATAGTGAATGATTGCAATTGTCACAAACATATTTTCAGAAACTTGGGATGAATGCACTATTATATGTTTAAAGGAAGTTTTGGGGAAGTTAAACTTAAATAGTTAAAAGATTGGAATATGGAAAAACCCCATGCTGTAATGGAAACGACACATATGCAACTGAAACTGTGAAAGAACATTTTTGCAATTTAATAACCCACCATAATGTCATTCAAACAGTTGTAGGCGTTAGGTCATTTATGTTGAAAGAAAGCAAAATGATGCTACGTGGAGTAATTCAGATAAACGTTCAATTGACTTTTATGGCATTCATTGGTACATTCAATTGACCTTTATCAAAGCTTTTATTAAACCATTAGCCAAGAGCAGAAATAAATCAAACAAAAATGCAAGAAAAGGAGAAAATAGATAAATAGTCATATAGAGGTGTCACAACACCTTGTCTATGCCTACTATAGATTCTTTGTTGAGTCCTCTTTGTAGTTACATATGTGATGTTCTGATTTGGGGGGGGGGGCGTATCGGGACTTTACATTCTTACCTCCTTAAACAATATTTGTCTACGAATGTGAATAAGATCATAGCACAAGCACATAGACACACACACTGCACACACATGACACACAACTTAACACATTTTATTACCTTTTCTCAAACATGAATGGGTATTTGACTTTCATCGCCTCTTCGGCTTCCCAGGTTGCTTCTTTTGTGGAGTGATTTCTCCATAGGACTTTCACGGAAGCAATATCTTTATTCCTAAAGCGCTTGATTTGTCTATCCAGTATTTCTATCAGATTTTCTTCGTATTGAAGCTCTTCATTTAGAAGTATCTCTTAGGGTTGGATGACGTGGCTTGGATCGTGCAAGTATTTCTGTAATATTGACACATGGAATACCAGATGCACCGCTTCTAATTCTTGTGGAAGTGCTAGTCCATAAGCCACATTCCCTACTCTTCGTAAGATCTCATATGGTCCAATAAACCTTGGGCTCAACTTCTCTTTATTGCCAAATCACATCACCCCCTTCATTGAAGAGACTTTTAAAAACACTTTCTCCCCTTCCTGGAATTCGAGATCTCTTTTGTGATAATCCATATAAGACTTATGGCGGCTATGAGCTATCTTAATCCGCTCCCGAATTATTTGCAGTTTGTCATTTTTTTCTTGAATGACTTCGGCTCTGAACAGTTGTATTTCGCCCACCTCGAATCACCCAAGCAGAGATCTACATTTTCGCTCATACAATGCTTTGAATGGAGCCATTTGCATACGAACTCAATTAGACATAGATGGTCCAACCAGTTGCCCCAAAATTCCAATACACAAGACCGCAACATGTTCTCCAATGTTTGAATTGTTCGTTCAGCTTGTCCGTCAGTTTGCGGATGGAAAGTCGTACTTAACTTGACCTTTGTCCCGAGGCCCTGCTGGAAACTTCGCCAAAAGTGTGAGGTGAACTGGGAACCTATATCCGAAATAATTTATAATGGAATCCCGTGTAGGAAATGGGCTTACTTTGTAAGCCGATCTACAATCACCCAAATAGAATCATAACATTCTCGAGTTTTTGGTAGACCAGTCACAAAATCCATATGAATCGCCTCCCATTTCCACATGGGGACACCAATGTCCTGAAGTAGTCCACCGGGTTTTTGATGTTCGGCTTTTACCTGTTGACACGTAAGACACCTTCCGACAAACTCTGCAATATCTTTTTTCATTCCGTCCCACCAGTAATTTTCCTTGAGGTCCTGATACATTTTTGTTGACCTTGGATGACTGAAATACCTTGCGTTGTGACCCTTATCTAAGATCTTCCGCCTTAGGTCCCTTACCTTAGGAACACATAACCTACCCTTATATCGAAGGGTACTTCTCCTAATGTAAACTGTGAAGGTTTTCCCTGCTGAATCCTCTCCCGAAACTTAACAAACTTCGTATCCTCAAATTGACTTTCTTTTATTTCCGAAGCTAAGGCAAACTGAGAGGTATCATACACCGCCACCCTGCCTTCACCGGCCTCAGTTAAACCAACCTCGAGTTTTTCCAATTTTTGTACCTCACTTATAATACCTCTCTTTTGTATTGTCAAGTGGGCTAAGCTGCCCATTGATCTCCTACTGAGTGTGTCGGCCACCACGTTAGCTTTTCTAGGATGGTAAAGAATGCTAAGGTCATAATCCTTAAGCAACTCTAACCATCTCCTTTGTCGGAGATTCAGTTCCTTTTGCGTGGTTATGTATTGTAAACTCTTATGATCTATAAATATATCTACATGCACCCCATACAAATAGTGTCTCCATATTCGTAAGGCGAACACTACCGCGGCCAATTTCAAGTCATGAGTTGGATAATTCTTCTTATGTATCTTCAATTGTCGAGATGCATACACAATCACTTTTCCAAACTGCATCAAGACGCATCCTAATCCAACTTTATAGGCATCATAATAGACTATGAACCCTTCTTGTTCCGATGGTAAGGTTAGGACTGGTGCAGTAGTCAACAACTCCTTCAATTTTTGAAAACTTGCTTCACATGCTTCTGACCACTGGTACTTAACCGATGTATGAGTCAATCGGGTCAAGGGAGCAGCAAGACTAGAGAAACCTTCTACAAATCTTCTATAATATCCACGCAAACCCAAGAAACTCCTAACTTCTGTCGGAGTGGTATGTCTTAGCCAGTTCTTCACTGCTTCTATCTTTTGGGGGTCTACCATAATTTCACCCCTTGAGACAACATGGCCCAAGAAGGCTACCTTTTTCGACCAAAATTCACACTTAATTTAGCATATAATTTCTCTTATTTTAAGACTTGAAGCACTACCCTCAGATGCTCTTCATGTTCTTCAACACTCTTGCTGTAAATTAGAATATCATCGATGAATACAATCACAAACAAATCTAAGAATGGTTTGAAGATTCTGTTCACGAGATCCATAAAAGCTACTGGGGCATGGGTTAATCCGAAATACATGACCAAGAACTCATAATGGTCATATCGGGTTCTAAAGGCTGTTTTGGATATATCATCCGGATTTATTTTCAGCTGATGATATCCCGAACGGAGGTCAATCTTGAAAAAATAATTGGCTCCTTAAAGTTGGTCAAAATGATCATCAATTCTTGGTAACGGGTATTGGTTCTTGATCATGATCTTATTGAGTTGTCCATAATCGATGCACATTTGGAGTGAACCGTCTTTCTTCTTCACAAAAAAGACTGGTGCACCCAGGGGGAAACACTAGGCCTTATAAAACCTTTATCTAGAAGATCCTTCAACTGTTCTTTTAACTCTCTCAATTCAGCTGGGGCCATTCGATACAGAAGAATAGAAATGGGTTTTGTACCCAGTATTAACTCTATAGCGAACTCCACTTCTCTATCCGGAGGAAGGCCTGGAAGATCTTCAGGGAAAACCTCCGGAAAATTACGGACAATAGGGACAGTATGCACTTCGGGGGACTCTTTTTGGGTATCCATTATACTAGTCAGGTAAGAGTATTCCACTTCGTGACTTCTTAATAACTTTTGAGCCCTAAGAAAGGAAATAAGTCGACTCGAGGGTGTCCCAATTGTACCCCTTATAAAACTTCCGGTTCTCCGGAAAAAAATAATTTTACAACCTTTTGCCGGCAATCCAACGTGGCATAACATGCTGACAGCCAATCCATACCCAAAAGAATGTCAAAGTCTACCATATCAAGTAATACTAAGTCTGCTATTGTTCCTCTACCATTTACTTCTAATGGAAATTTTTTAATTACCCTAGAGGCCCAAATTGAGGCCCCCACTAGCGTCATGACCTCAAAGGGTTCACTTAAATATGAAGGTTCCATATGTAGATTCTTAGCAAAACTCATCGACACATACGAAAATGTAGAGCCATGATCATATAATACAAGTGCAGGAATACTTGAGACCAACAAAATACATGTGACCACCGCATTAGATGATTCTGCCTTATTTCTCTGAGGCAAAGCGTAGAGTCGGTTAGGATTGGTGGACTATTGACCTCCCTGACTCTGTCGGGACTGGTTGCCCTGATTTCCCTTGTGGACAACTGAGGTCGCTTCTGACCTCTCATGAGAAAATTGAGTTTGGGTTCTCTTCTTGCAATCCCTAGCATAGTGATTTGGTTCTCCACAGTTGTAACAACCTCTCTGTGAGAACCTGCATTCTCCAAAATGTCTCTTTTGACAAACCTTATAGACCGGTTTGTCATTCCCTACATTGGGGTTGGTGGCCTTGGCGTTTCTACCTTGATGATTGAACCATTTATGCTCTTGGGGCCTGTAATGAGACTAGCCTACTGACTGGCTCAGTTTTGAAGAACCCCTACTACCTTCTTGCCTCTGATTTTGATTCTGATTAAAGGATCCCGATGATCGAAACCTCTTCTACAAATTCTCTCTTTTTGCTTTAGCATAACCTTTTACCCTCATTGACATGTCGATGATCTGAAGGTAAGTCCGATCATGGGCTAATGAAGCTACCTTCTCTGCCAAGTTCGGGTTTAAACCCTCAACAAACCTTTTGACCTTCTCCATTTCTGTAGGAACAATGTGTGCATGTATGCCGACAATCTCATGAATTGAGTATCGTATTCTTGCACACTGTGGTCCCCTTGTTTCAACTGTTCAAACTCACGTCTGAGCGCATATTTTCAAGTGTTAAGCATATACTTTTCAATGACTGCTGCTCCGAACTCCCCCCAAGTCATTGGTGGTGACATTGGGGAATGATTTCTTCTAAAATTCCTCCACCACATCCCTGCATCATCCACTAAACATGCGCTTACCAAATTGATGCCATACGTCTCCACACATCCTAGGGTAAATATTAGGTCTTCTACCTCATCGAGGAACACTATTAGGTCGGACTTGGAGTCCTTCCCTGAGTAGATAGGTTCTATTCTTCTCATAAAATTCACCCATAGCCTATCAGGTACTGCCTGAGCTTCTAAATTTTCAGCCAGAGGTGCAGTCACAACTGGTTCCTGGGCCATCGGGTTCTGGATCGGGGCCATGACTGAGACACTAGGGGCAAGGCTGAACCATGTGTGGAACTGCAGTTGTTATCAACTCTATGAGTCTATCTAATTTTTGTCCCACCATTTCATGGGTTGTTTGACTCTCATTTTCTTTAACATTTTCTATGCTATCTTCAGACACCGCGCCCTCAACTGCAGGTATAGGAGCTTCGTGGTGAACCTCCTCTTGAACCTCGGTTCCTCTATCGGGACTCGTGGGGGTTGTTATTATCCCCTCACTCTTCCCCGGGTAGTTTTGATTGACCTTTGCACCACCGGTACTTGTGAATCTATAATTTTCTGTAAAGACAAACACGCCCATATTTTAGAAGACGAGATGTCTACTTTAACTCCCAAAATTTTCTTATACTTCATAAGCATGTAACACCACAAGAAAGGTAAAATGCAAAAATAACAACATACTATTTCCTTCTTGCGTTCATAATACTTCATTCCATCTTACTCTAAAATGATATAACATTATACTAAATCTTATCAGATAATTCTCCGTCACCCGTAATAGATCTCCAACTCAAACTTGCATTTACTACAACACGTTATAAAGGGCTTAACTGTGTAAATCGCCTACTCTGCAGATTGTCATTCAGCTCCTTGTGAATCGTGTTCCTTACCTCCCTTTTCTTATCGTCCATTATTTCCTTCATCTTCCAGACTTCTTTCACTTGATGTAGAAATTTGAGCAAGGAGCCCTCTTTAATATCTCCCATTAGTATATTTGCTCTTCTAAACAAGGAGTGTAAATCTTCCGGGATGGAGTTGACTATTATCTGTAGTATGACTCCAATCTGATAGTTGAAAAAGGTCGTGTCGGATAATTGCCTCTTCCATCTATCCCTAAGCAAATCCATACATCGTACGATTGTGTCATCCACATATGTGCACAAGTCGTCTCTTGGGTCCATCTTACGATCCATGAATTCCTTCTGAGCTCGCATTTCACTTTTCATTTCCATAAGCACTTCCCTCTTGGTTGGAACTCGTATTATAACCACCATCTACAAAAATACTTGTTAGTTAGTTTATAGTTGTACAATCTACTTTCCTAATCCATTTGAAGGAGGTAGTACGAGAACCAAGTCTTTGAAAAAGGCTCAAGATAGGCACGAGGAGAGTATGATGAAAGTGAAAATGTTTAGGATGTTATCTCGTTCACTTATTACTAAGGTGGCGCACATATCGTCGCAGTAAGTAACCGTTCCAACACCCAACTCAAAGAAATTTTCTAGAATCTCCTAACCTGGTTTATCTCTGATACCAACTTGTCACGCCCCGACTTTTCTCAAGTCTTCCTTAGGGCGTGATGGCACCTGGACGACTATCCCTTTTTCAGGCAAACCATTTAATTTCTTTTCATCCTAAAATATACATATATCTAGATGCGAAAATAATATAATCATGTACTTCTTTAATGAAAGCACGAGCCTATACTCGAGCTCCCCGATTTTTTCTAGACTCCATGGAAGTTCAAATACAGAATAAAAATATCCGGATCTCAAAAGAAAACAGTCTCATGTGGGGAATTCCCCGAGATAACGAAAACTTGGTTCTTCAAACCAACTTAATCTAGAACAACTTTCACCAAATCTGAAGTAATGGATTGGTGGGACAATAAGGTTGCGGGACAATCATTAGCCCTGTTGCAGAGCTTTTCCTCTATCGCGCTTTCCTGAAATATGTTAAATAAAAGAGTCAGCCCTACCATCCAGGGCTGAGTGAGAACCTCGCCCTACAATTGAAAGTAACCTCACAATATTATAAGTACATTCATATTATGAACATAGTAAGCATTTCATAAAAACAGGTTTCAACACTGTCTGTGTACAAGCCCATACATATTCACACACACAAAATCTTCTCCCAACTCGTCCTATGGAATACTTAGTTAACCAGTACACCTATTTCATCTCATATCTCATATCACATATTATATATATATTTGTTGCGGTGTGTATAACCCGATCCAATATATTTCAATTATAGCCCCGAAGGCAAGTGTTTTCAAATAGCCCCGAAGGCAAATGTATATGAATAGCCCCGAAGGCAAGTGTATTTGAATAGCCCTGAAGGCAATAATATTTGAATAGCCCCGAAGGCAAGTATATTTGGTGGGACAATAAGGTTGTGGGACGATCGCTAGCCCTGTTGTGAGCTTTTCCTCTATCGCACTTTCCCGAAATATGTTAAATAAAGGAGTCAGTCCTACCATCCGGGGCTGAGTGAGAACCCCGCTCTACAGTTCAAAGTAACCTGACAATATTCTAAGTACATTCATATTATGAACATAGTAAGCATTTCATGAAAACAGGTTTCAACACTGTCGGTGTACAAGCCCATACATATTCACACTCACAAAATTTCCTCCTAACTCGTCCTATGGAATACTTAATTAACCAGTACACTTACTTCATCTCATATCACATATTATATATATATATATTTGTTGCAGTGTGTACAACCTGATCCAATACATTTCAATTATAGCCCCGAAGGTAAGTGTGTTCTAATAGCCCCGAAGGCAAATGTAAATGAATAGCCCCGACTCAGCCCCGGATGGTAGGGCTGACTCTTTTATTTAACATGTTTTAGGAAAGCGCGATAGAAGATAAGCTCCGCAATAGGGCTAGCGATCGTCCCGCAACCTTATTGTCCCACCAATCCATTACTTCGGATTTGAATAGCCACGTAGGTGATAGTAAAACTATTTACCTTACCAAGATTTCTATCATCTCGACTGTATGACTAAACTTATATACACTCACACACACATACACACACACACACACACACACACACACACACACACACACACACACACACCCCCCCCCCACACACACACACATATATATATATATATATATTTCAGAAGATTCAAATTATGTTCCTTTCTTTCAACTTTTCTCTCTTCCCATTTGTAAGGGTTATAACTCTCGAACCATAACTTTAAATAAGGCGTTTATTATGTCAAATAGAAGGTAACACGGGGATATTATCACTATCCCAATTTTCTTTGGAAATACTAAGTGTAACTAGTACAAATTCACACAAGAACAACCCTATGAAAACTGTCTCGTCAGGATTTTTGTAAAACAAAACACAATCTTAAAACTGTCATAACATTATATCCGTAAGTCGGATTAACCTCCGTAAAGTTTCAAACTATCTAGAACAGAGAAATCTAGAACTCTTATTCAGCACAACGTTTCATATTCCTCACCGAATCATTCAGTTCTTTTATTTTAACAACTCTCAGAAAACTATTTCGCCAATTTTTTTGTAAAAAAAAATACAATCTTAAAATGGTCATAACATTTTATCCGTAAGTCGGATTAACCTCTGTAAAGTTTCAAACTATCGAGAACAGATAAATTTAGAACTTTTATTCAGCACAACATTTCAGATTCCTCACTGAAATGTAAAGTTATTCCGTTATACGTCCTGTCTTTCGAATTTCATTCGATCCGAGGTAGAAACTTTAAATTTTGATAACTCTCAAACTGTATGTCGGTTTTAGCCCCTCTTGGACTCAATATACTCATGAAGGAGAGATGTACAACCCTGTAAAAGTTTATCCAGTTCTACCAAACATAACTCATCGAAACAGATTGTAATTTCATGACCCAAACTAGTTATTAAATAACCTACTAACAATAATATCATGATCATTCTTTCAACATCCGGATCATATTCTAATATGTATTGTAACTTAAAAATAAGGGATTATACTAAGAAATTATGAGTAAGACAACTCACCTTTGTTGCTTTGTAACCGCGAATGAAAATCTCAAACTTTGAATACACCTTTTCGGAAACCTCAATTGCTAAAGGTAATTTTTTGTTCTCTGTATCTTCTGGTTTCTTTTTTATGTTATGGAAAAATATAGGATGTGAGAATATATATTGTGGATTGTGTGTGTAACTTGCAGGAAGGTGGAAGGAGAAGGGGTTGAGGGAGAACAAGGGGTTTTTTGGGGGGGGGGGGGGGACGTATAGTGAATGATTGCAATTGTCACAAACGTATTTTCAGAAACCTGGGATGAATGCACTATTGTTTAAAGAAAGTTTTGGGGAAGTTAAACTTAAATAGTTAAAAGATTGGAATATGCGAAGACCCCATGCTATAATAGAAACGACACATATGCAACTGAAACTCTGAAAGGACATTTATATAATTTAATGACCCGCCATAATGTCAATTAAACTGTTGTAAGCGTAAGGCCATTTATGTTGAAAGAAAGCAAAATGCTGCTATGTGGAGTAATTCAGATAAACGTTTTATTGACTTTTATGGCATTCATTGCTACCTTCAATCGGCCTTTATCAAAGTTTTTATTAATCTATTAGCCAAGAGCAGAAATAAATCAAAACAAAAATGCAAAAAAATGAGAAAAATGTCAAGAAAAGGAGAAAATAGATAAATAGTCATAGAGAGGTGCCACAACATCTTGTATATGCCTAGCTATAGATTCTTTGTTGAGTACTCTTTGTAGTTACATATGTGATGTTCTGATTTGGGGGAGGGGGCGTATCGGGACTTTACAATCACGCAAAGGCCAATATTATATGGTGCCCACAGAGGCCGATATGATATGATGCCCATACATGCTGATATCATATGATGCCCACAGAGGCTGTTATGGAAAGGAAGATGCCCGATGATACTAATATATATATATATATATATATATATATATATACTGCATTTGCATTGTGCATGACATTTAGGCATATTATATCCCTCAGAGACATTTACTACAGGTCAGTTGTTTCTATCGGTTGTTGTTGTCACTTGTTTCTGTCGGCTGTTTCTGTTTCAGTTTATTATGTATCTCTGTTATTTTATTTCCCATGCCTTACATACTCACTACATCAGTCGTACTGACGTCCCTTTTGTTGGGGAATGCGGCGTTTCATGCCCGCAGGTTTATAAGGCAACGATCCACGTTAGTAGGTTGCTGACCCAATGGATTTTGTAGCACTCCTCTTGTTTTGGAGTGTCGGTCTAATCTCGGTACGGTATATTTTTGCATGTACATATGGGTATGGCGGGGCCCTGTCCAGACCTTTTGATATCGCGTACTCGTTAGAGTCTTGTAGAAAAGTGTCCTGTGTGTTGTAATCATGTATGACCTTGTCGGCCTTGATATATATCTATATGTATATAAGTTGGGTCCTTTTGGTTACAGGATTTTACATAGCTCTTTTTCAGTTTACTATTTCTATATATCAGTAGAGTATCTCGTGGTGGCCCTCGTGGACCATGAGAAGTTACGGTTATATGATAAATATATGATTAGTGGTACTCGGCAAGTAAGGTTCGGGTGCCCGTCATGGCCCTCTGGTTTGGGTCGTGAAAAACTTGGTATCAAAGCATTCTGTCCTAGGGAGTCTACAAGTCGTATCTAGTAAAGTTATTTATGGGTGTGTTGTGCACCACACTTATAGACATGAGGCTACAGGACATTTAACATGAGGGTTACTTTCCTTCTTGATCTAGAATCGTGCTATAGAGCTGAGTGTAAGAATTCTCTTTGTAGATCTTATCATGTTTATGATTACAACAATGCCTTATTCCAGTAGGGCTATGATTAGCAGGGAGATTAAGGTTGGATTGAGTGTAAATGCGAGTATTATGCTCTCTATTGATACAGACCCATCAGAGGATATGAGTAAGTTGTTTCCTCAGGTATTGACAAATCTAGTAGTACCAGGGGAGTTGAGGGAAGCTCCCGTACAATCAGTCTTACCACCGGCTCCGTCTGATGAGAATCAAAGGAGAACGGTGCAGGTATTGAATCAATTGGTTTCTTTCCCAGGCACGACTTCATCCTAGAGCATCTGATAGAGATAGGCCCTTGAAGGGTCATGGAGCTCATAATCCAGTGAGTTTAATAGTCAGGGATCGCCGATATTTAAAGGGTTCAAAGATGCATTGTATGTTATTATTTTCGTTGCTAATCTACGTACCTCTTATGGACTTAATACTGACCTATTTTATGTTGAAGAGTAGTGACCCTATTTTTGGGAATGGTTTTACGGTACTTCTTGCAGGATCAGATATTCCGATAAAGATAAGTTATGAAGGTAAAGGTAAAGGTACAAAGAGGCTTCTAACCCAAATGGTAGTTAAGATCACTTATATATGTTAGTATATTAAAGGATATGGATGCCCACACCTAATATGGTAATATAATGTGTAATATGTTCCTCCTTTCGAATGACCATGTTAGAATAGATTGGGAATTGTCCCGGGATATCATTAACGAGAATGGATTGCCATAATTGAATCGTCTGAATAGTGATCATCAGTAAATTGAAGAAGATCACGTAAAGTGACGTACCCAGGATGGTGAGCCCAAGTCATAGATAAGGATCGAGTTATCCACGATAGTTGAAGGGGGCATAAGCCTCTCATCCGTGCGTAAAGGGTCATACCATGTATTATTGAGAATTACATGTATCAAGGTTGGTAAGATAAGGCATGATATAAGTATTGGACTGGTAAGGTCTTTGGCTTCATTGTGCAGTAGGTTATAATTTTAAATAACCTCTGGATAAATAGCGTGTTAGGGGCAATTGAGGATGAGAACTAGGGAACAATCGAAGAATGGTTGTAAGAAACATGAAAACAGTTAATAAGTATGAATGAAATGTTATGATCAAGTATCAAGGAAGAAATATTTTTCGTTTAATGATGAATAGAAGGAAGAATTATGACAAGAAGGATAAATGTGAATGAGATTATAGTTGTGCAGGTTTCACAAATGTATGATTACTCCATAACAGCATAAGGACCAGTGGCAGCGGAGGGACAGTAAGAATTATTCGGCCAAAGGTAACGAACCTCTGATGTTCAGGAAGATAATATGAGAAATACTTTGAGATAAGAAACCCCCAAGGCAACTTCAAAAGCAAATATAAAGGTAATATGAATGAGCACTTGGTCGATGAGAGATCTAATAACGATAAGACCAGAAAGCTTTACAAGTCATTTGATCATGTACCACCGGGAATTGGATCTAAACATACGAAGCATCGGTTCCACAACATATGCAGTCATACATCTCAAAACGTATGTAAACGAAAGTAACAGTGAGTAAAGCTCGAGATTAGCACCTAAACGGGTGAAAAATGTGTCAATGATGCCTATGGATATAAGGTAGACATTAAAGATATATGTCAAGAGATAATGACATTATAATAAAGATAAAATGTTAGCCAAATACAGATGTCTATAGCATGTTTGAACTGACCAAAGGTTCTACGAGATAGATAAATTAATGAGTTTACAGTTTAACGAGATCCAAGAAATCTTTTTCCAAAGCGCCATTGACAGAAAGTCTTAGCCATGAGGCAAGTGAAGGAATTCGAATCTAAGTATAACGATCATGTTTGGATATAGTAGGCCAACGTCATGTAATGAAAATTCTTCAGAATATTCCACGTACTGAATGAGGGAATAAGTTAACAAATCATCCTTTAAGGGATAGTAACGCCAAGGATTGGAATCAAGAGAAATGTTTGAGATTACATATGTATACCCGAATATTTTAGAACTAAGAAGAGTACGACAAGTAAAAAAATGAGTGAACAAGTGTCAAAAAAGTAAAGAAAGAAAGTTGTTTATTAATTACGAGTAGTGAAAAAGTATGAAAAAAAAGATTCAGCACACTAGTTAGTAAACAAAGCTAAGTTGACAATAGAATCATTCACCCACAAGCGACTTGACTAATGTGAGGACGAAGGAGAGAAGTTGACCTAAGGGAACGCATCAGTTAGCTAAGTGGGATTCCGATTGGAGGATTCAAATAGTGATAGCCCTATGACTCAAAATTCAGCAGGGTCATCCCTATTACTGGAAGAAAATGAACGACATGATAAATATTCCATTTTTAGAGAAGATTGGGAAAGATATTTAGCAAAAGAGAATCACAGCCTTCGAGCATAATGGGATAGGGACCCTAATATTGTTCCATAAATTATTCTACTCGAAGGTATGTATTGGTGGAATACGAGACAAAATTGTGACGGAGGTCTATTGCTCACAATATTCCATTCACTATGGATCTACTAAGATGTATCATGATCTCAAAGGTATGTATTGGTGGAATGACATGAAGAGGAACATTGCGGAGTTTTTAGCTCAGTATCTTAATGGTCAGCAAGTAAAAATGGAGCACCAAAAGCCCGGTGGCTTGGCTCAGAACATTGAGATTCCGATGTGGAAATGGGAAATGATTAGTATAGACTTTGTCATAAGTTTGATTCTATTTGGGTGATTGTTGATAGACTGACCAAATCAGCTTATTTCTTGACGATCAAAACTACCTACACAGCCAAGGACTACGTAAAGTTATGCGTTAAGGAGATTGTTCTCCTTCATAGTATGCCTAGTTCTATTATATCTTACCGAGATGCGTAGTTCACAACTAATTTCTGGAGAGCATTTAAAAAAAAGTTTGGACACTCAAGTTAATCTTTAGCACAACTTTCCACCCTCAGATAGACGGACATACCGAGTGTACGATTCAAACGCTCAAGGACATGCTACGAGTTTGTGTATTGGACTTTAAAGGAAGTTGGGATGATCATTTACCCCTTATTGAATTTGCGTACAATAACAGTTATTATGCTAGCATTAAAATGGTCTCATACATAGCTTTGTACGTACATAAATGTAGAACTCCTATCGGATAGTTCGAAGTAGGCGAACCATAATTATTTGGGTCTGACATGATGCACCAAGCCATAGATAATGTGAAGCTTATCTAAGTATGATTGTTAAATCGCTCAGAGTCGTCAAAAGTCGTATTCAGATGTACGGCGGTGAGACTTAGAGTTCCAAGTGGATGATTGGGTCTTCTTGAAAATTTCTCCAATGAAGGGTGTAATGAGATTTGGGAAAAAGGGAAAGCTCAGTATAAAGTACATTGGACCATATCGCATAATTCGACGAATAGGCCAAGTGGCTTATATATTGGACTTGCCTTCGGAGTTAGAGTTTTTTCATCCGGTTTTCTATGTTTCAATGTTTCAATGTTTAGAGCGTGTGTTAGGGATCCTTCCCATATTGTGCCAATTGACGATGTGAAGGTTACAGAGGACTTATCATATGAAGAGGTTCCTATTGCTATATTTGATCGACAAATCCGCAAGTTGAGGACTAAAGAAGTAGCCTCCGTAAAAGTTCTTTGGCGGAATAGGAATGTAGAAGAAATGATACGATGGGAGGCGGGAGAGGAGATGAAACAAAAATATCCCTACCTATTTCTGACCAACGCCGAGGTTCTGAGAGAAGCATAAGGTGAGTTCTATTTCAGATTATTATAATAAAGGCTTGATGACCATGTGAGATCGGATATAATGATATATGTTAGACTATATGTCCTTGTGAAGCAGTGGTTGTGTTTCTGGCTACATGACGGGGATTAGATAGGTCACCCCAACATTCGAGGATGAATGTTTCTAAGGGGGAGGGGGAGAATGTAACATCAAGTACTTTCGGGCCATGATTTGAATTGCTAGACGTATGTAAGTATACCCGAGCCTCGAAGAATTTTGGTTACATTCAAGCATGTAAATAAAGGGCTCATCGTATATAAAATGGTGCGGTCCCGAAATAATTTAGGACTTAAGAAATGTGACGACATGAATTGAAAATAATAGTTGTATGTCCCAAAAGAGGCTATAGACTAGTGTTATATTACATGCACATGATAATGAGTATATGAAATGTGATAAAGGTGATTAATATTTGAGTGAACTTAGATCCTGAAATTAAGTGTGAGTGTAATTAATTAAGATTATTGGATAAATTACATGGATAAAATCCACATATGCCATTGATAGGTGGCAACAAATGGGCTATATTGACAATACATATGAAATGATGTGGCATCATGGGATAAATGCACAAGTGACTATGCATATTTAATGTGTTTCGTGGCATATTTTAGTAAAGGATGACAATGAAAGGTGGTGGACCCTACATAGATTAAAAGAGTAGAGTGTGTAACTTGTATCTCATTTTATTTGAGAAAAGAAGGTGGGCAGTGCATGGAAAAAATTACGAATCAACACTCATTTGCTCTTACTCTCTGTTTGTTGGTGTGACTGACTAAAAGCTCTCAAAAATAACACCCAAAAGGAGCAAAAAAATAGGCTACGCTACTTTGCAAGTCTTTATTTTTTTCTATTCAGAAAATGGCCTTCATTCAAAAGACAAATTACTGATTTCATGGAAGAAGGGGTTTCTTGAAAAATAAGATTGGGGTGCATTACGGACTGCTTTAGTTGTATTGTGGACACAAAATGATTAAGGTATGTTAAGGCAAATCATTTATTTCTTTTGGCATGTTCCATGTAATCGTAATATTGTTTCATAAATTATTCTACTTTTAGTAGTTAAGAATGTTCATGATGTTCATTCCTATGTTGAAAGCATGTCTAAATATGTTCCTAAGACCTTATTGAGGTATACGGAAAAGATGTTGATACTCACAGTGTTAGCCGAAGGTGAGGCGATATGTATAATTCTCAATGTTAGCCGAAGGTACAAGGATATTATGTCATCCGATAAGTTTAGAATGTTTTATTGTCATTCATGCATTTGCATTATATTCATGTATTACCCTGGACCCACATGTGTGGAGAATTGTTGATAGAGAAGTATTATGACGGAGAATGCATGATAGGCCGACGGGCATGGTTGTGGTGATAAATTGGCTTAAATTAGTATGATTGTTGTTTATGTGGGCTATGATAGCCATAATTGAATTTTATTTGCTATGATTGATTCGCTTCCTTCATCATTCTTCATCTCGTATAATTGTGGAAGCAGAACTATTTGAGCATGTGAGTTGTTACCTGGAATTATTGGCATCATGCATCCACATACTAAATATTTGATACTGTTGGCATGAGTTTTTACACATGTTGCATTTCATTTCCTACCTTATAATCTTGTGGATGATTCATGGAAAGTGGAGATATGTACTGGTATAATACTGAGAAAATATAGAACTACATTGAATTTGCAAGTATATAGAACTATATTGAATTTGCAAGTAACAAAGAATTCGAAACTAAAAATGAAAATGTTATGTTGAACATAATGAGTAAAATATCGGATGTTACTTTACTAATCAAACTTGAAGCAAAAAATAAAATAAAAAGTAAGTAACCGAGCAAAATAGCAAAAAATTATTTGCAAAAGCGAAAAAGGAAGAAGTTGTATCACCGCTGATTAGTGGTTTACTACTGGAGTATTATCCTTACGGACAAGGTAAAATTACTTTTTTGAAATCCGTGGATTAACCGTACCCTAATTATTTGGCTTTATATAGATATAATACGGATAGATTT
Source organism: Anisodus acutangulus (assembly GCA_029783415.1). Taxonomy (NCBI): domain Eukaryota; kingdom Viridiplantae; phylum Streptophyta; class Magnoliopsida; order Solanales; family Solanaceae; genus Anisodus; species Anisodus acutangulus. Next base: position 35,795,442 of record CM056497.1, read on the forward strand.
TGAAGTTCACTGACTTTATCTAAATATTTTTGAATAATTTACATGTTTTGCTTTATCTATATCTCTACTCTAATGGGGAAATGGGTAGGGAAATGAGGAACGTGGGTCAGAGCTTGGGGTTGATGTAGGTATTAGAAGTTGTTTTTTAATTTTAAAAACTGAATGCTAAAAATATGCATATATTTAAATCGGTAAAGTTAAATATGTGATAAATTTGCAATAAAATAATAAAGTTCGCTTGTTTAATCTCATGAATGACTATATATCTATATTATATTAAAAGCATGAACTTCTAAACTTAAAGGTTAAATTATCTAAATATTCTTGTAAAAAATATTTATCCTATTTATTAAAAGAAAAAAAAAGGCCGAAAAACCACGTTTGGATTGAAAGGATGTGTTCGTTCATAGTAAAAATCTGTCTTCTTTTTAAGTTCCATTAGTTGCGTTAAATACTGTCGTTTCACGATTAACTGGTTTGGCATTAAACCTTTTCGCCAAAAAATGCTTTGCTATCAAAACATAAACAAATTGAAGAAAGAAATATGTTGGCAATATCTGAAAGAATTTCTCATATGGCAAATGTTTTTCTCATGAATACCATTGTGGAAGTTACTTCCCAATTGAACAGTTGCATACACAATCCTTGGTCTGTCAGGTTCTCTTTGTATTGTCTAATTTCTGGAGATTTCCTCAACGTTCTTCAACTTTTGACGTGGAAGGCCAAAGACACAACATCAAAGCAACGAATTAACAAGAAAGCAACAATAAAAACGGGTTCAACATTCTTGACTTTTCATTTTTATTTGTTAATTTTTCACCTTTTGTGATTTTGGTGAATTTGATTTCTAAAAATGTTATCATATAATTTTTTGGGATGATCTCATAAAACAGATTGTATTTTCTGTGCATGTTATAATTAGGAATCTTTGAAAGTTATAGTTGTTATTCCTTCGTTAAAATGTTAAAGTTAGTTGGCGTACATAAATGTTATATGTATAGAATCATTGAGAGCAGTGGCAGAGTCACTTTGAATCAATTACCTATTTGCTGGAAAATTACACTTTGGAAACACACTATATGTAGAATTTTATTGGCTTCTTTGTATATTTTATTTTTTATATTTTAATTCTCGTTAGTGAAAATTTTAGCTCTGACGATAATATATTGAATGTTTAATAGTTGAAAGTAATTATGTCATTATGTGATCACATGTGAGACTTTTATTTAGACAATTGTTGCGGTTTTCAATAAAGGTTGTGTAAGACTTTGAAAATGTTTTCTTCAATGTATTCATCTTAAAAGGAAATATTATATACACAATATACATTTAAGGTAGAAGAGTAAATCATGCCCTAATCTTCCTAATCAATCTCTAATAATCTTCTACCTAATTAACATAATATTCCTAATTATCATTTTACTACTTACCATATATAAAATGATACTACATTAATACATAATAATAATATTATTTCATAATATTCTACCACTCCCCCGCAGTCGAAGCTGGAGGGCGTTGAATGTTGAGACTGTCCCTAAATTCTTCAAATAATATTAGTGGAAGTTCTTTTGTGAAGATATCTGCGATTTGATGACGCGTGGGACATGTAGCACTCGTACTTGTCCGCGAGCCACCTTCTCACGTACAAAATGAATATCTAACTCAATATGTTTAGTGCGTTGATGGTGGATTGGATTCCCTGAGAGATATATTGCACTAACATTATCACAGTATACTATTGTTACTGTCGGAATTGGGCAATGAAGTTCAAGTAACATGTCCTTAATCCAGCATGAGTCAGATACACCATTGGCCACATCACGATATTCTGCTTCAGCACTTGAGCGTGATACCGTGGCCTGCCTTTTTGAGGACCATGAAATTAAATTGTCACCAAGGAAGACGCAATACCCGGAGGTGGAGCGTCTTGTGTCTGGACATCCTGCCCAGTCTGCATCAGTGTAAGTGACAAGTTTGGAAACAGAGGACGGGTATAGATGTAATCCATACTGCAGAGTGCCTTGAATATATCGCACAATGCATTTCAGAGCATGCATATGTTCCTCCATTGGATTATGCATGAATAAACACATGTATTGCACTGCATATGTAATATCTAGCCTGGTGAATGTGAGATATTGTAAAGCTCCTGCTAGGCTGCGGTATAGAGTTGGATCGGCAAAAGATTTGCTAGAGATGGCACTCAATTTAGACTTTGTGTCTACCGGAGTTGTCGAAGGTTTGCAGCAAGACATTCCATCTCGTTCCACGATTTCTGATGCATATTTCTTCTGGGAGAGAAATAATCCACATGTATGTCTTGTCACAACAATTCCTAGAAAGTAGTGTAGTGGGCCAAGATCTTTCATAGCAAATTTAGAACTAAGCTGTGACATGATACTTTTGCGAAGAGAGTTTGAAGATGTTGTTAGGATAATATCATCCACATATAGAAGAAGATAAGCATTATGTTTACCCTGGCGGTAAATAAATAGAGAATTATTTGAACGACTATGTGAAAAACCCATGTGTGACATAAAATCTACAAACCGCTTATACCAAGCCCTGGGGGCCTGCTTGAGGCCATAAAAAGATTTGTTGAGCAAACACACATGGTTGGGATATTTAGGATCTCTGTATCCCAACGGTTAGTGCATGTATACTGTTTCATTGAGGTGTCTATGAAGGATGGCATTTTTGACATCCAATTGATGAAGTGGTCATCCTTTTGTGAGAGACAGGTTGAGAACTGATCTAATTGTTGCTGGTTTGACCACTGGACTGAATGTCTCCCCGCAATCGACACCAACCTGCTGTGTCTTCCCATCACCTAGATCGAATTACATTAGCATTAGATGGATGAGGTACTAAATCTCATGTCCTATTTGTAATTAGAGCATGATATTCATCATCCATGGCCATTTTCCAATTCGGGTCTTTTAGAGCAGACATTGGGTTACGAGGCAAAAGTGATTTTGAGACCTGGGTGTGAAGACTATATTTGGTATTGGGCTTGATAATTCCATGTTGACTACGGGTGATCGGACGATTTATTGGGCCAGTGGACTGGACGCCACTGACCGAGAGGTGAGAAACCGATGGTCCAGTGGGCTGGTTGTTTGTTGCGGCTGGAATTGGGCCTGTAGCGGTAGCTTGGGCCAAGCTGTTGGACCGGACAGAAATGGGACTGGGCCTCGAAACTGAAGGCCTAAGCTGCTGCATTGAAATGTCAGTCAGTTTGGCCATCGATTGTGGCCCAATGGGCCTGAATTATGGTTTCCAACACTAACAATGGGTACCGAGCTGTGAAAATGTGTTAGATATGAAAGCTATCATCATCCAAAAAATCATAGGTATGAGTCCCGGTGTCATGTATCTTAGCAAATGGAAAAATTATTTCATCAAAAATTACATGACGACTTATAAATATTCTTTTGGAAGAAACGTCGTAACATTGGTAACCGCGATGATTAGTAGGATATCCCAAGAAAACACATGGAGTAGATCGGGCTTGGAGTTTTGTGATTGTGGTGGATGGAAAGAGGGGGTAGCAAAGACACCCAAACACTCTTAAGTGATGATATGAGGGCTCTCGTACATAAAGTATTTTTAGAGGATCTTGGTAAGATAGGCTTTTATGAGGGAGGATATTCAACAGGTAAGTGGTCATTTGGAGTGCATGATGCCAAAATAGAAGGGGAAGTGAAGCATGAGAAAGAGATGTTCTAACAATATTGTTTATGGTTCTAATTTTACGTTCCGCCTTTCCAGTTTGTGATGAAGTATGAGGACAAGACATGCAAAAATTAAGACCATTTGTTTTGAATAAATCCCAAAACTGTTTATTGTCAAACTCCCTCCCATTGTCACATTGAATATTTTTTATATCATGTTCAAATTGAGTTCGGATGAATGCTCTAAATGTGAGAAAAGTGGAAAACACTTGTGATTTTTTCGACAAAGGGAATGCCCATAAATAATTAGAGTAGTCATCAAGTATGATCAAATAATATCTATGAACATAAGAACTCAAAATGGGTGATGTCCAAATATCACAATGTAAAATATCAAATGGCAAAAGGGTGCATGAAGTAGAGGAAATAAATGGCAACTTAACATGTTTACCAAGTGTGCAAGAATGACACTTATTTAGAGTCCGTGTTTAGGTACAAGAAATAAAATTATTTTGTTTAAGAGATGCCAAAAAAGTCTTTTCCGGATGTCCCAAACGTTGGTGTCATAAAGATGGTGCCAAGGCTGCAAACACATATGGAAACTTGGATTGTTGTGTTGACGGATTTATTGGATAGAGCTCTCCCTTGCTATCACATCTCATGAGAGGGTTCCCCGTCTGAAAATCATGCACGGAAAAGCCAAAGGGGTCAAAACTAATAGATACCCAATTATCAGTTGTAAACTTTCTAACACACACCAAGTTTTTGATTAATTTGGGAGCATGAAGGACATTCTTTAAAATTAGTGGTGGGTTTGGTGGTGATAATTTACTAGAACCATAACCTTTTATTAGAATTGAATGACCATTTCCGACAATTATTCCATTATCATTGCTCAAATTAAAATAGGATGAGAAAGTACCTTGGGAGGACGTTATATGGGATGTCGCTCCGGAGTCCATATACCAATTTGAATCAAGGTGGACTAAGTCCAAGAGTGTGCATGGCGAACTCAATATATGTGGGGTGGGCCCCTGTTGAACGGGCCTCATGTCACTAGGTCGGTTGAGGCCCACTGCCACTACCTGTGTTAACAGACCCAGCGAAATGGGCTTGCTGGGCCTGTTGCTGCTGCTGCTGCCAATTATTTGGAAAATATTGGGTGGGCTGAGGCTGGCCAGTGGGCCTTTGGGGCTGCCCTGCCCAATTGCCTGTTGGGGCTGGGCTGAGTGGTATAGCCCAAGGCCACTGCCAGCCGTTGGCCTGCTGCCACTGTCCGCCACCCTTGCTGCCTTTCTGCTGCCACTGTCCACCACCCCTGCCACCGTGCTGCTGCCACTATCCGCCGTCGGAGTTGGTGGTGCCGCCATTTCCGCCGCCCCCAAAATTTCGGTGGCCTCCACCTTTGTGATTTCCGCGATTTCCACCCTTATTTTTATTGTTATTACGTCCTTTTTGTCCCTTATTTTGTTGAGAAGGGTCAAAAAATTACCATAATTTGAAGGAGTGGCAATCATGGCGGAATTTGAAGTAGTTGATGCCTTTTTCACCAAGCCCAACTCTTCAAGTACAAGCATGGACCTTGCTTGATAAAATTGTGGTAGAGGATTACTTTGACGGATTAGAGTTCCCACGCCGCTATACGCATCGGTGAGACCGGCGACCAATTGCAAGACTAACCGGTTATTAGTAACCGGTGAACCAACGCTTCTTAATTGATCTGCCAACACTTTGAGTCGTTGACAATATGCATAATATTCCTAATTAACATTTTACTACTTACCATATATAAAATGATACTACATTAATACATAATAATAATATTATTTCATAATATTCTAACAGGTTGAAATCCATATGATGCTTTTGTTAGCTAAAAGATTATTCGACATTTTGAAATTTATAAATTCAAACAATATAAAAATATGTATAAAGGAATTATGTATTTAATTAAATTTTAGTTTTTCATCTTCGTGAGTTTCCACAAAAATTTGTGTCTTGTTCTTTCATATATAATTATTTACTCAATACTTTGTTATATTAATATTAATATTAATATTATTCTGCAAAATCATGTATTATATGATCGCTTGCGTTTTCAGCCCTAAGATTCTCCCCCTCTTGATTCTAAGAAAAGAACAATTTTACAATTGAATACTACTGGGTCAAGGGCGGTAGTAGTAGTTTGAGGGTAAAACGTTTTCCCTCTGTTATATCTCCATTATATGATAAAATTTTAATGTGCTCTATCTCTTACAATTTTTTCTAACTACAATTACTTTGATCAGCTCTCTTAGTAGAGGTGTAATGCTTTCTCTATTCTGGTAGCATGTGCAATAACAAATTTCGAGTTCTACTTGATGTGGCTTATATCATTGTTGAGTCTTTAACTATGTGAGAATGCATTAATAAAGTAGAATTATTGAGATCAAATCTTAATCCGCAGAAGTCTTTCCACCTGACTAAATATTTAGTTTGATTCTCCTTATTTTATTTTACATTTGAAATCTGATTATATTATGATATAATAATTATCATTGAACAAACATTTGGATTTAAATTAAAAATTAGCCTCTTTATTTCTTTAGATATTTGTAATCTAAAAAGTAACTGTCTCATACAATTACATGTAAATTTAGTGATCAGATAATATGAATACTTTGCCACAAAAATTGTTTCATATAATTAGATCCTTTAAAAAAAGGACTTGAAAATACAAAAAGTAGAGAAAGTCCCAAAATAACGAGGAAATGGAAGATGCAAAATCTACGAAAAGCAAGAAAGAAATGTAATTTAGCTGGTGAGTGGTAACAGTTAAAAACACAACTTCAATCTGGCGACCAAATGCTCTCTAGACCTAAACCCTAAACCTAGTTAACATTCACCGGACATGGCCATGATAGCCGACGGCCAGCCTCCATCGGAGACTGGTCAACCTTTAAACATCACATCCACCTACCTATGTTGATTAGAGATCTCATGCAATCATCGACTAAGGTAGATTAAATATTTGATAATAAACCTATTACATTAATAAATGGAGTACCGACAATTCAATAGGCTGAGGTTGAAGTTGCTCGAATGAATGTAATTGAAAATTTACAATATGATGTCATACTAAGGAAGATAATACCATCACAATGTGGTATGAAGGGAGAATGTCAAATTGGTGTTTTTCGACACCGACATGTACTAATACGACTAACTTTATTGGAAGATTTTGTGAATCTTACATCTAAAGGATTGTATTATCTTAATTCGAAGGATGGGTGCTCTGATCAAATGCCAGCTTTAATATACGCTTCAACATTCAAATTGGAAGACGAGATAACAAAAGTGATGGCATGGATATTGTCACGATCCAAACCGGAAGGTCATGACGGACACCCGGACCTTACTTGCCGAGTACCACTAATCATATATTTAGCATATAACCGTAACTTCTCATGGTCCACGAGGGCCACCACGAGATACTCTGCTGATATATGAGAATAGTAAACTAGAAAAGAGCTATGTAAAATCATGTAACTAGAAGGACCCAACTTATATACATATAGATACATATCAAGACCGACAAGGCCATATATGATTACTACACACAGAACACCTGTCTACAAGCCTCTAACGAGTACGCAAAATCAAAAGGTCGGGACAGGGCCCCGCCATACCCATGTACATGCAAAAATATACCGTACCGAGATTAGACCGACACTCTAAAACAAAGGGAGTGCTCCAAAATCCAATGATGAAGTAGGAGAACTTGTTGCTTTCCAGACTTATTGTTGAGCTCACACCCTTGTTCGTGGGACACCTTATCTATCTAGTTTATTGCTTTAGTTTTCGGACTGCATCCTGAAGTTAGACTATTTCCTTTTATCATCTTAGAGGCTCTATAGATAGACGTTGTTTCGTGGGTATTTGGTTGAGGTCGTTATTCGACTCTCATAAGCGTTGCTACGTTTTGACAACTTATTTATTATAGATTTCCTTTGATTTTATTTCGTAAATTATGATCATGATTTCCTTTAGCTATTTATACCTTGTTTGATTAAATAATGAAATATTATTAAAAGAGATAAACATTTAGTAACTTATAAGGTATTTTCGGTGTTGTGCATAGCACCGGATGCCTGTTACGTCCAGGGTCGGGTTTGGGGTGTGACACATAGCCAAGGGAAGCTCCTCCACCATCAAACGTGCTAAGCTACCCATACTCACTGCCTTTTGGCTCGAAGCATCTGTTACATTAGCCTTGCCCAGATGATAAAGAATGGTAATGTCATAATCCTTGAGCAACTCCATCCATCTACGCTGCCTAGAATTCAAATCTCCCTTATTGAACACATGTTGAAGACTAAGATGGTCAGTGAATACCTCACAATGGACCCCATTCAAATAATGCCTCTGAATCATCAAAGTAAAGACTACCGCCACCAACTCTAAGTCATGAGTGGGGTAATTCTTCTCATGCACCTTCAACTGCCTCGAAGCATAAGCTATCACCTTGCCTTCTTGCATCAGCACACAACCTAGTCTAACCCGTGAAGCATCACAATAGACGGCAAAATCCTTCCCTTTCACCGATCATTCCAAAATCGGGGCTGAAGTTAGTAAAGAATTGAGCTTTTGAAAGCTCTCATCACACTCATCCGACCACTGAAAAGGCATATTCTTATGGGTCAACCTGGTCTAGTGGGAAGAAATAGATTAAAAACCCTTCACAAACCATCGGTAGTAACTCATGAGACCTACGAAACTTCAAATATCACTCACCGAAGTAGGCTTGGACCAATATCAAACTGTCTCATACTTCTTAGGATCTAGCATAATGGCATCCTTAGACACCACACCAAAAACGCCACCAAACAAAGCCAAAAGTCACACTTAAAAAAACTTGTCTTACAATTTCTTCTTCTACAACAACTCAAGCACGATCCTCAAATGCTTCTCATGATCCTACCTACTACAAGAATAAACCAAGATGTCGGTGATGAAGACAATGACGAAGGAATCCAAATAGGACTTGAAAACCCCATTCATCAGATCCATAAAAGTTGCAAGGGCATTGGTAAGCCCAAAAGACATAACCAAGAATGCATAGTGACCATAGCGGGTCCTGAAAGTTGTCTTCGGAATATCCTCAGTTCTGATCTTCAACTGCTGATAATCCGATCTCAAATTTATTTTAGAAAAGACTGATGCACCCTGAAGCTGATCAAACAAGTCATAAATGTGGGGTATTAGATACGTGTTCCTAATTGTAACCTTGTTCAATTGTCTATAATCCATACATATCCATATAGACATATCATTCTTCTTCACGAACAACACGACAGCACCCCAAGGAGATACACTAGGTCTGATGAATCACTTGCTCAACAAGTCTTGCAATTGTTACTTCAGCTCCCTTAACTCTGTTGGCGCCATCCGATATGGCGAAATAGAAATAGGTTGAGTGCTTGGATCTAAATCAATACAGAAATTAATATCCCAATATGGTGTCATACCAGGCAAATCTATCAAAAAAACATCCAAGACTCTCTCACCACCTGAACTGACTTAAGTGACGGAGTATCCATGCTAGTATCTCGAATATAAGCCATATAAGACAAACATTCCTTATTCACCAACGTTTTTGCTCAAAGGAACGATATAATCTTCTTAGGTGCAGGGTTAGAGGTACACTTCCACTCTAACCTTAGAATACCCAGCATTGCCAAAGTGATTGTCTTAGCATGACAATCCAAAATCGCATGATACAGGGACAACCAGTCCATACTAAGTATAATGTCGAAATCCACCATATCCAAAGTAACCAAATCTACCCAAGTGTCATACCCCATAAAGGTAACCATACAAGACCTATAGGCTCGATCCACTACCACAAAGTCACCAACAGGCGTAGAGACATGAATAGGCACATCAAGTAAATCACATAGCATATCCAGACCCATAGAGAAATAAGCAGACATATAGGAAAAAGTAGAACCCAAATCACATAAGACTGAAGCTAACCAACGACAAACCAAAATAATACTTGTAATGACCGCATTATAAGCCTCGGCCGCTGGTCTACCAGGAAAATCATAGCAATGGGCACATCCTCCCTCAGGCTGTGTACCTCCACGACCACCACAGCCTTCTTGAGATCCACCCCTCACTGACTAAGAACTAACCCTACCCGAATGGTGACCACCTTGGCCTGACTGCGAACCTCCTCTACCAGAATACCCGTCTCCTCTAGCTAGCAGTGTTGGAATCCTATGTGCATAAGTCTGGAAAAATCGTTCTTGAAATGCCCCTGCTCAATCCATACAAAACACGCCCTGTTGAACTGACACTAGCAAACACGAATGACCTCAATGGTCTAAAAATTGAGAGTAAGAGCCTCGGGAAGTTTGCCTGGAACTGTACCCATTGTACCCTGAAGAACCGTCTACTGAAGTCTGAAGTGCTGAGTAGACTTGAGAGATGATGATGACCCTTGTCATAGTGTCCTCTACCTCTATAAGGACCACTAAAGCTACCAAATTAATGAGTCTTCTTCCCACCATCTCTACCACTACTTGGCATCCCCAACACTCTAGAGAAAAACATAGTCAACTTCGGGTGACTCCACCACTCCCATCTTGTGAAGCCTCTCATGACAACAAATAATAAACTCATATGCATCCTCTTCGGGAGTATCGTAGATCCAGGGAGGGAACTTCTCGATGAACCTATTGAATAAGGTTTGCTCCTCAATGTACATCATTGTTCTAATCACAGTGCAAAGAGCAAAGTCAGCCATTAGAATTGCATCAATACTAGCCACAACCACTGCTGCAAGTACCCCAAGAGTTTGAAATCCTGGAGAAACCATAGCACCGGGAGTCTGGCTCTCACCCTAGTATGTAAGTCATCTGGAGTAACTAGAATCATGCCCATCTGGGCCGAACTATTAAAGTATCCCAACACTCAAAACACAACCTCCTGAAGGTTAGAAGTAGCAACGAACCTCGGCTGCGGCTGTACAAGTCCAATTTCCTCCGTCGGCATCGGCTCATCATCTAGAATGTCCTAAAGATCTGGAGTCAACTCTATTTTGGGATCCTGAGAAGGTGTTGGTGTTTGGCCTCTTGCTTCTACATCTTCACGACCTCTTCCCCTTACATGCCCTTTTTCACGTCCCCTGCCTCGTCTATGGGCAGCTGCTCTGGCAGCTAGGTACAAGTACGGGTACAGGTGTAGGTGCAGACTTCTTGCCTCCAATAGCAGTCGATTGCATCCTCACCATCAGTGAGAGAACAAAAAAATGAGGTTACCAATCTGAAAAAACTCGCAAGAAAAGAATGATCTCTTTTCATGCATCAAAATGAACTAGCATGAAAAGAGATAATGAAGTTTTCGTAAACGTCTCATAGCCTCTTGAAGATGGGTACATACGTCGACTTATCAATCTGCAAGACTCTACTAGACATTGCTCTTGTACTCATCAAACTGATTAACCTAGGGCGCTGATACCAACTTGTCACGAGCCAAATCGTGGTCATGATAGAACCTATACTTATCCCACCGGTAGGTGAACCATCCATTAATTTGGAAAAGAAATAAACTTTAAATAAGAAAAAATGTAATTTAATAAGATTCTCAAGTTTCAAAACATAACAATCTGTAAAGTCAACCAACATATCCCCAAAATCTAGTTTGAAGTCTACAAGAGCTCTAATAATAATAGTTTGAAATATATGTCTCGTAGGACGAAAATAAATTGTCTGTCGGATCCAAATGAATAGAAAGCAATAAAGATGAGAGTTCAGGGGCCATGTAGCTCACCTTGACAAACTCAATAACACCTCCTCACGATCAACAATGAGGTTTGGAGCTAGAACAGGGATAGGTATCTACTCCAGTAAGTGTAGTATAAGTACAAATACTAGTAATCGTAGGTATCATAGGACGACAACAAAGAAAGCATGTATACAACAAATAAAGATTGAATATAACATCTACTTCATGATCTAATCTACTACTTCCAGTTATATTCATGAAATCATGGGCAAATAGATAACATGTAAGCACGTAGGTAATAGAAGGGGAGAATGGATGTATATGTGATTAAATGTATGAATGCAATGCATTGGCCAACATAAATGATTGGTATACACATGCTAGCGGTCATTCCGTCTAGTCATGATCCATGTGGTACTCGCGAGGTCCATATACATGTCACTATACCGCCTAAGGTCTTTTTGCCTTTGAGTGTGACCACTCACTGTACAACCCAACATTACCGCCAAACTGTGAGAATCCCACTGTACTGCCCAACTTTACCACCGAACTGTGAGAATACGAAACTTTTCTTTATCTTAGTATTATACCACTACATAACTCCACTTTGCATGAATCATCCACAAGATTATAAGGGTTGAAATAAAATGAAACATGTTTAATAACTCGTGCCAACGGTATCAAATATTTAGTATGTGGATGCATAATGCTAATGATTCCGGGTAACAACTCACATACTCACATAGTTCCCTCTCCATAATTATACGAGATGAAGAACGATGAAGGAAGTGAAGCAATCATAGCAAATAAAATTCAATTATGGTTATCATAGCCCACATAAACAACAATCATACCTGCCTAACTGGATTTATCACCATAACCATGCCTGAAGGTCTATCATGCATTCTTCGTCATAATACTTTGTTGTCAACAATTTTCTACACAAATACACTGGTACCCACCCCGAGAGTTCATCGCAATCACTAAGGTGGGACCTCCTTTCATGCCCAATACCCCTTCAATATTTATAAATAATATATGTTCTCCCTTCAGAGTCTAAAAATAAACTGTAACTTACCTCAAATCCGAACATGAGCCACGAACCCTCAAATAAGAGCCTTTCCTTTCCAGTGTGGTTCCGAACGATCAAAGGCTATGAAATATAGACTCTATCTTTAATTACAAATTTAAGTACACCCATAATGCTATACATTACCCGAAACCCAAATGGGCCCCAAAATAACCAACCATAGCACCGGGGTTAAAACTGGAATTTTATTTTTAAATTGGTTTACCAAAGCTTTAATACTCTAAGCCTAGAATATCAAGTTTAAAAGCCTAAATCTCAATTCCATGAAAAAATCATTTCAATACTTATAAGAACTTGGTAAATGGAAATGGGGAGAAGATTTTCGAGTTAGGGATTAAGTCATTATTGCTACAGTGCCTTCTTCGCGATCGTGGTCTGAGGCCACGCTGTCACGAAGATCAAATCGCGACTCAGTCGACTAGGACACACCGCGACCGTGAAGACCTTCTCGGTATCGCAATGCACCGCAACTCGCCTGCCCAGAATGTGTTCCCCATCGCGATCGCGAAGGGACGCCCCATGATCGGGATTACCAGTCGCACTAGGGTCTACGATCACGGTCTCTTCTTTGCGAACGCGAAGAAGGAAACCAGTCACTAAACACCATATTTTTCTAGTGTTCCCCAAACTTAGTTTTAATACCTGAAACTCACCCGGAACACCCCGAACGCAAACAAAATATGCTACTTGAGTGTAATCGATGCTACGGACTTGCACGCGCACTCAAAACACTGATCCAATATCGTTAAGATACATTTTTTTAGCAAAAACTTCCTAATTTCTCACATTTCAAACTTAGACAACTGCAAGCCTAAAAACGGACCCAAGCATCTCGGGACCCAAACCAAAGACTCAACTAGGTCATAAATGATGCTCCGAACCTTATGGAATTGACCCAGCTAGTCGACACTATTTAAGACCTCCACAATTGCTTGGCATCCCCAACGAACTTAAAAAAACACAGTCAACTCTGTGCGACGCCACCACTCCCAGCTTATGAAGCCTCTCATGACAATAAGTAATAAACTCATACGCATCCTCCTCGAAAGTACCATAGAACTAGGAAGGGAACATCTCGGTGAACCTATCGAACAATGTCTACTCCTCACTGGACATCACTGGTCCAGCCACAACCCGAAAAGCATAGTAAGCCGATGGAATTGCATCAATACGGGGAGCCACAGTGGCTTCCAGCAGTACACCCGAAGTCTAAAATCCTGGAGAGATCATAGCATCGGGAGTCTGAGATCCCACCCTAGTCTGTGAGTCATCTGGAGTAAATGGAATCATGCCCTCCTGGGCCAAACTATCAAAGTATCCAAATACTCAAAATACAGCCTCTAAGGTCAGGAGTAGCAACGAACCCCAATTGCGCTTGTACAGGTCCAACCTCCTCAACCAGCATCGACTCCTTATCCGGATTGTCCTCAAGATCTAGAGTCAACTCTTTGTCAAGGTCTTGAGTAGCAGTTGGTGCTTGGCCTTTGGCTAGTGTAGCAATATAAGCTCTATCCATGCCGCGACCTATTCCTCGAGCAACAGTACCAACAGCGGGTACGAGCATCAGTGCGGGCTCCTGACCTCCTACTGCGACCGAACGTGTCCTCACTATCTGTGAGTGAATTAAATAAAGAAACTTTTAGAACCCATTAGAATCAAGTACAAACGATAAGGAATGAAAGATTCGAAATCTCGAAGATAAGTATAGATGACTCTGCACCAATCTACAAGACTCTACTAGACATTATTCTTGTACTTGTGAGACCGATGAACCTAGTGCTCTGATACCAATTTGTCACGACCCAGATTGGAAAACTGTGATGGCACCAACCCACATAAGTCGGTAAGCCAATCACTACCCAATTTCCCAAATTGATATAAAAGAAACAAATGTGGAATAATAATAAAGTGAACAATCTTTAAGTCTTTAATAAAATCCCATAAGATAACCAAATATAAAAGTACAAAATCCCCCAAAATCGAGTGTCACGAGTACACGAACTAACTAGAGAATAATACAAGTCTGGGAATATATCCCAAAAGTACATAAGTTGTCTGAATAAAAAGGATACAAGTTTGGGAATATATCCCGAAAGTACATAAGTTGTCTGAATAAAAAGGATAAAAATAAAGGATAAGAGGGAAGATCCGGTGTCATGAATCTCTCTAGTGGCTCACCCTGAATCGTGCAAATGAAGCTCCTTAATGGGAAGAGTGATCGTGCGCTCCACGTGTACTAAGAACAGAACCTGCACACAAAAGGGTGCAGCAAGTGTAGTGTGAGTACGGAAAACAACGTGTACTCAGTTGCATCATCGACCGGCCTTATATTAAATAGAGACGAGGGTTGGCCTTCTGATAGCTACTACCACTCTAACCGTCATTAATCCATCATAATAATCGAATTTACAAGTATCCTAAAGTCATGAGTCCAAGCCTAGGTGCATCTAATCCGTCAAGTCAAGTCAAGTATTCAAATGAATAATTCATAAGAGATCCAAACACAACTTAGACATCAATCAACAAAATATAAATGAAAGGGTATGAAATGCAAATGAAAATGAAAATGCAATTCAATACCTTTATTTCGTATCACTGGTACACACGTTCAAGTTCTATTAATCGTGACCCATGGAGACTCGCAAGGTCCATATAGCTCCCGGAACCATTTCTCTTCAGGTTCCTTAGACAATCTTAGGCTCTCAATCACATCACTTAGCCAAATGTAGACTCACGATATCAGTCTCTAGCCAATATTAGGCTCACAATATTCGTCTCTAGCTAATTGAACTCATAAATATCACATCACTTCGTCTGAAATCATTTTCCTCGAACCCACTTATATATCAACAAATGTGCATTCATGAGATAGCATATGAAATATGAATATGACATGCATAACGATAAGAAGCAAGTACATGCAATAAATATTCAATTTTTAATCAATATAGGTCGTAGAGATTCGACCTTTAGCCAATTCACAATAAAGACTCGACCTTTAGCTTCTTTTTCACAATCGAACGAGCATGTAGGAGTGAGGGAAACACACAATCACATATAAGACAGGAAAATACTTATAAGACAGAAAGTATAGGCTAAATACCCCAATCAAATCCATAGGATCGTACTATACTATCAGCTGGTGCACAAAGGAATACATTCACTATTCAATTTAAAGCACATGCACCCATAAATGACGTTGGTACCCGATACAAGTGCTTGTCACCTCACAAGTATCGAGACCCCCTTATTATCCTTATTACGCCCACTTAATATCTCAATAAACCAACTATAATGCTTAAAATAAGGTACAAGATCTCAACTTACCTGGAATAGTCCGTGAATTACAATAAAGACTTGTATTTTCATACAGCCTGTGAAAGGTGTCAATTTATTCAAATATGGATAATACGGCAACATGTGATTCTATTGATACCCATATCACTACATAAAACTTACGAACCCAAAAGGTCACCCAAAATGGAATTCCGAGCCATAAATGGAAAATTGGGAAATTTATTCCAAAATTAGCTTACCCAATGTTTATGGAGTCTAAATATATTAACTCAATCCAACAACAATTCCATGATTAATTAAAGAAAAACTTCATTTTCAACTTAGGGTTCAAAAACCCATAAAACCCTCATCCTAAATCATGACATATAACATGAAATCTCATAATAATCGAAGATATTATTATTATAATAGGACGATAAGAAGCTTACCAACTGAAGATCCTTACAAAATCCCCAAATATCGCCTTAGGCCGAGCTCCCAATCTCCAAAAATATGAAATCAAATGTCTAGGTCAAACTTGGGAATTATATCCCTTACTGCCAGCGATTTTTGCAAAAGAGAACCATTTCATCGCAATTGCGAGACTCGCAAATGCGATCTCACAGCTGACCCGGCCCACGCCGCAAAAGCATACTATTCCTCATAATTGCGGACCTGATAATTGCGATCCACTCACCGCAATTACGAAACTTTGCAATTGCGAGCCCCAACATCGTAATTGCGATGACATCAGCAACCAGAAAACGAACAAACTCCAATTTTCATTCAAACTATGAATCAACCCTTGAAACTCATCTGACACCTCCCGCATGCAAACCAAATATGCAGACCCACTCCTAAAACACACAACCAACTTGCTCGCGCACTCAAAATACTCATACGAGGTTGTCTCGACTTGTTGTTGACTCAAGTCAACCCCAATTTCATTAAGTTACAAAAATCTCAACCAAGAGTCCAAAATACACTAAATTTCCTCGGGAATTGAACCATTAGCTCGAGTAAGTCATAAATGACAGTTCGGATCTACTGGAATCGACGAAATTTCAAAAAAGACTCAAATGCCCTCAATGTTGACTTTAGTCAACTAAAACTCATTTCTTAACTTAAGAGCTTTCCAAATTCCACAAACTTACCCCAATTGCACTCAAAACACTCGGGACTCATTCTAACCATTTATCTAAGTCAAAAATTATGTTTCGATATTCGATTCCGAGGGCGTCTTCCTAAAAGTCAACTCTTAGTCAAACTTCTCAAAACTTAGGTTTCCTTCCGTTATTTTCATGATTCATCCAATTGTCTCGGGAACCGCGCCACCTATTCTCGCATATCAAAAACATCAAAACAGAGCAGCTATGAGAAGGGTATATTTGAGAAAAATAGCTAAAACGACCTAACGGGTCATTGCAGTATCTCTTTCCATGAATCACTCCAACAAGTATATAAGTATGAATGATTACAACATGCATAATATCGTATGCAAATAGTAGATAATTCATATTGCTCCAATAAGATCATAAAGGTATGAATAAATATGCGTACAACACGCGATTGCGTAGTATAAATTCGACGTCAAAGATAGTTCCTTTTTCATATTTTAGACAAGATGTGGAGTGATGAATACATAATGAAGCAACGATCACAAGTATAAGTCAAATATGGCCATTGAAGCCCACATAATCAACAACCACACCATGACAATAGATTTATCACTACCTCCAATGTCCGAAGGCTCACATGCATACCTCATTAATATTTATATATTATATACGCATCTCCAATCGGAGTCTAAAAGAGTAAGCTAAAACCTATCTCGGAACCGAGCAAACGCGTCGCGAACCTCAAAATTTTGATTTAACTTTCCGTAAAGTTTTGGAATGCTCTCAATCTATAAATTATGTGTTATTCATAAGAAAATAAGTCTGTAGACACCCATATTGCTATGATAATATTTTGGGTCTAAAAATCACCCAAAAAGCCAATCCCGAGCTTCGAAGCTCAAAATTATAATTTTATTATAAAATCCGATTCAATATATTTCAAAATAATACTCTACGATGTTAAATGAGTCCAAACATACACATATTGCTACACTTTAATTCGGAATCCAAAAAGATAACCCCGAGCACACAAGGGCAAAACTGAAATTTTATTATAAAATCAATTTACCCATAACCTATAGAGTCTAAATTCATAAAATGACTCAAAACCGACATGAATTCAATTTTTAATTTGAAAAAAAAATATAATTTTAACTTAAAGCTTTAAAATTCCAAAAAGTAACCCCGAACTCCGATCACCAAATCAGAATTTTCCTTTCAAAATAGCTTACCCTCAACTCAAGGAATTTAAATTCAGAAAACCCAGTCAAAAAGACTCCAACTTGACATTCAATTTTTTTATTTTCCCAAAAATTCATCTTAGATTAACCCCCCCCCCCCAATTTTCCAACACCCAACCATGATATCAACTCTAAATAATGTAATAAATCAATGGAGTACCATGAAATAAAGTTTATATTTTTACCTCCATGTAAATACGAGAAGAATGCCTTTGAAGTTGCCTCAATCCGAGCTCCCGAACTTGTGAGAAAAATAACTAAATTCTGAAACAACTGGAGAAAAAAATAACAGTTGTTCTGGTCCAAATCAGGTGCTAGATGATCACGAAACTCATATTTGATAAGCCCAACACAGTTCTTGCAAGATTTCACCCAAAGATAGCCTTTTGAATCACCCAATTTGGCCTTAAAATGAGAGGGATATGATAGTTTAAAGTTTTAGGAAGTCGGAAATTTACGGGCGAACTTAGGGACATAGCTAATGTTGACACCCAATTTTGTCCCACTTTTCCTTCAATTAATTTTTTTATGCTTCTTGATCATTAATAATTTAGACATATTATTTAATCTAGCTTTGTTATTAATTTTACTCAAAATAGTACTTTATTAATATTTTACATATTCTAAAGATTAAAGTTAATACTCCCTCCGCATCAAAAAGAGTATCCACTTAGCCTTTATTTTTTAGTCAAAAAGAGTGTCCACTTACCAAATCAAGAAAAAATAATCTTACTTTTTCAGATTTGTCCTTATTAAGTGTTAGGTGACCAAATTCCAATACCTATTTTATTATGGTCATTTTCGTCAAATTTCCTATTTTTGAAGGGGAGCCTTTGAGTAACTGGTAAAGTTGTTGTCATGTGACCAGGAGGTCATGGGTTCAAGCCATGGAAACAGCCTCTTGCAGAAATGTGAGGTAAGGTTGTGTACAATAGACCCTTGTGGTCCGGTCCTTCTTCGGACCCCGCGCATAGCGGGAGCTTAGTGCACTGGGCTGCCCTTTTCTTTTGCCTAGAAACTAATATTTTCTAAGCGGTATGCAAATGGCTAAGTGGACACTCTTTTTTATCCGGAAGGAGTATAATTAATTACGTACTTTCTATATAATATTATACATAATATTGAGTCCAAGCTATTGACAAAGAAGCCCCAAAAGAAATTAATTGAAGGAAAGTCCATGAAAATTAGGCCAACATAAGACTAAATATTCAGCCATTTAAGGCCCATTTTTACAAAGTACATTGTGTGGCCATTATAAATTTTAGTGGCCAATTTTACTTTAAATGGCCCGAAATAAATTTTTGTCCAAACTTTATCATATAACCCACCGTCCAAAAGCCCAATCTCATCATTACTGCTCTTTGCTTAACATATAAACACCCACTAACAATCCTCCTCCCCCACCTGTGTTTCTTAGCATACCCATCTTCGGTCGAAACCACGCCGTTTGAAGGCGAGAAGCTTGGTACTACCGATCTCCGTAAGAAGGTAAACCTGAATTTAAATCAAATTCAAACCAGACAATTCTTTCGTACTAAAATTTTCATCAATTTTGCTACATTTTTCAATTAATTTCTGTACAAGAACGGTTTTATCTCTTCCAGCTGCTTTTATTAGTTTGGGGGTTTTTATTCAGATTTATTCGTTGTTTGAGTTCAATCCATTTTTCATTGAATTTTACTTGCAATTTTGTATACAAATTGTAATCATCAAATACAGATCTATGGAACAAACTGTAAGCGAATGGGATCTTATAGTAATCGAATGAAAATACCAAATCGTGGAAGTTTATTTGCTTCTGCTTGTCAACAACTTTTAGAAATCATTTGATCATATTGACATGTCCCCACGCATGCTTCTTTGGACATAAACTAAGCTATTAAATTAGATCAAGTAAGAAATTCTTACAGTAACACTATGAACTATGGTTAAGGACATGTATAATATTTATATAATAATTGTCTAATATGTATATAATTAGTAAGTATACGTTGATTTTATATTTATTATACATAAATTATACAATAATGATACATTTTCTATACATATACAGTAGTGATACATATTTTATACAACAATGATACAATTTCTACACATATTGTAGGGATCCATATTCTATATATCAATGATACGATTTTTATACATATACATATTGATACATATTCTATACAAAATAATGCAATTTTTATACAATTACGGTAGGGATACATATTCTATACATCAATGATACAGTTTCTATACATATACAATATCGATACATATTCTATACAACAATGATATAATTTCTATACACATATTATAGGAATACATATTATATACAATAGTATTATGATTTATGTATGTTACATTTTCTATACATGTACAATAGTGATACATATTATATACTACAATGATACAATTTCTATACATATGCTGAAAAAATAAAAAAAAATTGTCATTGACAAAAAAGAAAAAAAGGAAATTATTACAAAAGGAAAAAACCTTAGAAAGCTTGAAACTAACCAAAAATAAAATGAAAACCTAAGTATTAAAACAAAAATATTTATTTTATAGAGACACAAGACACAAAGCCCATGTGAATTATTATAAAAGAATTGAAAATAAAGATATATATATATATATATATATATATATATATATATATATATATATATATATATATATATATATATATATATATATAACATTATTGTGGCTGGTGACTAATGACTTTTGACGATTTTTATATGAAAACACGTGTTCAATTCCACACACTTGTTGCAAAAGAGCGAATTAATTATTAACAAGGAGATGAAATGAAAACAAAAATAATATAGTCATGTTGGGAGTGCTTGTTTCCAGAAGAGAAGTTATTATATGGTCCCTTATTATATTAGGTGACTTGCCGTGATTAAATAAGGTACATAAATAAGTATTGGCTAGCGATTGTGATTAATTTAAGGCTAACAAATGGGTTTACATCATAATTGAATCATCCAGCTGTCATTAGTTTTGATCGGATGATCAATTATGTCCTTAGCCCTTACGAAAATCTGAAAGCCCTTTTTAAATCAGCCCAAAATACAGCAGCCCTAAGATCCCTTTCAAAATAACCAAGTATCATATTCAGATACTAGTAATTACCCAGTTAATTTTATTTTAAAATTAATTTTATTTATTAAAAATTAATATTTTAAAAATATGAGCCTTTATAAATGAATTAAATTAGGTATTTATCAACACATTATTTCTTGAAATATATTAATTAATAACCATATATTTGTAACTAATATTGTAAAAAATAATTGACATGTATTTTTTAAATTAATAATATTTTAATTTTATTTAATTATAAAAATTAAAAGTGGACTTTTTTGTGAGAACATCATGGATTGGATGTTTGACATAAAAAAATAATATTTATAAATATAATGTCATAACATTATTCAAATATTTGATTAAAAAAATATCTATCAATTGTAAGTGAAAAATAAACAACATGCAATATGAAATAACAAGTTAATAGTACTAAAGCAAACAAATTAATATTAAAAATATAACCTAAACTCAAAATCCAAAAAAAAAAAAGTTAACACAATACTCTTATGTCAAATTCCAACATTATATAACTAAGTTACAACGTAACTTAAGTAAATATAATTCAAAAGAAAGGAAAAGTATAAGTTTATAACCTCATTCACAACGAAATTCTACTTTAATAACATCACTTATTATATGTCAAGTTTGTTAATGACTCATTCTTTCTAGTATTAAGAGTTGTACTTTCAAACATTAGCATAATAAAATAATTATGCTAAATGAATAAAATAAAATAAAATAGGAGTAATTACATGGAATCACAAGAAGTAAAGGTTGGGAATGAGAAGAAAGGAAATGAAAGATAAAGAATATAAAAGAAAAATATGTTTAAAATAAAAATAATTAAAAAGAAAAAAGAAATTAAAATAATAGAAATTAAAATAAATAAATAAATAAAAAGAAATTAAAATAAAATAAAAAAGAAAGAAACTAAAAAGTAATTCTGTAATTACAGGGTGTAATTACACTCAATTCTCAAACTCCGCTTGAAATTGGAAAGTGTAATTACACCCTCTCAATTACACTCAATTCTTACCTAACTAAGTAATTAGTTGGTCAAATAAACAGGTCAAACTGTGTAATTACACTCAATTTCAATTACCTGAGTGACTTTCCAAACAGGCCCTAAAGATCATGCTTTGTGATTACCTTTGATTGAATTTGTTGGGGAATTCTCGTGATAGACATTTGTACTAGAAATTATGTCCATGTTCTTTTGGTATTAGAAACTACTATGCTTAGGGATACTTTAATATTGTCGCCGGATAAATAACTTGTATTTTAGTGTGATGCACTAGTATGGTTAAACCATCCAACTTGTATATAATTTAACTAGCATCTCATATTGATTTAAGTAATTATGCGGCTACCGTGTCTTCATGATATATATTGCTCAAATGGGATTGAAGGTGGCTTGTGCTTAAGGATAGTTTACTGTTTACGTTTATAATTTAGATGTACGTCTTCAGGCTATAATTTGTGTCTTATGTAAAAAAAAACATTTTTTTTCTTCTTGAACTTCCAGATTGTTGAATGACCATGTGCTTGTTTTGTTTATTTTTTATACATTATGAAAGATTGTTGTACTCCTTCTAATTCCTATTTTACATCTCTTTTCTTTGTTTACATGAATACCGGAGCCGAAGAGTTTCACTTTGAGACTTGTGGAGTCCGCACATCATTCACTATCTACGCTCCCTTGCTTTGCTTGACAAAAAATTGCAGAACATCGCTACCCCTTGCGAAAGCCGAAAGTGGCTTTTATCATTTCATATTTCCATTTTGCTTATCTGTTGGTGTGATTAAGATTTTTTTTGTGACTAACCTTTATTTCCTGTTTTGTGTTGTAATTAGCTGTTAAGACTTAAATTGTTATATGATATATAGCTACATTTCATTTAATGACATAATATACCGTGATACACACGGCATATACAGCAGTGTATATCACGGTAATACACGACATATTGAAGACAGTTTTAGCCGTGATATACATGGCATATACAGCAGTGTATATCACGGTTTTGGAGCATATTTTGGTAACTTTAGTTTGTATTTAATTAGCATTGTACATTTACCATAATTGTAGAATTATTGAACAAATAGAATAAGGTTTTAGGGGTAGAATAGGAATATGATTTTTCATATTATAGGAATTGTAAATTGTATATATATACTCATTCATTAATGAAAATAATAAAGGGATTATTTCTTTCATGGTATCAGAAGTCTGGATTTTTTATACCTCCCATCTTTTTCTTCCGCAAGCTCTCGGTTTTCGAGCCTCCTTCTCGGTTTCTCTGCCCTTTGTCTAAGAACATATTTCATCCTGCCCTTATTGTTTCCAACATCAAGAATCACATCCCTATTGTTCTTGAAATGGAAAACGTCCAGTATGCGACATGAGCAGAGTTGTTCAAAATTCACGCAATCTCACATCAAGTCCTCCATCACATAATTCCTCCCATTACCTCTACTCCCGCAGGCGATCCTCAGTTATATATTACCCTTGATGCTACAGTGCTTCAGTGGATTTATTCCATTATTTTTACTGACCTTTTATAGACGATTATTGAACCAGACACTACGGCTATGGCTATATAGAATAGAATGTGTGATATATTTCAGGATAACCAACATTCCCGAGTTGTCACCCTTGAGCAGGAATTTTCTCAAGTCAGCATGGAATATTTTCCGAATGTTTTCGCTTATTGTAAATGGCTCAAGGAATTGGTGGACCAACTCCGTAATGTTGGAGCGCTTGTTACCAATAATCGTCTTGTTCTACAAATGGTTGCTAGCCTTTCTGAGGCCTATAATAGCGTTGGGACTCCCCTCCGTCAAAGTAATCCGCTTCCACCTTTTTATCAAGCCCGCTCGATGCTCACATTAGAAGAATTCGGCTTGGCAAAAAAGGCGGCTACCGGCACCAGTTCTGTGGCGATGATGACTTAATTCGATAACTGTCACGGGTTTATTAAAAATTCGAGCCAAAACTGCAACAACGGTAGCGGCAAGAAGGGTCAAAATCATAAAAATAATGGCAAGAATCACGGCTGCAACAACGGTGGCGGCCGAAACAGTGGCACCACCAGTGAGAACAGTAACAACAGTGGCAGTGGGCCTCGGGGTTATGGGCCCCAGCCAGCCTGGTCCCAGCCTTGGGCCCCTTGGCAGTGAGCCTGGACCAGTGGCCAGTGACCCAGTCCCACCTACTGCCCTCCTCCCAATTATTTCCAGCCGCCTTGGGCCTCAGTCCAGCCACATTACAGGCCTAATACCTCGGGTCCAGCTTCAGGCAGTCGATTTCACTCTGGGCGGGGCCACAGGCCGGTTTGCTTGGGCCTCGACCTCAGCAGGTATTCCAGGCAGTGGGCCCCACACCGACTCCGACAGATATTGAGGCCGCAATGTATACGCTTGGATTAAATCCTCCGGAACCGAACTGGTAAATGGACACCGGCACCACTTCTCACATGACGTCAGACCAACGTACTCTTTCATCTTATTTCAATTTGAGCAAAAATCATGGCATTATTGTTGGTAATGGCAATACAATTCCAATTCGTGGTTGCGGTAATACAACTTTGTCTCCCCCTCATCCACCTCTTGTCTTGAAAAATGTCATTCATGTCCCTAACTTAATTAAAAAATTTGTGTATGTCCGAAAATTCATCACTGATAATTAGGTTTTTGTTAATTTTGATCCCTTTGGATTTTCTGTGAAGGATTTCAAAACGGGGATACCTCTCATGAAATACAATAGTAGGGGAGATCTTTATCCAATCACGCTCGCCTCCAGTCTCTCGAGTCACGCCTTGCCGTCAACTTTTGCAGCTCTAGTTCCTTCCTTGTGGCATGCACGTTTGGATCACCCTGGGTCGTCCATTGTTTCTTCTTTGCATAAAAACAATTTTATTTCTTGTAAGGGTACACATAGTACTCTAATTTGTCATTCATGTCCTTTAGAAAAACATGTTAGATTATCATTTGTAGCATCTTCTTCTCGTACTTTGATGCCTTTTGATATTATTCATAGCGATTTATGGACCTCTCCCGTTCTCAGTTCTGTAGGCCATCGGTATTATGTTCTATTTTTTTATGATTATTCTAATTTTTATAGACCTTTCCGTTAGCGGAAAAATCATAAGTTTTTTCCACATTCTTAAAATTTAGAGCATTCATTTGTACCAAATTCGAACGGGAAATAAAAATATTCAATGTGATAATGGCAAAGAATATGATAATGGGGTGTTACGGAAATTTTGTGATTCTAATGGCATAACTTTTCATTTCTATTGTCCTCATACGTCCTCACAAAATGGAAAAGCCGAATGAAAAATTCATACAATTAATAACATTGTCCGTACTTTATTGGTCCATGCTTCTGCACCCCCTTCCTTTTGGCATCATGCTCTACAAATGGCTACTTATCTCCTTAACATACTTCCTACCAAAGGGTTGGCATATTCGTCTCCTCTTAGAACCCTCTATAATAAGGATCATTCGTATTCACATCTTAGGGTCTTTGGGTGTTTATGCTATCCGCTTTTTCTATACACTACAATTAACAAACTTCAAGCCCGTTATACCGCTTGTGTGTTTTTGGGTTATCCATCTAATCATCGTGGTTACAAATATTTTTATTTTTTATCGTCTAATAAAATCATCATTAGTCGTCATGTTGTTTTTTATGAAACTCAATTTATGTTTGCCCAAGTGAGTAGTCCCGTGCCTAGTTCGTATAATTTTTTAGATGATGACGTATCATCGTACACTATGCGCCACTTATTGAGCCAAACTAGTACCCTCGGACCGCCAGCAGGCCCACTGCTTGCTGGCCCGCCATCACCCACTGCCCCTCACGTCCCAGGTCCAACAACGAGGCCGACTATCCAGCCCACTCGCCGCCTCTGCTCCAGGTCTCTCGCCCGTATTCCTGTTGGGCTAGCAGCAGCCTCTTTGCCGCCGCTTTGTCACCCATCATAATGTTTCCCCATATCCATCCAATTCTCTTCCGAATCACAGAGCGGTCACTCGTAGTCAACGGGGTATTTTTAAACCAAAAAGATATTTTAATCTAAATTCTAATGTTCTTCAATCTCCTATACCCCGTAACCCATTGTCTGCGTTAAATGGCCCGAATTGAAAATTGGCTATGAACGACGAATATGATGCTCTTATTGAAAATAAGACGTGGGAGTTGGTGCCCCGTCCTTCTGGTGTTAATATTATTCGGTCTATGTGGATTTTTACTCATAAAGATAATTCTGATGGTTCTTTTGCGAGGCATAAGGCTCGTCTTGTAGGTGATGGTAAGACTCAACAGGTTATCGTGGATTGTGGTGAGACGTTTAGCCCGGTGGTCAAACCGGCTACCATTCGCACTGTTCTCAGTCTGGCTCTTTCGAATGATGACTCATTCATCAGTTAGATGTGAAGAATATTTTTTTACATGGTGATCTTATGGAGACCATCTACATGCATCAGCCCTTGGGTTTTCTAGACCCCATATATCCTAATCATGTATGTTTATTGAAGAAGTCCTTGTATGGGCTCAAGCAGGCCCCACAGTCTTGGTATAAGAGGTTTGCAGACTATGTATCTACTATTGGGTTTTCTCACAGCAGGTCGGATAATTCTCTGTTCATATATCATCGTGGTACTTCCTTGGCATATATTCTCTTGTATGTAGATGATATTATTTTGACAGCTTCTTCTAACGATTTACGAAAGCCTATCATGACACTACTCTGTTATGAGTTTGCTATGAAAGACTTGGGGTCCTTGAGTTATTTCTTGGGGATTACTGTCACTCGTCATACATGTGGGTTATTCTTATCACAACGGAAGTATGCCACTGAGATCATTGAGCGAGCTGGTATGTCCTCGTGCAAGTCTACTTCCACTCCAGTTGATACTAAACCCAAGCTAGGTGATGCGACTGGCTCACCTTACGAGGATCCAACCCACTATCGCAGTCTTGCAGGGGCTCTTCAGTATCTTACTTTCACGAGACCAGATATTACGTATGTCGTACATCAAGTGTGTTTGTTTATACATGATTTCAGGGTTGAGCACATGAATGCGCTCAAATGCATACACTTGATTATGGCTTACATTTATATCCATCATCGACGTCTACACTTGTCTCATATACAGATGTTGATTGTGGTGGTTGTCCAGATACCAGACGCTCCACGTCTGGCTATTGTATGTTTCTTGGTAATAACTTGGTCTCATGGTCTGCGAAGCGACAATCTACATTATCATGCTCTAGTGCAGAGGCCGAGTATCGAGGGGTAGCCAATGTGGTCTCTGAATCGTGTTGGTTACGTAATCTTCTCTTAGAACTTCATTGTCCCATTCAGAAAGGTACCTTGGTTTATTGTGATAATATTAGTGTCGTCTACCTTTCTGGTAATCCGGTTCAACACCAGCACAATAAACACATCGAGATAGATATCTACTTTGTTCGCGAAAAGGTAGCTCATGGACAAGTACGCGTCTGTCATGTCCCTTCCAGGTATCAAATTGCTGACATTTTTACTGAGAGTCTTCCCTCGGTCCTTTTTGAAGATTTTAGAGACAGTCTCAGCGTACGAAGACCGTCCGCTATGACTGCGGGGGTGTGACAGAATATACCATTATATACATGACATATACAACAGTGCATATCACGGTAATACACGACATATTGAAGACAATTTTAGCTGTGATATACATGACATATACAGTAGCGTATATCACATTTTGGAGCATATTTTGGTAACTTCAGTTTGTATTTAATTAGCATTGTACACTTACCATAATTGTAGAATTATTGTACAAATAGAATAATATTTTAGGAGTAGAATAGGAATAGAATTTTCTATATTATGAATTGTAAATTGTATATATACTCATTCATTAATAAAAATAATTAAGAAATTATTTCTTTCATTTAAGGTATTGTTTAGTTAATAATGGATTACTTACTTCTTTTTACATGGAATATGACATTTAGATGTAGGAGAAATTGAACAAGTAATTAGCTAACTACGTTTCTCCAAATTTCACCTTTAGGTTAGACTTTCATTAAATGTTTTCACCAAAATAATTTATCTCACAAAGCAGCATTCATTTTTTCTAACAAATAAATCTTCCTTTGAATATAAATGGGTCTTCAGGTCACTAATTCGAGGTTGTATCTGTTCCAACAAAGAAGTTTCTTTTGCGTTTATAAAATCATATTCACTTTCTGTCCGGTTCTGCCAAAATGGATTTTCATGAAAACATCGATTGCGAATATTATTTAATACCTATCATTTGCAAATATTTATTTTTACACTCAACATATAGCTTTACTTAATTAATTAACTTAAGTCCGGTCGATTAATCATTTTCAATGGATGTTAAAGGGTACTTAACACCTTCTCTTTAGATTAATTGAATCCTTATCTAGAATCTTTAAGTTTAGTAGACCTTAAACGGAGTTAACTTTAGACAACACTTTAATTAACTTTAGGTGTCCTAATTCACCATAATAATTAGGTGGCGACTCCATAACTTTAATCAACCTCGAAATTACCGAAATTTCTTAAACCATTTTGACCCTGGTTATAATGGGGAATAAAAACTTGTATTTTCGGAATTGTTACACCAGAATATTCAGCAATTGTAAAATCTTAGTTTTAACACCCGAAACTCATTCGGAACCTCACCGACACAAATCATATATGCATTTCAATCATAAAACACGCTATGAACCTGCTCACGCACTCAAAACATCGAAAAGAGATTGTCTTGATCCGATGTTGACCGTAGTCAACTCCAAAATCCTTAATTTAACTAGTTTCTCAACCAATGACTCAAATCACACTCGAATCCCTCAGGACCCAAACCAATGACTCGACTAAGTCGTAAATCACATTCCAAACCTAATGGAATCGATTATCCCCGATGTTGACTTTGGTCAAACTTCCTCATTTCCTTAACCGAAGAACTTTCAATTTTGCTAAAACTTATTCGAAACTCACTAGATTGCTTTGGGAACCACGCACCCATCCCCACAAGTCATAAACACCAAGATGAAACAACAAGAAGGGTATTTTGGAGAAAAAGAGTCAAAAGGCTCAAAACGACCAAGCAGGTCGTTACATATCCAAACCCCACCCGAACTCCTCGGGTTTCAACCATAACATCCAAACAAGTCCCAAATGATCAATATGGCTTGTATAAAGTTTCCAAACTTAAAATTAAGAAATTTAACCAAAAATTAGGGGTTGAGTTGTTACAATTTTCTTGAAAAATATGTGATTTTCATTTTTTTAATTTAATGTGTTTGATAAGTATGGAGAAATTTTGGTCTGTGAGAGCATTTATATATAATCTAGATAAACACTATGGGGTGAGGGTTAGGGCAGTGGGAGTCTACGAGGGTGGGGTGAGGGTGAAGTGTGTTGGGAAGGAGGGGATTGGAAAAAGACAATAATTGTGGAATGTCATTTATGAAACTTATTTTTCCTATTTTTATGAAGAAAGTCATTTTTCTCATTTTTAAGGAACTTATTTTCCTAAAGAAAATATTATCCGAAATTTTGATCAACCAAAACATTTTCCTCCATAACAAACACACTCTTAATATAAAAACATGGCATCCCTAGATAAATGAAGAAATTACACGGATGTCCTTCAAATGAGTTGGTCTTTAATTTTGGCCCTTCAAATGGGCTGGTCTTCAATTTTTATCATTAATAATCGAACTTATGTCAAGCAGGGCATAATTTTTTAAGAGCGCAGAACATAACTAGTGGAATATTATGATGTCGAAATATAAACTTAGGGCCAGTAAAAGAATTAATACCATCACAAAATAGGGCATAAGTGCTAATGACCCACATTGAATCTTTGCCATGTGAAGTCCGGATCGGATTTACTAATCAAGGATCAACATCAAGATTATTAGTCGTGACTCGTGAAGTTTAATTTAAGATAATATTCCATTACTTCTATTTTATATTTATATATTACTCCATAAAGAAACACCTAGTTTTCAAAGGAAGAAAAATTAAATGTGGCAGATTTGAGGAAATCCAACGTGCCTAAATAGCTATGTCGGCTAGGTGCTCCTTTCTACTGGTACTTTATGTTTCCTAGTTACTCCTATTACTTATAACGTCCATTTTACCCAGTCCACAATCAGGACAAAAATATTATCTGTACATGTATTGATCAGTTTTATTTTAATAAGACAACTCAATATTATTCAAGAAATCATAATTTGAGTTGTATTATTAAGTATTCAAATCTAAACTTGCTGGTCACTGCTTCTAGTAATTAAGGTCCTCTTGTCCTGTTTTTAGTGTAAAATATGATTAACTTCAAAGGTAGTTTTATGTTTTGAGTTAGGGAATTATGCTTAATCCAAAGTTAAGGTGAAAATGAAAGTTTTATGATGAAAAAGAAATTCCTCTCTTATCCAAGTTTGAGCTCCTATTATTTCTAGGAGATCTGATACATTCTTTGTGGTCCAACTGATGACTGATCAGAGCGCAGAAGGGAGTCAGTGGGAGATGAATGGTTTTATCCGTGTTTACGCAAATAAATATACGTATGTCATGTGTTTGAATATAAATTTATTTTATTTAATTATGCATAATTAATATTTATTTGTTTAAATTTGGTTGTCTGATTTTGACTTGATATAAAATTTTAAAAAAGTAAATAAGATTTTTAAATTTTGTGGTATTAAACTAAAGATATGTAGTATCAAAATGCTCTTTAATCTTGTGATTAAACATGTCATATAAAAAATTAAAATTAAAAAGTTGTCAAAAAAGAAAAGATATATTTTTCTTAACTTAAAACAAAAATAAGACAAACATATTAAAAGAGAAAGTATATAATTTTACTTCATAAATTATTTAATTATGATAAGTTGTATTAATTTAGTATAAATATTGAAAATAATTTATTATAATTAAATTATATTAATTTGATATAAACACTTAGTATAGATAAGCTTTTACCGATGAAACCATCGGTTTAAAGCATGTCAAGTGCATGCTTTATTTGATAAAGAGCCAGGGTCAATCTGAAGATGGTAACAGAAAAATAATACTTCCTCCATTTTAAAAGGATTGTCTTAATTTAACTTAATACAGAATTTAAAATATTTTATAAAAATAAAAATATGTCAATCTTTTTAAAATAAACTAATAAAAAAATAGGATACCAGCACAAGCCTTAACATTGGCAGTACTATCGGGTGCAACAGTCTTATCATTACTATGACAAAAATAGCAACGACCAACTCAACAAGTAAAATGCTCTGCAAACACCATCAGCATGGCTACATGAAATAATCTAGCAGTTTGAAGGAACAACTCTTAGCTACTATAGTGAGTAGTAATATATTATGGGACAAATAATGAGTTTCCTAGAATCTGTATCAACTACGTATTTCAAAATTGTAGCTTGTCTTCTGTTTAGCTCAAAATTGTATTCTGAATTTTACGAAGACTTGTGGCTCATGGTTGAATATAATAAGTGTTGTTAGAGTTATACATCTATTTCTATTACTCTTTTATTTCAAATAATGTAAAGTCAAAGAATCTTTGTAGCTTCTTTTTATTGTTTCCATTCTTATATCTTGTGAAATGCACTTTGTACCACATTGGTGGTGGAAAGTCTTATCCTCTTTATATTCAATTGTGTGTTGATCGGTTAGTAAATGGGCTAGAACAAAAGAGGCCTCGTGCACATGAGAGTTAGGTTTCGTAGGCAAAACGGATCCATTTGCCCCCTTCCCCCTTCCCTTGCGCATGAGATATATGTGAGACCTAATTCAATTTTGATTTTGTAAAATATTATTTTTGCTATTTTAGAGCTTACTTGAAATTGTCTAAATCCATGCTTGACGTAGCTCTCATACCTCCGGAACTACTTGTTACGAATCCGGTCAAGACTTATTCTTCTGGAATCAATAGTCTCGGAACCGGTCAAAGCTCATTACTTCAGAATTAACAGTTGCAACGGTCATTATTCATAAATACTCTGAATTAATCACAATTTTAATTTTCTAAACGTTCTGATACGTTGCAGATATCATTAATTATTCTCTGAACATTAGAGACGATTCAGATTTTAACCTTTACTGCCTAGATGTGAAATCTACCTATATATACCGGTAGAGAATTCATTTGTTGACACACCAAAAAATACATCATCTTCTTCTATTTTCTGGACAAATTACTTTGTGCAAACTCCAAACTTTCAGCCATTAATGTAAGTGTTCGAAAGTGTTGTGGAACCTTAGGGAGCGACCGGGCTAAATGATTTGCATAACAGCTATAAATTTAAGTTATTCTTTACTGTTTTATTTGTTCTTAATCAATATTATTCTATATTTTACTAACAAGTGTTTCATATTTCAAAAATGCATTGCATAGCATAGAAATTTACTTACCTTCCCCACACACACCCCCCTTCCCCTACCCCTTGTTTATTTGGTTTGTGGACTACCCACCGGTAAATCGAACTTATTTTATTTCGTGTTAGCTTGTGAGTCAAAGGGGGAAAAATTGCTACTCCCAATGTCTCAATTTATATAAAATATTGTATTTTTAGTCAGTTTAAAAAAGAATAATATATTTCTTTATTTGATAAAATTTAACTTTAAATTTTAAATTTTATGCTTAACGAGATGATTTATAACCACATAAATATCGTTGGCTTATTTTAGACCACAAGACTAAAAAATCTGCCTTTATTTCTTAAATTTCGTGTCCAGTCAAACCACATCACATAAATTAGAATGGATGGAGTATCTCCTTTGAAACTCATTTATAATCAGTAAAACATCAAAAGTATGCTAATCATACACTCCTAACAACTTTTTTCACGTTTCGTGATGTATCTTAATTAGAGTTGGGACATGTGCTTCACACGGATGCTAATCAATCTTTTTCTTTTTTATAAAGACAGTAGTGCTGAAGTAAAACAGGAATGAAAGAAAAACTTGTGTGTATGATTAACAATGAAATGAAAGAACCACCTTAAGGTAATACAATATAAAATCTAGTTTAAAACATTTTGGCCCAGTAATTTATCATCTATTAAATTAAATTGGTATATGATCACCCCCTAGTTTATGTTGGCGGTTACAAATAAAGAAGAAATTAGTAGATTCTAAGCAATATAAACAAATTAAATCAAATTTGATATTTGAATACTCAGTTTGATATATGATACTAGTTCATAAGAATCATATAATCACTGCGCTTCCAACGCACAAATTCCACCCCCAAATTATATTTTGACTATAATTAATTGTACTTGCACTGTTGATAATTATTGTCCCGAGGGTAGATTTTCATCCAAATTTGATAGCAGAATTTGGCACATGAATATCATAAAACCCTTTTAACCTTTTAATTGAGTAGTTTTTTCCTAATTAAATGAAACAAAATAAAATAAGAATATACACCAGGAAATATACATAAGTTGCTCATTGTAGTTGTACATAAAAGTTATTACACACTGATACTTTACGACCGACCTAATATTCTGTAGTTTAAAATTTTCATTATATGCATGAAGCGGGGATAATTATGTGTTATCGGCCTTTACTAATTGCATTTCCGGTTGTAAAGTTGATTCATTCATTATTTGTATGTTTAAAGTGAATTTATTCCCAGCCCAAAGGGGAATCTTAGTAGCCCAACTAATTTACTATGTGAACTTTTACTTTGTTGGTGAGAGTTCGATTCCCCACCATGTAATTTCCTCTCCCATTTTCCCTTCTCATATCCCTATGTAATAAAAAGAAATATCACCCCAAAAGCTGATATGGCAAGAAAAAAGAAACATATAAAAAGAGGTGCGTATACATGGTTGAACCCATCGCGGGCCCCTTGTGGTCGGCAAGATTTTTTACTTAAACACCTCAAATAAGTTTTGCTCCATTCATACCCCTCAGGTGGGCCCCTACTGTTCCATTTAGACACTTTTCGCTGACTCGACCAAATATATAAAGAGTGTAACACAATCGAGGATTGCCCGAAGCCAGAAAGAGTTTGGTCCAATCCGTACTTGAATCCGATGAATGGAGAAATGAAAAAGGCAGCGTCATCATTCTAAGTCCACTTCTCTTCTTTTCCATCATCGTTCTTTTCTTCATTCTTTTGAGTTTCTTCTGCCAATATATTCATCAGAAAAAATTAATAGAAGGATTATTTAGATGGATTGTTCAATATGTAGTGCGATGCCATTTATTCTAAGGCCACCGAGGAATACAATATGTGCAGCTTGTTACGAGGGAGCAAGAACCATAATTACGTTGTCCACCAACAAGCTTGATCACAATGACAACACAAAAGGAAGTGATACTAAAACAGTAACTGGACTTTCTGTTTCTTCATCCAATCCTTCTATTAAGGTATCATCATCTCTTTGTCTTGGTTGCTTATAATACAATATCTGTTCACGTATATAGTACATATTTGTTCTTCTGTTTTGGGGAGCAAAGAGAAACCAAAGAATTTAAGAAATTTTATGGATATATGTTGTTTGTGATGGTGTAAGGGTTAAAACTCATAATGCATGTCATGCATGTATTGATGTATATGAGTACAAGACGGAAATGGCATATAAATTTTTTCTTCTTCTTTTAACTAATTGTTTCTTTAAATCTTTAGGTGCGAGAAAGGATTTCCTCCTTCATAAATGTTAAGAATTCTGGTTCAAAAAAAAGAAACAGTTTTGACCCAAACCCAAGAATTTCTTTTTTACAATTTCACATTATTGTCCTTTGATGATGGGTTTTGTGCAATATTTTGTAGCAGCTCCGTCAGCTAGTGATATTATTTGTTTTGTTCATAGTCCCGTACAGTTTTAAAACACATCTCTAAATATAAGGTTTATTTCCTATGCCCAAAACAAGCGATACCACTAATGATGTTACACATTTTCAAGATAAAAAAGAAGTTTGAGGGTGGGGGAGGGGTACTTTTACCTTAAATGTTTTGCTATTGGTATTTTATTAAATAAGCATGGAGTTATTTCATTCTTTAAAGAGAGAAGTTTGAAAAGTATAGCGTGCAAAAACAATTGCAAAGCAGTAGCTTGAGGCTAAACCTATGCAGCACAAAGAGAAATTTGAAAACCCAATGCCGTGCTTCATGTCTGGCACGGCAATTGGACTAGCACCTATAAACCTGCTAAATCCTGGAATATAAAGCCCAATTGGAAAGCCTATGCTCTAATATAAAGCCAAGATGTTGCTTCAACCTTTTTGTTTCACTTGCTTGCTTAGATGGCTGATTAACGTAAATGTCCCTTTTTAGGCCACATTTAAATTTTATTTATATTTTTAAAAATTGCGCAAATATAGTCTTTGAGACTAACAATCATCAACGGTTATCGTCTGATGTATATAAAATATTAGACCGTGGTCTAATATTTTCTTATTAAAATTTTAATTTGCACAAAAAGAATCTTTAGATTGTGGTCTAACGTTCTTATAAGATTTCAGTTTGTTCAAAATGAATCTTTAAATCGTTGTCCATATATTGCAACAATTTTTTTCTAAAAAGAGTCATTTACTAAACAATTATCCCAAAAAGAGACCATGGGTGAAAACTTTATATGGTATCATTAAAGAATTTAACACTTCATGAACTACTTCCATAGAAATACTCCCTCCGTTCCGAAAATTAATGACATGGGTAGCATTACAAAGATGAGCATGTGTAATTTTTCTCTATTTTAATGTAGATATGGATATCGTTTTCTTGATTTTTTTTAAACACAAAATTTACATATTTGTAAATTTCCGAATAGTTACTTAAAAGTTGAATTTTTAAATTAAATTGATAAAATATAAAAAAAGAATCTGTCTTGACTTCCTAATTAGTAATTGGATCATTCTTTTTTAGACGGAGAAGCAATTAAGTGATGAAACGTTAAATGGGAGCTTCTGCCTAATTGAAGAGCTAGTAGTATATCTTATAACAATTATTTGAAGTGACCTCAAAATATTGACGACCAATCATTTCTTTTGTTTCACGGTTGTATCTTAAGCAATTACAATAATTGATTGTGTTTTGTTGTTGGAATAACAGGGATTTGCAAATGCGTTGAAATGAGTGAAAGAAATGAAGGAGATGGAGGACGAATTAAACGAGAAGCTGAATTATCGGTTTTGTTGTTGCCTTTAGAGATCATATTCATACCGATATTTTAATTAAGCCTGTCAATGATGCTCCCTCCATACCAGCCCATAGAGCTCTTCTGGTAATATAATCATCTCTTTTTTATTTCCTCAATTTATGTATTTTCACTATCGGATTTATGAATTGATCCATTTTATCTAATTTAATTTGGTATAGTATACGAGTCTCACAAATTTGTGGCCTGTCATAATAAATAAATAAAAAGAATTTTTACACGATAACCCAGCTCAAATTGTCCATTTAAAGAAATAATCTTAGTTTTTATTTTTTATAAAAATTTATCCATTATAAACATGTATAATTTGTTTCTATATAGTATATACTAATTATACAAATATTATACACTTATTATATAATTGGTATACACTTGTTATACATCGAGAGTACACTGGTATTGGCTACAAAGGGTTACGGCAAGGCATGCGTAAATATTTTTAGCTGCCTGGCTGAAACTGTAAACTTCCCAATAAAAGAAATGGATTTGGTACACTATTAATAGAACTTCTTTGGAGTATGCCATCAACCCTTTCAGCTAATTATAAGTGCATGTCATTAAATTTGATAATAACTATTAAATATATACAATATACACACATGTGTATATTGTGTATATTAAATCTCGGATTTGGTCCCAATAATAGCTCTCGGTTTTGGTTGTTTATGTAAAGTAATTTATGGTAAATATTTAGTATCCTACTTTAGGTAATATTGTAATATAATTAGTAGTGTATTACCATAAATGTATAGAATAAGGTTTTTAGAATAGAATAGGAATAAGATTATCCTATTTTGTAACTTGTATATATAGCCTTTCAAGTAATCAAAATAATCAAGTGGATTATTTCTTTCATGGTATCAAGAGACTAGGTCTAAACAAAAGTTTTCTCTCCTAACTTCTGTACCCTCTCGGCCGAAACCCCCCCCCCCCTCGGGTTTCTCTCCCAAATTTCGTCTTCCGCTCTCCAAAATCTCTCTTAAATTCCCCCTCCTTTGTTATTTCAATATGTCTAAGAACAATTATCATCCTGCCCTCATGGTTTCTAACGTCAAGAACAATATCCCTATTGTACTTGAAATGGAAAACGTCCAATATGCGACGTGGGCAAAATTGTTTAAAATTCACGCTATCTCCCATCAAGTTATCCATCACATAATTCCTCCCGCTACACCTCTTCCCGCGGAGAATCCTCAGTTATGGATTACGCTTGATGCTACCGTTCTCAAGTGGATCTATTCCACTATTTCGGTTGACCTTTTACAGACGATTATTGAGCCGGATACCACGGCAATGGTTACCTGGAATAGATTGCATGACATATTTCAAGATAACCAACATTCACGTGCTGTCACACTCGAACAGGAATTCTCTCTAGTTCGCATGGACGACTTTCCAAACGTATCGGCATATTGCAAGAAACTCAAGGAGTTGGCGGATCAACTCCGTAATGTTGGCGCACCTGTAACAAATAATCGTCTGGTTCTACAATTGGTTGCCGGCCTTTCGGAGGCCTATAATGGCGTTGGAACTCTCCTTCGTCAAAGCAACCCTCTTCCCGCTTTCTATCAAGCCCGCTCCATGCTTACTGTGGAAGAAGCCGGTTTGGCTAAAAAGGCGGCTACCAGAGCAAATCCGGTCGTCATGATGGCGTCCTCCCCAAGTTCTTCAGGTTTTTTTGATAATTCGAGCCAAAACCGTACTCATGGTGGCGGGAAAAATAATCGTAAGAATAATAACAAAAACCACGGGGGCAAACGTGGCAGTTTCGGTGGTGGTTCCGGTGGTCGACAGCGGCGATGGGCCCGATCCGGTGAACGATGGCCCACCACCCTCGGGTCCCAAAGCGGTGGGGCCCATGGCGATAGGAGGCTGAGGCGGTGGGCGATGGGCAGCGGCCCTGCGTTCAGCTCCCGGCGGCCGGTGGTCGCCGACCTTCAGGCCCAATAATCGGCGATGGCGACCATCGCCATCGGCAGCCCGATAACGCCAGCGGCCAGCGGCTACGTTACGCATGCGGCTCGATCCTGGAACACTTGGGTCCCGACCTCCGCAAGCTCACCACGCAGCAGGCCCCACTCAGACAGATATCGAGGTCGCGATGCACACATTGGGTTTGACTCAACCGGACCCAAATTGGTATATGGACACCGGTGCCACTACTCACATGACTTCCGATTCAGGTACTCTCTCATCTTATTCCAATTTGAGCAACCCTCGGTGTATAATTGTTGGTAATGACAACTCTATTCCAATTCAGGGTTATGGTCAGAAAATGTTGTCTCCCCCCAGTCCACCCCTTATCTTGAAAAATACTTTACATGCATCCAAATTGATTAAAAATTTAGTGTCTGTCCGAAAGTTCAATACTGAAAATTCTGTTTCTGTTGAATTTGATCCTTTTGGTTTCTCTGTGAAGGATTTCAAAACGGGGAGTCATCTCATGAAGTGTGATAGTAGAGGGGATCTTTATCCTATCATGCCCGGTTTCAGTCCATCGAGTCAAGCCTTGCCGTCAGCTTTTGCAACCATTTCTCTTTCATTGTGGCATGCTCGCCTTGGTCATCCGGGATCTTCTATTTTATCAATTTTAGATAAAAATAGATTTATTTCTTGTAAGGGTACGAGTCGTACTCAAATTTGTCAATCTTGTTCGTTACGAAAAATTGTTAAGTTGCCATTTGTGGACTCAAATTCTCATACTTCAAAGCCATTTGATGTTATTCATAGCGACTTATGGACGTCTCCTGTTCTAAGTTCGTTAGGTCATCGATATTATGTTCTTTTTTTGGATGATTATTCTAAATTTTTGTGGACGTTTCCAATTGCCAATAAATTTCAAGTGTTTTCTATCTTCATAAAATTTAGATCATTCATTAGAACACAATTCGAAAGAGAAATAAAAAATATTCAGTGTGATAATAGGAAAGAGTATGACAATAGGGTGTTTCGGGAGTTCTGTGATAATAATGAGATCAATTTTCATTTTTCGTGCCCTCATACATCTTCTCAAAATGGAAAAGCCGAACGCAAAATTCGTTCCATAAATAACATTGTCCGCACTCTCTTACTTCATGATTCTGTACCCCCATATTTTGGCATCATGCTCTGCAAATGGCAACATATCTCCTTAACATAATTCCGTCCAAAGGTCTGACATATTCTTTCCCCCTCCAAATCCTATATAATAAGAACCCCTCTTATTCTCATCTTCGAGTTTTTGGGTGCTTGTGTTATCCGTTAATCTCATCCACCACATAACAAACTTCAGGCTCGGTCTACTCCGTGTGTGTTTTTGGATTATCCGTCTAATCATCATGGTTATAAATGCTTTGATTTATCCTCCAAGAAAATCATAATTAATCGTCATGTCATTTTTTATGAAACCCAATTTCCTTTTATGAAAGTTCATACTCCTGAGCCTAGGTCGTATAATTTTTTGGATGACCAAATATCCTCGTATATTATTCGGCATTTTTCGAACATCTCCAAAGACTAAAACTCTCCAGTAGCCCATCGCCGCCGGCCCCACTATACCGTCCCCACGTTCGATTCTTGGATCAGTCCCAAGAATTGGGCGATCCCAGCCCACTGGAATTGGTCCAGATGGTCGCTCCAGATACCGATTTGGTCCAGAAAGCCCATCGCTGGCGATCCGTCCCGAGCCCAGCAAATTCCCAAAATTCACTCAATTCTTCCTCGAGTCATAGACCGGTCACTCGTAGTGAGCGGGGTATTTTTATACCTAAAAGACATTTTAATTTACATTCCGATGTCTCTAAATCCCCCTTGCCCCATAATTCTGTGTCCGCCTTAAATGACCCTAATTGAAAAATTGCTATGACTGATGAATATAATGCTCTTAATGATAATAAGACATGGGAGTTGGTGCCCCATCCATATGGTATTAATTTTATCAGATCTATGTGGATATTTGCTCATAAGAAGAATTTGGATGGGTCATTTGCTCGACATAAGGCGCGGCTAGTGGGTGATGGTAAGACTCAGCAGGTTGGGATATATTGTGGGGAGACGTTTAGCCCGGTGGTCAAGACGGCTACTATTCGAACTGTGCTTAGCTTGGCTCTTTCAAAGACATGGCATATTCATCAGTTAGATGTCAAGAATGCTTTTCTACATGGTGATCTCAAGGAAACAATATATATGCATCAGCCGTTGGGGTTCAGAGATCCTAATCGTCCTCATCATGTCTGTTTGTTGAATAAGTCCTTATATTAGCTTAAGCAGTCTCCACGGGCTTGGTATACAAGGTTTGCTAACTATGTTTCGACTATTGGGTTCACTCACAATTGGTCAGATAATTCCTTGTTCATCTACCGTCGTGGTTCATCCTTGGCCTACATTCTGTTATATGTGGATGATATCATTTTGACTGCCTCTTCCGATGCATTACGCCAGTCTATCATGGCCATCTTAGTTCTGAGTTTGCTATGAAGGACTTAGGGCCCTTGAGTTACTTTTTGGGGATTGTCGTCAAGCGTCATTCAGACGGTTTGTTTTTGTCTCAAAGAAAGTATGCGGCTGAGATCATCGAGAGGGCTGGGATGTCATCCTGTAAGTCCACTTCAACTCCAGTTGATACTAAACCCAAACTTGGTGCCACTGCCGGCATCCCTTACGAGGATTCGACCCGCTATCGCAGTCTTGCATGGGCTGTTCAGTATCTTACCTTTACCACACCGGATATTACGTATATTGTTCAGCAAGTGTGTTTATTCATGCATGATCCCAGAATTAGGCACATGAATGCAATCAAACGCATCAACCGGTATATTCAGGGTACACTGGACTATGGTTTGCATTTGTATCCTTCATCGACATCCACTGATGTAGATTGGGGTGGTTGTCCAGACACCAGACGTTCTGCGTCTGGCTACTGTATGTTCCTTGGCAGCAACTTGGTCTCCTGGTCTGCGAAGCGTCAGGCGACTCTATCCTGCTCAAGTGTCGAGGCTGAATATCGAGGGGTAGCCAATGTGGTCTCAGAATCATGTTGGTTACGTAATTTGATTTTAGAGCTTCATTGTCCGATTCAAAAGACAACTTTGGTTTATTGTGATAATATTAGTGTCATCTACCTTTCAGGTAATCCGGTTCAACATCAACGCAATAAACATATCGAAATGGACATTCACTTTGTCTGTGAAAAGGTTGCTCGGGGTCACGTTCGCGTATGCCATGTCCCGTCAAGATATCAGATTGCAGACATCTTTACAAAGGGTCTTCCCTCGGTCCTTTTTGAAGATTTTAGGGACAGTCTCAGCGTTCGAAGACCGTCCGCTATGACTGCGGGGGTGTGTTAAATATACACAATATACATGTGTATATTGTGTATATTAAATCTCGGATTTTGTCCCAATAATAGCTCTCGGTTTTGGTTGTTTATGTAAAGTAATTTATGGTAAATATTTAGTAGCCTAGTTTAGATAATATTGTAATATAATTAGTAGTGTATTACCATAATTAGTGTATTACCATAAATGTATAGAATAAGGTTTTTAGAATAGAATAGGAATATGATTCTCCTATTTTGTAACTTGTATATATAGCCTTTCAAGTAATGAAAATTGAAAGATGGAATAATTTCCCTTGGGGATTCCTTTCATTATTCACAATATATATAGTTGTACAAAGGTTGATTCCTAATATGGTACGAATCATAACTTACCTTACAAAAGGTTGATTCCTAATATAATTAGAATCCTAAGTTACCTTAAATATACATCTATCATAATTACAAAATATACAGGGAATATTCGGAGAATATTCGCTAATAAAAATAATTAAGGGGATTATTTCTTTCAATAACAATTATGTATATTAATCTTTTACTAATTAACAGGCAGGAAGATCTGATATCTTCAAGAATATACTGGACTCAGATGGGTGCAAAGCTCCACCAAGTGACACAATAACCTTGCCTGACCTAATCTATGATGAATTAGTCTCTACTAGAGTTCCTTTATAGTGGAGATTTGTCTAAAGAGAAGGTCAAAAAACACGTCTATTCATTGTCAATTGCCGCAGATAAGTACGAAATTCCCTTTTTACAGAAATTCTGCGAGCACCAAACACATCGAATGCTCTGGATGTTTTAGAGATTTCGGACACTTGTTCTAACCAATCATTAAACTTCATTGTTAAGAACATGGAGGACATTGTGTTTACGGCTAGATTTGATGCATTTGCACTCGAGAACCCTCATCTAACTGTACAGATTACTAGAGGAACAGCATATAAGATTATATTATTTGTTTGTTGTGTAACACCCACAAGAGGTGTTACATGAGATGAAGGAAATTGGCCAATCACAATATTGCTTCCTTGTTACTTTCATAATACCCATTGAACGTCAAACTATTTACCCACCCAATACCTATTCGGCCGAAATAAATTACCCGAGATACCCCCCCTCTTCTAATTTCCCGCATACACTATCTATTTGATTTCTCCTTCCTTTTGTTTTTGAGTTAATGCAATCTACCTAATTTTTTAGTCTTTATCCTTTTGCTTTTATTCTTTTTGTCATTTTTCTTATTTTGTATTTTGTTCCCTTTTTTTCTTCTAAAGATTAAAGTAAATATAAAATTGAAAATATTATCTAATTAATTTTTTTGACATTTAGCTAATTAATTTAGATAAATAAAAATATAAAAATAAAAATAATTAGATACAACAAAAATTAATTAACAAAAATACTAAGGTCACTAACTTATTTATTATAATATATTTCATATTTGAGTAGTGTTTTTAATATGCATTTTTGGTGACTAGTGCTTTCTTTTCCCTTCTTTTTTTGTTTCTTTTTTGTTTTGTTTTAAAGATAAAAATAAAATATAAAAATAAATATGGTAACTAATTATTATTGGACTAATAAAATTATATAAAATATAAACAAAATAATCTATGTTTTGTCTTATATCATGTGCGTCATTCATTCATGATACCCTGTTAGTATGTGATATATACCATATGAATATCATAGATGATTGAGTTGTGTTTTTTCTTGAAGGAATGAATCAGTCCTCTATGATACATGTAGATTTATATACAATTATGGTATCATGAAGGACTCTCTTTGAATAACTGAAGCAGTCATTGAAGATACCATCATGGTATATGCATTCATTCATGATACCATCTCACTATATGGTATATACCATGATGGTATCATGCAAGACTGCTACACATGTGAAATGATACTATCTCAATATATTTTTATATCATGATAATATCATGGAGGACTGGAGACTTTTATTCAAGGACTTAAGCAGTTCTTCATGATACCATCATGGTATATACCATCTTAGTATATTTTTATACCATGATGGTATCATAGAGGACTGTTGAAAGAGTGTTTCATGATACCATCATGGTATATGAAATCTCAGTATACGGTATATACCATGATGGTATCATGCAAAACTGCTGGCACATGTGAAGGACTTAAGAAGTCATTCATGATATCATCTCAGTATATTTTTATACCATGAGGGTATCATGGAAGATTGGAAAATGTTGCATTCAAGGACTTCAACAATCATTCATGATACCATCTGAGTATATGATATACCATGTAGGTATCATAGAGGATTGAGTAGTATTTTTTTAAACAAATGAATCAACTTTCTATGATACCTTGTTAGTATATGATATATACCATGTGGATATCAGAGAGAATTGAGTTTTATTTTTCTTGAAGGAATGAATCAGTCCTCGATAATACTCTATTAGTATATGATATATAGTAGGTTCGTATCATAGCAGACTAAATTTTTTTAAGGAATAAACCGCCAGTCTTGTGTGCTACCATGTGAGTATCATAGAAAAAGTTGAATGAAATTAGATTATGGAGATAAAAAAGAAAATAAAAAGAAATAAATAAAATTTAAAAAGAAACAAGTAATAAAGAAATAAAAAAAGAAAGAAGTTAAAATTAAATATAAAATCTGGTAATGGTGACAAAGAAAAAAAAATATAGTATGAACAAAATAAATGAACAAAAAAGGAAAAAAAAATGAGAAAAAAGAAAAGAATAAAAGAAAGAAAAGAAGATAAGAAGTAGAGAAATAAAAAAAGAAGAAAAAGAGAAAAATAAATAGAAAAGAAGAAATAAAGAATTAAAAAAAAATAAGAAAATAAGAAAATGAAAGGAGCTAGAATTAAATATGGAATTAGATTATGGTGAAAAAAGAAAATAAAGAATACGATTTGAAAAAAAGAGAGAGAAA
Organism: Anisodus acutangulus; assembly: GCA_029783415.1. NCBI lineage: Eukaryota > Viridiplantae > Streptophyta > Magnoliopsida > Solanales > Solanaceae > Anisodus > Anisodus acutangulus. The sequence goes on from CM056497.1 coordinate 35,840,154, forward strand.
AGAAGTAGAGAAATAAAAAAAAGGGAAGAAAAAAGAGTCAATTACCTACAAAAACTACAAGGGGTACTAAGGGTAAATAATTTTGGGAATATGAAAAGTAAAAAGAATAGAAGCGCCTAATTAATTTGTTTTAAGGGGTATAAGTATTTTTCCTTAATATCTTCTTGAATTAGTCTTCAGCCTGATAAATTATGTGTGATGGGCTTGGAGGTAGTGTTCTTCAATATTGGGCCTCAAGCCATATAATATGCCATGACCTTGTGCTGCCCGAGCCCCAAGCCCCTTGTGGTGTAGGAACTTAAGACGCCAAGTTTCACATGACTAACTACTCTCATATCGTATCTAGCACATGATACCTTAACCTTGATAATGACAATACTACACATTTAAAAGGGGGAAAATAGATCTCCTTTCAATCCTCTTTCATAATCAAGCATGTCGAGCAAAAGACTTTTGGTCTCTTAATTATTGAAAAGTGTTATATTTTGCTGGAGGGTAAGAAATTAAATTTATGGAGTAATAGTTATTACTATTTGCATTGGAAATAATAACCTTGTGATAATTTTTTTCAAATTTATTCATTCTTTAGTATTTTAATATCTGTATATGAGTTTTTGGTCGGGTCGATTATTTTTAATTGAGTTTGTATTTACTAAATTAAAAATAAAAAAAATAAAAAATATTACCTATCGAAAGTTGGATCTTTGTGGCTTTTGTGTTAGAAAATATAATTAAGTGAATTTGATGAAAAAAATAATAATTATATAACTATCTATGCAACTCACCCGAAAAAATATGGTAAAACTTTAAAAATTTAGGCAATCTATAGAATTATATGACAATCGATATAAGGCTATATATACCTTACCAACCCTGGTCTACTGTCACACGTGGTAATTATTTGGTTAACAGTTAATAATCCACTATTGCTGCCAAGTATCACGAGGAGAAGAATTAAAAGTGCTGACCTTCAATTATTGAAGGACTAAAAAAGTAGAACCAAAAAAATTTCCACTAAAAAAAACCCTTTTTTTGCTTAAGGTTCCATTTTCTGAATGTAAAAAGATTACCTTTTGGCATTTATCACAGGTATTAGGCTGGCAAGAATGGTCCAACTGTACTTCATAAAATGTAGATTTTGCGCTTCTCAAACAAATGTTGTCAGGAAAAAGTTGGTAAAATGGCCAGTTTTCCGATGGCATTAATTATTTTGAATATACAATCTGTTTTTCACTCAGAATCTTAAATATATAACAAAGAAACACCAGGTGTCTTAATCACATACATGCATCACACACTTTAAATTGTCTTCTAATGTACACCTACCTCGATGGGCGGAGCCACCTTAAGTGAAGGGTGATCCGATACTCACCTTTCGCAGGAAAATTACACGGTATACAAAAGTTAAATGTTAGTTATTATGAGTATATATTTAATTTTACACATTTTAAACACAAGTGAGAAGAAATTTTGCACGCCCTTTATCAAATTTCTGATTCCGCCTACCTCAACTCATAAATATTTGAAAACCAAAAGAACATTTTTTAAGTTTGTTTCGTTTAAATTAATTAAGTACACCCTTTTAAGCAATTTAATTAATCACGGAATGAAACACCTTAATTAACTTCTTGTCATAGAAACCCATAAGTAGAAAGGCTTATACCTTTCCCACTTTCCTGGAGACTAAATTTGAATAAACTGACATGGGGAGTACTATTTTAAAAGAATAAACATTAGAAGCAGAAGTTTGGCTAAAGTTTAGACTATACATTATAGATAAGAGTACCCTTTTCTTCTCTCTTTCTTCTCATATATATCCCCCGATGTTTACATGTTACGTGAAAATAAATTCTCAACTATCGATCGAGAGTCATTTGACTGGGCAAAATGAATGATCTTTGATCATTAATATTGATGAATTAATGGACTAACCAATAATTCCTGATTAATATAATTAACTATCATAGCTAGGAAGATGAGGAGAAAATTAAAATTAAAGAGAAAAATGAAAAGACAGATCATAGTAATAGCTAATTAAGCTACATTGATTGATTAATTAGCCTTGCCAGTTGCTTTCTCTCCAGCTCTTAATAGCTTCAAAAACTGCCTTCGTCACCACTTGGGCATTAATGATAGCTTCTTCATTCTCCTCATTCTATAAGAAAGAATTTTGGTTAGTCCAATGCAATAAGGAAATAACTGATTAATTGGACTTGAGTCACATGAAAGAAGAGAACACACTTCTTTTTATCACCATAGAGAGAAATGAAATATTTAAAATATAGTTCTTTTTATAATATATGGACTTCTTTCTTTTTTTTTTGTTGACGAAGGAACCCGCACCCTCTACTCTTTCGAGTGCGCACAGGGTAAACCCTGGACTGACGTAATAGCCTGCAAACCATGTCAGTCGATTAACCACACTTGGCAAGCCATGTGTGACAGGCTCAACCAAGAAAGTTTATGCAGGGGATCGAATTTGTGACCTTGCGGTCCCGCGCTCTACTGCTACACCAACTTGGCTACCCTTGCGGGTATATGGACTTCTTTCTTAAACATAGAAGAAGGGGTTATAAATTTAAGAATAGATGATACGTACCTCTCCTCCAAATGCTTGTAAACTAAAGGTATCAGTACAAGAAACCCTAGCTTCGATCACGTTAAGGCCAAGGTCCTCAATAAATTCTAATATGGAAACAAGCAAGCCAGGGCAACTTCTTTCTGAATATACATTTACCAAGAAACCTTTTTCTAGGGTTTCCACTTCAATTTGCTGCAAAAACAAATAGAGAATCACTTTTGAATGTTAAAGAGCCTTGAAGTAGCTGGTAAAGTTGGTGACATGTGACCATGAGGTCACATGTTCAAGCTGTGAAAATAGTCTCTTGCAGAAATGCAAGATAAAATTGCATATTATAAACCCTCGTGGTCCGGCCTTCTCTGAACCCCACACATGGAGCTTATAGTGCACCGGACTGTCCTTTTTATTTTTTTTACTTTTTAATGTTGGCCAAAATTATAAGTACAATACTAAGTAGAGAATGCAAGAATTGCTTACGGGCCATGAAGTGTTGTTGGAATTACTTTGAGGGGGAGTAGTAGTTATGTCTTGATTCAGCCTTTCCACTTTGTGTTTCAGTTCTTGAATATACTTTGACGCATCCACTATGATTGAGCTTTCACTAAGCTGCATGTCATCATGAAAATATTGCAAAGTCATAATTGGGAATTGCAACAAATCAAAGAATCAAACTTACAATTGAGAGGATCAAAAGAAACCTCAAAGTTTGTTTTGTACTTGTATATTCATTCGCCTAGTTATTACTACAAAAAGTATTAGAAAATGAATGCATATATAGAAGAATAACAGATGTCATGTCATGTTAATTCCCTTTTTACTCTCTTTGAGGTGAAATAGATGAGGAAGGTATTGGCACAATATTAAAGACCAGAGAAGTCAGAAATTAATCAATGAAAAATTAATGTTGAAGAATGAAGGTATGAAGAAAAAATTAACTGGTATTTTCTCTACCTTCCTAGAAATAGAACTCTAACTATCAAATCCGTCTCAGAGGCTTGTAGGAAAATTTAGATATCTTACCATCACTACATGAGAAAGGGGGTGTGAGAGGAGAGGAAGAGGAGACTTGAATTGAAAGAAGAATGTGTATTTTTCACGTCACATATAGACAATATTGTTGTTCAGTAAATATATGGTTGATATATATAGATGTAGAATCCATTGAAAAGAGGAGATGAAGTAATATAAGCCTGAGAAATGCAGAGAATTACAGCATGAGATTTAGTGACTGATCGAAGAAGTTGCAACTTCTCATGCAGTACTGCTGCTCTTTTCTGCTCCCTCGATACCATTCTTTTCTTTCTTTCTCTCTTTAAATTTTTGCTCTTCTTCAGCTCTCTTTAAAGAGGGGGAAAGGAGGTCTCATATCAATATCACCTCTTGTTTGCATCCCACCTGGCTGCCCCTCTCATGACCACTTTATTTCTTATTCTCAAGAACTAGGAAAGATGCCCTTTGGATAAGAAACATAACACAAAATAATTCACTCTCCTTCACGACAAAATAAATATTAACGTACAGTTTAAACAATTAATATCAAGGGGTATAAAATGAATAATTTTGTGGATAAGGCCACTTACCAAGTCTTATCTAAGATAATACTAATATACGGTAAATGGGATACTGTATATATGTATGATTGTCAAAAGTGACTAACCTGAATGTTGTTACTTCACTACTAGAGTTGGATGTGCAATAATTAATGCACTATTAATTACGATGCCTCCGTTATGATTGACGCTCTTTTTGGAGAAGAATAAAGTATTTATATATATACGGTGATTGTTTTTCCAACCTTTTTTTTCATGTCTAAGAATCTGTATTTTGTGCTACCAAAGTTAGTGATAATACAGACTTGTAAAGAATGTATTTTGGGCCTAACTCAACCTCAAAAGTTAGCTTGTAGGGTGAGGATTGTCCAAATCCATAGTCCATATTTCCAATCCATTTCCGATGTGGGACTCTTAACACTCCCCCGCACGCCCAGACCTCGTTAACTGAAGCGTGGACACTATAATTTGGGGGGCCAACATCGGTGAACAAAGAATTGGAATCAACCTAGCTCTGATACCATGTAAGGAATGGATCTTGGGCCTAACTCAACCCCAAAAGCTAGCTTGTAGGGTGAGGATTGTCCAAGTCCATATAAGGAATACATGTTCTCATTCCATTTCCGATGTGGGACTCTTAACAGGACCAATCCTTTTACCCTTCTCTATTTAAATACTCCTATCACACTTGATTTCGACAATTAAGTTTTGAACTCCTGACGTGCACATATCACACATATAGCTCTCAATACTACCTCTGTCGACGGTCAATGTACAATTGTTCAATGGCTAGCTTTTTAGATATTAATGTAGAAACCTTTTTTCCATGGTAATAATTGATAGCGAATATATTCTATATATTCCACGTATATTCTGTAATTAATACTTTAGTGTAATTATGTAAAGTAGAGATCCTCTTCCTATTAGGATTACCATTGTAAACTCTATATCTATTGTATTAATGAGAGGACTCTACTCAAGGAGATTTACACTATTCTACATGGTATCAAGAGCCAAACCCTAAACACCCTCTCTAATATTTCTCTCATATTTCGCCGCCCTGCCCCCCCCTCTCTAGCCGGCGGCGCCCCCCCTAAAACCCTAGAATTCATTTTCTTCCACCCAAACCAACACACCAATGGCTACTCCTGAATCTCCTGCAGGTTCCTCCTCCACCCCCGTCGTCACACAAAATACCACTCATCCTCCTCTCCTAACTCCTTCCATCATGCTTTTTCCGTCCCCAACATCAAGAACTTTATTCCCTTAGTTCATGATCAAGAAGATGGACAATATTCAGCTTGGGTGGAACTATTTCACATTCATGCATGTGCATACAACGTGCTTGATCATATTGACGACAAACACCCCCGCTCGTTCGACGTCGACAATTCAACATGGCGCCGGCTAGACGCAATCGTCAAGCAATGGATTTATGGCACTATCTCTAAGGATTTATTTCATACCATTATGAAGATAGGTGCTTCCGCTCGCGAGTTGTGGTTACTGTAACATCCCGTACTTCAGGCCATAGTTTGAATCGCTAGACGTATGTAAGTAGACCTGAGTCCTGGGTGATATTTTGTTATATTTAGGTATTCACATCAAGAGCTTAGTATAGTGTGACGACGATGCGGTCCCAAAATAATTTAAAATTTTCAAAGTGTGACGACGATGATCAAAAATATTGTTTTCGTGTGAGCCAACAGAGGCTACGAACTAGTGTTATATCACATGACTATGATAATGGATATATGAAGTGTGCTAAAATGATTACTATTTAAGTGATTCGGAACAAAATCAATTACCAATCGTAGTAGGAGCTAAGTCATTTAATTAGGAAGAAAAGGGGATTAAGAAGATTTTATTTTAATTTTCCATTAAGTAGGTCCTAGCAAGGAGGTGGCTATTATTAGTAACTTTTCGGATAAGGACTATGGTGTGAACAATTGATTATGTGTACAAACCATGTACACACTAAGAGACATTGACAAATGATGACAATAATGACTCATACAAAGTTTGCTAACATGTCTCATGCATAGTAATTAGTATTTAATTGTGGCCAGTAACTTAACATTTCATTTGGGAGATAAACTTTACACTTTGTACATGTAAAATATGACCAGCAATATTGTTCATTTTGGGAATAGATAAAATGTATGTTCTAAACATTTGAGGTTCATTTGAAGGAAGCAAAGTAAGTGTTCTAGCAATATTTTGGAAGAGCAAAACGTTCCAGTATTGTTTTGAAAAGCAAATGTTCGAGCAATTTGGGATAAATTATTGTAGAGAGAGACACTCTCAGCCAAATTCTCATTTCAGGATTTCAATCTCCTGTTCTCGTAAGCTCGGGGCATAGCGGGTTGGTTCCATCATTATTTAAGCTTGATGAGTCAAAAAGGTTAAATTTAGCATCGCTAATAGGGATCGATTATAAAGGTATATTAAGGCTAACTCTTCTTTCTTTTGGCATGTACTAAGTTACGAAACGTAAACATAATATTATCTCATAAATGATTCTACTCTTAGTAGTTAAGGATGTTCATGTTATTCATTCCTATTTTCAAAGCATGTCTAAATATGTTCCTAAATCCCTATTGAGGTATATGAGAAATATGTTAATATTCATAATGTTAATCGGAGGTGAAGAGACATTAAGTCACTCCGATAAACTCAAAATTAGTATCATTCATGCATTATATTCATGTATATACCTTGACCTCAAAGGCATTATATACGCTACTATATGTATGGGGATAGAAAAAGGGATACGGCGTTATTTGTGCACCACCACCTGATCAGTTGGTATATGATGATGATTATGCTCATAGAGGCCTATATAATATGATGGGATGCCTACAGAGGTTTGATGGTGTTATATACGCATATATATATGTATGACCGCATTGTGCATGACACTTAGGCATATTATGGCCCTCAGAAGTATTCTGCACAAGTATGACACTTAGGCATATTATGGCCCGCAGAGGCATTCTCTACTGGTTGGTTGTTTCTTGTCTCATCTTACTTTCAGATCTCTATTATGCTATTATTCATGCCTGACATACTCGGTACATCAGTCGTACTGACGTCCCTTTTTTTCGTGGAACGCTGCGTTTCATGTCCGCAGGCTCAGGTAGACAGGGTGACGGTCCGCACTAGTAGGTTGCTGGTTCAGCTGATATTGGAGTACTCTACTTGTTCCAGAGTCACAATCTAGTCCTGGTATGATATTTTTAATATGGATAGGGGTATGGCGGGGCCCTGTCCCGATCTTATGATGTCACGTTCTCTTTATAGGCTTGTAAACAATTGTCTTGTGTATAGTAGTCGTGTATGACCTTGTCAGCCTTAGTATGTATATGTGCATAGGTTGGGTTCTTTTGTTTGCAGGATTTTACGTAGCACCTTTCCAGTATATTATTTCTATGTGTCAGCAGTTTACCTTATGACGACCCTCGTGGCCCATGCTTAACTACAATTAGGTGGTAAATATATGATTAGTGGTACTCGGCAAGTAAGGTCCAGGTGCCCGTTATGGCCTTCCAGTTTGGGTCGTGACAGTTATGATTGAAGGAGATTTTTCAAGACAACAAACATACACGTGATGTGTCTCTCGATGAGAAATTCAACACCACTCGTCTTGAAAATTTCGCCAATATATCTGATTACTGTAAACAACTTAAAATTGTGCCTGATCAATTGTCGAATGTTGGCAATCCTATTTCTGAGATGAAGATGGTCTTGCAACTCATCAATGGGTTACCGAAAGGTGAGTACGATACACTGGCTATAATGATACAACATGTCGACCCACTACCTAGCTTCAACAGGCCCGATCACAATTGTTGTTGGAGAAAACTCGATGCGCAAAACAAAACGGACATCGCCAACATGCGTCGGCAGCCACCGTCCCGCCGATTGCCACCACACCCACCGGACCACTAACACCCACCGAAAATCAACCACACCACAGTGGCCGAGGTAGTGTGCACGGTGGAAGAGGCAAGGGTCACAGAGGCAAACCCAATTCCAACGGCCCACTACCGCAAGCCCCTTATCCAGCAACTTGGGCAAGTTACGGAAATTGGGCTGCTCTTTACGGCCCCTATCAGTTCCAATAGGCCCAACAACTGGGCCAGTGGCAACAACCCAGTGTGTTGGGCCCTCGTCCAGGCCCACATCCAGCGGCCTCCACTGACCATGCCTACCTTATAGCTGCCCAGCAACAACAGCCAACCACGGGCCCCCTCACCCCAACTGAATTGACACAGGCCTATAACTCGATGAATATTGCGCAGCCCGACGATGCTTGGTACATGGATACGGGTGCAACATCCCACCTCACTCACACCTCTAGTAAACTTCCTTGATTATTTAATTTGCAACATCCTCAACATATTTTGGTAGGTAATGACAATCGCATTCCAATTCACGGTCATGGCACTACTCATACACGTAAGCCTCACCCTCCCTTTTCCCTCAAACACGTCTTTTATGCTCCCAACATCATTAAAAATTTAATATATGTTAGGAAGTTTGCTATTGACAATTACGCATCTATTGAGTTTGACCCTTTTGATTTTTCTGTGAAGGACCTACATATGGGGATACCTCTTACGAGATGCAATAGTGTGGGAGACCTCTATCCTTTCTGATCCACTCCACCTACCTCTCCAGGATGCTATCATATACAGACGCCTATTGTGCAGGCTGTCCAGACACACGTCGTTCTACTTACGGATATTGTGTATTTTTAGAGATAACCTTATTTCATGGTCTGCCAAGCGGCAAGCCACACTATCACGTTCGAGTGCCGAAGCAGAATTTAGAGGCGTCGCGAACGTTGTTGTTGAGATCTGTTGGTTCAGAAACCTTCTTCTGGAGCCACATTGTCCCATGCGTAAAGCATCTATAGTCTACTATGACAAAATTTTTGTGGTCTACTTGTCTCATAACCCGGTTCAGCATCAACGAACCAAGCATATTGAGATAGATATCCACTTTGTTCGCGAGAAGGTTGTCATGGGTCATGTTAGGGTGTTGCATGTTCCTTCTTCGTATCAGTATGCATATATTTTCACAAAGGGGCTTCCACATCAGTTGTTCCTTGACTTCAGATCCAATCTCAGCGTCCGGCCTCCTCCCGCTCCTACTAAGGGGGTGTGATAGCGAATATATTCTATATATTTCACGTATATTATGTAATTAATACTTTAGTGTAATTACGTAAAGTAGAGATCCTCTTCCTATTAGAATTACCATTGTACACTCTATATATATTGTATTAATGAGAGTACTCCACTTAAAGAGATTTACACTATTCTACAATAATATCATAAATTAGTACTTCCACGTTTAGACTATGTTGAATAAATCCACAATTGAGAGTAAGTGTGGGTAATAATAGTTTAACTTGATATTTTTAACAATGTAAAAAATGTTTACATTGTCATTTAATGGCAATTACATGTAACTTCTTATATCAAGTATGGGTCTGTAACCTACAAAAGATGATAAGTAAACTCTTACCACTGGTAAAACTTTGTTGATAGTATAAAAATCTCTTTTGCTATCATTATATATAATTTAAATAAATCAGAAAAATAGTTCGAAATGCTAGCTAAGCTTAACATCTTACGGGGTCAAATATGAAATTACCATGAACAAGACTGTGTTTCCAACTAGACTTTAGTTAACGCGTCAAAACTCAAAATTTCGAATCTGTCAAAAAAATACTACTACACTACTCAATAATTAGATTGTCTAGTGGAAGTTAAAATCTACCAGTGAGATGGGATGTGACATGAAGGATTGGAAATGGTAGTAATCAATGCATATATAGTTAATATGGAGCCATTTATAATATGGAAAGTAGTGGAGGGAAAAAAATTGGGTGGATGTTTATATTATTTGTGAATTTTGGATGAATCCAAATAGTTTTCACGGGGAATTTGGAGTTCCCCCCTTTACTCCAGCCGTCACCTTTGTCTTCACTCCTTAGTCCTCTTTCATTTCCTCTCTTTCTACACGTGCCTTTCTTCCTCCATCACTATTTCTTCCTTTTTTTTCCAAATAAATATCTTTGTATCATTATTTGAAAATATATAATTGAATATACCTAATGCATGATCAATTTGCTTTTTACCTTTCTACCGTAAACACTACTATTAGCAGTATCATGACATCTCGTGATCATATATAGGTATATTATGTATACACTTAGGGTCGTTTTCAGTGATAAGTTAGTCATGATTTAATAATATAGAGATTAGTAATACATGAATGATTAATATAAGAATTGTAATGCAAAAATTGTTTTTTGTTGAATATTTAATTTGATATACTAGAAACTAGTACTATACAATATATAATTTTACAATATTTGAATACCTTTTAGGCAAAATAGAAACTTTGAGTTAGATTTGTCATTTTAGTATTTCAGTCAACATGTATCACTAATAATTATATTTTTATTACACATTTTCTCCGGTATAAATAATACGTATATTTTCACATAACTTATACATGTATTAATTTCTTTGTTAGAAAAAATAAAAGGTGCAATCAGAGATTATATAACTTAATATTGATTTCTATATGGAGATTAAATCTCCTCAAACACAAACCAAATATTGTATAATTTAGTGTTTATTTTGAGGTGGAAACGACCCTTAGTGCCTAGTTGAAAGGAAAGGTAAGTCGGGAAATCTAGAGAATTGACGTTCTCCAAATCATTATATTTCGAAAGAAGAGTTCAATCGTCATTAAAGTCTTTCTCGGAAAACAGTATCGAACAGTGTGCAAAATTAATTCTGGTTTTAGTTTTTTATAATAAGGAAATTCTGATTTTTAGTCTTTGCATGTGTGTTATATTCCAATATGATAATTACTCCTGTAAAGCCAAAAAATCGTAGTTCCGTGGGTAATAACATGGTTCCCATAATTGATCAATAGGATAGAAAATTCTTCACGGATTAAAAGTCAGAGATCGAAGCTTAGTACATCTTTTGTAAATTCAAAATTAACTAAAAACATGGAGGCAACAGGAATCAAGAACAGTGGAAACGACCCATGAAGTTGGTTTGGATGTAACTGGTTGAGATAGATGTAAAAAAATATAAAAAGGGTAGCTAGTATCCAATATCTCCACAGACTGGAGTGTCACGAGATGTTATCAGTATTGCAAATAGGAACAGTTCATTAATAAGGAAGTTGGCGTAAGGTTGTTGCTTCAAACATTGTCTCCATTCCTCCAAGACAAATGCACGTACCCAACCTCTTCACATGTCTACCCTCCCCTTTATCAATTATCATTACTACAAAACAACTCTCCATACATTTACCTCGTCTCTTCCAATTTCTCTGTAATTTTGTCATATCATCACTAGCTTGCCTTTGTTCTAAGGGGTGTCATTTGACACATATCATCCTCATATATGTGTGTGAATAGTATTCTTTTAAAGACCAACATGTAGACAGGCAACAGCCTGACATCACGTAAAACTAATACTCTTCAAGTATCGAGTTGAGACGAAGTAATATATATACCTTAAAACTACAACAATCCGAAACCCAAAACAACTTACAAAATAAATTGTGACAATAGGTTGAGCGTCTTTGCAAAATCATGTGTACGCCACTACAAGCAAGGGTATATAAGGAGAAAAGATTCATCCTTACACTAAAAAAAACTAGAATTAGCTATGAACTTTGTTGCAATTCGTAGCTAGCAGAATTTTGATAACCCGTCATAAAATAGGATTAGTGATGAATTTTGATGTTTAGCTATTTATCAGTCGCTAATTCCTATTTCTTTAGTAGTGAATATTTGAAATCTAAGAGATATAATACAATTCATTTAATCAGGGTAAGGTTGAAATATTTATGGAGACGTAGATCTACACATTAATATGTAGAAGTCGTGTCTGATTTATAATTTGAGAATTAAGATGCAACTATTGATACCGCCACAGATAACGAAATCAGCTTATGTGAAACAAGAAACGACCAAGATTTAGAGGATACTGAGTGCCACTTTACAGATGTATGAAACAAAGCCAAGAAGTGTCATATAATCCGACTCCCAAAACATAATTACTAGAAATTAGGGAAGGCAAAAATTTACCCCCCTGAGAATACAAATTGTAGGACTCTCCCTCACGTGAGTTGGAGAGTATCACTTCGGGAAAGTACATTCACATGCAAATGTGTAAAAAACAAAGCAACTCTGTATTTAAATTGCAAAAGTTGAGTCATAAAGAGAGAATGTACGGGAATGGTGTGGTGGGGGGGCCTATTCCAACCAAATGACAAAACCTTATAAGCTAAGTTATTAACAACCTTTCCTTTGCTTGCAATTTTTTTTTTTTTTTTCAGAAAATCCTTCCTCTAGTCTCTACCTTCAATTATAACGCACAGTTATCCCTATTGCTTATACATACATTCTCCCAGCAAAATCTGTTACTCTTATAATCTTTGCATTCCCATATTATATGCCACACAACTCTGTACAGCTTTGATTTTTTGTGCTCTTCCAACAGAATACTATTCTGAGATGGTATTGTGAATTAACTATTGACCTCACAGGAACCATCGGAGTCACTCCTACCCAATCTTGGATAGCACAGGCTGTAGTGTGAGCACCATTTCTTCCTCCCATGGAGAAAAGTGTGGTTTTTCTGTAACTTTTTAAGTTTTTTTGTTTTACAACCTCACGCAAGATTGATCACCTCGTCTACGAATATTTGGGTCATCTTGAAATGAATTTGAATCATTATTTCACAAGACATTAGGAATAATGTTCCCCACTTCCTAGGACATCTTGCCAAATATACTGAAGGAACAAATTGATCAAACACCAGACAACATGGTTATAGACAAATACTCATTTCCATTGCTGGACCATTGATCGAACAAAGAATCCAGAACACATGTCCTGTTGATACTTGACCAGACATCTGAAAGCAAATCTAATGGCCCCCATTTGTTTCATGTTCAGTGATATAGAATTCTAGCCATTTAAATCTAGCTTAATTCAAGATCACACACATCTTGCTAAAACTATCAAGTGGACAATGGCATTAAAGAGAAAGGCGAACCGCAGTATTGCCAAGTGCATCTTCTAAAATAGATTGATTATGACAGATGGTTGCCCTGAATTCAGTTCATTAAGGGCTGGATCAAAACTTAAATACAAATCAAAATTCACCAATCCGTTTAGGAACTAAAAAGTCCAAATGGCCATAACTTGTGCTTGTCTATTCTTCACATGTCATAGGACCATGAAGATTCATAGGAAAAACAACATCATCTTGTATGCCAATTGCAACTTTGCATGGGGCATCTAGATTACTTTTCCATTCTGATGCCCCTTGAAGAGTTTATAACATTATAGCTTAACTCCACTCGCTAGCAATGTTTAAGATCCCATTAGAAAAGGGAGCTCACTTAGCATAACCATGGTTTCTAGTGGACATGTAACAACCATGTACGGATTCACTCAACTTTCCTTTTTTTAAGAAGGTAAAAGAATTCTCTCAACTTTATTCAGAATTTTTTTTCTAAAAGGTCAGCAATCTAATAAAACATCTATGTAAAGACGTTATGGCCAACTTCTAAGACAGTGACAGGAATCTCAGACCTGATAATAGTAATCTCAAGAACTAATATCATATGATAAATCTAGAAATCTACTCAGCAAATTTGACTTGTATTTCCCGACTTCAGCATCCTCAGCAGACTCGAGGGTGGACTTGATGATTGATATGGCTCCAGCTTGATGTAAGGCCACAGCAGCCTCATCTGCAGTATAAAAATGAGCACTAAATACTACATCCATTCAAGGAGATATTCAAGCACAGATAACCAGTGCCTACAAAACATCAGCCCTAACAACATTTAGTAACATCAGGCAATTGGTCTAATTGGTCTTAATCTCCAATTAGTTTCATCAACCAAAATAGGATAAGTTAGCAAGGGCCATAACAAATAAAATAACACGTCTTCATACATTTAAAGTTAAACATTAAGCAAAACTGACTCTAAGTTGTACAGCATTCTTTTTGCCGTAAATACACGTGTAACAAGCTACAAGCATGAGAGAATTTTCCTGTTTATGCTGAGAAATCCTTAGCCTGGGTTGATTTCGCAAGCATTGGCTCCAAGGTCGACTGGGCTTCTATTAGCAAACCATGCAAATAAAGTGACTTTTTTTTTGGCTCAGAAGATGAGAAATATTAATCACTAATGCATCATAACAAAATACAGGGTAGTCATGGATTATGTAATTAATCCTAGTAGTATCCGAGGTTTGTCAGACAAAAGTATACAAAATTACTGAAGACTTCTTATCTAGCTGCTTCTTTTTGTCTATTACTTTGTGCTTTAACAGTTTGGCGGTATAACAAAAGATATTTAGGGCTAATATTTTGCAAGGAAACATCAAGCATAAAAGTAGTCTATTGAACGGAAGCATGTATCATTGTGGAAATGCCCAGAGACTGTTCAATCACAGACTCCTCTAGCCAATAGGTAGAAGAACTACCAAGAGGTTCAACCAGTAAGCAGACTCATCTCAATAACATTTCTTTACAATGTGAAGTAGGGTAATATTCTGTGACAGCTAGATGATTTTTGTCTATTAAGGTTCTGTGCTAGATTCAGGAAGATAGCACTAAACTGGTGGTATGATATAAAAAGGAAGTTGTCCACGTGTTTTCTTCACTCATTGTGTTGTATAAAGTTTTATCAAAAGATAGGAAAATGGAGTGATAAGCCGGTAAAAATCCTGTACTTCTCTTTGAATAACTACCAAGATGAAACAATCAATCAACACTTCTCAATGCAGCTTCTTGGTATATATTAAAGTTCTGCTTGAGAAGATAGGCAATCACATAGAGCAGACTATTATTTTCTGCACATAAAAGGTCAATAAATAGTAATGAAGCATGGCTCATGAGTTGATTCATGCATGCACAGTATATTGCATTTGCCTTCAAGGAATGCAAAACAAGTTGAGCAGTAGAAGCAAGGATACTGAGATGGTGCTTCAAAAATTAATGATTGATGTAGAATGCAGCTGAAAGAAAGTTCAAATTCTCATAAATGTGGAGAACTCTTTGTAATATTTGGTTTCCCTGATAGCAGGAGCGGGAGCTAGGTTGGGCCGAGGGGGTTCATCCGAACCCCCTTCGGCGAAACATTATACTATATATACAAGGTTAAAATTATTTTTTAGATACATATAGTAGATGTTGAACCCCTTTGGCTTCTTCGTGTGCTAAGTTCTTTATATTTTTTTAACCCCCTTAGTAAAAATCCTGGCTCCGCCACTGCCCGATAGCCTAACAATGCTCCATGTAGAGTTACGTCCAAATAACACATAAACAGCACTTTTCAGAAATGCATCCACAGACCAGCAATTCAGGGGTGCAAAAACGACCTGCAGGCCTCGGAGGGAGGGATGAGGCTGGGTTTGCAGAATCAAGGGGGGATCCACATGGCTCCAGTCTGCAAGAGTGGTCAGAAGGCTGTTTCCGATGAGGTCTCCTTTTTTCAACCTTGATCAAACATCAAAACTACAGTAACGAGGATTCCTGTGATCCCAAGGAGGAAGAAAGGGAGTGGGCTGGGACAGTGGGTTTGGGTGAAGGAGGGGATTTGAAGCAGGGGAAGTAGGTGGCTGGACTGTTAGGATTTACCACAGGCAAACAGAAAGGGGATGATTGTGCCAAAAGTAAGGGTTAAAAGGGATCATCATGGAGAAGGAAACGGTACTTGGCAGAAGGAGTGAGCAGTTCATAGAGGAAGAAGAAACGGAGTGGATAGGGGACAAAATCCTTGGCTTATTTATCCCCCTGCTATTCTTCTCATGGGGATAAATAAGGGACATAGGAGTTGGAGAGGCGGAAATCGGGAACTGCCTAGAGGAACTTGATGGTGGAGGAGGGGAGTTGGGGGTAGAGGGAGGGGGGGGGGGGGTTGGATGGGCTGGTGGGAAATAAATTAAGGATGAGCTATTTTAGTTTTATGGAACACTGGCAAATACCAGGATGACGGGGGGATATTTTAATGCTATAAGAGTAAATAAGAGGGTTGGGTGCATGGGGTGCAAGTCCTTCTCAATAGAAATGGAGGATCTTCAGAGTTTAGATAAAGATTACCAGTTAATTATTGGTCTTCCTTTAGCAGGTGCACAGTAGGCATGGGCAAGGGCAAAGGGGGTCAAAGTTAAGTTTTGATAGATTCTTGTTATTCACTTCGTGGGATGAGATGACCAGACATCATTCAAATCACACTTCTCAGATTAGAATCAGACCATTCCAGATGTTGATGGATTGTAGTAGACGCAAAGAGCATGAACACCTTTTGTTTTTTTGGGTAATTAACCATGTATATTAATCACTAGTATAAACTGTATAAAACCATAGCCTAGCACTCTGCTAGCTATCTCAGGAAAAGAACGAAACAAGCCTATACAAGACTATGTCATACATGAGAATCAGAAATACAGCTACAACACATAACTATGCAATAATTGTCCAAACCTAGCAGCAGCTCTAATATTGCAAGTAGCCAGAGAGGTTGTTCCCGATAGACCCTCAGCTCAAGAAAATCGTTTTTTCAAAAAATGGTTTGAAAGAAATGCAAGAGTAAAAGCTAAAAAAAAGGGCAGCCCGGTGCACTAAGCTCCGGCTATGCGTGGGGTCCGGGGAAGGACCGGACCACAAGAGTCTATTGTACGCAGCCTTACCTCACATTTATGCAAGAGGCTATGATGGAAATATTGAAGAAAGGAAGGTACTATAGTACAAATGTTAAAGATAACCAAGTTAAAAGAAACAATAGTAATAATAAAATCAAAGCGTAAACAGTGCTAGCATAATCTATCTATATAGAAAAAGAGAGGTAAAACACTGTTAGGATAACAAGTGCCATCACCATAAAATTCCATTTTTAAAATATAAATAAAAAGGGGAAACAACACCAAATACCCCTAAAATGCAAAATAATTACTCGTGTCATGCCCCTCCTAAACTAATTCGCTTCCTACTCAACCGGCCGAAACTATTTATCCGACGTACCCCTCACCCAAAATCTTCCTCCACGATATCATCGCAGTATATTTATATATCATGATGGTATCATGGACGATTAAGAGAAGGACTGAAGCAGTCCTCCATGATACCATCTCAGTATATTTATATATCACGATGGTACCATGGAGGACTGAGGAGTGTCTCATTGAAGGACTGAAGCAGTCCTTCATGATACCATCACAATATATGTATAAAAGATGATGGTATCATAGAGGTTTTTTTCGAGAAAAGTGTCTTTTGAATAAATGAACATGATCCTCCATAATTATCATCTCGGTATATTTATATACCATGATGGTATCATACTAAGAGTAGGACTGAAGCAGTATTCCATGATACCATCTCAGTATATTTATATATCATGTTGATATCATAATTTGGAGGGCATCTCGAATAAATAGTTTTGATTTTTTCTGGGGGTACGAAAGTAATGGGGGTATGGGCGGGTAATTATTTTGGTTTGAGGGGGCATGCACGTTCTTTCCCTAAATAAAAAAATTAAAACTGCAAATTCACAAAAAATGGATACTACATAACTTCCTCCCACGTTTGCACATATTTATAACAAATAATCAGGAAATAAGTAAAACAAATCTGGAACATTAAAAAACGCACAAAAGATCGTCTTCCCAAATGTGGGAACAATCCTAAACTGACTCAATAACTGCTTTTTTATCCACGTTCTCCTACGCAAATAATTATTTATGTGGATTCTTCTTTCAATTTCGTTTTCTTATCCAAATAATCTTTGCTCAGAATAACATAACTTGGCAAAGATGGCTTCACCAGAAGCAACACGATGTAATGGAATTTGAAAGTCAGAGCCGTTCGAATGTGAGAAACCCCGGATAAATTCAAACTTGAAATACCATTTTCCATAGAGTTGATTTTACAGGATGCAAGGGCAACATACTCAACTTTCGCGTACTTTTAAACACGATTTACGCTTATGATGCATAATTTGCCTCATCTGTTCTTTGAATTTACTGTTTATTTCTGTTGAAAATATATATGTTGTAGTTTGTCAAGTTCCTATGTTAATACATGGTTCATCACCTATCTTCGGCAGATTTAATTTATCTAGTCGAAAGAAAGGAAATCAGTTGATAATCCTACTTCTCGGTCTAACTTTTTTATCATTCTTCTCTTTTTTCTGAATTTTGATAAGCCTTTATCTTTTTCCTCTCTATAATCTTACTAGTCATTCGAATGTGGGAAAGTTAGAGTTGTTTGAATCACAAAGGAAATTTAGAGTCGGTTGAATCACAAGGAAAGTTAGAGTCGTTTGAAAATTTATCCAGTCGACACAATTGATGGGAAGATTGAAAGGATAATATTGATTCTTTTTACAATTGTGGTGTCCGGGTCAACTTGCGTGCACCTCGACTAATTTCACAGAATACCTACCACCTACCACCAGCAAAATGTACCAGGTAACTCTGTCCACCAAGGCTAGAACAGGTGGAAAGAAACCACCTATTGTTTTTGTCTTTGCTGTGATTTGAACATGAGACCTCATGGTCCTCAATCCACTTCATTGACACTAGGCCACACCCTTGGGTGCGATAATATTGATTTATTTGCATCAGCATCTTAAGGACCAATCATATAATTGAGTTCAAACTACAATCATTCTGCTACTCATTCTTGATAAAAAAAAATTGTCTTTATTTGAAACATACAATTAGTGTTGATTATGTACATAAATATATGAAGAGCAAAAAGACTACAATACATATAACGAATCAATGAATATAACAAAACCACAATTCTTTCATGCTCCTTGTGACTACCATATTTTTTAAGTAACATATTCTAAATTATATTTAATATTCTCCGCGCAACGCGTGGGTATGGATACTAGTAACAATAAATAATAATAGCAGTAAGGGAACAAACATATACTCCATACTAGAACCCCGCTCTACAAATTCATTGTTGATTGTCGCTCAAATTAATTAACTAACTTTTAACTTCGTTTATATTTGAGTTAAGATCCCACCAAGCTCTCTTTCAAGTAACCTCTCTTCTCTCTTCACAACGGGTTTTGAAACAATTCGCAACCCACCTCGCTCACATATTTTTGGGTTTTCTTCCAATTATGAGAGTCTTAAACTCTTGTTGAAACCCAATTTATTCTTCCAATTTTAAGAACTTATGCCATTACTTTAGCTTGCATATCATTCCTGAAAAGTAATTAAGAGACAAACTATAATTTCAACTCAATACCTCATGATCCATCATAGTGTTATTAACCACATTATCACTTAACGAATGAAAGAATCAGATGCCCAAACTAGTAAAACAAACAAGAACAAAACAAAATAAATTTGAAGAGAAATTAAGATTAAATAGAAGTTCAAATAGAAAAGCATGCATATGATAGCGGTAAACACTACAACAAAACTCAAAGAACATATGAGGTAAATTATTCATCATAAGCATAAATTGCATTTAAAAACATGCGAAAGTTGAATATTTTACTCTTGCATCTCGTAAAAGCAACTCTATGGAAAATGGTATTTCAAGTTTGAATTTAGCCGGGATTTCCCACATTCGAATGACTCTAACTTTCAAACTCCATTGCATCGTGTTGCTTGAAATTTGTCTGATGTGATAAACTGGTGAAGCCATCTTTGCAAAGTTATGTTATTCTTTATTGGGATAAGAAAACGAAGTTGAAAGAAGAATCCACATAAATAATTATTTGTGTAGGAGAATGTGGATAAAAAAACAGTTATCGAGTTAGTTTAGGATTGTTGCCACGTTTGGGAAGATGATCTTTTGTGCATTTTTTAATTTTCCATATTTTCTTACTTATTTCCTAATTATTTGTTAAAAATATGTGCAAACGTGGGAGGAAGTTGTCTAGTATCCGTTTTTTGTGAATTTGCAATTTGAATTTTGTAATTTCAAATTAGAATTTTATGGTGATGACACTTGTTATCCTAACAGTGTTTTGCCTCTCTTTCTTTATATAGATAGATAGATTATGCTAGTATTGTTTTATGCTTTGATTTTATTATTACTGTTGTTTCTTTTACCTTGGTTATCTTTAATATTTGTATTGTTAGTAGGGGTGAGCACGGATACAGGGTACCCAGATACCCGACCGGAACCGACACTAACGGGTAGGTTCCGGGTAGATATATTATAATAACGGGTAGGGTCCGGGTAGTAAAATTAGGAACCGATCAATGTCGGGTCCGGTTCCTGCCGACAAATAGAGACAGTACCCACCGAACCGATACCCGGAACCTATAAAATATTAAATATTTTTACTTTTTTTAGAAACATTTGGACCACTTTTAACTTTCTCCAAAATTGTTTGTTGTACGCCTACACATTGATTTTCCCCACCCCAAGACGTAAATATTTTAATTTTTTCACCCCTTTATTCTAGAATGCTCTCTGTGCCCTAAGAGAAAACACTCAAAACTCTCTCAATAACAATGGCATTTTAGCTACACCACCGAGCTTCATCGTCGTCGTTGTTGAAGCTTTCTCTCATGTACTTTCATCGTTGTCGTCATTGAAGCTTCACCTTTGCCTCTTTCTCTCCCTTGGTTGTGTTCACGTCATTCCTAAAATGCATATGGGTTCATATCTAACTCTTCAATTTCTTTTTAATATCATATGCTTCTGTTCTATTTCAGGCGATACTCATCTTCAATTTGTATTACTTTTTTATTTGAAATGTAAATCTATTTTTAAAATTTGTGTATATTTTTGTAGTTGTGAAGATGAAATTTAGGGATTTACTAGTATAATAAAGTTTTTCTTTTGTATCGAAGAGCTTACGAACACGAAAATAAGTTTAATTCAGATATTTTCAAATTTATTTTGAAATCAACACGTTCAATTAATTGAGTGTCAAATTTGGCTTGCAATTTTAGGTTTTGGTTACAGAATTAGCTTTTCTACAATGAATAAGTTTTCTAAAACTTCTTATAAGGGTACTAAAAACTCCGATTGCAGGCTAAAAAACTATTTGATGAAATTATTTTAGAACTCTTTTTTATTCTCATAGGCTTAAAAATTGTTGCTTAATTTGTGTTTTTTATTTCTGAGGTGCAGGAACCTACCGGACCGCAGGTCCAGTAGGTTCCGGGTAATGATTGCTACGGGTAGGTTCCGGGTAGTAAATTTAGGAACCGATCTTTTACCTGGTAGGGTCCGGGTAGTTAAAAAATGTTAGGGTACCCGGACCCGCTCACCCCTAATTGTTAGTACCTTTCTTCAATATTTCCATCATAGTTTTTACTCTCGCATTTCTTTCAAACCATTTTTTGAAAAATGATTTTCTTGAGCCGAGAATCTATCGAAAACAGCATCTCTCCCCATAAAGGTAGGGTGAACATCCCTCCCCAGACCCCAGTTGTAGGATTATACTGGGTATGTTGTACTACAACAAAACTCAAAGTACTAAAAGTAATAGAATCAAATTAGATGGATCTAAAATTAAATCACTATAATTCAATGACCAAACAGCTTATGGACCCGATAATTTACTGGCAACTTCGAACAGGTCATCAAACAAATCCCTGAATGGAACCTTGAACGATCTCCCCCACGACTCTCGACACCTGAGATGAAAAAAATGTGGTGTTTTAATGGTGATGAAGGATGAGTTGACGGTTTCTTTTTGTGTTTGGATAATGAATGGATATTAGGAGTAGTGATAATGGTGGATTTGCGATTTCTCAATGGTGACTATAAGGTACGAAGGTGGTGGTCATAGGTGTTCACATCTAAAACAGTGGTGGTGTTTGATGTTTGTTTACGCTCTCCTCATCACTGTGTATGACGCAGTGAATATTATGCTTCCTCCGCATCTTCCAAAAATTCTCTATGCATTAGCTTCCCCCCGGTATATCTCCTCCAGATCCGCTGCAATGTGACGCACGAAGGTAGGTAGCTCTCTAGAAAATTGCTCATAATTCATCCCTTGATAGTCCACACATCTTTGAGCGGTAGAAACAACTAATTCGCAAACTTATTCTCGAACATACTGATAGGTCTAGTCTACGTTGGATTTGCTGCTGGCGAGTAGTGGCTAAATTTCTCATAAGCCCTCACGATCTATCGACGACTCAAGATAGGCCCCAAACATAGCCTGTTCACGTGCTGATTGAGCCCTATTTGTAGCAAATTATGCTTGTTCTACTATCCTTGCTCTAACATGATCCAAATCTGCAGTTAAAGTCTGGATGGTACACTAGTAATTTCTCTCCACATTCAACCGTGCTTGCTTAATTTTTATCTCCAGTTCAGCTTCCCGATCTATAGCTCCGTTCCTGGATCCTTCAGGCATGACTACAAGGAGAGGTTGAGCACCAAACCACATGATATACTTAGGTTCCATAGCTCCTAGATCACGGTCGGCCACTATGCCACGTAACCCAGAAACCATAGCCCCACCCTAAATTTTCAAGATTGTATCTATCTAAAGAGGAATATCTAGGTAGATTTCATACATAAACTCCCGCATATATTCAGCTCGAGGTATGAATTGTCGTCGACCCAGTTGACGCATTACACAGTGAGGTGCATAAGGTTGGACACCCCAAAGTTCAATCCATACTAGAAACATGCGAGAAGAGGACATATAGATAACTTCTTTTGAAGGGGACCAATAGTAATTCCACACAATTCAGTTGGCCATCAAGGTCCGGAAGTAGTTTCCAAGCTTCACTTTCATTCGAGAAACTACACTTTTCGACCCTTTTTGATGACTTTCGATATATTTTCCCTACTCAACACAGAAATCTACTACGATAGGGTGATGACGGTGGTGCTCTATCTTCCATATTTGCAAAAGAATGTTGCAATCTTCAGGGTATTTCTCACCTTGTTGACACATTGTTAGGGAACGGTAGACATATACTAGGATCAAAAGTATGAGAGTGACATTGTCTATTTTCAACATAGCTCGAACCACTCCACTCAAATGAATACTAATCCTCCAACCCCGCTTTTGGAAAGACCATAAGTCCTAAAAAGGCGACCATGAAAGCAAAAACGCCTATGTTCCCTCCAGGTCTCCAAATTTCCTTCATTATTAAGTTGTTCCATGAACTCTTCAAACCCCTCCATCCTTCCATACCTCATATTTATTGTTAAGTTGTCCATGAACTCTTCAAACCCCTCCAGCCTGCCATACCTCATGTACAAAAAATTTAAGGAAACCCAACCTTGGTCTAAGTTGTCCAACTGCATTTGGTTGATATGCATGTATTCCAAAAACTTGTTCGCATAGATATTTTTGGGGCTATAAGGCCTTACGACGGAGATCTTTGCCTAGTCCTATGGAACCTCCTATTTCCTCTAAGGTTGGGGTCATCTCACAATCTGAAAAGCAAACCACATTATTTGTCGAGTCCCAAAAAGAAATTAAAGCTTCCACTACATTTTTTTCTAGGTGTGATCCTGATGATGTTCACCAAGAAACCCAAATGTCGATTTATTTGTGAATGATCGTACCGGTCCAAATCATTCCACCATTTCCGCAACAATAAGGGAGTTTGATTCACAATGGGGTTCTCCATCCCTTCCCTGTTTGTCATGTTTTCCTCTAGTTGTCCTCGTCATGTCCCTAAAAGACAGCATAAAATTAGGACCTATATAGGCTTATTTGGCATATGAGAAATTTAGCCATTAGCCCACTATTCACTGGCAGCAAATCCCAAGACCTACACCAGAACTATCAATATGTTAGAAAACAGGTCCGCAAATTAGCTGGTTATACCACTCAAAGCTGATTAGACTGTTAGGGGATGAATTATGAGCAATTTGCTAAAGAGGTACCTACCTTTGCAGGTCCCATTGCAGCGGATCTGGAGGAGATATATCGCATGTTGGGGGCTTAGACAGGGCAGGGACAACTTTTGGAATACATGGAGGATCATAATATTCTCTGCATATTCTAAAAAAACAATCCATACACAGTGACGAGGAAAGTGTAAAGCCGTAAACAACCATCAAACACCACCACTGTTTCGGCGGTAAACACCCATGACCACGACCTTTGAAAGTTCATCGCCACTGCCAGAAAATCACAATTCCACCATTAATACTTCTCCAGTATCCATTCATTCTCCAAACATCATAGAAACCATCGACTCATGCTTCATCACCATTGAAGCACCACACTTTTTTTTCATCTCACAATGTCAAGATCGTGGTGAAGATCTTCAAGGTTTACATTAAAGGTTCCAGTCGGGGTCCAATTTGTAGTTTGATGAACTGTTTGAAGTTGACAGCAAATTGTCGTTGTCGGGTCCATAAGTTGTTTGGTCGTTGAATTACGGTGATTTACTTTCTGTTCCAACTAATACAAAGGTCCAATCTTGATTCTATTACTTTCAATACTTTGAGTTTTGCAATAGTGTTAAGCGCTATCAAATGCATACGTTCTGTTTCAGCTTTTATTTCATCTTAATTTGTCTTCATCTTTATTTTGTTTTGTTCTTATCTATTTTGCTAGTTTAGGCATCTGATTATTTCATTTGTTGAGTGAATGACTTTTAAGGTCAACCCTCGTTACTACCTTGTTGGGATTTGTTGGGATATGTCGATGATACTTGCTGAGTACGTGTTGATTTTGTACTCATGCTACACTTGTTGCACTTTTTGTGCACATACCGATCCTAGTACCGGCGGAGTCTGTGACCGTGTCGAGAGTCTTCTATCAGAGTATCAGGGTGAACTGCTTGACTGATCCGCAGTATCGTGGACTCCATTCCTATTTAATTTCTACTATTGTACTATATCATTCCATATAGTGTATTTGATATATCATACTTGTAAATCGATTCAGCAGATGCTCTTGACTCATATTGCCAATTCTTGGGGTGAGTTTTTACTTTCCGCATCTATGATATATGCTACTTATATTATGGTTATTAATTGTTTTCAAATGTTTTCATTTCTGCCTTTTTAATAAAGAAAGTTGGCTAAAAGTTGAATTGGTTCGCCTACCAGATTTGGGTGTAGGAGTCATCCTGACTTACGAAATTTGGGCTGTGATAGAATGATATAGGATTTAAGATTCAGAAGAAATCTACAAGATAGAAGATGAACTAGTGCCAAATCTTAATGGCCCTACTATACAAAAACATTAAGGCGGAACAGGAAATTTTGGTTCTGGCCCAAAAAGCGGAAAGGGGCTTGTTTTCCGGAGAGAGAAACCGAGTTTTCATGCTTATCAATTGGATCCCTATAGAACCATAGAAGATATTCTTCTCCATTTGGCTAGTAGCGAGAGAGGTGATTCTCATCGGACAATCTAAGGAAGAAGAGGATAACTTATATCAACTTGTGTTTCATGTGAGAGAGATCGGAACATAATGTAGAACACCTACTGCTACACAGCTAAGCAGTAAGTCAGCTATGGTGGACAGTGCTTGATGTTTTTAGCATAGAATGGACGATGCCAGCCACGGTGAAGTACCTATTGTATAGATAGATTTTTAGAAGAAGAATAGAGTGTGAGATATAGCTCCTCTAGCGCCAATGTGGTCCATTTGAAGGGAGACAAATAGGAGAGTTTTTTAAGAAATGCAAAGCACTTCTATAGATGAGAGCAATCATATTGTTCTTAGAATTTTTGGAGCATGCACGAAGTTCCAGATCATATAGATTATTCAGCGACTTTTGTAGAGTATCATATCATTGGGTAAAATTCTCTACTTTTTGTCTATCTTTTGTATACTGAACAAAAAAAAAAAAAGATAAGCATGTATTGGCCACAATATCTGTTGGCTATCGCTTGGGTTTGCAGATAAGTGCCCTGGGAAAAGAGGCAAATGCTCTCATCAAAGTAGCAACAGATCTGGGGCACCAAGCTAACAGATAACTAAGTGGTGTAAATAACAATGGTAATGATTTTATAATGGTATCAAGCTCTCTATTCTTTTATTTGGATTTGCAAAGAGAGAAGAAAATAGACAGATCAATGACTACTGTGTATTATTATTTTTTGAAATTGTTAACATTGGTCCCCACATTGTGGGATTTCACTGGATATGTTGTTGTTGTTGGTAACATTGGTATTGATAGCACTAGGGCAGTGCTGAAGCCATATTTACAGAGGAGAAGTCCCCACAGACTACTGTGTATTATTATTGTAAAAGGAAAGTTCGGATAATCGTCCAATGAAGTCCACGCTTATTCTTTAACCTTTCAAAATAGTGGCTTGAGCATTCCTACATATACTAGCTTATTCCAATATCCAATAAAATACTGGCTTGAGCATCCATTAGTACAGCATTACGCAAATTGCAGATATATTTGACTCCTGACCTGATTTTGATACCGCAAAAAGAGCCTTCAAGGCTTCCTTCCTCGTGCAATCATCTCTGGCAGACTCTAACATGTTCAAAAGGTGTTGAGCCCCACCAATCTCAACTATTTTCATCCTTTTCTCGTCTAGGAAGCAAAAAAGCACAGGGATAAAAATCAAATAAATCTCATGATTGGTTCAAACAGATGTCGAATATGTTTTGACTACAAACTTCAAATATAGCACTTTGAGCAAAAACTGTAAACTACGTTGCTAGTCGGTTACGAGATATCATATAGAAATAAAGCAGTGTGCAGATCCTCTTAAGTTGTATAATGTTTTAGATATTTAAAGACCAGAAAAATGCCATTTAAGAAACACAGCTACCTCGTCATAGTACCAGGAAAAGGAACAGCAATCAAATACGGGTTGACAAGGATACTAAAATCTAAGATACTAGAGTAGTCTCATCTTATATTGGGACAATGAAACGAAGTTCCTAATTTTGTACAATTAATCAGTAGGGAGTTCCATTAGCTTTAAGTTTCAAAGGAAGGTTATGCAGTACATAAATCACAAAGAGTGGGAAAATCATCCAGATGCAAGAGACTTGGCTCCACAAAATAGTCCAGCGTGTAGATTATTAATATAAAAGAGGATGCAGTGGAGGTTAATGATATCAGTTAAAATTAATGAGCTCCTAACCTATGTTGCACAGACTTGGGTGCGGGTGTCGGATACGGGTACGGATCTAGAGGTCGGGTTCAGCATGATCTAAATTTTAAGATTCATGAGTACGGATACGGGTGCGGGGATTCGGCAAAAGATAGCTCAAAATTCTAAAAATAGAGTTATAAAACCTAAATTATGGGATATTATATGGAAAACTTGAGGAGAAAATATTGATCAAGAGGAGAATCTCGGAAGGAGATATAAGGAAAAAGAGTGACATAGAAATTTCTATATACAAGTTATTCCATTTTCTTCAATTGCACTATAGCTTTTGTTTTGATTACATAAATCATTGAATATGTCTGGAATTTCTCCCTTGATTTTGGTAGAAGTACCCAAAATTGGTTGACCGGATCGGATACGGATCCCACACCCATGTCGTGTCGACACGGGTGTGGCACCGAAAGTGAAGAGTCCGGGCAACATAGCTCCTAACAACACAAAAGGGTGATCAACCTAGGTACACTGAATTCCTAAGTCTCAGTGTTATCAAAAGCAAAAAGCGCAAATACGCTCTAAGGTACGTTGGGTCTTTAAGCGCAAAAACGCTCTAAGGTCTATTGGGATTTTAAGCGCAAAGTGCAAATAAACCGTGGGCTTTAATGAAAAAAAGGTGCAAATGGAAAAAAAATACAAATATATGTTTAATCCAAGACTAATAATTATAAGCACGAATAACAAATAATATGGACATGAACAACAACAACAACATACCCAGTGAAATCCCACAACGTGGGGTCTGGGGAGGGTAGAGTGTACGCAGACCTTACCCCTACCAAGGTAGGATAGGAATATTGTATTTGAAAGATCCTCGGCTCGAGCAATCATAAAAAGAGGTTAGATAAGGACAAAAAATTCAAAGCATAATGAAAATGGAAATAACGAAAGCAATTTGCCATGATAAAATCGTTTGAAAAGGGGACAGTAGCTACCACAGATAAAATAGGATAATCGAAGCACAAGAAATAGCAAATAGTAGCATAAATCAAAGCACACGAAACTATAGAACAATACAACGACTACTAGTATGAAAGGATAAGCGACTACCTACTAGCCTTCTACCCTAATATGAGCCCTCTATAATCTCCTATCTAAGGTCATGTCCTCAGTAAGCTGTAACTGTGTCATGTCCTGTCTAATCACCTCTCCCCAATACTTCTTCGGTCTACCCCTACCTCTTCTGAAACCGTCCATATGATAAGGTGAAATATCAATTGTTTAGTGTAGTCTTTTCAGGAAAGGCTCATTAGCAAGAAAAAGTATGTCTTAGAGCCTAAATGACGACACTAATGCACATTAAACGAGGCAAAGAGCTCAATATTTTTTGAGCCTCGCTTCAGGGCTTAAGCGTGCTTTAAGCGCACTTTTGACAACACTATTCGTAACTCACAATATTGTTATTTTGGCTTTCAGATACCAACTATAGTTTTCCTTTGCTGCTAAATATAAAGTATAAAGTGATAGCTCCTTACTGCTCTTAAATCAACGACATATCTGCACTTATTACTAATATTGTGCACCAAATTGCCAACATATACTTGAACGCATTAAAGAATCGCATATACATAACTTCCCAATTTGCAAATACTGTGACCAAAGCTTACCATCTATAGCGAAACGAGCTAATCTAGATGCACCCATTCTTTTAAATAAGGGATCCTTGACTTGTAGAAGTGAGACAGACTGCTGCATCAGATTGTCTCCTAAATCAGACATTTAATATGCCAAAGACAAATCAGACAAATCAAATATGGTGTAATTGATTCATGTATAACCGTAGAAATGAGAGCTTACCCATGTATGGGAAAATTTGATAGCCAATAAGTGTAGCAGTCCCAGCAAAAATTAATTTTAAGAGCCACCCTACTTTTCTTTCAGCTTCTTGTTCTATTGACTGTTCATCTACAAAAATCACACAAATTAAATCTCAAAGCATTCCAGTGGTATGAACCCACAAGAGGGAATAGCAAGTTACCTCAAAATATCATTGAAACCAAAAAAATAAAGGCATAATTCATAGATAGACACTTAAACTTAGCATCTACTGTCAGTTGAACACTCCAACTTACAAAATAATCATCTAGACACCTCCAAAAATTTATGTGTCACGGCAGCATCGGAACGAGTTGAGTTGTCTAGACATGCATTCTAAAAGTTGGAGTGTTTAGTTACCGGTTGAGACCAAGTTAAGGTGTCTATGGCAAAAATAAAATAAACCAATAACAGATAGAGAAACACTGAATTAGTCAATTTCCAAAATAAATCAGGAATAGTAACATTTTTGCCTAGTATCTCTACTTAATTGCACAGCTCATTTGGATAAGTTGGTGAAGATGTTATGTCATTGAAGAAGTGGAAATAATCAAGTAAATGTGGCATAGCCCTAAAACAAATGGGAGGTTAGATAAATTGGTTACCTCTGCCAAAGCTGGAAGTAGAAAAACGTCGGGGTTGTAAATTTATAGGAGTTCTCCTCCATAGATACTGCATTAACATCATTTACAAAAGTCCTTTAACAAATGAAAACAATAGATGTAAAATGCGAATTAATCATAATGGGTGTTGGGTTTTATATTTTAGAGGAACGTACAGGGCTGACTCGCGCTGCTATTGTACGCATTCTGCAAGACCAAAGAATGGTGAACCCTTGTCCAGTTTCCGAATAGCGAAATCCCCTTCACGAAATTACAGCACGTAAGAAAGTAGTCCTTCAAATTAATACAAGTACTCCGCTGGACCAAGTTTTAATTTAGGGGAAAAAGGCCAAATATAAGCGCTACTTTATTTTATCCTCCGGCGTTAATTGCGAACAAATATACCCCCATCGTCTATAAAATTACATCCGTACCCTATCTGGATGTATAATTTTATTTGGGATTTTCCATCCAAATAGATATGGGTGTAAATTTTATAGACGACAGGGCTACATTTGTTCACGATCACTAACGGAGGATAAAGTTGGCAAACAAAACAAAGTAAATGGGTATATTTGACCTTTTTCCCTTTAATTTATTTATTTTAAAAAATATTTTTTGTCATAAATACTTTTTAAAAAATATTTTGAAAGGAAAACAAAGTAGAGTGGTATATTTGACCTTTTTCTCTTTAATTTATTTATTTTAAAACTATTTTTTATCATAAATACTTTTAAAAAAATATTTTGAAAGGATATCAATTTGTGCTTGCTTGATCAGCTTGCTGCTGTCGATTCTTAACCTCAGGCTATTTGTTGTTGATAGGAAAACAGTAATTTGTAACTTTTTTGCGTGGATTTCCCTTCAAACGCGCTAGTCTTTAATTTTTTCCCCTCATTTCGCTGGTCTTTAATTAATGCCCCTCCACCTCTTTTAATGAAATATTCTGGACAAATTTACCCCTTACATGTGCGAACCCTTTTTTTTGTTATTTCGGTGTTTCCGCCTTTCTCTGTCTTCGTCTCTCATTTTTGTTCTCTCTGTAAGGAAATTTAAGCACGAAATTCGATTTTGTGCTCGTTTCAATTTTCAAAAATGTTAATTTTGTGGTTTTGTGAATCAATTTGTTAATTGTAGGTTTATTTTTGCGTTTGTAAAGAAAAACTGAATTTGATTGATTCAATTATATTTTTTAATGTAATTGATCGTTTTTTATAGTAAATTATGTAATTTTATGGGTTGTTCTTTGTTTTCATTATATATGTTTGTTTTTGTATTTTCATATTATATTGTTGCTGTGTTTTTTTGTGGATTTTGATTTGTGTTTTTTGTCTTTGTTGTAGTGATTCTTCATAATGTGGTTTTTGATGTTAGAGTTTGTGTTTGTGTGTGACTGAATATGCCTTCTCCAGCATACCTTGTTCAATGCATAATTTGTGGGTTTTTGATGAAGAGTATGTGTTTGTTTGAGGCTAATTAGGCCTCTTCGGGCATGATTTTTTGGTTTATGAAACTAAACTTAGGCCTATTCCGGCATAATTTATCGATGAAGTTATTGCTATATGTAATTGATCGTTTCTGGTTGTTTAGTTTTTGTTTTGTTTAATTCTTTAATTTTTGCAAACTGAAGTTATACCTTAAGGTAGAATTTTTTATTTTAACTTTTGAAATCTGAAGTTATGCATTAAGACAGAGTTTGATTAAAGTTTTTGAGTCTAAAGTTCTTCCTTAAGGCGGAGTTTGATTAATCTAATATGATTAGTGTAGTTTTTGATATGTTTAAATTCTTTTAAGTTTTGTAATCTAAAAGTTATACCTTAAGCTTATTTTGATTAAGATTTTGGAATATGAAGAAATCTTAAGGCAGAGTTTTATTAAATTCTGGATTCTAAAGTTCTGCCTTAAGGCAGAGTTTGATTAACTTTTGGATTCTGAAGTCATCCTTAAAGGTAGAGTTTGAGTAACTTTTGGAATTTGAAGTTATTGTTGGAAATTTGCCTTTGGCGGGAGTTGCGACCGACCAACTTTAACGGCTTAAACACTAGTGTTACGTATGTTGGAGAATCCGGTTCTTCACACATGCATGATCTACTAAGTACGTAGATAACCGTAGGGCCAAGAATCGTCAAATTTCATTGAGAAATGAAAGAGATATTGGTCCACGAAGTAAGGTGTTTGAAGCATGGAAAGTGTGGTATTGTGTTCAATTCTCCCTCATCGGTAGAGGAAGAAAGAATTGTTGTGTCTATAAGACTCGAAATTGGTTTGGGGTTTGGGACCCCAAGGGGTATCCCATGTGTTTAAAGGAGGGAGGACCTAGATGTGCTTCGGTTCAAGGAAAGACCACGCGCGCCGCCGCCGCCCGCCCGTCCGGTTCCGAGTTCCGGGTTCCGGGTTCTCGGGGTCACGGGTCACGGGTCACGGGCCTTCTGATATTATCTTTTTGGGCCAGAAAACTTTGCCAGAAGTACAGTTTGATAGTACAGTTTGGACCAGAATTCTTTCAGATGTACAGTTTGGTCACCCCCTTACACCATTGTTGAGCACTAAGAACACACATATAATATACACGAAATTCAGAAGCTTACCCAAGCAGAAAGTTTTCTTCTTCCTACAACTTCCAAGGCATCATTTCGTTACTCAATATTCTTCACGGTAGCTCTTGAGTTTCCTTTGCTCAAGTGTTCCATTGATGTTTTATCTTGGGAGACAAATTGTCCAGGACGTATAAAGGATACATACGGGGTAATATTGTCTTAAGGACAGAGTGCCACACTCGACTCAACAAAACCAGTTTCCATTTTTCCGTCTTCAACAAAATTACAATTTCAGTTTTGTGGTTATATTGTAATTTTCAGATTACTAGATGAATTATTGAATCTTTATTTATCCTTTCGAATACTTGTAATAGTTATATACTTCCCGTACTGCTTTATAAAGTACCATAGAGCAAAAATACCCAACAACTTAAGACAATATTTCATAGTATTACTATTAGTGTTCGAAAGATGTCGGTCAAAAGTTGTGTGACCAAATCGGAATATGGCAATGGTTTTCTGGTAGAAGAGAGTGATGATGATGAACGTGTTCATGGTGTCACCGCTACCAAGACTGGTGGGAACAAGCGCTCACGAGAGCCTGAGGATGTCAACTGGGACAAGAGGAGAAGACTGAAGATGTTATTCTATCTTGCAGCAGAAGGCCTATATCTGTCCCAGACAAAAGATCCGAATAATGGTAAGAAGGAACTGGGCACTCAGTTTGATGAAGTGACTGAAGTGAGCCAGAATCCGAAATTGGGATAAGTAGTTTTTCTTACTTGTCAATAATAAAGATTAAATGATGTCTGATTAAAAATGGAATAAAGTAAGGAGGAATTTGAAAATAATTTATATTCCTTACGCTTTAAAATCAGAAGTTTAATCTTATCTTCTTTCCCGTTTAAAGATTGGATTGTAAACGACTTAAAAAGATCTGTTCTTTTAAGTGTAATTGTTAAAGTATGTAAAGTATGTTCGCACATACGATGGAGAAAGATCCACTAACTGTGCGAAAACTGTTACCACTCTTAAATAAGCGCCAAGAATTATCTGGGCATCAATCTTAACGGAAGGAGTCTAAAAGTTAAAGACGTAGAACCTGTCATACTATTTGGCAGAAGATCCTTCATAGGATGATATTGGACACTCAGTCATACAAAGCCTCAAGGCGATCGAGTGGGCCAAAATTCCTTTGATATGATGATAGTGGACACTCAGTCATACAAAGCCTCAGGGTGGCTGGAGTGGGGCGAATTCATATCATAAGAAAAGTAATGGACACCTAGTGTGGTGGGCCGTAGTTTCCAGTCTTAATGATCTCAAGGCCTAAAGAAAGACAAGAAAGAAATTGGACACTCGATGCCAAAGCAACCAAGTGGGACAGAGTATCAAGATCACATATGATCCTGTTACGCCTAACCACGGGCAAGAGGTTGTTCATGTGAAGCAACGCCACCTCTAAAATCAAAGGGGAGAGGTTGTCCTCAATAGGACTTCAGGGAATGAGATCACTCTAAAAGAGGTGATACATGTTCCTAACTTGGTTTAAGGGACGTTGTTGGTCAAGTTGGTTTGAGACTAGTCCAACAGTCCGTAATAACTAAGAATGGTACAATATGTCTATAGCCCAATGAATGATATATTTGTAATCCGTGCATCTATGCCATCATAGATTAAGACACGTTAAATAATAAGTCATTCAAAAGCTAACGATGTTGAGATTGTTGCCTCCTTTCGACATAAACCCTCAAAATGAATGTGAGGTAGGCGAAGAGGCAAAATCACCTTTCCAAATTCCGTCAAGGGAATAGCGAAAGAAGCACCGCTCCTCTAGAACTTAGTCACACCTACTTGGGTGATTTGAAGTTTATACAAAATAGAGGGGGGAGACAAGTGCGTTGTGATCTTCATTGATGATGGTACAACGTATGGAATCCTTTGTTTGTTAAAAAGCAAAGATGAAGTTGTTGAAGCGGATAAGCGCTACAAAGCAGAAGTTGAAAATCAACTAAGCCTATGGATTGCGAAATTCATAGCGATAGAGGGGGAGAATGTGAAGCAGCGTTCATTAAACGACTGTTCATTACTCACCTCAGCCTAACGGTGTTAGCCAAGCGCAAACCCGTACGCCTAAATTATGTGGGGCAAGGCGATCCTTACCGCTAATGCGATCCTCAACGGAACTCCGCATATGGATAAGGATAACTCTCCGTGTGAGACATGAAAAGGATCTCACATACAAAAGTTGTGATGTGGGGTGGCTTGGTAGAAGTTGGACTACCAAACAGTCAAGTTCGACCTAAGATCAGATTGCATATCCACTGGATCTGTAAATAACAGTAGTACTTATCGCCTATTGGCGTCAAAGAATGTTGAATTCTTATAAGATAACTTTCCTTGAAAAGGAAAAAGGAGTAATTGCTCAAGGTTAACAAGAACCCGCGAGGCTCGACCGTCCTAACTAGGCGTTAAAGTATCTACAGGACTCGAAAGTTGCTGGCTATCCGGAACTTAATATTCCAGATCTGCAGAACTCAGGGATTCTAGATGTTGAACCAAGACGAAGCAAAGAGGGGACAAGGACTTGTTCCAGTCCTTCTAGCTTGTATGGTTAAGAACGAACCATGGACAATTGACAAATAATTGTTATCTCCAAAAGCGCTGCTTTGGAAAGAAGCTAAAGAGAGAAATATATTCTATCATATAGAACCATACTTGGGTAATGGTTGATCTTCCTCCGGGAAAAGAACATTTGGGTTGTGAAAAAGGATACTCAAAAGTGAGTACAAAGTAGATGGATCTACTGACGAGTTCAAAGCCTCGGCTACTTGTACATGTGCTCCCCTGGGAGTAGCTTAACATCATGGGCCATTGCAGTCTTGCGTGGCATGAATGTTAAAACAGCCTTCCCAACCGGAGAGTTGGAAGAAGAGAATCAGAGTTGGTTTTCTGGACTGTTGGGCTTCTTCCTGAACTTTCATCTTGGTCCCTGAAATGTTTACATTTTGGTCCTGAAAGTTTCAGATAAAACAGAAACAATGAATCTGAGCACAGAAACATTGACTCTGAAGTTAGAAAGCCAACAGTTGGAGAATCAACAGTCTGAAAGTAAAAGTCATATTGAAACACAGTCTCGATATGAAAGATATGGATATCACAGATGACATCTTAGGAATTGGATTTCTAAAGACATCTAACGGATCGTCGATAGTTGATGCCTCGTTGAAGCCATCAATGGATATGAATCATAGAACTGATTGGAATCATGATGCACCCATAGACAAGGAGCGATACGCACGGATCACGTGTAGTTCAATGTATTATACACACTACAACCGACCTGGTATCGCCCTACAAACAGATCGATTGAACTAAGTTTCACCGATGATCTTAATACATGATCAATAGAAAGTGTTAAGTCGGATATGACGATATCCGAATTATTCGCTTATCTTCTGATTATAGTATTACGGATGTCCAAATGATTACGAGAGAACACAAGATGCAAACCGACATCAGATCTGAAGAACACCAAAGCCACAAGTAAATGTGTATGGTGGTTCTTGGAAAATCCTCTAAGCAAACTTGCATCGGCCGATTCATGATGGAATCGGAGTTTATCGCTTTATACAAAGCATGAAAGAAGTTGAGTAACTTTACGACTCCTTAGAGGACGTCCCTTATTGGGAGAAACCCGTGCCTTCAGCAGTTATACACTGTGGCTAGCCGGTCGGCTTTAGGAAGAACACGGATGACGGCGTCTGGACATATCTGTCGGGATTTGTCAGGAGACATAAGACCGTATGGCAGTTGATCATCACGGGTGTCACTTCCTTGTTTACTAACTAAGGGACTACCCGGAGATCAAGTGTTCTGCCTGTCTAGGGGAATGGGCTTAAAACCCAAAATATACGGACCAATACAGTGGTAACCCAACCTTACTAACTGGAGATCCCAGTAATTTGGTTCAATGGGAAAACTAAGTTGTAAAGGTTCAGTTGATCGCTTCAGTGGAAGCATGAGCACTTCGGATAGTGATTTCAAAAGAAATACCAAATCAAAGCCGCTCCCGCGATAGACTTTAAGTGCTATCTGCGCAGTGGGTAAAGGTTAAGTTTTCAAAACCTATAATGCTCCTCAACAATGAGGTTAGGTTTTTGGGAAACTTTTAATGGTTCCTAACACTTGTGAAGTGGGGTATAGCAGGATACCTTGTAAGAGACCACCTATTTAAGTGCGAGGACGGGCCGCCTCAAAATGAACGCACTTAAGAATCCAAGACGTTGTCCATGGCCAAAACGGACAAAACATTACGAAGAAGAGAGTAAGGGAATTTGTTGTGTTGGTATCATTGTCTTGGCTTACACTAAACACTGACGGTTCAAGACATCACGTTCACCGCGCAGTAAGTAAGTCCGATGGTATTCAACTATGGAAGGTTCAAAGCTGAGGCTACCTCTCCTTATGCAACATCGGTCCACTGAAATATTCTTTGGAAATGAAAAAGACACCATGTGAGTGCGCCAAAATCTCTTTCAAGAGGGGATTGTTGGAAATTTGCCTTTGGCGGGAGTTGCGACCGACCAACTTTAACGGCTTAAACACTAGTGTTACGTATGTTGGAGAATCCGGTTCTTCACACATGCATGATCTACTAAGTACGTAGATAACCGTAGGGCCAAGAATCGTCAAATTTTATTGAGAAATGAAAGAGATATTGGTCCACGAAGTAAGGTGTTTGAAGCATGGAAAGTGTGGTATTGTTATCAATTCTCCCTCATCGGTAGAGGAAGAAAGAATTGTTGTGTATATAAGACTCGAAATTGGTTTGGGGTTTGGGACCCCAAGGGGTATCCCATGTGTTTAAAGGAGGGAGGACCTAGATGTGCTTCGGTTCAAGGAAAGACCACACGCGCGCCGCCGCCGCCCGGCCGGCCGGTCCGATTCCGGTTCCGGTTCCGAGTTCTGGGTTCTCGTGTTCTCGGGTTCTCGGGTTCTCGGGTCCACGGGCCACGGGTCGTGGGCTGTGGGCTGTGGGCCTTATGATATTATCCTTTTGGGCCAGAAAACTTTGTCAGAAGTACAGTTTGATCCCAGAAGTTTCAGAAGTACAGTTTCCAGAATTCTTTCAGATGTACAGTTTGGTCCCTGAAGTTTCAAGATGTACAGTTTGGTCCCTGAAGTTTTCAGAAAGTTGGAATTTCGACGGTCAAAGCAGAAACGTCCAAGCTCTCAATTCAGCCATTTATTTTGGCTGAATTACTCCTTCTATAATGGCCAAACCAAATCCGTTGGTCTTTCACCATTTATGTTGGTGACTTTACTACCTCCATAATGGCCATTATTTGGCTATTATGGAGGCAGTTTTCAGCCCCCTCCATCACCTATATAAACATCCCCTTACACCATTGTTGAGCACTAAGAACACACATATAATATACACGAAATTCAGAAGCTTACCCAAGCAGAAAGTTTTCTTCTTCCTACAACTTCCAAGGCATCATTTCGTTACTCAATATTCTTCACGGTAGCTCTTGAGTTTCCTTTGCTCAAGTGTTCCATTGCTGTTTTATCTTGGGAGACAAATTGTCCAGGACGTATAAAGGATACATACGGGGCAATATTTTCTTAAGGACAGAGTGCCACACTCGACTCAGCAAAACCAGTTTCCATTTTTCCGTCTTCAACAAAATTACAATTTCAGTTTTGTGGTTATATTGTAATTTTCAGATTACTAGATGAATTATTGAATCTTTGTTTATCCTTTCGAATACTTGTAATAGTTATATACTTCCCGTACTGCTTTATAAAGTACCATAGAGCAAAAATACCCAACAGTTATGTCTTAAGGTAGAGTTTGATTATCTTTCTTTTGTCTAATGTTATGCCTTTTGGGCAGAGTGCGATCTGACGACTTCAGAATCATCATTGTAATTTTCATTTTTTATAATGAATAAAATATATTTGATTTCTTGCAACACCTGTGCACTTCTTTGTTTTTCCTTTTCCGACTGAATAGGCCTAAGTTCAGTTTTATTAAACAAAAAATTACGCACCGGGAGACCTAATTTGTATCAGACAAGCACACTAAACAATCAGAAATGATTAATTACATACTACGATAACTTCATTCATAAATTATGTTGGAACATGCCTAAGTTCAGTGGGTACCAAATTACTACTAAGAATATGAGACTTAGTTCGGCCATATGCTAAGCCTTCCTACAACATGATGAAGCTCTATTACAAGCAAGAAAATTGCAACTTAGAGTCTGGCGAGTATAGGTTGTTCCCAATCTTTTTTGCTAATCTTTCATTGTTTAAGGAGCCTTTAGACTCGAGGACGAGTCTTTCTCAACCAAGGGAGAATGATGAAAAATCAAGAAGACCAAGAAATCCAAAAAAAAAAAGCAAACACGGTATTGAAACTCAAAAGCAAGAAAGTCCAAGAAGCTCAAGTTTAAAGATTAACTTCATCCAAGAATGGGAATTCTTGTTTCTTAAATCCTTTTCTAAGTAGGTTTCTTATTTATTGATTTATAGTATAGTTGGGATTTAATTTCGTATCACAAGTAGGATTTTACCCTAGTTCTAGTAGGATTCTAGTTTTCTTTATTCTTTTCCTTATAGAATATGAATTTTACTTTCCTTGTTTTTAACTATTTCCTTTCTAGAGTAGAATAGGAATTTATAATCATCAAAGAAAAGACCCTAGGCCTATATAAAGGGTTCTCATACTTTGCAAAACACCATTCACGTTTTTTATATTTTCCCTAGTTTGCAATAGAGTTATTTTCTCTATTTCTTGTTTTTATCCTTGTTTTTGGTTCCAAGCAAGGTGGTGATAGTCTTTATCTTGTTTTCAATAGTGTGTGGTGCTTCTTTATCATGTAGATTGATTTCAAGTGCTGACTTAGGAAATTTATTGGTTTTTGATCATTCAAGAACATGTTTCTTGATTAAATTCCATCATGTTCATACCCAGAAATCGTAACTTACTTTCAGTCGTTTCACCCTCAATATTTTACTTGTTTAAAATGAGTAAATAGACGTTCTCATAGTTCAAATCATCATCTTTCACCTCGTTTTTGAATCGCTTAATTCCGAGACCTATAGCCTGAGATACGTCAGTTTCTTGAAATCTGCCCATCAACTCGCTTCAAGATCAAGATCCTGATCTATTGGTTCTTTGTTAACTCGAAGAATCACATCTATAACCTGAACACTATAAAGTGCCAAATAAGCCTATTAATGGATTAAAGCGCTCCCTACCAAGAAAATTTTCATTCTACTATGGAAATATCAAAATAGAAGATATCATACAGGTGTAAATGCCACATGTAAATTTTGTATAAAACAAAAACTTAAAAAAGAAAGAAAAAAAACAAATACCTGAAAAGAATGTGAAGCAAATTGAGAAATTTCTCTGACAAACTTGTTTATTCACCATACAATTCTTCGAAGTTTCCCAATCATATATGTGTACAAACGAGAATCTGTTTAGGATTTCCACCATGCCATTGTTTCCAAAAGAACTACTATGAAAAGGATAGATACTTGTGACCTCATATAAATAAATTTTTGAAAACCAACTTTCTAACATCATAATGAACTTATAAAACCTGCCAATGGCCATGTTAATATCATATTACAGTAATTAAAAATATTGACATCGAAGTTTCACGACAAAACTCTACTCCTGAGCTAGACATTAGCTCAGAAATGATCTGAATTTCTTAGAATTACACTTCCATAGAAGAAATACATTGAGATGTAATTTAGATGTATGACAATCAATCAGTGTCTCCTGGCATATCATATATAATTATCATTAAAAGGTGCAAAATACAAACTCTAATATTATGGTTCTTCCTGAACACACGTCTATCATTTTGGAATTGTTGGCAGCTCAAAAGTGTCCTTTTTAATGATATTTTCAGGGACATACCTACATATACAACTTAGTTGTATGACATGTCAATATCCAAAGAACTGTGATAGCAAAAATGGCAAGCTTGGCAAAAAATGTTGCAATTTGAGGAGTGCAGAAATCTTGCACAGTGAAAATTTAATTTTAGAATTAGAAATCTGACATTTAATAAATTATATGTTCATGGAAAAAGAGCAAATACCCATGAAGCTGTTACAATCTTATTTCTTACAGACAGAACAACTCATATATGTAGTTGAAATATCACCTTACAATTCCTCTCGAACTTTTCTATTTAGGATGGCAATGGGGCAGTGCAGGTACGGGTTTAAACATATGCGGTACGGGGCGTGTCGAAATAAGAAAATTAATGTTGTGCGGGTATGAGTGTGGACACGGCGGTAGATTATACTTTGAAGCGAATAGAGTATCATTTCTTGATACAATTTAACGTCATCAGGGAAAACAAACTCTTGCTACATGCAATTATATTAAAAAAGGATAACTTAAAAGTTGAAGCCATACTCACTCTCTGAAGTGTAT
Organism: Anisodus acutangulus; assembly: GCA_029783415.1. Classification (NCBI taxonomy): domain Eukaryota; kingdom Viridiplantae; phylum Streptophyta; class Magnoliopsida; order Solanales; family Solanaceae; genus Anisodus; species Anisodus acutangulus. The sequence continues at coordinate 35,880,830 of CM056497.1, forward strand.
GTTTAGGATGGAATCTTTAGGTTACTGATTTTACAGGTTTGTATTAACATTAGTCAAATTTGGCTATGTTTGTTAAAAGAGTGAGAAATGCACTTGGCTTGTCTTGATTTTGCTTAAGAGGATTCCAGACATAGCGCCAAAAATACTACTCAGAACATTTTGTTTGTGGCTTAGGGTTTTTCTTGATTTGTTTAAGAGGGGAGGCGTTTGGAGAAAATAATTGAGGGAAAAAATGTGGCGTTTTATTTTTAGTTTAGTGGACGATCGGATGTCATGCTTTCTTACGATCGGATATTAACGACTAAATTTTTTTTGTCGTTAGAGGCATATTTAACGATCGGATACATCTCCCAAAATGGTCGCTAAAAGTCAAGTTTTTTGTAGTGAACCCTTTTTGGGAATTGGGGGTAAATTTAGGGTTTTAAATGGGGCTTTTATGTAATTCTTGAAATTGAGGATCCTTTGGAGGCTTTGTTGTTCAATTAACTTGAGATTAGGCATACCTAGCTTGTATTAGTACTATTTTGGTAGAAAAATCGGCATTTTAATAATATGGGCCCGGAGTTCCTTTGTAATCTGGCTTGGGGAATTATGGGTAACTTAGACCATAATCTTATTATACTCGATAAGTTTGATCAAAGCAGATTCATGAGGAGGCTCAACGGAAAGGAAAGATTGTTGCTTGAGTCTTCAGCTTTATTAAGGCAAGTTGAGACTTTTCTAGACTCTAGTATAGCGTTATGTGTTGGTATGCTTAATTAATGAACTAATGGGATGATTGGGAATTTGGGGTCCCATATTAGTGAGGTGATGAGAACTAATACGGGTACTGGGTGAACTTAAATGGGTAATCAATGAACTAATAGTATAGCAAGTGAAGGAGTTTATGTGTTTAGCCTTCGGGCTACGATGTGTGGTGCAATAGTCCGCTTAGTTTGGTATGCTTGTTGTTTACTTAGGCTTGTAGCCATTGATATGATATCCTGATTTGACTGTCATGCATTCATCACTTTACACCTCATCTGAACACTTGATTAAGACTGATAAATACTGATAAACTGATTATGTTGATTGCATGGTGTATTCATATCCATCTTATTCATACATTATATATACTTGGCATTGGTTACTGGTGAAATCATTGAGAATGGCTTGGGAAGTCGGATTGAAGGATATGATACATATTTATGAGAGTGATGACCGATATGACACTTCAGCCATATAGTTTGTATTCGATATGATAGGATAGGTATATGGACCTCATGAATCCCTCAAGGATCATGTGACAGCTACTGCAGTAGCGTGTGTATACCATGTATTATGGCCACTTGCATTCATACATATCATTCTGCATTGCATTCATTTATATCCTGATATGAGTTTTATGACTATGTGCCTAACTTGAACTCTATTTTACTTGTGTTCTTGGACCGTTAGAAGGAAGACAATTAGCTTATGTTGAACCTTGTGTAAGATCTGAACGGAGTGACTTGAGGGACCTAGATGCCCTAATGGGGTTTAGGTTGGACTTGTGTGAAGTATGACTTGAGGGTACTTATAGTGAGTTAAATTATATATTCATCATAGGTTGGTTAACTATTTTATTCTATACTTATGTAACTAAATAGTAGAGAGAGGTATCATAAAGTACCAGCCCTCGCCACCATTATAGCTAGGGTCAGTCGATGATGCTTGCTGAGTACACGTGTTTTCCATACTCACTCTACGCTTGCTGCACTCTATGTGCAGGTACTGAGCCAGGAGGCGATGCCAGAGCAGCTTGATTTCCACCCCCCTCCCTCATCAGCGCGAGTTATCTTTGAAGTCCAGGGTGAGCCGTAACTTCTTCCCCGGTACTGGAACTCCACTCTTCCTTATTACTATGTTTGTCATTCACGGACTATGTCATTTGTTATATTCAGACAGTTATCATACTTTTCATTCGGAGATGTATTCAGATATTGCTTAGAGTTTGTACTCATGACTACCGGATCATTTGGGGGTTTATTTAGACAATGTATTTATATTGTGAGACTATTTACGTATCTCCTCTTGTACCTCTTTTACTTTCGCATTATTTTCCATTTTTATGTATGATTTATTAGTTGGGTTCGCCCACGAGTTAGGGTAGGTTCCCTCACAGCACTAATGAGATTTGGGGTCGTGACTAATTGGTATCAGAGCCCTAGGTTAATGGTATCACGAGTACAAGTGGTGTCTAGTAGAGTCTCACGGATCGGTATGAAGAGCTCCATACCTATCTTCGAGAGGCTATCAAGACATTTAAGAACCTTTAATTCTTTCGTGCGATCATTTATGATTGAATTCTAAACATCTTATTTCAGTCTTTCTCACATATGATGAGGACTAGATCAGCCATAGGAGGAGATGACGATCCCGCACCCGCACCCGTTGTCAGAAGAGGTGCCCGGGATAGAGTGCCAGGCAGATATAGAGGCAGGGTTAGGCCTTGAGTTACAACCCGATGTCAAGCACCTATAGTTGCTCGAGCTTGTGACCGAGTAGAGTCTCTAGAGCCTGAGGCTATTCCAAAAGATGGGGAGATACCGATAGAGGAGGATGAGCAGGGTCAGACTGACAAGGCCGAACATGATCAGATGCCCCGGGTTTCATTGCCACACCAGTACTTCAGGAGACGTTGGTTCGGATGATGAGTTTTCTGGAGTCTATTGCTCAGGGTGTCCATCCGGTTACTTCTGATGGATCTCATACTAGGGTCAAAGGATAGACTCTTGACCATGCTGTTATACCATGATTTCGGACACGTAGGGTTCATCCTACTCATGCTACAGTCCCTCAATTTCTATGTGTGTCTATACCTGGCCTTACTACACCTCCAGCCACATAGCCTGCCATGTCCGTAGAGGAGCAGAAGATGTTTGAGAGATTTAGGAAGTTAGATCCTCCCAGATATGATGGGGATCCCGATGATGATGCTTATGAGTTTTTGATTAGTTATCACGAGAGGTTGAACAACCTCAGACTGGTGGAGTCTCGCGAGGTTGATTATACTGCGTTTTAGATGGTCAGGTCATGTAAGTAGTGTTGGCGATCCTATATTGAGTCTAGACCAGCAGGGTCCCCTCCAATGACTTGGATTTTATTTACCCAGATATTCTTAGAGAAGTTCATGCCTCGTAGCATCAGAGAGAGAAGACAGGCTTAATTTGAGAGGTTATGCCAGGGGCGTATGTCTGTGATCGAGTATGAGATGTGTTTCCATGTCTTATCTCAACATGCCTTGATAATTCTACCTGATGAGGCAGAGAGGGTGAGGAGGTTCACCAATGGTTTGATATGTCCTCTTCGATTGATTGCAGCACAAATAGCTGCCACCGGGTCCACCTTCAAAAAGATTGTTGATACCGTGAGATAGGCTGAGTTTATTCAGAGAGAGGATTAGGAGGAGAGAGCAATCAAGAGACCACGATTTAACACTCATGTACTTGCTTCGTCTGGAGGCCGGGGATATTATAGTGGAGATCATCACATTCCGAGTGTTAGACCCATTGTTGTTGTTATGCCTACATCAGAGGGAGGCCAGTTTGCGCATACTTCTCAAGGATTAGCGCAGTTAGTCCCAAGTTCTTATCGGCTTTCTGTTCGTGGTGTCATTCGGGTGGCAGTTCTTTTTCTTTCCAGCCGTTGTCAATTCCAAAGGGTTGCTTTGAGTGTGGGGATCTTGAGCACTTCAAGAGGGATTTCCCCAAACTCAGACGGGGTGGACAATATCAGGGTTTTGGAGCTAGAGCAATAGGGCAGTCGACCAAAGACAGATCTCAAGAAGCTAGCGATGGTGCTCTGAGAGGTAGAGGTGCCCCTCAAGCGGGTCAAGGCAGTTCTCAGTCCAGCTAGGTGGCAGACGTGAGGATAATCGCAGCCATTTCTATGCTTTTCCTGGCAGGCCTGAGGCAGAGGCCTCCGATGTTGTGATCATAAGCACTCTTTCAGTTTGCCATCGACCTGCTATAGTTTTATTTGATCTATGGTCTACCTATTCATATGTTGTCTGCCTACTTTGCATTGAACTTGGATTTGATTTGTGAGTCTCTACCCAATGCATATTCATGTGTCTACACTTGTTGAGGATTCCGTAGTGGTAGACCGGGCTTATTTGAGTTGAGTAGTTACATTATTGGGGTATGATACTCAGGTATTTTTGAAAGTCTTGCATATGGTATACTTTGATGCTATATGGATTGGTTAGCTCCTTATCATGTTATCTTAGATTGTTATGCCAAGACCGTTATATTAGCTATACCTAGTATTCCTCAATTAGTTTGGAAGGGTACTCTTAGTCAGTATCTGAAAAGGGTGATCTCGTTTCTAAAAGCTCAGAAGATGGTAGGGAATGAGTGTTTGTCTTATTTGGTCTATGTTTGTGATACTTGTGCGAAGACTCCTCCCCTAGATTTAATTCTGGTAGTTCGAGAGTATCCAGAGATGTTTCCTACGTACCTTCCCGGTGTTCCACCGGATTGTGATATCGACTTTTGTATTGATCTAGAGTCGGGCACTCAGCCCATTTCTATGGCTCCATATCGGATGGCACCGGCCGAGTTGAGAGAGTTGAAGGAACAATTGCAATATTTGTTGAGTAAGGGATTCATTGGGCCTAGTGTTTCACCTTGGGATGCTCCAGTGTTGTTCGTAAAAAAAAATAGGTCTATGCACATGTGTATTGATTACAGGCATCTGAACAAAGTGACTATTAAGAACAAGTATCTGATACCGCACATTGATGACTTGTTTGATCAGCTACATGGTGCTTCAGTCTTTTCGAAGATCGACTTGAGGTCCGAATATCATCTGTTGAAGATCAGGGATGAGAATATTCCTAAGACAGTCTTCCGAACCAGATATGGACATTATGAGTTTCTGGTGATGTCATTTGGGTTGACCAATGCACCTGCAGCCTTTACGGAGTTGATGAATAGAGTGTTCAGGCCATATTTGGATTCGTTCGTGATTGTGTTCATCGACGATATATTGATATACTCGCAGAGCGATGAGGAGCACGAGAAGCATTTAAGGATCGTGCTGGGTATTCTGAAGGAGAAGCAACTTTGTGCAAAAAAATTTCTAAGTGCAAATTTTGTCTTAGTTTGGTGTCTTTCTTGGGTCACGTGGTGACTAAGGATGGTATTACGGTGGATCCCAAGAAGATAGAAGTGGTTCGGGATTGGATGCGGCCTACTTTCGTTATCGAGGTTCGGAGCTTTGTTGGACTTGCGGGGCATTATCAGTGATTTGTAGAGGGGTTTTCATGCATTGTATCCCCGTTGACCAGACTGACCCAGAAGGTGGTGATTTTTGAGTGGTCTGATGCTTGTGAGGCGAGCTTTCTAAGGCTCAAGGCCTTATTGATTATCGCTCCTATTTTGATATTGTTGGTTGAGGGAGAGAATTTTTCCTTTCACGAACCTGCGGTAGTAATTGGCCAACCCCACGAAGCTACAAAGTGCAATCATAATAGTGGGTATCGCCCTATCCCTAACAGCCTCAATCTTTTTAGGATTCATAATCTCATCTTTTGACAGCACGTGGCCCAAGAATGTCACATAATCAAGATAGAACTCACACTTTGAAAACTTGGCGTAAAGCTATTTCTCTCTCAACAACCCAAGGACAATCCTCAAGTGATACTCATGATCTTCTTTACTCTTCTAATACACCAAGATATCATCAATAAAGACAATGATGAAAGAATTCAAATATGGCTTACCATACAAGCTGTCGGGGCATTCATAAGCCCAAATAACATCACAAGGAACTTGTAATGACCATAACAAGTCTTAAAGGTTGTCTTCGGAATATCCTTAGCCTGAATCTTCAGCTAGTGATAGCATGACCTCAAATCAAACTTTCAAAATACCGAAGCACCCTATAGATGGTCGAATAAGTCATCAATACGAGGAATCATATACTTATTATGAATAGTGACCTTGTTCAACTGACGGTAATCTATGCATATTCTCATCATACCATTTTTCTTCTTCACGAACAAATGGTAGAACCCTAAAGGGAGACACTTAATCTAATAAACTGCTTACTCAAAAGATCATGTAACTCCTCTTTTAACTCCCTCAACTCAGCAAATGCCATCCTATGTGGTGCAATAGAAATAGGGCGCATGCCTGGCTCTAAATCGATGCAGAAATTAATGTAATTATCGGGTGGCATACCCGAAAAATTGGCAGGGAATACCTCCATGAACTAACACACAATAGGAACAGACTCAAGGGATGGAGAATCAACACTAGTGTCACGAATGTGGTCCAAGTAGGCCAAACATCCCTTGTTGACCAGTTTCTTTGCACGAAGATAGGAGATGATATTCATCGAAGCAGGACTCGGAGTACCTCTCCACTCAAGTCTAGGAATCCTAGGCATAGCTAAGGTAACTGTCTTGGAGTGACAGTCCAAGATCGCGTGGTACAGTGACAACCAACTCATACCTAAAATAACGTCAAAGTCTTAACATATACAAGATTATCAAGTCTACCCACGTGTCGTACCCTATAAAAGTAACTAAGCAAGATCGATAGACTTTATAAACCAGTACTGAATCTCCAATCGGAGTAGAAACATGAATAGGCATGTTAAGGCAATCACAAGTCAAATCCCAACCAACTGAATGATAAGCAGATACTTATGAGAAATTAGACTTGGGATCAAATAAGACTATAACTGGCTGATGACAAACATAAATGTTACCTGAGATCACCTCATCAAAAGTCTCAGCCTTGGGCCTACCGAGAAAAGCATAGCAATGTGCACCACCACAGCCACTCTGGTCAGATCGTGCTCCTTTCCAAGAGACTAGAAACCACCCCTATCAGACTGATATTGTCATGACCCAAACCATTAAGAGCGTGTGTTGGGGATCCTTCTCGGATTGTACCGACTGACGATGTGAAGGCTACAAAGGACCTATCATATGAAGAAGTTCCTATTGCTATCTTAGATCGACAAATCTGCAAGTTAAGGACTAAAGGAGTAGCCTCCGTAAAAATTCTATGGTGGAAAAAGAAAGTGTAGAAGAAGTGAAATGGGAGGCGGAAGAGGAAATGAGACACAAATACTCCTACTTATTTCAGACCAACGCCGAGGTTCCAAGAGAAGCATAAGGTGAGCTATATCTCAGACTATTATCATTAATGCTTGATGACCATGTGAGGTCCGACATAAGGATAAATGTTAGATTATATAGCATGTGAAGTGGTGGATGTGTTTTCTGATTACGTGACAAGAATTAGATATGTCACCCCAACATTCGCGGACGAATGTTTCTAAGGGGGGAAGGATGTAACATCTCATACTTTTAGGCCATGATTTGAATCGCTAGACGTGTGTAAATAGACCCGAGCGTTGGAGGATTTTTTATCATATTCACGTATGCAAATGAAGAGCTTAGTATATAAATGATAAAACCCCAAAATAATTTTGGACGTAACAATTGTGATGACGGGGATCGAAAATAATATTTGGTGTGCGCATAAAGAGGCTATGGACTAGAGTTATATCGTATGATTATGACATTGGGTATATGAAGGTTTCATAAGTCATTAGGATTTAAGTGAATTGTGATCAAAAAATTAATTATGTGTGTAATTAATTAAATATGACATTTAATGGATAAATGGAAGCAAGTCTTATGTACATACACCTAAGTGGTGTTGTGGCACACATGTGATAAGTATCATAAAGGGATTTGGCCTATGAGAGCCACGTATAAAAATTGGAAAGTGCATGAATATATCTCTTATTCAATTATTGAGAATGGAATTAAGTATATTGTCTCTTAAGAAAATTGGAGCAGCATCTAATACATATGAAGCAACTTCTTGTTCGTTCTTGGAGGAGTTCAATATAATAGCAGCCAATTTTCAATCATTCTTTAGACCTCAAACAAAGCAACAACAAACATATTTTTCCCCTCTTTCAATTCAACGATGTAGCAGGAACGCAGTTTTTAAATATAGCAAAAACATTTTCCTTCCAAAAAAAAGGGACCAACAACAACATTTTTTATATATTCCAATGGAAACATACAATCCCTCTCACGAAGAAACGTAGCGGATTTTGCTCACCGCTTTGATTTTGTTGTTAAAATCGGCACTTCTTCGAAGTGAAGTAAGGTGGAAGAAGAGGGTTTCTTGAAAAATAAGATTAAGGTGCGTTGGGAATTGAATACGGCGTGTCGACGAGTAGGTCGGTAAAAGGTATGTTAAGACAAATCATTCCTTTCTTTTGGCATGTTCTATGTACGAAACGTAATCGTAATATTGTTCCATAAATTATTATACTCTTAGTAGTTAAGAATGTTCATGATATTGATTCCTATGCTGAAAACATGTCTAAATATGTTCCTAAATCCTTATTGAGGTATATGGGAAAGATGTTGATATTCCCAATGTTAGCCGAAGGTACAAGTATATTATGTCATCCGATAAGTTAAAAATGTTTCATTGTCATTTATGCATTTTCATTTGCATTATATTCATGTATTACCCTGGACCCACATGTGTTATATACACTACTATATGGTATGAATTATATATACATAGGGGATGAGGGAAAAGGGAATGGTGTTATATACGCATCACCACCTGCAGCTGGTACAAATTATCACATAAAAGAAAGATGCTCACAGAGGCCAATATGATATGATGCCCACAGAGGCCGATATAACCTGACGCCCACAGAGGCGGTTATGGGAAGGAAGATGCCCTTGTGTGGCCAATATATATATATATATATATATATATATATATATGTATACCGCATTTGCATTGTGCATAATATTTAGGCATATTATGTCCCTCAGAGGCATCTATTACTGGTCAGATCGGTTGTTACGGTCGGCTGTTTCTATCGACTGATGTTGTCGGCTATTTCTATCGGCTGTTACTGTTTCAGTTTATTGTTATATCCCTGTTATTACTTATGCCTGACATACTCAGTATATCAGTCGTACTGACGTCCCTTTTGTCGGGGGACACTGAATTTCATGCCCGCAGGATCAAGTAGACAAGTGACGGTTCACACTAGTAGGTTGCTGGTTTAGCTGACTCTACTTGTTTCAGAGTTGCAGTATGGTCGTGGTACAATATTTTTGCATATATATATGGGTATGGCGGGGCCCTGTCCCGACCTTATGGTGTCATGTACTCTTTAGAGGCTTGTAGACAGTTGTCCTGTGTATAGTGATTGTGTATGGCCCTGTCGGCTGTGATGTATGTGTTAGCCGAATATTTGGTAACGGCCCTTGTGGCCATGATTGATTACAAATGTATGTTAAATATGTGATTAGTGGTGCCCGGAAGGTAGGGTCCGGGTACCCGTCACGACCCTTCGGTTTGGGTCGTGACAGATGTCCACCCCTAGATAAATGAGAACCACTGTGGCCTGACTGAGCACCGCCTATCGCTGAAGAACAACCCCGACTACTAAAAGATGACGAAGCCCTCGAAGTCTGCAACCTGAAATCCTACTGAGTCCACTCTATCTAGATAAGGGGAAATTTCTCATAAGGTGACTCGGCTCACCACAACCATAACAAACTATGGGTGCTGGAGGCTGAAAAACTATATGGACTACATCAGTCGGCTGGCTGAGAGAAAGAACATGTATGAGACTGTTTGACCCATAACCACTTTGTCTAGAAGAGCCACCAGAAGATGCCTACAATGCAGACTGAACGAGATGGTTGGGGCTGACTGATAGGTCCTGGAAGACTGACCCCTGCCTCTATGACTGGAACCACTGACCCACCATGCTGACGAGACCTCTTCTCACCAGACCCTCCAAAAGATCGAACTGTGGCAAACTTAACACTCACAGTGTGATCCATTACAGCCTGGAAAGAAGACCTCAAACCACAAGCTGAAGATAAGCAACATGAAGTGTAAGAACAAGTTCACCAACAAATACAAAGCCTCTCTGCCTATGCTGGAATCAACTGTCACATACTGGGCCAAAAACAAGAACCTGGCCTCATACTCCGCCATAAACATACCTTTCTTCCGCAAATGGGTGAACTCATCCCTGCGTTGATCCCTCAAAGTATGCGACACATACTTCTCCAAGAAGGCCTGGTGGAATTATACCCAAGTGAGTGGAGGTGAACCAGCTGGTTTGCCCTCAATGTAATACCTCCAACACGTCTTCGCATCTCTGCGAAACTGGAAAGACACATACTCCACACTATGGGAATCTACAATACCCATCTTTTAAAGCCTCGCATGCATATCCATAATGAACTCGTAAGCTTTCTCGCTACGCATACTATAAAATCTGGGCAGCTCCACCTTCAGGAACCTACATATGAGCTCCTGATCTCCAAGTGTTAAAGTTTGGGCTGCTATTGGCCTAGGAATACCCTCAGGGGCTAGTATAACATCAATGTGCGGGGCATCGACCCACCAAGCAAGGGCACGTTGCGCGGTAGTAGCCAGTTCAAGGAAGTGAAACTAAGACAGGAAACTTCCCCTTTTAGCAACAGCAGGTTACATCCCTTGTGTTTGTCCCTGGTCAGAAGTATGTAACCCTGCTCTAGTCCGAGAATCACCTGAAGTAGTGGCACCGGCCACGGCATGCTGGGCATCAAGATGTAGAAGCATACGGGCCAATGTGACCTAGAATATTGGGTCAAACATGGCCTCGATTGAGTCTTGGCTTTCCCATACCTCCCCCAGTTGCATGTGCTTTCTCGGGATGACCCTCTAGCTGATTTTCTAGAGAAGCAGATCATGCTCACCTCTGTCCGGCCACAGGGGTCGTACCCCTGGTCGATTTAGCACCATGACCTCTAGCTCAGTCGTGACCTCTATCATGTCCTCGTCCTTTCGTGTCGACCCTAGAAGCGAGCTCAGGCGCGCCATCCCTCGCAATATCAGCTCGTGTCCTCACCATCTGTGAGAGAATAGAAATAAATTAGATACCAATTCGAACGTTTCAGATACCAATTTGAATAAAGTAGCATGAAAGAATAAAGAAGTTGTAGTTTCCTAAATATCTTATAGCCTCTCACAGATAAGTACAGAGCTCATCGTACCGATCCGCAAAAATCTACTAAATATGCTCTTGTACTTATAGACCAGTAACCTAGGGCTCTGATACTAACTTGTCACATTTCGAATAGGAGAACGTGCGGGCACTATCCTTTCCCAACCTCGTAGGCAAACCCGTCCCTTAATCACAACTTGCTCAATAATAAAGTAAACCTAAAATAGCAATATTAATAACAAGTCTATAATAGATAGAGAAAGAGTGTGAAATAATACATCAATCCCAAGAATCTGGTCTACGGCCATACAAGATCCACTAATACATAAGCGCAAGTCTGAATATAAATACAAGTTTAAAAAGGGGATTACTGTCTCGGAGTAGCAAAGTAAGAAAATATATAAAGAGAGTCATCAGGGATGCAGAAGTATCCATGTGCTCACCCTAGATACTCGATAGCAATGCCTCGAAAATCAATCACGAGGAGAGGAAGTGTATCTAGTCACAAACTTTGCACTCATAAAATAATGCGGCAAGGTAGTATCAGTATACACACTATATACCAATAAGTATCATAGGCCAACAACAATTAGATAACATATATAAAGTAAGAGACTGAAAGATAGGCATGCTCACAATCATATATAAACACTACACAGTCCAAAATAGCATCACGGGTTAAAATACCAAGTGTGAATCCAATAAGTATGAATATGAGAATATGAATACATATGCAATGCAATGATACACACACGCTCCAAGCGGAATACCTCTACGTCCCGGTAGTCATGACCCATGAGGGACCCACAAAGTCCATGTACCCGATGTGGCGCACAACCCGATCTAATATAAGTATATGTTGCGGAACGTGTAACCCGATCTAATATAAGTGTGTATATATATATATATATATATATATATATATATATATATATATATATATATATGTTGCAGCGCACAACCTGATCCTATACATGATCATGTATATGCGAATGATATCAAATGCCTATGAGAATACATCAAGTCAATCGTGCCACACATGGACACAGAATCATCAGGTCAAGAATGAATCAATTCTTTCTATACATACGGTCAAGTCTAGAATCATGCACGTGGCGACGAGCCACTAGATCAAATAAGGCAACAACCATAATCAACAACAGTACCAACCTAAGTATTCCATCTGAACTTCATACCCGAAGGCGTAAGATGCTTTCTCTAACAATTACTAATTCTACTTATGCTTCGCTAACCGGAGCCTAACCATAAGGTTAGCCGTAACCTACCTGGCAGCCGAGCAGGAGCCACGAACGATCACACTAGAGCATTGCCTTTCTGAGGGTCTCGGTTATACTCGTAGTCTAATCATAATTAAAATCTAAGTTAGAATTTGAAACTAACAATACCCATACCGCTATACTATCCTTTGAATCAAAACCAAATGGAAAAAGAGAAAAATGGGCCTACAAGGGTAAAACGGTAATTTGAGAGTGAAATCCATCATTCAACGCAAAACCCCCAAATTATGAATAAACTCTAGCTTTTCCATAATCAAATCCTTAACTAGAATGGAAGATTCAAGCCTATTGGTTATTAATTAATGAAATACATTCTTAGATTAGTCCAATCCACCAACAATATTCATTTACGACAATTTAAAATTCAAGTAGAGAAATAACCATTAAAACCTATCTTCCTTCAACTAGTTTCTAGGTTTCCATCATTGATTCAACCTTAGGAAATGTAATTAAAGGATAATAAGGTTGAAGATACTTACCTCAAAGAGAATCCACCCAAAAATACTTCAAATCCCCCTTGAGATACTATGGAGGAAGAATTTTGGGAATGGGAAATGAAGGGTTTAACTTAACATTTAAAAGGAATTTTTGTCCCCATCGTCAGAAGCTCAAGGCTCATACAACTAGTCGCAGACACTATGGCTCAAAGACAAACCCAATACTTCGATGTAGCGGCCAACTGACCGCTACGACGGCTACTCACAAAAATACAACCCCTCGCTATAGCGGACCAGGCCTAAAACCAACTTTCCAACCGATAGTCAAAATTCTTCTAAGAGTCTCGGGAACCGAACTAACCACCCCATCAAGTTATAAATGAACCCCCGACCTCATAGAATCGACAAAATTTTGAAGAAGGTCCGTTTACCCAAAAGTCAACTATCGGTCAAACACTTCCATTTAAGGGTTCTAATTCTTCCAATTTCTACTAGGATCACCCGATAACCGTGGAAATTGGATCAACAGGGGTAAAATGGTCAAAATGTACATAACGATTGAACATGTCGTTACAAATTTGTTGGGGGTTGTTCTTGTGGTAATTTAGTTTCTGGAGATATAGATCTATAAATGATATGTATTGTTGATGTTCTAAGGGATAGAAAGAGGATAGGCTTGGGATTCATATCATAAAAGTGATGCTAGGGCATAGTACGTTGCTAGTCGGCTAAGTATAATGTTCTCCTTGTTAACTTTGGTATTGTTGCTTGTTGTAGACTAAGTTGTGGCGAAGGTTGATTCCGTTGTTGGCATCGAAAGTTCTTCATAAAGATATGTTAAGGCTAAACTTTTCCTTTTTTTTGGCATAATTGTTGGAGTGACGGCGTATAACGAAATGTCCGCTGAAGAGAACTCTATTTCGGTCTATGAAAGATATGTTTGTTTCTTCACTCTTAAAAGAATTCCATAATTCTTGTTTGTCTCTTATCAGGAGTACCTTCCATACTTTATAACATCTCATATTGACATCTATCAACTCCTTGTTGGTTTTACGAAAGCTAGGAATAGTATATACTATCTTGTTGATTCATATGAAAATGTAAAATAGTAGGTTATCTCTATAAGGTCAGTCAAATGTGTAACGACTCTATTCTTAGGTGATTAGCAGCTCTTGGTTACGGTCTCATACGATGTATGTATCCATACTGAAAGGTTCTTTTGGCTTCAAAATGAAGTGAGTGTTTGTTGATGATAGTTCCAAAATTCTACTCGGAGGTTTAACGACCTTATGTGACTCCGATGAGTTCACAACGTCTTCTTATGACTCCAATGATAGTATGAGTCTGTGTATGGATCTAATAACGATATATAGAAAAAATAATAACGTTATATATGTATGTACAATACCTATAAGAGCTTGATTATGGTACTCCTACATTACCACCAGTTGGGCAGTTATGTATCGCTATTTACCACCGATTGGGCAAATATGTATTTACTACCAAGCTACGATCAATCGGGAAGATACGTATTTACTACCAAGCTATGGCCAGTCAGGAAGTTATGCTATATGAATTTTTCAACCGGTTGGGCAGTTATGTATCTTTATTTATCACTGATTGGGCAAACACGTATTTACCATCGAGTTACGATCGATCGAGCAACTACCACTGACCATTTGGGCAGTCGAGCAGTTAGATTTACGACGTTGATATAGCGGCATAGAATAATGTTATAAAATAAGAATGAGCATTATGTATGTTGTGGCCCACAACGACATTTCAGGGGTTCAGGTTGATTCATATCTCTCTTTTATGATTACTTACTATTGCATTTTATTTTTGTCTTACATGTTAAGTACATTATTCGTACTGATGTCCCTTTTCCTGGGGACGATGTATCTCACGCCACACAAGTTCAGGTAGGTGAGGAGAGGACATGCCATTGTAGATTGCCTTCAGATATCAGCTTTTGTTGATGAGCTCCATTTCCCCCTGGAGCATTGCTAAGTCAGGATCATGTTTATATCCCTTTGGTATTTTGGGTATGTCGGGGGCCCTGTCCTAACTCATGTATTATGTTGATGTTCCCTTTTAGAGGCTTTGTAGACATGTCATGTGTTGTACAGTTTTGTTCATTACGGCTTTGTAGGCGTGGATGTTAGTTAGAAATTATGTTAGACTTGTCGGCCTTATTATGTATATATGCATAGGTTGAGTTCTTCTATTTGCAGGCTATTATGTCAGGTATTTTATAACTATCATTCTGAGGCCTTGTTGGCCCAGACGGTTGTTACAGTTCACTTTTACGCGGAGGCATAAAAGCTACTAGATAAGTTGTGGACTCTTGGATTTTTTTTAGAGTCACCACCTAATTTATACGGAAAACTAGGAAACCATATTAAAAAAGGTTTCAAAATAAAAAAATATCTAAATTAAACTAGAGTTCGAGTAAGGATTTAAATGATCCCCCGAAAAAGTGTTAGGCGCCCCGATATTAAGGATCTGTAAGATACGATTAACCTCGGATCTTATATAATAAAAATTACTTTTAAAAGGCTTGGTGTTTAAAATATTGCAAAATACTTATTGTCATTTAAATTATTTTTTGCCAAAATAGCTTTTTTACACAACACTTTACAAGTAAACAATTTTTTTTTGAAAATTCTTCTTTTGGAAGGCAAAATCCCTTTATATAAAAGAGGTAGCAAATTTTTTTTATTTCTTTTGAAAAATATTCGTCTTCATAGGATAGTAGAAATATGTATACCTTTCATTTCAAAGGATTTTCCAATTTTATTGAAAACAATTAAGAACTTAGGATAGTAGAAATATGTATACCTTTCATTTCAAAGGAGGTTAACCGCTAAATTTTGTTTTACCCTTAACCCAACAATGATTTATAAAGGATTTCCCAATTTTATTGAAAACAATTAAGAACTTAGTTTAAGGTAACATTAACTTGAGACTAGATTAAAACTTCTGCCAAGTTAAGAAAAAATCATACCCCTTTGCAAGTTCAAACCAACTTATTTCAAATCAATCTTTTAAGTTAGTCTTTTGGAAATTTTATTTTAAAAGCATGTAACATAGGAGAAATGGCTGAAAATATTAAAATATATTTTTTGATTATCTGAAAGAAAAGATTCTTTTATTTAAAGAGGATGAAAATAGCAACTCTTATAACTAGGTTTTTCAATAATAATTAGTGTTTTATAAATAAGCAAATACAATAACAATGAAATAAAGCAAACGGGGTGGTGGGTATACCGGCCCACAAATCACCGTATACAAAAATACGGAAAAAACTCTATTGTTTAAATCATTTTCACACATGGTTGGATCTTCAACCATTTTTATCAATGGATGGGCCTTCATGCTATCGGACTCGATGAAGAATGGTGTTGTTGGGCCCTCAAATCCAACAACTCAATCAATGGCGAAAGAAGCAGCAAGATGTGGGCCATAGGCCCACGAGACATGCAAGGGGGGAACACGAGTACGAGTTAGGAAAGCACCCAAATACTTATAAATAAACAACTAAAGAAACTGCACAAATTATCTCATGTTAATCCACAAATTAGAAAACAATCAGGCCCAAGCGCAAATATCATATCCTTAAATCTATACACATTGATAACGGCCGAGACAGGTATTGGGCCTAGCCCATACTAAGTAGTAGTAGGGAATATACGGAGATGGAAATACAACAAAGGCAACTAGGCTTTTGGCCAAAATTATACCATCATATTTTTATGAATGAAAAACTAACAGGCCCACGCTGGGCACATACTCAGGTCTATTTCAGAAGCCCATGTTTTAGCATAAACTAAACCATTTAAAAGCCAGAATATATATGATATACAGGGTATATATATGATGTACTTAGGAGTATACAAAAATATACAACCCCAATATACAACTGGTGCATACCAAAGTATATATACTCTGTATACTTTAAAAATACGCCGTCACAGATACATTTTAGAAAAATAGGAAAATAGAAATAGGTTGTAGGTAAATCCAAGTATTAGATAGGAAGATGGAAAGTATAAGACTATCCCGCATGATTTAGGCAAATGACGAAGGCAAATCCAAAGTACACAATGAACCTGTTTAGTTTCAACAAAGGAGGAAAAGCTACAAACACTTCAACATAAACACATAGGTGATAATGGTCTAGATAGATGCATCAACATGCTATGTCTCAAAGCTAGGGTAGAAATAAGCAAACTAGAACAAACTAGAATACAAATGGGCTAAGATACACAGACTAACTAACTAGCATGCTTCGGGAAATGCTTGATTGTGACAACACCACCAAAAGTAGGATCATTCTCTGCCCATACATGTCTGTTAATTATTCTAAAAGGGTATGCTCACATGAACAACCTTACCACACCAAGACAACAAACACCTTTTAGGAAAGTAGTTTGAACATGTGTATATAACCTTTTAACATGCATAGGCTAGGCTTAGGGATACTAAAACAGATTGGGGGGGGGGGGGGGGCAGGACATAGCCAGTTTGGTAATCATGTTGAAGACAGAGATGGGCAAGCATCCAAATTGGGATAATAGTTTTTAAATATGCAAGATTAGTAAATCAAAAAATAGGTGGGAATTTAACATGGCATATTAACTTATGATAAAAGCAAACCAGCGTATCAAAGGGAATTTAACTAAGCAGGCACAGTTTCCCCAACACAAGTGTTAGATCATCATATGATTGGTTCCACACTTGACAAATCAAACAACTTGCTTAAGCTAATCAATAACTAGGTGATTTAGCATTCAGAATAATCATTCATCACATATTAAAGTTAACCTAATTTGTATAAGCCTCAGCTGAACTGAACTAATAAAGAAATCATCACATCACATGCCAAATAGTAGTATCTATCTCATAATTCCTGAATACAACCTAACATTGTATTTAAATCTTAATAGTTCCTTAATCAAGCTAGCAAATGACTGAACCAGTACAAACATCACAAAGTTTCCCACTTCTTCACATCATGTATCCTTAAACATGTATAAGCAACATTCTTAGCATATCATGTTAAACACACTTAATTTATAGCTTAATGAACAAAACAAGCTAAAACATGTTTAACAGACACAATAATGTCAACTAACACATATCTAACAAAAAATACACTAATTTCAGTAAAGAAAGCTAAAATTTGAGAGGAATTCGAGTTTACCTCTTGATGCGCAGTTGTGAAAGAGATCCAGAGTGGAAAGCCTTCCTCCAAATCCTCAATGCTCAGACCACACAAAGAAACAAAATTTTAGACTATAAGAAACCTTAGAAAAAACTAGGTTTTCGGATTTTTGCTCAAATAGAGACTTGTGCTCGACTCTTGAGAAATTTTCAAGTGCAAGGCTTTTGCTTGATTTTTAGGCAAAGATAACAATATAACGGCTTGGTTTCGACTGAGGGTGAGGGGTTCCTTTTATAGGCCCCCAAAACCCGATATGGGAGATGTGAATTTCAGATTTTTGAATTAAATTAAATTAGTTTTGAAATCGACCAATGACAATGCTACCTTTTGTTCTCAATAGGACAAAACCATTAAGAAAGACTCAGAATCGAAGATGATGGAAGGGATGAGGGCTTACGTCATTAGTGGCGTGCTGGTGGGGGTGGGTAAGAGCCATTAATGCGTGATGAGGCAAAGGATTGACGCGAAATCGTCCTTATCTGAGGATATGCCAATTCCGGTAATAAAAAATGAAGAGAAAGAGAGAGAGAGAGAGAGAGAGATAGAGATAGAGAGAACTTGCGACGCTAGGGAAAAATGGACGAAGTGAGGGGACTTGCCCTTTTCATTGATTTAGATAGCGTTTGGTCTGGGCTCGGCAATTTTAAAATGTATTGGCCCTGAAATTGAAGAAATTAAAAAAGGGTGGGGTGTAAGTATATAATTTTGCAAATGTGACGTCATGATTAATTTAAAATGTAACCTATTTGACTTCACTTACGGTCAAAATAACCAATTAAAACTGATTTGAGGTAAAAATTGAAACCCATCCTTTTTTGAAAAGGCCATAGAAATGTAAAAATTGTGAGATGTTATTTGACACCTTATTTAACTAATCAACTCTCCTTAACTTATGTAGTAAAAATATAAATCAATTTATAATAATTAATTCAGACAATTAATTAGATAATTGTCTTCTCAATTTATAAAAATTGATAGATATTACTTAAAATATGTAAAAATAGGCAAATGATATAAAATTATATATTAGATGATATGTTTCCAAATAATATGGCAAAATGTCACCGGAATAATTTTATCAAATCATTTTCGCTTTTGTAAATGCATATTTCACTCAATTCATGACTTAGTAACTTTGAATAATTAAATAAATATATTGGAGGGTAAAAATTAGGTGTCAACAACTGTCCCTTCATTGTTCAGTGATGGCGGGATCATTCATAAGCAATGAAATTTGATAAACCTGATTTTTACCGACCAAGTCAAACACTTCTCGATTTTCCTACATATCTCAGGCTATATGAGAATTCAGGCCACCTGTAGATTGACTCGATGAGGACTAGATAAAGTAAAATTTTAAAAACAACTCTTGTTCGAATGTGAATTTTTCTCTTGTATTGAGTTCGTCTACATATCCCTAGTTTCGAAAATCATGTCACTTGTAATTCAAATCAACTAGACTAAGAGGTTGTTCCTTATGGGGGAGTTTCCTATAAAAATAAAGAAAAATAAGTGTGGCTGAGCATGGTATGGAGTGGTTTTCGACTCCTGTCTAGAGAACTTGACTCTCGTGGACCCTGTCTCGATCAGCTGCGCAAGAAATATTTCCATGTTGCTCCCCATGTATATGGATCTTGGATTGACTGGCTGGTACTCTGAGAAGTTCTGAACCTGTTTCCATTCGCCTGGTAACATCGTGAGATGTTTCTAATTTTTTATTTTGAGTTGATGTCTTCTCGATACTGTTTGACCCTTGTTATGGATGAATAACCCTCTCGGCATCGTTCTATGGCCCACTTTGTTGAGCCAATTTCTCATATGTTGTTTTGATTTTTGGAACGATAATTGCAATTTCCCTGACTGATTTACACTATTCTGGAATCTTTGAGTAAACACTACAGCCTCTTGACTGAATTTAGATCACTTGACTTTAGGAACGAATAATGCAGCCTCTCTGACTGGATTTACACCGTTCTAACTCTGGGGCGAACACTACAGCCTCCTGACCAGATTTATGTTTCTTGACTCTGAGAACGAATACTGCAGCACTCTCTAACCAAATTTACACCATTCTAACTCTGGGGTGAACACTGCAGCTTCCTAACTGGATTTACATCCCTAGACTCTATTGAGAAAACACTGTAGACTCTTAACCGGATTTACGTTGCTTGACTTTTTGGAGTGAAAACTGCGGCCTCCCGACCAGATTTACATCGCTTGACTTTGTAGCGAACATTGTGGCCTCCTGGCCGAATTTACGTCGCTTGACTTTTATAGCAAACACTACGGCCTCCTGACCAAATTTATATCGCTTGACTCCGAGAATGAATACTGCAACACTCTCTGACTAGATCTATACCATTTTGACTATAGGGCGAACACTGTATCCTCCTCACTGGATTTACGTCACTGGACTCTGTTGAGCGAACAATGTGGCCTCCTGACTGGATTTATGTTGTTGGACTATGTTGAGTGAACACTGTGGCATCCTGACCGGATTTATATCACTGGACTCTGTTGAGCGAACACTGCAGCCTCTTTACCGAATTTACATCGCTTGACTCTTTAGAGTGAATACTGAAGCCTCTTGGCTGGATTCACATTGCTTGACTCATTGGAGCGAACACTGCAGCCTCTTGACCGTATTTACGTTGCTTGACTTTTGTATCGAATAATATGGCCTCCTGACAAGATTTATATTGTTGGACTCTTTGGAGCAAACACTACGACCTCCTGACCGAATTTACGTTGCTCGACTTCTAAAGACAAATACTGCAGTCTTCCTGACATGTTTTATATCGTCGACTTTAAACGACTCTCATGGATAAATTGCTTATTCTCCGTCTTTTGTATGGGATGTGACCCTCTCCATTGGACTACCCTTTTGTTCATCTGTTGGTTGTTACCCTTTCGGTCTGATTGCCTTTCGTTCATCTGTCGGTTGTGACCCTTTCAGTTTGTTTACCTTTCATTTGTCTATTGGATGTGACCCTCTCGGTGTGATTGCCTTTCGTTCATCTATTGGTTATGATCCTCTCATTTTGTTTGCCTTTCATTCGTCTATTAGTTGTGATCCTTTCGGTCTGATTTCCATTTGTTCATCTGTATACCTTTTTTGTTCCATTTATGCCAGTTGTGGTGCTTTTCTCCTTGTAGCCCTGTTAGTTAGATTATATTATCCTTGAAGGTTTTCTAGTTATTGGTCTCACCTTGTTATGAAAATATGAATAAATGGGTTAGTGAAAATATGTTGTCGCCTTCTGGTGACAGACTGAACCTGCATTCACAGAAAAAATTATTAGTTTTGGTTAGCTCGTGTCCTTGGTTCTTCTCTTTTTCTTCTACCGGGTCACAGTATTCTATCCCATTCTGGCTCCGGACTCGGTAGCATGAGATATTTGAATTTAGTAAGAAAATATTTTGAATATTTAAGATGTATTGATTTTAAAAAATTAATAAATAACTGTTTTCAAAAACTCTTATTTTAAAATGTCATGACATGCGCTTACGAAGAGAGACTGCCTCCTTGGTTTTCTTTTGTGAAATTTGTGAGATCTCAAAAATTCTGCCTAGTGTGAAGCTTGTACCGTCGAACTCTCGTGGCGACCTGACGACGAATGGATTTTTGAGACCCCCCTCGAAAATTTTGCCCCAGTTATAAAATTTCTTGTCGGTTCATGCTCTTCGAGTCTTCTCTGAAGGAATTTTTGAGAATCTGTCAAAAATTATACCCTAATTGAAGCTGTGACGGCAAATATCCTTTGCTGATTCTCACTTCGGGAATTTTTTAAATCTTCCTAAAATTTCTTCCCCTGTGACTTCCTAAGGATTTCTTTGGTTTTTCTATTGGTGCGATCGAGCTCAAAAAACGCCTACGTATCCTGTTACAACAGGAATCAGGTCAAACGTAGTTTGAAATAAACATAATTAGGTTTTTCTAATAATATGACCAGGTCCGAATTGGAGTGCCTACATATCATGCCTTGGGGAAATCAGGTCATTGTGTAGTTTATAATACATGAAATAAATCATTTTGGTTTTCAATCTATTACAAGGAAAGACCGGAACCCTTCACGGGTCCTCTACGTACCTCTGCTACAAGAGATAAGTCTTGATGTAGTGATTACAAGTAAAAATGTGATTACATAGAAAAGTGTGCATTCACGTGTAATATCTCTTAACTGAGTCCGAGTTGATTGCCTTAGATCACTCTTGGCCATCCATTTCTGCTAAGAAAGTGTTACTTCTAAAAGGACTTTGCGGACTGCATAAGGGCCTTGCAAATTTCCCTTTGTATTTGTCTTGATGAGGGAATACTCTCTTGAGTACTAGCTATCTAATTTGGAAGATTCAGGATCTGACCTGATTGTTAATGGCGCGGGCCATCCTTTATTGGTGCAAATGACCATGATACACAACGATCAATCATTTTTTGTTAATTAAAGTTGTTGTTCGTACCTCTTTCGGACCCATTCTGCGTTATCCAACTCTGCTTTTTAGATAATTCGAAGCAACGGTATCTTGACCTCGGTCGGGATGACTGCTTCTGTGTTGTAGACTAGCAAGTACGGCATGACTCCTGTTGAAGTTTTGGTTGTGTTTCTTTACCCAAGCAAAGCATAGGGTAGTTGTTTGTGCCAACACTTGTAGTTGTATGTCATCTTTCACAATATTCTTTTGATATTCTTGTTGGAGGCTGCTACAACTCCGTTCATCTGCGATATGTATGCTGTTGAGTTTCAATAAGTTATGTGAAACTGGTCACAGATTTCTTTCATCAAGTGATTGTTCAAGTTCGCCCCATTATATGTGATGATGGATTCTAGAATGCCGAATTGGTAAATGATGTTGTTCTTCACGAATTCAGCCACTACCTTCTTAGTTACTAACTTGTGGGAGGTAACCTTGACCCATTTGGTAAAATAGTCTATGGCTACCAAGATGAAATAATGCCCGTTGGATGTTGTTGGTTCAATTGGTCTAATGACATCCATGCCCCAAGCAACGAACGACCAAGGTGAACTCATGGTGTTGAGCTCATTTGGTGGGACTCTGATCAAATCTCTATGTATCTGCCATTGGTGACATCTTTACACAAATCTAGTATAATTATCTTTTCTAGTCATCTAATAATATCCGGTGTGCAATATCTTTTTGACCAGCATAAAACCATTCATGTGGGGTCTGCAAGCCTCGGCGTGCACTTTTTCTAATAATTTGGTAGCTTCTATAGCATCTACACATTTGAGCAATCCCATATATGGCGTTCTTCTGTAGAGCACATCTTTGCGCAGAAAGAAACCATTTTCCATCCTTCAGAGGGTTTTTCTCTGGTTACTCGTTGTCCCTTCAAGATATTCTCCTTTGTCCAAGTAGGCTTTCTAATCAGCGTACAATGATTTTCCATTGGGCTCTACTTCCACATGGGAATGGTAAGCATGTTCATCCTTCAAGCTTATCTCAATTGTGTCGATATGGCTGCTTTTGAGGTGTTGTATCATAGAGGCTATAGTAGCGAGAGCATCTGCAAACTTGTTCTGCGCTCTGGACTTATGTTTGAACATAATCTTTCTAAACCTTTTGCTCAATCTTTGAATGAAGTTGACAAATGGTAGGATCTTTACGTTCTTCGTAGCCCATTCTCCTTGCACTTTATGGATCAACATATCTGAATCATCTATTACTAATAACTCGTCGATGCCTCTATCAAGCGCTATTTGGTGACCCAAAATGCAAGATTTGTATTCTGCTATGTTATTGGTACAACGGAAGGTGAGCTTGGCAGCCATTGGATAATGTTGTACTAATTCTGATATCAGCACTGGTCTGATTCCTGAACCGTGATAATTGGCAACACCATCGAAGAACATTATCTATCCTGAATAAGGTCCTTCTTCTCCTTCATTAGCTACGAGTATCTCCTCATCTGGAAAGTATGCTCGGAGCGGTTTGGCAACGTCGTCCACCGAACTTTGGGTGAGAAAGTCAACCAATGCTTGTCTTTTCACGGCTTTCCGAACCACATACACAATGTCAAACTCACTCAACAATATTTTCCATTTAGCCAACTTTCCCACGGGCATTGGTTGGTGAAAAATGTACTTCAATGGATCTTTTATGGATATAAGATGGGTAGTGTATGATGCCAAATAATGTCTCAACTTCTGGATTATCCATGAAAATGCACAACCTGTCTTTTCTACCAAAGTATATTATGCTTTGCAAGCGGTGAACTCTTTGTTCAAATAGTAGATAGTACGTTCCTTCTTCCTGGCCTCGTCGTGTTGTCCTAACATGCATCTGAAGGCTTTATCTGAAACTGACAGGTATAGCAACAAAGCCTTTCTAGTCTTGGTAATACCAGAACAGGAGAATTTGAAAGATACTTCTTGATAGTGTCGAATGCCTTCTGACACTCATCGTTCAATTAAGTCGGTGCGTCTTTCTTTAAGAGCTTGAGTATAGGTTCCACGATCATTGTGGAATCGGCTATGAAGCAACCGATATAGTTCAATCGACCTAAGAAACTTATGACCTCATTATTGATTTGCGGAGGAGGAAAATATTGTATGACTTTGATTTTCGACAGATCGTGCTTTTTCGACTGAATATAAACACGATCAATTTTTTGGCAGGTACTCCAAATGTACATTTGGCCCGATTTAGTTTCAGGTTGAACAACAAGTGAGTAATATGATAAGTGTTTTCTCCTGACTTGATGATGACGTCATCTACGTATACTTCAATTTCCTTGTGGATCACATCATGAAAGATAGTCATCATCGCTCTCATGTACGTGGCGCCGACATTTTTTAGGCCAAATGGAATTACCCTATAGTGATATACTCCCCATGCCATAATGAAAGCCATCTTTTCTGCATCATCTTTCTACATCAGGATCTGATGGTATCCAATGAAACAATCGACAAAGGATTACATCTCATACTTGGCACAGTTATCGATGAGAATATGGATATTTAGGAGCATAATGTTATCTTTAGGACTGGCTCTATTAAGATCCCGATAATCCATACATATTCGGATCTTCCCGTCCTTTTTGGGTATTGCCACAATGTTAGCTAACCACGTAAGATACAATGTTACCTCTACCACTCCCGATTCAATATGCTTTTCAACCTCTTCTTTTATTCTCACACTTAGGTCGGGCTTGCACTGTCTGGTCTTCTACTTTACTGGGGCAAACCCAATATTGATTGGTAACTTGTATGTCACTATGTCCGTACTCAAACCAGACATATCAATGTAATACCACACGAATACATCCACATATTCTTTGAGTATGTCAATTAGTTCTTCTTTTTGTGGTGAACCCAAATGAGCACTTATATGCATTTCCTTGACTATCCCTTTGCATCCTAGATCAATAGCCTCGGTTTTATCCAAGTTAGGCTTCTGCTTATTCTCATATTATTCTTCATCATCGTGGAGATCTTCCAGTAACTCTGTTTCCTCATCGTATTCACTGTATTCTTCTTCAACCTCAACACCTGACTCGCTCACTTCGTGATATGCAATGACATTAGGGGTTGATTCATTTTTATTACTGAAATGCAAGGTAAAACGTGATTTAATATAAAAAGCAAAGTAAAGTAAATAAAGTGTAATTTTGTAAAGTGAGACTTTCTATTGATTTGCGAAAGTTAATACAAACTGCAGTCCTGACTCAGATCAATATTGAGTCATTTCCATTTTTAACAAATATTACGAGGAAAGTAAGTAAATAGTGAATAACCGGGCCTCGACCGTACCACACCGATTTTTGAAAATTATAAAATCTTATCACGGCTATCGAAGAACCAGGAATGATGTGGAAATCCAGTTGGTGAGTCATTCACCAGGATTCGCATCGCGAATTACAGGCACTTCATTGTGTTCTTCCAGGATTGCTATGCAATCTACTTATGAAAACAACATCTCTATCCCTTCTTCAGCATCATCTTCATTTAGCAATGGTATTTTGATATCAAAATTACTGGTACATACTCGGGATTGGCCTTCACAACTTTGGGGGTCCCTTCTTCTTTCCACTTTATTAAATAACTTCTTTGGAGCTAGGGACATATCCGAGACCATATCGGGATAGATTTTCAGGTATTTCAACCTGCTTTGTGATGCCGTGCAAGTCTTTCCCAAGACCTTTCCCAGCTCAAAGTCATTCTGCAGCATTGTGGAGGCGATAATTCTATATACAGTTAGCATCAGGATTTGTGTTGTGTATTTTTCATATGCGGCCCCAACAACTCGACCATATGGAAATCTGTTCTTTTGGGAACTCCTTTCATTATAAGAATGTTATGGATACTCCTTTCCTCATGTATCACTACCTCGTATTCTTCCCATACGAATTTTACAGCCTAGTGTAGGGAAGATGGTACGGCTCCGGCCGCATGGATCCAAGGCCTTCCTAACAGCAGGTTATAGTTGGTGGAGATCTACATGACCTGGAACTCTGTGATGAACTCTACGGGTCCCATCTGAATACCCAGGTCGATTTCATTGACTGAGTCGCGTTGAGCCTCATCAAATCCTCTCATATTCATATGGCTATTGCTTACCTTACCTATATCATATCCTAACTATTCTAGCGTGGTTATCAGGAAAATGTTCAGTCCTACAACGTTGTCTACGAGGACTCGCTCTACAATATTTCCTATGTACTCAACAGTGATGTGTAGGGCTTTGTTGTGTATCAGCCCTTCCTTTGGCAACTCGTCCCTTTTGAATGATAACTGGTGGTTTCCCATGATATGGGCTACTGTGGTAGCCAGACTTTCGATGCTTGTGCTGGTAGGAACATGTGCTTCTTCAAGCAATTTTATCAATTCCAAATGGTGCTGGGAGGAACATAGCAATAGTGCTAACACTGATATCTATGCCAGAGTTTTTTCATGTGCTTGATGATAGACTACTCTTTGGGTTGCATTTTATACTAGAAATCTTTAGTTTCGCCTTCCGTGATCGACCTTCTCTGATTGTTCTCTTTCCTGGTGCTCCATTGGGCTAATTCTTCAGGCGTGTAACACTACCCTGATCTGGTATGCCGTGTGCAACAATAGCTTCAACGATGAATACTTTCTGGGTAGTGTGATGGCACCCGAGGCCACTAGCGCTACATTTGGTGCATGAATCAACAAATCAAACCTAGGCCGCTCATTTATGGTTAGTGATGCCACGGTTTGTTCAAGAGCTTCATGGGTGCTAGAATCAAAGATTTATAGACTGTCCAGTCTTACTCTTTCTCAATTATATGAATAGTGGTATTTTTATGATTTGGCAGTGGGTTGATATTCACATTAAAAGCGGCTGCCTGCAATGAGATCTCCATTTTTCTATCAAATATATTGAATCTTGTGCTTTAGGTTGATGCAATCCTCAATATTGTGTCAGGCTCTATCTGAGTGATAAGCACATGTTTGGTTAAGATGGTAGAAGTGGTTTCCATGATCAACCTACTTTGGAGGTATAGTTTGGATTATGCCAACGACAAGCAACTCCTCGAGAAACAGTGTGCGCATTTTCATCAACGGTGTGAACACTCGGGTCAACGATTTCTCAAACTTGGGGCGTGGAGCATTATAATTTTCCGGGGTGGTTGGTTTTTGCAATTTATATTTTGGTAATTCCGTAGAGCTTGGAAATTCTGAGGGGCTTGATAATTTTGAGGTGCTTGGTAATTTTTCGTAGTTTGGAAGTTTTGATACTTTTGTGGAGCTTGGGTGGCTCGCACCGGGGTTTAGAATATTGGTGAAACCATTTGTGAATTTAGTTAATGGGTTTGGTAGCTTGGAGAGGTCTGGTAGCCGTGTTGGGCGTAATAAATAGGCATTGGGTTGTATGGTGGGGTCAAGTAGTTGTTTAGGGGTGGTGATTGATATACCTCCATAGGTGAACGTAGTTCTTCCCGTTGCTTTGCTTTGGGATTGGACGATCGGGTCATATTCCCCATATCTTTCCATTTATTCTGTACACCTCCCATGGTGTTCAACTGGGAGCTTCTACCAGTCATACTGGTGATATTTCTGGATTTGAGACCATCTTCTATGGCCTCTCCCATTTCAACCAATCTGAAAATGGTCGTCCGTCCATGGAAAGCATCCTATCATAACAATCCTGATCTTGTGCTCTGACGAAAGCGGCAACTAATTCCTTCTCTGTCAAAGGTGGTTGCACACGAGTGGCCTCCGCTCTCCACCTACTTGCGTATTCCAGATAGCTCTCTGTGGACTTCTATTTGAACTTCTCCAGATAATATTGATCAAGCACATTTTCGACATTAAACTTGTATAGTTCAATGAAGGATTCTGCCATATCCTCCCAGGTAATCCATCGATGCATATCTTGCACATCAAACTATTCGGAGGCCTCTGTAGTCAAGCTGCGACTGAATAGCCTCATGATCAAAGCAGGGTTATTTCAGAATCCTACCAACTGATCGCAGTATGACCGTAGGTAAGCCATTAGGTTCCCCGACCTGTTGAACATTTCAAATTTGGGCACATTGAAGCCATCTGGTAGATCCAACCCTAGATATATTGGACAAGTCATCGTAACTTAATCCGAGAGTTTTTTCGTGCAGCCCAGGCAATTTTATTTAGTCTTTGCTCTATGCCCTGAGACAATTCTATTTCCATCTTCTCGGCCAACTTCTATTGGTCGGCCCTCCATGCCCTATCCATCTCTTCAGTTCTACTCATTCCGGCTAGAGATGACTTTGAGTTACTAGGGTTTGGAAAGAGACGTTTTGGTGTGTTGGGTTATTTTAGGGAATATTAGTAGTGGTATTTGGATGTGCGATGGGGTTGTTGGTTAAGGGGACTTGAAAATAGTGGATGGTCCCGAGTATTTGGGTGGTATTTATGGGTAGAGAGGTTTGGTATGAAGTACCTATATGGTGAGAGTCAGTCCCCGCTGGGTAATTTTAAAAGTGCTCTTGAACTGGAGAATATAGAGATGGGATGGGCGATGGAGGTCTTCTCTCCTTAGTTTGCTTTTACCTATCAATTTGGGCGTTTTCCAACCTTGAAGTCTTTTCTTGAATGTCCTTCAACATTTTGACCATATCTTCAGTATGAGTCATTTCCTGTCGTACAGGAGACATTGAGTTTCTAATGTTGCCTTCCTCTTCTGAACTACCAGTCATTTCTTTTAGATTTTGTTCAGACATGGATGTTGTTGCTGCTTTTGATCTTGTACAATATGACAACGTCACGACACGAGCTAACCCCCTCTGTAAGGAAGAATCACTCAAAGGCAGATGACGTCAGTACAATAGTTAGATAAATCAAATGCAAGAATAAACACATATTTTGCAAGTAAACACATAAGTTCACGCATTCATATACGATTATTCGATTGATTCTATATTCCGGGCATTTTAGGGTTTGAAATGGGTTTTTGGTAATTTTAGGGTCGATTGACTTGCTTCATAAGATATCCCCAACGATTGGTCCACCAGCTGGATCCAACTACTTCTATAAAAGGAGGGAAAGGGAGGGGGAGTAAATATTTATATATATTAAGGACCGAGTCTTAAGTAGACAGTCTATATATCCCACCAGGGGAAGTCAGACCTATTCGTAGTTCAGTTTACATAAAATAATCTCTTTTTCCACTATTTTTTCCTACCCAAAAATCCCAAGTTCAGGCCTGATATGGGCTTCCTGCGTATCCCATCTAGGGAACATTAGGTCTAGCGCAGTTTTTTTTACAAATAAAGAGGGAATGGATAACATTTGATTTGATTGGGCGTGCCTAAATCTATCCAAAATATGGCTTTTCTTTGAAGCCATGGATGGTTGTCACCCTTATAACCACACGTTTTGGCCCTTGGCCTACATTAAATCATGACGGGGAGGGAGAACTACCCAAATCTCCCATTTGCCTATAAGGTACTCTAACTCGAACTTGAATGCCTTGCATCCTCAATGTTGTGACCTGGTGACCCAGATTGGTATAGACAACCCTTCCCACTGCTGGCTATGGAAGATGAGGGCTTCCATGCGATCCTGATGGGAAGGATCTTCTTAACATCAATCGATTTCTTGAAGATCTGGGTGTAGGAGTCTTCGAAGATGGTGAAGTCATACCTCCACAAGCAAATTTTGGCATCAATGCCTCACATACCAGTGACTGAGTTATGTGTTAATAGAGAATAGGGACCCCAGATGTGGCTGATAGCCCTACTGTCAATCTATTGTAGTATTTTCCTTCTGAGGGGAACACATTCGTCAGCGGTGTGTCCTGGTTGGTTCATATGAAACATACTCCTTTTGTACGCGTATGCCAGAGAACACGGGGGTAGTCTCACATCGCTGGGGTATGCAGTACCTAGTACTCTCATGGTCTCATAAACTTCTGAACTTCGCACAAGCGCTAGAGACACCCAGTAAGGACAAATGTAGGCCTTAAGGGCAATAACTCACCAGGTCAGAGTAGGAATCTGACTTGGCGTTAGTGGAATGTCATCACTCTCAGGAGTGGAAGCAGATGTAGTAGTGGTAGCTTCTCTAAGTAGTTGACTCGTGGATTCAACCTTCAGTGTTCCAGATGTCCCTTGACTTCCTGATAAGGCTACATAGTTTTCCATCATTCCTCTCACTTCCTTCGAGAGGTTCACCAAGTGATCAACTTCTTTCAGCTTTGCCTTAACCAATGCAATCCTTTCATCAATCTCAGTGATGTTTCTCCTGAGCGAGGCTTCGCTCTCCTCTCTATTGCTAGTGTTGATGGCAGGCATGTCAGCGTTCAAACTATGTCGGGCATCCATCTCAGTAAAGTCAATCTTTTTGAGAGATGTAAATAGATTAGGTAATTCATTTTTTCAAGAACTGGGGTTTTGATGGTTTAAGGCACGTTCTTGTGTTTTTCATGTTGGGGTGATCCCCAGAATGTCGAATCAATTATATTCAATATTAATGCGTGAAAGGAGTATATAAGCAAATATTTGCACATAATCAAGCAATCGCAATATTAAAACGCGCCCCTAGGCCTTGTTAAACCAAGACCATTTCTAACGTTGAACATGAATTGTGCCAATTTCTCAAATCAAACCATGGTCCTCATAGTCATTTCATTAATAATAATCTCCCCAAAGGGTTACATTAAAATCATAAATAATCAAAAGAACTCTCACCCGATGGCTGACGATGATCCTCCATCTGTCCGGACCTTCTTCACATGCCGACGAGCAATCTGAATCTACTGATATATCTACATCATCAAAGCATCCTCCACATGCCTCTTCTCCTTAAAGGTCATCATGTGGGTATCCTTCAGAACCCCTTTTATCTGATCTCCCAAGTCCTCTAAACACTCGTGTGCAAACCCCAAATCTTCCATTAGACTTGTTATGGTCTGCTTATCAGCTTTTATCTTTTCCAAGTACCTAGCATCCCTATCATCGGCTTGCCTCTTAATCCGTCTGACTTTGATTTCAGCTTTGGACTCTCTGTCGCTGACATGCTGATACTAGTTCATCCCTGGCACAGCAACTTCCAGCAAATCCGCTTTCAACCAAGCATCATAGTTTTCACCGCAGTCCATGATAATTTCCCCTATCTCGTATATGAGATAATTGTTCCACTCTTGATTATTCTCTAGCATTTCGGATCTTGTCTTTCTCGTAGTCAATCATATAGTCGCCCATGTTCCCGACCCGAGGCACCTTTCATTTCCTCTCAAATTATCTCAAAACTCATGCTGGTGCGTACTTGTGAACCCCTCGAATACCATGAGCGACAAGAATGGGAATTTTCTGCCTCAAACTATAATCCATGTCAAAATAAATTCGGCGAACCTCCATTGTATATCATTTTCTTTGAGATGCGCAAAGAAGAGGGACCACTATTTTGGTCTGATCAGCGAAATCTAGCAAATGATTTTTTAGGTCATCTTTTCTACTATCAATAGGCAAAACTGAGGGTCCTACATTTTTTGGAGATATTTGAGGATCCACCATCGCAACAATAGATTTCACCCCTGAAAATACCTAAGATGGTTTCTGCATCTACCTAGGGCTCGGTACATATCAGCGAGGATGATTAGGACTATGTAGAAATATTTGGCTTCTCCGTTCTTAGTTATGCCGTAGAAGATGGCATAGGCGATTGAGATGACTCGGGTATTTATAGTAAGGTAGGGATTTTGAGAAAATACCATAGTACCCAGCAGACAGATGTCAAAGGCTAAGGGTTGGGTAACAACATATTCTTTCAAAGTGTGGAAATCTGGAGGATGGTTGACGAACCCATATTTCTTCCCAAAATATTGGTACAAATCTCGTAAGGTTACTATTTCCCCGGAGATCCAAGAGGCTTGGGCTAGGGATAACATTTTCACGATTTCAGTCGGAGTGGGCTTGTTTGGAGCTAGGAGGTTGTGATCGGGTACTTTCTCCTTCTTAGATAGGTTTCATTACTGTCTATGAAATCTCGGATTATTTCCAAGGTTGGGTTCATCTCTATAAGCTCGAACCTAAATAACATCCTATCGTTATCCCAATACTCGGTTAAGACCTCGCTGAGTGCTTTATACCCCGTCATAGTCATGAGGGAGGGTAAATGTCCTAGACAACATATAATCTCCCTACGGTGTGTGTCCTCTAAGTCGAACCACCACAACGTCAGCATTTTCGGCGCTTTCAGGACCATGTTTAAATGGAGGTTGATAGACATCTACCCATGCAACACACAGTTAGGCCGCGCTACCTCTGACAATGGTTTAACCCATATGGCGCAAAATATGTTCGTACATAGCACATAGTTGGATGGAACGTATCCTCGGGTCAAAGACTGTGTGGATACGGAATGTATTCCTCCTAATGGGTCCAGGTAGGTCTGAGATACCCGAACCTATCTAGGTCAGCATGCGCTAGTTCAGTAGGAATTTGACTTAGCTTTACTCTAGTTGTACTAGAGTGGGCTTAATCAAATAACTTGGGTACCCAAGATACTGCTCGAGGTGAACCGTTGTTGACTGTTGGACGACAACGAACCAAATAATCTTCAACAGGTTCCAAAGAATTAGTTTTGGTTTTTTACTGGAGGACGATTGCGAATTCGCATAATCATCTTTGTGCACTGATGCGAGTGTGTGTGTGTGATTTGTCATTTGGTGGAGAATGATATGCATGAATGATAATAATATTTTGCAACTAAGTAAACAAAAGAAATTTTATATTATTGGAACCCTTATGGTTAAAACCTAATTGTCCCCAGCAAAGTCGTCATCTGTTACGGTTCACTTTTATACGGAGGCATAAAAGTTAGTGGATAACTTGTGGACTCTTGGATTTTTTTAGAGTCACCACCTAATTTATATGAAAAATTAGGAAAACCATATTTAAAAGGGTTTTTCAAAATAAAAAAAATCCATATTAAACCAGAGTTCGGGTAAGGGTTCAAATGATCCCCGGGGAAGGTGTTAGGCACCTCAATATTAAGAATCCGTAAGATACAGTTGACCTCGGGTCTTATATAATAAAAAATTCTTTTAAAATGCTTAGTGTTTAAGATATTGCAAAATATTTATTGTCATTTAAATCATCTTCCGCCAAAATAGTTTTTCCACGACACTTTACAAGTAAAAAAAAATTGAAAATTCTTCTTTTGGAAGGCAAAATCCCTATCTATAAAAGAGGTAGAAAAAAATATTTATTTCTTTTCAAAAATATTCCTCTTTATATGATAGTAGAAATATGTATACATTTCATTTCAAAGGAGGTCAACCACTAATTTTTGTTTGTTCCCTTAACCCAACAATGATTTACAAAGGATTTTTCATCTTTATTGAAAACAATTAAGAACTTAGTTTAAGGAAACATTAACGCAAGACTTGATTAAAACGTATGCCAAGTTTAGAAAACTCATGCCCCTTTGCAAGTTCAAACCAACTTTTTTCAAATTAATCTTTTAAGTTTGTCTTTTCGAAATTTTATTTTAAAAGCATGTAACATAGGAGAAATGGCTGAAAATATTAAAACATATTTTTTTATTATCCGAAAGAAATGATTCTTTTATTTAAAGTGGATGAAAATAGCAACTCTTATAACTAGATTCTAATTTAATGTTCCAATAATAATTAGCATTTTACAAATAAGCAAATACAATAACAATGAAATAAAGCAAACGGGTTGGTTGATCTCGCCCAAATTACACGTTAAAATGGTATAAACATGATCATTGTCAAATATAGTAACCCAACGAGGTTGGGGTCGAATCCCACAAGGAATACGATGAGAAATTATACTATTCGTATTTGTATTATGGCTTTACTAATTACTTTACTTCTATAGTAAGCAAGTTTGTTTGGTTGTTTGTTTTACCTACTCACGTTATCAATTCAATTAATGGTAAATATATCTAGTAATTGGAATGTTAAGGCTGTGACTTAATTCATGGAAGTGGTGTTGAGTTGATGCTTTAGTGGGTGTATTTAGTGTGGTATGGGCAATGGGGACTATTATCTAGGTGGGGATTTCTCAATTGACCCACCTAATTTCACTTTAGGCTTTCTCAAGATCTAAAGTGTGACAAATATGAACACCCATTATTACCCTTTGTTGATTCCATTCTAATTAAAGTTGAGAATCATTAAATGAGGTTTAAATTCCCAAGTCCTAATCAACCTACCCATTTCCTAGACTCTAGTCTGCTTTTTCAAGTTTGACTAGAGACAATAGGCAATAAAGAGGTGTTTGCAACCAACTCTTAAACATAAAAAATGAGGGAGTAGTTGAATCTCACATTAATACACCATTTTCATGATTCATAAACTATCCCAACTACCATATTTCATTATATCATCACAACCCCAACCTAAGTCTAACCACTCATGTCAAACAATAAATGCACACAAGAAACAAGAAATAAAAGTAGACATAATGAACATAAAAGAAAAGTTTACAATGATGTTTGGATTAATAAATGAGATTGTCTTCAACGCAAGGAATATATTAATGATGGAACTCAAGATGGATAGTGTTCTTATCTCCACAAGACAGGACAAGACACAAGGAATAAAAAGTGGCTAGGAATCAATGTGTCAAATAACAAAATCCTAGGTGGGTATATGTAGGGACCCAAATTTTGGGCTACACAAAATTATAAGAATGTTGTCGCATGACCATTCTACGACCGTAGAACAGGACCGCAAACCTGTTCTGCGGTCCACAAAACGGACCTAGGGTTTGCATAGTAGTTTCTTATTTGGATTGTCTGGAACTGCGGTAGGAAGTGCGGTCTGCAGAACTGGACTGCGGTTCGCATAAGTGTTTTAAATCTTTGAAATCTGAGTTGAACTTGAACAGAAGCAGTGGTTCACAGATCAGATTGCGGTCTGTGGAACAGAAATGCAGACCGCAGTTTGGGTCGCACTTCGGGGCTCCGAATTTTTTATTTCACTGTTTATTTCGGTGACATAGCTACCATTCTGCGGTCCCTGAAATTGCAAAAGATTAAAGGAATTGGCGAACCAACTGCGCAACGTTGGCACGCCGATTTCGAACAATCGTTTGGTCCTTCTAATGATTTTCGGCCTCTCCGAGGCCTATAGTGGTGTGGGAACGCTTCTTCGGCAAAGCAATCCGCTTCCGCAATTTTATCAAGCTCGTTCTATGCTTACACTAGAAGAAGCATGCATGGCCAAACGAGCGGCTACCGGTACTAGTCCCGTAGTCATGATGACCGAGTCCACAGTGTATCCTATCGGTTCCAACAACTCGGGCCAAAATAACAACGGTGGCGGCAAAATGGGTGGAACCAAAGCTAACGACAGTCATATTCCAAACACAAGTTGCTATACTTAAGAACAAAAAGCATTTTAAAATTAAAAGATAGGAAGAGACCTCTAATCTAAATCCTTTATCATATCATATACTCCTAGTTACATTCATCTAGATGATTTTTTTTGACATTATAAAAGAATCCAAATGTCCACTTTAAATGCTTTCTGGAACAAGTAACCTACCTGTCTGCATTAATCTAAAAGGGAAAACAAATGAAAAAGGAACGGAGGGATACAAATTATAACACAGAAATTGCATTCTATTTTGAGCAATTGAAACAACTTTAGGTATTTATGACTTCCTTATTTTCCTAGGTGCATATAAATCTTTCTAAAAATATTATTGTATAAAAGAAGAGAAGCCCATAGAGATACCAAAGAGTTCTTTCCCCTTTGCCTGGATGAGCAAAAACCATGCAGTCATTGCAAATTAAAGAACAAGCTGGTCTCAATTCTCGTTGGCTTACTGATGATTTTCCAATGCTCACCAGAACTTCTGATCACTATACATAATTAAACCACCTTCCCAGTCAGCATCAATCAACTAATTTTGAGGGTACTTCACACAACAAAGTTGGTCATTTGTTGGCAATATAAGTTGCAATATTAGAGTATATAGCAACTGAACTAGTCCCAATGGCAAATACGATCACAAGTACAGCCAATATCTTTTCCCGAGTTGTCGATATGTTGTGAGTATCCCTGGGAAAAAACATTTTAGCAGCAGTGAGTGGAAAGTTTGATATACTTGATGTGGCAACTTATATAGAGATTTCTGTCATCAAAAACCAAGATTGAAGTAGCTCATACCTAAGAACTATTGAGCTCGGGAATATGAACATGATGCACATGACTGTTGTCGTTCCCATGAACTGAAAGAAGTACCAAATATTTGGAAAGGCTACAGCTCCTCCGTAAATGAATGCAAGTAAAATACAGGTAAGGGAAAAGAATCGCAATGTTTCTGTGGCCAATAGAGGTCTCTTAGGGAAGAATAGTTCATCCACATTAACCCGCAGAGAATAATTCATCACAGGAAACACCAGCATGAGATGAATGGCATAGCTCAATCGAACAATATCGTTAAGCATTTTACCAATTAAAGAGTCAGAGGCTTGATCAAAGTTGACCAGCATATCGGCCATGATTGAGTCCCCAAACAATAGGTACCCAAAGAACCCCACAGAAAAGTAAATGGCAACACATAATATCAAAGAAATGCGAACAGCGGATGTCATATCAGATGGCCTTCCCAGCTCAGCTCTCACCGGATGAACTGCAAATGAAAATAACCTATGAGAATAGAACAAAAATAACAAAGAAGCAAAGATGTCACCTAAAAGAAAGGGAGAAAGACAATACTTTTATTCACCAAAGTACGTCTTACCATTAACATGACATCCAAAGGCAGTAGCAAAGACTGGAATGGTTGTGAACAGTTCAGAAAAGGAAATTCCATGTGAGAAATCTGGTACCAGTCGTAATTTTTGTGTTTTCCCCTCCCACATTGCGTGTATTGCCATCATCGAGCATATGACAACAAACAGCACAGCTAGGAGGATGGATATTGCCGATGCATGTCTCAGTGAATCTGGATGTAACGAATCATAAAATTTATAATCCATTATATATGCAGATCGTTTAGATATATTAAATGAAATATAATGCTACTCCATTTTGAAAAATATCCTCAATCTATGTTTAGCATGATGCTTATTTGTCCAAGCATCTAGTGATCCGACAAACACTCTATTATTATTATTACAGAGGAGGAGCTAGAATTTTGAGTTTACAGGTTCTGGATTCTAGAAACACAACTTACTGGGCATATTAAGTGGATTTTTAAACACAAATACAATATTTAGGCCAAAGTTATTGGGTTCTGTCTAACCGTTGGCGAAGTTGTAGCTCCGCCCTGGCTCTAGATCATTTTAATGGAGTAGAAAGTCAATACATACTCTGAGTTTTGGTCCTTCTAAGGTACAAAATAAGCTGAAAATACTTCAAGTGTACTTTATGAAGCTACTTATATAACTAGTCATCAACCTGATCAGAAAATCACATCAAGAGTACTTCATGAAACTCACCGGAAACAGAGAAATGCTTTCAAAGGTAGAAAAATAAGCAGATAGAACTTCTAAGATTGTTTTGTGAAGCTACTTATGCAATTGTTCAACCAACCTATGCGCTTTACACAGAGCAATGGAAGCATGACAAAAAGCACCACAATGAGAACTGAAAATGCCCGTGAGGTCCACCAGTGAATGCCAAACCATTCCTGTAAAGTACCCAAATGCACTGATCCATCAGAATTATTTCCAGAGAGGACATCCCCTGTGACAAAAAACAAACAAACAAACGGGAAATAAATTAGTGAAAGGTTCTGTTGCTTTTTTTTGAAAGGACAAATTAGCATATGTACATATAGTTTCACATCGTTTACTTTTTCTCTTTTTTGAGTGTAAATTTAGATGGAGCCCCGATTACCCCAGATTTTTCACATTGTAATTCTAGTGCATTACATGAAGGATCACAGTTTAGTTAAGAAATACAAGGAACCAAATTCCAAACCAGTCGAACTCAATTCAACAAATCCAACCACTATGTAAGCTAGAAAAATTCAGTCATCAGTATTCAAGGAAGTGTACATAGCATTATGTGTTCCAAAAGGATCTCACTTTGAGTTTACAAATGGACTAAAATTTCGCTATGCGCGGAGTCCGAAAAGAACCGGACCACAAGCATCTATTATACGCAACATTAGCCTGTATTTCTACCAAAGGTTGCTCCACGGGTTCAACCATTGACCTCCCTGAAGGCAAGTTACCCGTTTACAAATAGACAAAAAGTGCCATATTGTTTTATCAACCAAATACGAATACTGGAACATGATTTGCTCCTCAATGGGAAAAAACCTTTTTTCACCTCGAGAGTTAGCTAGTACAAACGAGTTTAAAAGAAGGAAAAATGAAGTTGCTTACCAATAATAATCAAGTAAATAATCAAGGCACCAAGATTAGTGATCATGACACAAATCTGAAGAGCAACAGAACCAAACTTGCCAAAAGACTCAGCCATAAGGCCACCATAGGAATCCGACTCCCCCGAATGAGTATATTTCAATAGGAAATCCACCGTCACCTCAACAAAGTAGCCAACAAGTAAAATAACAAAGAAGCTGGGAATAACACCGAGAACCTTGAAAGTAGCAGGGATTGACATAATCCCAGCACCAACCATTCCTGTTGAAATATTGAATATGGCACCAGAAATTGATCCTCCCCTTAACCTTTCATCCTGGTTCTGGTCCACAGGTAACAGAGGAGTTGCAGAATCTTGCTTCTCTGGTGTCATCCTTGTTGTGGGAAAAAGCAAGACTTTAGTTTTTCTACAAGTAATTCCCTACCGCCAATGGTTAGCAAGGTAACAAGAATTCAAATATCAACCCTATGATGATTAATATCAGGACTCACGACCCATAATCAATTCTTGTCCAGAAATATAAGGATTGAGATTGGTCAGACTGTTGACAGACAAAGACAGAAGTTGGCAAATACCAATCAAGAAAGTTTAGAGTTTGAAACAATAATAATGGAGGGGGTTGGGTATAGAATTAGGAATCTTACCCTCTTCTTGTTTGATTTAATTACCCCTAGATATAAGAGAGCGCTTTGAAAGACTAAAATATGTAGGGGGGTGGTCACCGAAATCAGAGGGCATGTGGCTAGTCCAAGTTGAGTTGAAAGTTGAAACTGGCTGCCACCATTTTCCTTCCTGTCAAAATTTGACAGATGTTTTAAATCAGATCCACGTAAGGAACTAAATGATTTTCCGTATAAAATTTTTATTCATTTTGACCAGATACGCGTATTTTTACCTTAGTGTATTTTGAAAGGTTATTTCTCACAAACTCCAAGTCCGGAACTTAAATGAGCCAAAATAATTGAGGAAGCGAATTAAAATATTTTTTAAAATTATGAATTAATACCTTTTGTGCAGGAATTTTTTGCACAATAGGACTTAACCGTAATGTTGGCGATTTCTGATGTGAACTTCGCGGGTCGTCCCTCCTTCCTACGGGTTCCCCCTCTGAATAAGTAAGGCCCAGTGACACACCAATCACGCCCCTTCTCTTTCTCCCCGGCCTCTTCTCTTTTTAGTGGGTGAGGAGCTCTCTCTACTTAGGGATGAATGATAGTGCCTTGGATTGATTGAAGTATTAATATTTTCCCTAACCAATTGCTCATATTCGCCGGGGTTGAGCTGAGGCGGAAGCCCATAAGCCATCTCCGACTCTTCACTCTGTATTAAGCCTTCTTCCAAACTTGCCAACAAGTGCTTATGAAAGCAGGTCGGGTCTCGCAATAGTATTGGCGCAAAAGGATCAGTCCTTCACTTGTTGATCGTTCGCGAATCGAACTCGCTCTCTTGCCACGCCTTTCACTCACTCGCTTAAGTCGGACTCAATCACTCTTTGAGTTTGGTCGGGTGAATACAATCAAACAGAATTCAATTCTGATGGGAAAAGCAAAAAAGTTTTATGTGTTCGTGCTCCACTTCCGTGAAGCACTTCACTCGCTCAAGCCCAATTGTGTCGAACTTTCCATTTTTGGAATAGTTCACGCGAAATAGAGAACTATTTACTAGGCTTCCTTCTCTCTTCTAGTTCTCCCCATCTACTTTATTTGACAGGGGCGAAGAATACCACTCTATCAATAAGAAGAAAAAGATTCGGAACCACATTCGCGGTCTGGAAGAGAGGAAGGCAATGGTCGAATCTTCGAACGCCCCGAAAAAGATATGAGGTGCTCGAAAATTTGAGATCTTTCTCTTTGAATAAGATCTCAATTCCAGTGTCCCACCCGGTAAACACTATACAGGCAAAATATCCTTTCTAGTCTAGTCTAGTCTAGTCTAGGCTTCTAGCCTTGAAAATGAGTCCTTAAACTCCCCTAGTTGCATCCCAAGCTTCATCCTGATCATGGATAAATCACCCAGGTTCGGGTCTATAAGCAGTGTCAATTGCCCTATGAAGACTCGCTTTCGCTACAGCTCTGGCCAGTAGCGGAAGAGAGGGTTATCGTACATACAAGAGTCTTCCAGTTCTTACGGCTCCCCTTCTGCTTATCTCACACTCCCAAAGCAAATTTGGATCGAGAATGCCGAACTAGTGAATGCAGAAAGCCCCCCGAGTATATGCTTCAACAGGAACCACAAGGGCAATCCGGCGAAATGGAAGTCTTTGGCGTGTACCAAAATGGAGCTCTTTTAGTAGACTATATTCATGAAGAAATGCTACGAGCTTCCGGAATCCAATGGAATCTTCGTAAAGTCGATCATTATGAGTGAGTCATCCGTCGCTCTTGTGTTAAAGGCCCTCTTACCACACGTTGCCATTCTATCCTTTTTCGAAAGGGTAGATGTTTTTCTCCTCGATTCATCGAGATTCTCACTGTGGTTGGACTCGCGGCTCTATTGCTTATCACGTCTTTCATTTTTCTCTATTGAGTCCGCTATGAACAATCCACCTTTTCTGGATTATTGTATCCGTAGAACAGAGGGATACAAAAAAGCTTACTTACCTCGACCTATCGAAGCACAACACAAAAATGGTAGTCTTCTTTTTCTGTATTCAACCAAGAAAAAACTCCTAGGATGTGAAAGAGATGGCGGACCAGGAATTGAATCAGATGCATTGAATGCCCTTGCCCTGTTAGCAAGAAAGGGTCCTTCTAGAACCTTTCCCCCAAGACCAAGTAATGGACGATCTTGCTACTTGTCGAACCCAAAGCCATCACCACCTTTCTGAACACCTGACCTCTTGACTCAAAGCCCTTTGTGTCTGTATTAATTTATGACAGTAGAAGAATAGGATTTGATTCGTTTAAAAACACCATAATTGGAACTCCTCAGAGAAACTTTTTGTACCTCGAAAGGGGGGTCCTCCTTATGATGCTACGGACGGTTGTCCCTGCATGCTGGATCTTTTACTATTCTATGTTCTTCCCGAAAGTTTGACTGAACTCGTTGGTTTCACGCTTTATTTGGTCGTAACCCGGTTTGAGAACCTTCTCTCATAGATTCCCTTCACCAAGTGATCTTTTGTTCTTCTTATATATAAGATCGTGATTGGATCCGCATATACGATCCGATTAAGTCCTATTGCGTAGTAAATTCCTGTGTAATAGGGATATTTTAATTTTCTCAACACTTTGTATAATTTAAAAGGTTTGAAATTCACATTTTTTTCATACTTTGACGAAAGATTAGTAATGCCTCAATTCACCGGAATGTCAATATTTTATATACAACCTCATATTTAATATGAGAACATTAGTGTAGGCTCAATAAATTATGGATACCTAATCATTCGGAACGTCGTTTGAAGGGTTGTAAACTGCCAGAAGTAAGTTTTGTTTGGAAACTTGTTATCATCAGGTTTAAGTGTTTTACTTTTTAGAGTTTTGATTTAAGCGTTTTATTATTTAGTCAAGGCATTAATTTATTTCGAATATGTCGAGATTTTTTTCATAATTAATTTAGGACGTCGCACGAGTTAGTAATAAACTATAATAAAGACTACGATTACTAATTATCATTAAGAAAACAATATGCAAAAAATATAATAGTAACTTAAACTGTACAACTTAATTACATATACACAATCTCTAATGAGTCCCACATGTGGTAGGCTTTAAAGTAACCTCACCCTCACCATCATCTCAATCCCCCTTGATCCTCTTAATAATAGGATGATCTAAGCCATGATCATCCTCTCTTCCTTTCTTTGCGCCCTTAACCATAATGTGCTTCTCTTTGGGATTACGTGCGAATTGTATGGTCAGAATCTCATCGGGAGAAAGGATCACAGGCGCAGAAGGATGAACCGAAATAATATATAAATAATTACTATTAATTTTAATTTATATTTAATACAACTTTTTGTAAAATATCAAACATGTGTATCGACGAGCTCTTGAAAGGGGTCTGGTGTAGGATCCGAAGTAGTATCACAAATGGAATCCTGAATGGCTAGACCTGGAGCTGGAGCTGGAGCCGGAGCCGAAGTTGGAAATGGAGCTGGAGCTGTCGACGAATCCTAAGATATGATATAATCAGCAAAGTGTTTTAATTTCTTAAAATAATAATTTTAAACACGTACCCTTGGGCTAAGAAAATCCTCTAAGTCTATGAATGAGAAGTCATACTGTAACTCCTTGCCACACTGTAGATCACGAACTGGTCGCTCACATTGTAGATCACAAACTGGCCATTGCGCAGATACTGACGTGTCATATGAATCTCAATCTATGCCATCATATACATCGACGTACACATTCTATCTCTGCTGGGATGAATACCCGAGTACATCTAAAAAATAGTTGTGATAGTGTATATAGAGGTGTCGACGGTCGGTAAGAAGTCGACGGGCAAACTGAAATCGACGGGTGCTACTGTGCGGGAGCGGGATCGAAAGCATGCTCGTCAGGCTCATCTACTAGATGAAGGCCTCTACCACCACCTCATCATATTTCCCTTCGACCACGATCCCCTCGGGCCACCATCCACTCAACCACCATCCCCTCGGCCACCACCCCATCTGCCCCCTCTTCTGTCACCACCGCCTCTATCACCACCGCCTCCATGACCACGATCATCTGCTACTTGATACGGGCCCTCTAGAATAGGCTCATGCATACGTCCGACCTCTTGTGTTTGTTGAATACCCGACTAGGCTACCTGATCGATCTGGGCAGCAAATCTCACTATCTCGAGGATAGTCATATATTGTACTCCCAACTAGAGCATCTTCTATACGGTCTGTAGCAGCATTTGTTTGCAAATATTAATAATTAAATAAATTTTTAGCGTATTAATTAAGATAAATTAATTAAGTTTAAAGGCGGTAAACTTACCAATACCTCATAATGTTCTGTGAGTGTTGTGTATCCTTGGCCATCTGGATCACGTCTATCGGGGTTGCCAATCAAGAAGTGTGTGATCTGTCGGTACCACTCCATGTAAACCTGGATTGGAGTCGTATGTTCGACCACCATTGTGGTCTGCAATCTCTAAGCTCAACGATCGATCTGGGTGTGTATAAAGTCCCGGTATGTAGCAGTGGTAGTCGAATGATCGTCCCGCGTATAGTGGCGGTGCTCTCAAACAACCGGATCAAGTATATTCTGTAATACTCAAACTGTCATAAAACGCGGTGGAGAGTATGATCCTTAAAGATCTCCATGAGTATCAATGGACATCGCGACATCCATACGGGCTCACCAACTCTGCAAAATGCCGGCCACTGATCCAAAAACTTAACATACTGCCTCCATATAAAAATCTGTAAAATAATTACCCCAAATTAGTAAACAATAAAGCCAAAAATAGTAAGAAAAATAAGGTAATAATGTAAAATCAAACATGACATATCTTGTCATCCCTCATATCATCAAGTTGATCCCTGAATGGAAGAATACTCTGGTGCGTATACATATCTCGGGATACACCTCCTATCACATCCATCTTCGCGCGTAGGGCATGTCATCATCAATGGAATCAAGGTGAGGGTGCGCATCTAAGGGCTGAAAAGGCAGCATCCTATCCCACACCCATAACTGAAAGAGTTATTAAAAAATAATTTATTAGTCATCAGTTCAAAAATCTATATTTAGAATAAAATTACACATACTTAAATATATTACCCATAGGAAAGCGTGAAATTCACCGACATCACTCATATTGCCCATAGACGCTCGACATAGACATCGATTCAGGTAAGCCAGAACAGCACAGCCCTAGCTATAATCTCTCAATCGGTCCAAATCGGCCAGAAATAGCAAATACTTTAAGCTCACAGGGAACTCGATTTGTTCGGGAATATGATGCCCCCGAATATAATGAGTAAATATAGACGGGGCACGATGATCCACTATCTCCTGATTTGTGTTGTCTACATTAGGATGTTCCATGTCCATGAGGTGCAAGTAAGCACATAGGGAAGACATCGACATCCTACTC
The DNA here is from genome assembly GCA_029783415.1 of Anisodus acutangulus. NCBI lineage: Eukaryota > Viridiplantae > Streptophyta > Magnoliopsida > Solanales > Solanaceae > Anisodus > Anisodus acutangulus. The sequence continues at coordinate 35,925,646 of CM056497.1, forward strand.
TGTCCATGGATATCACCGGGGCTGAGGCACGTATCCAATGAGCCTAATCAACTCTTGCCCTAATATCGGCTCCTGCTGAACATCCTCAATGTATAATGGAAATCCATATACCCGTAGTTCATAAATGACCTCCACATCCTAAAGCTACCCGTAATCCACACACGACCTCCATATCCTAAAGCGTGATAGTGGCCTCACCAGTGCGAAGATGAAATGTGTGGGTCTTCGATCGCCATCTCTCAACCATGACCGTCACAAGAGCCCGATCATGATGTACCCGGCGAACAGCAATGCAACAAGAGATACCTCCCCGATACAATATCTATAAGATACGGGGATGTGGAGGTCAAGCCTGTAAAATATCCCACGCATGTTCCACTCTACGGGGATGGAATAATATGGCCAGTCCATAATAGCTCGGACCTATGATTATCCTGTAGATTAAGTATTGATCTATCGATGGGCCCGGGATGAACGTTGGGCTCCATGTATGTATCGTATCTGTACAAACAATGTTTAAATTATTCATTATCCTGTAATATTAATTATCTAATCCTTTATCGGAAAATTATACTAACTAACTAATCCTTTATTGGAAAATTTAGATGAACTATCTAAATTTGTGAATTGGAACAATTATGATATATTAGATTTTTATGAATAATTAGGAAATCCTAAACTAACTACAATTAACGAAATATTATATTAATGATGTTTTTAATCCTAAACTAATGATGTTCAATTCTAAACTAAGGATTAAAGTAATGACGAACTAATTCATTTAACGAAAAATCATATTAAGTACCTAATTAATAATTAATTAAAAATTGACACATAAAATTAGATAAATTATTAGCACATTAATAATTAGCATGGAATAAATAATTTTACAAATAAATAAATTAACGATTAGATAATCAACAAATAAAAAAATTAATAGGAGATTACTATATTTTTTATAATCAAACAATTAACAAATAATTAATAATTAATTTTTTCTAATAAAATAATTAACAAATAAAAAAGTTTTTAAAAAACTCAAAAAAACGGGCAGGGCAGCGGAATGCCGCACCTATTGCGCAAAAACAAATTGCGAAAAATACTACCTTTTTGAAACTCGAGCCTATGAAACATTAATCATGCTTAGAATTATACTATATTTAACAATATAATTAGAAAGTTCATAGTAAAATACCTAGATTGAAGGTTATTTTTTGAGTTTTGAAATCGAGTTCTACGGCGCTTTATGTCGAAATTCAAGCTTCGAAACTTGTTCCTTGACTTGAATATACCAAGAATATGACTTTTGGGTTAAAATTTAACACGAAAACGATAAATTTCGAAGGTGGGACCTCAAATTTTGTTCTTTAATGGAGGTTTCGAATTTTAAAAGTGAAGTGAGAGACCATCGGGGAAGAACCCGATGACCCCTTATGTTTGCCCCTATTGTGCAGGAAATTCCTGCGCAAAATGACTTAACATTGCCGTTACGGTTAAATCCTTTTGCACAATAATTTCTTGCGCTAAAGCTATTAATGTCATGATTGTTTTTGAGTATTTTGATTCAATTCCTCAATTATTGAGTCATTTAAATTCCGGACTTCACAAACTCCCTCAAGTATAGGGTTAAAGACGAGTCCATAACCTAAATGACCCAAAAAAAATAAAAGTTACCAAAGTAACCCATAAAAAGGTAGTTATCAAACTATCTTTAACTCCTTTTTTTATGTTATCTAAAGTGCGTTAAAGATAGTTTTGTAACTTCTCTTTTTTTTATGGGTTACTTTGATATAATTTTTATCTTTTTTTGGGTCATTTAAGTTCTTCAAAAACTGGCCTCAAATATGTACTGGTTACTTTACCTCATGTACCACAAATCTGGTTTCAAAATGACCGGTTGAAAATATTAGAAAGACTAATTTGTGCTCCTTTTGGGAAAGAGTCATATCAAAGTTGAAGAAAAACTTGGGGAAATTTAAGACCAATCGTTTTTATGAAGATTAAGATATTTAAATTTAACTATGTATCTATTTAATAAGATATTATATAGAAATTTGAATATTGGATAAAGATGACGATTTGTTTTATTAATATTTAAATTTGTATAATTTTGTTATTAATTAATAAAATAAATATAAAATTGTATAAATTAATAACACATATATTTACAGAATTATAGAAAAAGATAATTAACATAGTATTATGTAATTATTTTGTTCTTAATTAAATAAAATAAATATAGAGTTGTATAAATTAGCTACAAATATTATTTACATATAATAGAAAAAAATAGTTAACATAGTATTATGTAAATTGTGTTTTTGATAAATCATACTTTAAAAACTAGTTGGATCGATAAAGACAACTAGCAATTGTGATGATTGGCAATTATAATTATAAGTTGGTGGATAGTGATGGTTGTAATTGGTAAAGGAGGTTGGTCATGGTGTTGTTGACACCCATTTTGGTCTCATCTTTTTTGAATTTGTTTATAATTTTAAATATTTTTTAACACCTCAAAATAATTTTAATCTATATACATACATGTACATATATATATTATTATTCTCAATATTGTTATTATTCGCATTTTTTACTGTCATTTGCATTTTTTTTATCATAATCATAGTTTTATCCGAAAATTCTATGTTATTTTATTTTATTCGCAAAACGGCATCACATTTTTTATTTTAAGCATTTTAAATGTTTCGCAAATATTATGTGTTATTATTATCACATCGTTATATCTTATTTTTAATAATTTATATTTTTTCTTCAATGTATTTTTAATATTAAACCCCTTTTATATTTTTAAAATCCATAACCCATTTTTTATTTTCCAACCCAAAAAAAAATTTCTACCCAAAACAAACAAACACCCATTTTAAAAGGGGCGACCCATTTGGCCACCCCAATTTTCTACATACTCGAGCCCAACCAAAAAGGCCCAAGTCGGCCAACCCGACCCGAACCGGCCCAAAAACCGAACCCCAACTCCCCTTCCCTCTTATCCCCCTAACCAAACATAACCCTAAACCAAAAAATAAAAACACACCCCTAACCCCCCCCCCCCAAATCGGCGCCACACACCCCATACCCCCGTACCCCATCGCCGGTCACCTCACCCCTGCCACCACCAACCCCTGACACTACCAACCCCCTCTGCTACGCCGACACCACCAACCCCTCTGCATTACGCCGACACCACCAACCCCCCTCTGTTACGCCGACACCACCAACCCCTGACACTACCCTATCCCCCCAAAATCCGCGACCCATACCCTAAAATTCGTTCCAAAATCGTTGTTTTTGGGCCCCCTTTATTTTGAATTCAAGCTCGGTTTTAGGGGGAATCCACCTATAAAACCCCCATTTTTTGTTCTTCAAAGAGAGGGGTCGGATTTTCTACTCTTGATTTCGCATACCATCTCTTATTTGGGTCCAACTGATTAAATATTTTTGGATTTGATATCATCTTTTATTTTTCTTTATCTTTGACCGAAAAATAATAAAAAAAGGAGGAGGTCGATTCGAGGTCTGAATCCACCTATAAAACCCCTCTTTTGTTCTTCAAGAAAAGGGGGACCGATACCGAAAAGAAAGAAAAATATCTGTTGTGTTCTTGATTTTTAGCATTCACCTTCCTTGTTTTCAAGAAATAAGTTCGAAAACAAGTCCAAATCATAAGGAAAAGAGGTGAGTTTCATTCTTAAATTTTGGGGTTAAATACTTCTATTGGCTTCGTAAATCCCAATTCGAAATCTGTTTTGTTTTGTTGTTTGTTGTTCTTCACTAAATCGGGTTTTTCGATTCGAGTCGGGTCGACCCGGTCCGGGTAAGATTTCCAGGTTTATATGCTTGATATTTTGTGGTTGGTTATGTGACATTTGGAAAGAAGTCAATTTGGGTTGAGACCTCTGATTCGGGTCGGGTCGACCCGGTTTGTGTATATTTCTAGATTTTGTGTTTTACATCTTATTTGTTGGTTATCTGAAAAATTAAAAAAATTGATTCCGATTCCGGTCACTGCTTCAGATTGCATTTCTCGGGTCGGGTCGACCCAAAATCCTGGTCATCGACCCAAAATCCGGGTCATCTATCCGAGTCTATTTTCAGCACCGGGTTAGGTCGTTGTTTCCTGATTTGGGTCACTGTTCAGAATTCGGGTCGGGTTTTCATAAACGTTCTGAATCCTGTTTCGATCTGAAAATTTCAGAATTCGGGTCGGATATTTTAACTACTGTTGGTTTATTTTGGCACTTGAACATCCGTTATGTGGCTATGTTGTTTATTTTACTGATTTGAACTAATACTACATTTAGGCCAATGAAATTGAATTCGAGGTCGCGTCCCTTTGGATATCGTTTCTCTATTTCAGTTTACTACTTTTATACTATTTTGCTGATTTGAACAAATACTGCATTTAGGCCAATGAAATTGAATTCGAGGTCGCGTCCCTTCGAAAATCGTTTCTCTGTTTCAGTTTGCTGTTTTTGGCATTTAAACATATGTACATGGATATCTTACCGTTTTACTAATTTGAATAAATACTGCATTTAGGTCAATGAAATTGAATTTGAGATCGTGTCCCTTCGGAAATTGCCTCTCGATTTTTGGTTTTACTGCTTTGATACTATTTTGCTGAGTTGAACAAATACTGTATTTAAGCCAATGAAATTGAATTCGAGGCCGCGTCCTTTCGGAAATCGTTTCTCGATTTCAGTTTGGTGCTTTTGGTTTATTTTACTGATTTGAACAAATACTACACTTAGGACAATGAAATTGAATTTAAGGTCGTGCCCCTTCGAAAATTGACTCTCTGTTTCAGTTTGCTGTTTTTGGTATAATTTACTGATTTGATCATGATACTACACTGGCCGATGAAAATATCCATCGATTTTTAGGCCTCCACAGTTGGAAAGATGGAAATAAAACTTCTGGGCAAGGATGAAAACTTTAAAAAAAAAATCATCCGAAAGATCAACATGTTTAGTACGTGAGGCAACTAAAATGACCAACGAGTTATATGTTCGCAGCCACGACGTGATTGGAATGATCTTTTCTTTTTCATCCGAGAGATCAACATGTTTAGTAGGCCAGGCAACTAAAATGACTAACGAGTTATATGTTCGCAACCACGACGTGATTGGAATGATCTTTTCAAAATTTAAGGCTGAGCCCTCCGTAATCAAAACATTCACTGTTTTGGATACGGATCCGAAGTTATTTATATTCAACTGTTTCTAACCGTTTGTTTTTGACAGCTTCCAAGGAACAAAGTCAACGAAGGCAAATACTCTTCGGAGATTATTTATTTTGTTGTTGTTTTTACTTTCTTTAATTTAGCTTTATCTCATTCTGTATTGTAATATTATTTATTGTACTTGTAATTATTGAAATGCTTAGAATAGGTAGAATTAGAATTAATTAATAGGGTAGTCTAAAACAGGACGCCGCTAGCTTATTTACTTGTAGGCTTGGTTAGTTCAAACTTAGAAACCCTCCGCTAGTTATTTATTTTTAGGCTCGGCATGCATATTCAAGATTTTCAAAACAACTTTGGTCATCTTTTATTCGCTTTATTAATCTTACAAATAAGTTTGTCTTTTCCGATTTGCAACTCAAAAAATGATTTTCAACAAAAAAAAGAATTACTTCTTTGGCATTATAAATAAATTGCTTTTCTATCAATTGTCAAAAAATGCATGTTTTTATTCAGAATCACTTTACATGTATTTTTATAAATGATGCTACAAATGCATGTCTTTTAGCTCAAAAAATCAATTTTACATATAGTTGCATAAAAATGCAAATCTTTACATTATCAAATGCATCTTTTTAATTATAACATGCATTTTCCTAGCACAATAAATAACCTGAGTTTGACCGGATAATCGCAAGTTAGCGGATCTTAAAGGATGACTAACTCTTCCCTTTAGGATAATAAAGAACTCTTACCTAGAATCTCATTAGTTTTGCAGACCTTAAAATTGGAGTTACATTGCAGCATTAGTTAATCTTTAGGTGTCCTAATTCACCGTAAAATAATTAGGTGGCGACTCCTTAATCCAATATCCAGGAATCACCGATATATCGTACTCCGCTTTGACCGTGGTTAAAATGGGATGCGACAGCATGGCAACCCCAATTAATCTTTAGAAGCTTTTTAATTTTAAACGCACAGGAAATTCGGCCGGGTGCAGACGTCGGGTTAAAAATAAACGGCGCGCACAGGTGGTTGTGTAATGTGATCGATGGTGGCTGTGTCATAGTGGATAAAGGTTGATGAATGTGCACTGGTGTCTAATATATAGTGATACCTGAGGTTGGTGATTATGCGGTGGAGTTTGATGGTAAAGATGGATAATGGTGGAGGCTAGCGATGAACGTAACAGTTGTAGTGAGTTTTTATATGGTGGTGATTGACGGTGATAACTAGTGATGATTTTGCTGTCAAAACTAGTGAAATTGAAAGTAGCTTTTGGCAGTAATAATCGTGTAGTGCTTTATATATATACAAAATTAGTAATTGTGAAAGAAAAAAGAATCACTTACTTAATAAGTTGAGATCCGAATATTCTCAGATTCAAACTTTCCACTAAGTGGAAGTGAACGGACCTAATACTTACTTAAACCTTAGCTAGAGAAACTGTGACGACTTTTATTAGCTCATGTAATATTTTTAAAATTCAAAGATTATTAAATACAAAAGAAATAATTAAGAACTAACAGTGAGCTCTGACTTCTGAGCTATTCAATGCCATTGTTCTGTATCTTTTGATCTTTTTTCAGGTTATTTCGAATATAACAAATTTACTAGTATTTGACATTTTTTTTGTTGCTTAAATAATTAAATAACATAGTCATCCATTTATGGGCATATTGTTTTATCTTTAGGTTTATAAATTATTCTATTATTTTATTTCATCTTAACAATCCTTCTCTAAAAAAATGCGATAAATTGATATCTATAATATATTCTGAAGCATGTACCGACGGTTCCAACTTTAATGGATCTGTTGCCCCTGTAATAAAAATTTAAGAGGTTACCCACCTATCATATGATTGATCCTTAAAGGAGATTTTCAACAAATAAGCATTTTATAATGTTCTATCCACGTTATATTCTGTCCAACTCATCATTTCCTAACTTTTGTTTACACCTATTACCTATTTTTTCAAGGCAAAGGTTCGAAATTAAAATACCTTCTATTATAAAAATATAGAATAAATGTATCCCAAACGTTCTTTATTTTTTGTGGACTGACTTAAAGTTGCCACTTAATTATAAAAAATAAATAAATTTACTTTCCGTTTGAATTTAATCCCAAACATAGTTTACTGATAGTGAACTAGCTCAAATTTACCCCTCAAAGTTAATGGGATTCAATATTTTTTCAATCAACCCTTTTATTTTAGGATCAAGAATTTGAGTTTTATTTTCTAAAATGACAAAGAGGAAGAATAAAAATAAAAAAATATATAGAAATTATTTTCTTCAGAAAGAAATATCAAAAGCATAAAAAATATTTCCCTGACATTCTTTTTGGTCAGTAGATGATTAACAAGTCTTCTCTCATTTAGTTACTATCTTTGTGAAGATCAACGCTTCTTGTTCACATAATGACAACTATCTACATAAATTTAACTCAACAGAAATAAAATTGATATTCTATTGATTTCTTTTGGCGCGATAACAATTGCAAATTTCTTTAATAAGATAATTTTTTAAAAATGTACATAATGTTGGAAATTTACTAATATAGAATTAAGTATATCCCATTATTTATGACTAAAACAATTGGGGCCCCGCACGTCGGAAACGTCGTTTCCACACACTTGCACACGTAGTGCCAAGTATCGCAAATTTCATTAGTGAAAGAGATATTGGTACGTATGTAATACGTTTGAGATATAGAATGATGGACGGTTATTGGCCAAACGACAAAGTATTCCACGTTGGTAAATGAAGGAAGAAGTGTAAGATGAAACGAGTCGAAAATCGCCACGGAGCCGTGAAGGGCCGCGGCGCAACACCATCGGAGCCGTGGCGCCTCGAGCGGCGCCCTTGGCGCTAATTGGGTGGCGATCCTTTGGAGTCGCGGCGCCGGAGGCGTAATCTTTGTGACGGAAAGTTGAAAAGTTCTGACCTTTGGGCTGGTTTTGGAGCATTGAATCTTCATTACTTGGCACATGAATTCAGCCATTATTTGGCTGAATGTAACCCCTCAATAAGTGTCATTACATTGGCTATTGAAGGCCATTAGTTGGCTAGTTCAGGGGTCATCTCCTTACACTATAAATTGAGGCATTTTGCTCAATTGTTGAGGACTACACTTAGAAAATACTACAGATTTCTGAATTCATCTTCTTCCTTTCTAGCAAGTTTACAATACTCAAAGTTCTTCAAGAGTAACACTTGAGTTTCCTTTGCTCAATTGTTAAGTTGATGTTGTATCTTGGGAGACTATCGCCCGACAACGTAAAAGGAGATATACGGGGCAATCTTGTCTTAAAGACAGAGTGTCATCACTCGACTCAGCAAATCACACAAGGAGTTTGTTTCATTCTTGATTTCCAGTTTTGTTGTAATCTTCAATTTATCCTTTCTAACAATTGTAATATTTACTTACTTTTCGTTCCCTGCAATTATTGTATCCCATAATTTTAAGACAAGAATTGTTGTAAGTGCTTAGAAAGATGACTGAAATAGAACAACTCACTTCTGATTCTGTTGCTGCTGCTACTCAAGGCAACCCCTCTGCCGTCCCCACTGCTCAAGGCACACCCAATGCCTTTCCGGTTGCTCAAGGCTCATCAAATGCCTTTTCTGCTGCTCAAGGGAACGCTGTCGTTCCTCCACCCGCTGGATTCCACCATGAATGCCCAGAAAAGTTCATTGGCTCCAACTTCAAGAGATGGCAACAGAAGATGTTATTCTATCTGACTGTTATGGAAATGGCTCATTTCCTAACAGAAAATCCTCCACAAACTGGAGATGAAATGGACCATTCGCCTACTGAAACGGCTGAAGGGGGCCAAGGTATCCATGTCATTAATGGCATGAAGATGGTTCTTGATGCATGGAGTCATAGTGATTTTATGTGTAAGAACTATATTTTGAACTGCTTGTCAGACCCTCTCTACAGGGTGTATTGCATCGTAGGCACTGCCAAAGAGCTAAGGGAAAAACTGCAGAAGAAGTACAACGCACAAGATGCATGTACTAAGAAATTCATCATTGGAAAATTCCTGAAATTTCAAATGGTGGATGGAAAAACAGTGATGTCCCAAGTCCAGGAATTTCAAATAATTCTACATCACCTGGATTTGGAAGGTATGAAACCAAATGAGCAGTTTTTGGTTGCATCACTGATTGAAAAGTTACCTCCCTCATGGAATGAGTTTATGAGTTACTTGAAACTCAAAACAAAGGAAATGACCTTTGAAGAACTTATTATCAAACTTCAGATTCAGGAAGATAATAAGAAGGCCAAGGCCTAGGGGTAAACAAATCGCTGAGGCAAAGGCAAATCTGGATGAGGCCAAAGGGAACCCAAGCAAGAAGTGCAAGTTCTAGAAAGACGGCAAGACCCAAGCAGCAAAGAAGTTCAAAGGAAACTGTCACCACTGTGGGAAACCTGGTCAAATGATCAAGGACTGCCGCAAGCTCAAAACTGAGCAACAAGAGAAGGGCAAGGCACATGTTAACGTCGTCAAAGACAGGTTTTTGGACGACATGATTGAGGAGTTTTCAGCGGTGGTGCTTGAAGCAAACCTTTTTGAGAATTCTATGCAATGGTGGATGGACACAGATGCTACGAGACACATCTGTTCGAATAGAGATACCTTCTCCACTTATACACCAGTTACAAACAAGAAGTTGTTCATGGATAACAACGCTTCCTCTTACGTGCTGAGGGTAGGAAATGTAGTCCTGAAGATGACTTCTGGGAATGAGCTCAATCTGAAGGAGGTGATGCATGTCCCTGAGATTAGAAGAAATTTAGTTTCAGGTAATTTATTGGTTAATGTTGGTTTTAGGCTAGAGTTTGAGTCCAATAAATTTGTAATCACCAAAAATGGAATGTTTGTGGGAAGGGGCTTCGTCTGTGAAGGCCTCTTCAAAGTTAACGCCATATCTGTATTACGTGTAATCAATAATATTGAAGTTTCTTCTTACTTGCTTGAGTCTTCTAATTTATGGCATCATATATTAGGACATGTTAACTACAAGTACATCCAAAAGTTGGTAAAGTTGGAGTTGTTATCGTCTATCGACGTAAACCCTCAATATAAGTGTGAGGTGTGCATAGAGGCAAAACTCACAAAGATTATTTTTTGACCCGTCGAAAGGAATATCGCTCCTCTAGAACGTATTCACACAGATATATGTGATTTGAAGTTTGCACAAACTAGAGGGGGAACAAGTAATTTGTGACATTTATTGATGATAGCACAAGGTATTGTTACCTTTACTTGTTGAAAAGTAAAGATGAAGCCTTTGAAGCGTTCCGACGTTACAAAGCAGAAGTTGAGAACCAACTAAGCATGCAGATTAAATTCATTCGTAGCATTAGAGGGGGAGAATACATAGCGCCATTTGAGAAATATTATGCTCAATCAGGCATTGTTCATCAAACGACGACTCCATACTCACCTCAGTCGAACGGTGTGGCGGAACGTAAGAACCGCACATTGAAGGAAATGATGAATGTCTTGCTCATCAATTTCGGTCTTCCCCAAAACATGTGGAGAGAAGCCGTCCTCACCGCTAATATGATTCTTAACAGAGTCCCACATAAAGATAAGGATAAAACTCCATATGAATCATGGAAGGAAAAGAAACCCACCTATAAATATTTAAAGGTGTGGGGTTGTTTGGCAAATGTCGAAGTACCCAAGCCAAAGTAGGTCAAGATTGGGCCTAAGACTGTAGATTGTATTTTCATTGGATATGCAAATAACAGTAGTGCTTATCGCTTCTTAGTGCATAAGTCAGATATTTCAGATATCCACGGGGGTACAATCATGGAATCATGGATTTTTTTAAGATACTTTTCCTAGAAAGGAAAAAGACATAACCTCTCACAAACGAAGTTATGAATAAATCTCTCAGGAACCAGGAGTCGTTGACTGCCCTGATCTAGATGGTTCAGATCTAGTGGACTTTGAAGTGGCTGAATATCCAGAATCTAGTGTTCCAAATTCTCAGAACTTGGAGACTCCAGAGGTGGAACCAAGGCGAAGTAAAAGGGCCAGGAAGGATAAATCCTTCGGTCCTGACTTTGTAGGTTATATGGTTGATGACGAACCAAGGACAATTGTTGAACCATTGTCAACTCTAGAGGCACCGCTCTGGAAAGAAGCTATTGAGAGTGAAATAGACTCTATCTTACATAACAATACTTGGGAGTTGGTTGATCTTCCTCCGGAAAATAAACCGTTGGGTAGTAAATGGATACTCAAATGGAAGTATAAAGCAGATGGGTCTATAGATAAGTACAAGGTCAGGTTGGTAGTCAAGGGCTATCGGCAAAAAGAAGGCCTTGACTATTTTGACACGTACTCCCCGGTGTCTAGGATGATGTTCATACGAGTATTCATTGCGACCGCAGCGTTGCGTGACCTTGAGATACATCAAATAGATGTCAAGACAGCCTTCCTAAATGGTGATTTGGATGAAGAAATTTATATGGAACAACCCGATGAGTATGTGGTTCCAGGGCAAGAGAAGAAAGTTTGTCGGCTTGTAAAATCTCTGTACGGGCTGAAACAAGTCCCGAAGCAATGGCACGAAAAATTTGATAGTACTCTACTATCGAAGGGTTTCACCATTAATGAGTGTGACAAATATGTCTACATGAAAGGTAATTCTGACTCCTTCGTCATGATATGCCTATATATCAATGACATGTTGATCACAGGGAGCAGTCCTAGCATGATTCTAGAGACTAAGAACATGTTGAAACAATGCTTCAACATGAAGGATATGGGTATCACAGATGTCATCTTAGGGATAAAGATCTCCAAGATGTTTGACGGACTGGTCTTATCTCAGTCTCACTATATCGAGGATGTGTTGAGAAAGTTTGAGATGTTTGACAGTTCGCCTATAAAGTCACCACTGGATAGAAATCAAAATCTTGATAAAAATCGTGGTGCACCCGTAGGCCATGAGCAATATGCATAGGTGATTAGGAGTTTGATGTACATAACAAATGCCACCCGGCCTGATATTGCTTATGTAATCAACAAGTTGGCTAGGTTTACCCGTAATCCAAGTAATGATCATTGGAAGGCGTTGAATCGGGTACTACGATACCTGAAATACACGTTAACTTACAGGTTACATTATTCGAGATATCCAGCTGTACTAGAGGGGTACATTGATGCAAACTGGATATCTGATATAGAGAACACCAAGTCCACCAGTGGGTATATATTTACAATTGGTGGTGGGGATATGTCTAGAAAATCCTCTAAGCAAACTTGCATCGCCCGATCCATGATGGAATTGGAGTTTATCTCTTTAGACAAAGCAGGAGAAGAAGCTGAGTGGCTTCACAACTTCTTAGAGGATGTTCTTTGTTGGGACCCGTATCTTCTGTAATGATCCACTGTGACAGTCAGTCGGCTCTAGGAAGGGCACGGAGTTTTATGTACAACGGCAAGTCTCGTCATATTCGACGGAGGCATAAGATCGTTAGGCAGCTGATCACCATGAGTATAATATCCATTGATTACATAAAATCAAAGGATAACATAGCGGACCCACTGATAAAGGGCTTATCCAAGGATCAGATGTTCTTCCTATCTAAGGGAATGGGCTTAAAACCCAAGGTATAAGGAAAAATATGGTGGTAACCCAACCTTACTGACTGGAGATCCCATGAATTAGGTTCAATAGGAAAACTAAGCTGTAAAGGTTCAGTTGAGCACTTCAGTGGAAGCATGAGCACTTCAAATAGTGATTTCTGTAAAGAAACACCAAATCCAAAGTCGTTCCCGCGATAGACTATAAGTTCTATCTGCAGTGTGGGTAAAAGTTAAGTTTCCAAAACCTTTAATGATCCTCACCGGTTGAGGTTAGGTTTGAGAAAACTTTTAATGGTTTCTAACACTTGTAAAATGGGGGTATAACAAGATACCTTGTAGGAGACCACCTATTTAAGTGCGAGGACATGCCGTCTCAAATGAATGCACTTAAGAATCCAAGAAGTGTCCACGGCCACAACGGATAAAACATTACGAAGAACAGAGTAAGGGAAGTTGTTGTGTTGGTACCGTTGACTTGGCTTACACCAAACACTGACGGTTCAAGACATCACGTTCACCGCGTAGTAATTAAGTCCGATGGTATTCAACTATGGAAGGTTCAAAGCGAAAGCTACCTATCCAGATGCAACATCGATCGACTGAAAGATTGCTAGAAAATGCACCATGTGAGTGCGCCAAAATCTCTTTCAAGAGGGGATTGTTGGAAATTTACTAATGTGGAATTAAGTATATCCCATTATTAATGACTCAAATAATTGGGGTCTCGCACGTCGGAAACGTATTTTCCACACATGTGCACACGTAGTGCCAAGTATCACAAATTTCATTAGTGAAAGAGATATTGGTACGTATGTAATACATTTGAGACATAGAATGATGGATGGTTATTGGCCAAATGACAAAGTATTCGACGTTGGTAAACGAAGGAAGAAGTGTACGAAATGTAAGATGAAACGAGTCAGAAATTGCCGCGAGCCGTGAAGGGTCGCGGTGCAACACCATGGGAGTCACGGCGCCTCCCAGGCAGCGCCGCGACGCTAATTGGGTGGCCAGTCACTGGACCCGCAGCGCTAGGGCGCTAATTCACAGAGTCGCGGCGCTTCGGAGGCATAATGCTGCGATGGGAAGTTGGAAAGTTCTGACTTTTGGGGATGGTTTTGGAGCATTGAATCTCCATTACTTGGCACATGAATTCAACTATTATTTGGCTGAATGTAATCCCTCAATAAGTGTCATTACATTGGCTATTGAAGGTCATTAGTTGGCTAGTTGAGGGGTCATCTCCTTACACTATAAATTGAGGCATTTGGCTCAATTGTTGAGGACTACACTTAGAAAATACTACAGAATTTCTGAATTCATCTTCTTCCTCTCTAGCAAATTTACAATACTCAAAGTTCTTCAAGAGTAACACTTGAGTTTCCTTTGCTCAATTGTTAAGTTGATGTTGTATCTTGGGAGACTATCGCCCGACAACGTAAAAGGAGATATACGGGGCAATCTTGTCTTAAAGACAGAGTGTCATCACTCGACTCAGCAAATCACACAAGGAGTTTGTTTCATTCTTGATTTCCAGTTTTGTTGTAATCTTCAATTTATCCTTTCTAACAATTGTAATATTTACTTACTTTCTGTTCCCTGCAATTATTGTGTCCCACACATAATAACTTTCAGTTGTTTCTCCATTTACATTCAATTAATTACTTTTTCATCCAAGATGGATCCATAATTTTTAGTTTATTGATTTTATACCACTATTCGTTTTGCTTATAGGATTTTGAGAAATTATTTATACATATTATATGAACTTGTTAACATAAATACAAGATTTTAACTAAATTTATTGGGTCTTGCGAAGTCGTAACCACAACTCTAGTTTCTCATGGATTTAAGAATTTTCAATCTAATATTGGGTTCTTGAAGATTATTTACTTTTCATGAAAATTGTTTGATTTTCTGAAATGTATTTTTTGTTTAATTGTTGTTAAACTCCAGGAGAACAAGATTCTTTTAATGGGAGAAAGACATAAATATGATGAGCAATTAAATGTAATTCGACTCCTTTAACTATTTTGGATCTGTGTATTTTTTTAGGTAAAATATTTTACGGGTTATGATTATTGTCATGCAAAGTGGCACTCATCTATCTCAATAACAAAAGGAAAAAAGATCAACTTTTTACCCCTCTACTTTAAAAAAATAATTTATATCTCAGTTATAATTTTCGAACAAATTTGCCGTCGTTGTTAATTTTTTGTTCAAGTATACCCTTATCCTAACAGAGTCAAGGATACAGACAAAGTATAGGGGTGAATATGGTCCTTTTTGTGGAAGTACAGAGATAAATTTGATCTCTTAGATATAATTTTCTTTCATATTTTATTTAATCACATATTTCTTCATGTGAAATCTTTAAAATGACTTACTTTAACAACCTTTTAAAATTGTTAAGCTTCAACTTTAGATAAAAAAATTCAATTAATATTGATCTAATTTTCTTCAAATATATACTAAAAATAATTAATAAACTTGTAATATTATTGAAGTATTAAGTGAAAGCAGTGTCACTTAATACTTTTATAAGGATTCTTAGCATAAAACTAATTTTGGATAGAAAATTCTTATAGATTTAAATTCATTTCTAGGATTGTTTAGCCTAAGTGGTTTTATTTATTATAAAGTAGGCTTAATGTGACAAACATATTAGATTTCTGAATTACTAATATATGTATTGACTCCAAACTAGCTAATTGAGAACCGTTTGTTAGTGATTTTGAACAGCTTCTAGTAATGGAAAGTTTGCTCATATATTCTCATGAACTTGTAATAGGAGTACTATAGCATATGAAAATCTTGTCGGAGTTACAAAGGATTGCAGGAACGAAAATTACAAGTAACTGCTAATGTAACAATTGAAAATTACAATTCAACTAGAAAAACTGAAAATTACAACAATGAACAAGAAAACTGAAAAAACTATTTTTGCTTAGTCGAGTGTGGCACTCTGTCCTTAAGACAATATTGTCCCGTATGTATCCTTTATACGTCCTGGACAATTTGTCTCCCAAGATAAAACAGCAATGGAACACTTGAGCAAAGGAAACTCAAGAGCTACCTTGAAGAATATTGAGCAAGAAATGATGCAAGGAAGGTGTAGGAAGAAACTATTTTGCTTGTGTATTTTCGTGTATATTGCAAGCATATTTTTCTGTGCCTCAACAATGGTGTAAGGAGTGTTTATATATAGGTGAGGGAGGGTTGTTTAACTGCCCCCATAACAGCCATTATTGGCCAAATAATGGCCATTATGGAGGTAGTAAAGCCACCAAAATAAATGGTGAAAGACCAACTGATTTGGCCATTATAGGAGGAGTAATTCAGCCAAAATAAATGGTTGAATGGCTGAATTGAGTGCTTGGGCGTTTCTGCTTTGACCGTCGAAATTCTGACTTTCTGAAAACTTCAGGGACCAAAATGTACATCTTAAAACTTTAGGGACCAAACTGTACATCTAAAACTTCTGGGATCAAACTGTACTTCTTGCAAAGTTCTCTGGCCCAAAAAGATAATATCAGAAGGCCCGTGACCCGTGACCCGTGACCCGGAACTCGGAACCGGACCGGACGGGCGGGGCGGCGGCGGCGCGCGTGTGGTCTTTCCTTGAACCGAAGCACATCTAGGTCCTCCCTCCTTTAAACACATGGGATACCCCTTGGGGTCCCAAACCCCAAACCAATTTCGAGTCTTATATACACAACAATTCTTTCTTCCTCTACCGATGAGGGAGAATTGAACACAACACCACACTTTCCATGCTTCAAACACCTCACTTCGTGGACCAATATCTCTTTCATTTCTCAATGAAATTTGACGATTCTTGGCCCTACGGTTATCTACGTACTTAGTAAATCATGCATGTGTGAAGAACCGAATTCTCCAACATACGTAACACTAGTGTTTAAGCCGTTAAAGTTGGTCGGTCGCAACTCCCGCCAAAGGCAAATTTCCAACAAATCTCAAGTTACGCCAATTATATTATGCCTTCGACACGAAACACATCTATCTATTATAACTGGAAAAAAGTTTTTAACACGATAACTACGTAGCGGTCATTCAATCATATCTAGAAAGTATATGAATATATTTCAAATCTTATATGACCCCAATTAGGGAGATTCAAGCTTTACAAACTATGTTCGTGAAGAGGAGAACCTTGGACGCATTTGAGGAGCTTCAACCAAGGATCTACAAGGTGTGGAGGATAGTTTGGAAGGAAAGAGAAGAGAACAACTTACAATTGGAGGTCACATATGTGGATTTGGAGACCACCACAAAAAGTGTCTGGAATTGCAAAACATAGAAGTTCTCATGTTGGATTAATTTTGCAAAGGCCACTTTTAGGCCTTTGTTGTAATAGGCATACACTATAAATACTTGCCTTGTCTTTATTTCATGTTAGCTTGATTTTGGATGACAAAATTGATATTTTTCCTACAATTTTACTTAGGCATATAAGTAGTGATAATTTAGCTTTAGAGTGTAATTCTTTTATTGTTGAAGAACTCTTCCATGATTTCTCACATGACCTTGTTCACTTGTGGAAATCTTCCATAGTGTGGATGCTTTAGTTGATTCAATTGAAGGAGGTCATAGGTTTAACATACCCTTGGTTGCCTTTGATTTCAATTAATTGTGTCTCGCTTCTATCATTCTTTTCTTGCAATTTCAATTGAATTCCCTCCCAATTGAATTCAACCAAAAGAATCTATAATATTCAATTTCAACAAATGAGATGATTCAAATGAATCCACAAGTGAACAACTCAATTATGAAATTGATGGAATTGGGTTCAATAACCAACTAAGGAATCCACCTTAATTATCTATTACTAAACACTAATTAACACTACAAACTATCTTAAGATAATACTAACACACTCATATGAGTTCAATATCCATGTTCAAGCTAACATGAAATGAAGACAAGGCAAGTATTTATAGTCTACCCACAGTATAAACGTCTATTTATGGAGCCTCTATAAGAGATAAATAATAGTCTAACTTCAGGACACAGCCCGGATACTAAATCAGTAAACTACATAGATACGGTGTCCCACGAACAAAAGAGTGGGCTCACCAATAAGTGTGGAAAGCAGCAAGTTCTCCTACTCCGTATGCTATAACAAACCTACTCTTCTTCATTATATAACATACCATAAAAAATATGGTATGTCTGAATATTAGGTACTCAATGGGTGTCTTTGGGACAATGGTTAATAGCAATATGTATAAGTAATAAGTGATGTTGAAATAGTATTGATAAATAGTTCAAAACAAATGACAACATCTCATGAATATCATTTATAAGTCAATGATGAATAAGTATACAATTTGAATCATAAATTCATTCTCGTTACCTTAATTTCTTTCAAAAACAGTTCAAAATCCCAAAGATAGAGTAAGTTTGTAACCTTAGTAAATCGCCAATAAAAGCCAATAAACATGAATATTTCAGTTTTCAACTTATTATATCGTTCATCACATTAAGTCCTTCAATCATGAACTCAAGAGCATCAACAAGCCACTTATAGGCAACCAACAGATCAACACATGCCAACTTACGGGCATATAATCATTTGATACACTGGTGTTTTATCCCACAGAGGCTAATTATCCTATGGACTAACACAATAATAGATGCACCGGGACTATTTTCCCACGGAGGTTAATCGTTATCTAGACTAGCACAACAATATATGCACCGGACTATATGCCTCAGAGGTCAATCATCCTCTGGACTAACACATCAATGCTCAAAAGAGATATGTTAGGATCCATAATGGATAATCATCCTCTGGAATAGCACAACAATAGATACACCGGGTTACGCGCCTTAACGACCAATCGTCTTCTAGATTAACACAACAATGCTCAACAGCGATATGTTAGAATCCATAATGGTTAATCGTCCTCTGGACCAGCACAGCTTGCCCATACATGCCTAAACACAAACATATATAAATCATGGTATATTAGTCGTATCACAAATCATGGCATGGAAGCCAATCTCAAATCATGGCATGAAAGTCAAATAATTCATTATGAATTATGTTCATCATCCCGTTAGTAGGGGTACGTCAAATCATTCATAGGTTTAGGAACCATCTTCAAGTTATTAAATAGGTTTCAACTTCAACAAAACCCGTTCATAGGGGAAAACACATGAAATATCCAAGCTTTCGAAATTAAGTTTAAAACGTCCCTTATAGGGGTAAATCATGTTCAAATTCTAAAGCTTTATAAATCAGTTTCAACAATCCTTTGATAGGTAAAATCACTAATACATATGTATAGCATGATACCCCTAAGGTTCCATGAGGGCTTGTCCCTCACGCAGATGAATTGTTGACACCCAATTTTGTCCCGTCTTTTCTAATTTATTTGCAGTTTTAAATATTTTTAGCACCTCAAAACAATTTTAAATCTATATACATACATGCGTATATATATATATATGTGTATATATCTCATTATTATTATTATTCACATTTTTTATATCACTTGCATTTTATAATAATCGTAAGTTTTATCCATAATATTCTATGTTATTTTATTTTTCGCAAAATGGCATCGCATTTCCTTTTTTTTTATTTAAGCATTAAACATTTCACAAATATTATATTTTTATTATTATCACATCGTTATGTTATTTTAAATAATTCACATCTTTTACAAAAAAATATTTTTTATGTTAGACCCCTTTTATATTTTTAAACCCATAACCCAAAACAATACAACTTCCCCTTTTATTTTTCAACCCAACCGGCCAGCCCAAAACCGAAGCCCAACAACCATCTTTAATCTCCCCTCACCCAAAATAAATCAAAACCCACAAAAACAAAACAAACCCCCCCAAACGGCCCACACCAAACAAGCCCAAAGCCAAACTCCCAATTAAATACCCATTTTCCCTAAACCAATTCCCATTCCCTTATAACCCTAACTCCAACAATTACCACCCGGACTGACCCACATCGTCCAACCCGACCCAGCCCAATTCTTTTAACCCATCCCCTTTTAATTCCCCCAAACCAAACAAAACCCAAAACAAAAAAAATCTACAAATCTAAACCTAAAAACCCTTCAACTGCCGCACACCCCATACCCCCCATACCCGACCCCACACGCCGGTCGCCTCACCCACTGCCACCACCAACTCCCTGCCACCAAACCCTGACACCACCACACCCCTCCCATCACTTCACCATACCCATACCCCTAAAATCCGCTTCCAAAGTTCAGAATTTTTTACCTTTAATTCAAATTTCAAACTCGTTCTTGGGGGGGAAATCCACCTATAAATACCCCATGTTGTTCTTCATTTTGAGGGGAGATTTTCGGGGAGAGAAAACAGATTTTCAAAGGATTTTTCGAAAGACTATTCCATATATACATAAAATATTTGTTGTGTTCTTGATTTTAAAGCATTTGCCTTCTTTGTTGTTCAAGATACAAGTCCGAAATAGGTCCAAGATTCGAAAGAAAGGAGGTGAGTTTCGTTCTTGAACTTGAGTTTTAAATACTTCTGTTCGGTTTTTGAAAAAACTGAGTCCGAAAATCTGTTTGCATTTTTGTTGTTTTTCACTGATTTCGGGGTCGGGTCGACCCGGTTTGGGTATTATTTTCAGAATTCTTGCATTTTCATATTCCTGTATGTTGGTTATCTGAATTTGGTAAATATTTGATTTCGGGTTGAGTTTCCGATTCGGGTCGGTCACTGACCCGGGTCGGGTCGACCCGGTTTGGGTCGACCCGGTTTGGGTATTATTTTCAAAATTTTTGCATTTTCATATTCCTGTATGTTGGTTATCTGAATTTGGTGAATATTTGATTTCGGGTTGAGTTTCCGATTCGGGTCGGGTCGACCCGGTTTGAGTAATATTTTCAGAATTCTTGCATTTCATATTTTTTGTATGTTGGTTATCTGGAATTGATGGAATTATTTGATGTCGGGTTGAATCTCCAATTCGGGTCGGGTTACTGACCCGGGTCGGGTCGACCCGGTTTGAATTTTCAAATTTCTTGCATTGTTGCTGTTGTTATTATTGGTTATCTAAAATTGATGAAATCAGTTGATTCCGGGTTGAACACATGATTCGGGTCGGGTTGCTGACCCTGGTCGGGTCGACCCGATTTGAATTTCCCAAATTTCTTGCATTTCATATCATGTATATTGGTTATCTGAAAAAATGAAAAAAAAATCTGATTCGGGTTGGCATCTGATTCGGGTCGGGTCGACCCGGTCTTGGTATATTTCCAGATTATGGCATTTTTTCATATCTGTTGCTGGTTATCTGAAAAAGTCTGAATTTCTGATTTCATTTGGGTCACTGTTCATGATCCTGGTCGGATTTTTCATAAATACTTCTTAATCCTGTTTCGGTTCCAAAATTTCAGAATTTGGGTCGAATACTTTAATTGCTCACTGCTCGTTTCTTTTACTGTTTTATTGTTTTATTAATATTGCATTAAGGCCGATGAAATTGAATTCGAGGCCGCGCTTTTCTTTCGTTTCATTTCTCTGTTTTCAAGATCGTTTTAAGTATCAAGATGTGAGATACTTTCTTGTTTTACTTGTTTTAAACTAAACACCGCGTCTTTTCCTGAAATTATTTTACGCTTCTTGTTTTACCATCTGCTGCTGCTTCATTTCTTTGTTTCATTTAAATTTTACTGATTTGAACACGATACTACCTTTGGAGATGAAAAATATCCGTCGATTTTGAGGCCTCCACAGTTGTAAAGAAAAAATATAACTTCTGGGCAATGATGAGGCTTAAACCTTTTTCCAAGATCAACATGTTTAGTAGGCGAGGTGACTAAAATAACCAACAAGTTATATATTCGCAGCCACGACGTGATTATAGTGATCTTTTCTATTTCACCCGAGAGACCAACACGTTTAGTAGGCGAGGCAATCAAAATAAACCACATTAGTCATATGTTTGCAGCCACGACGTGATTGGAATGTTCTTTTCAAAATTTAAGTCTGAGCCCTCCGTGATCAAAATATTCACTGTTTTGAATACGGATATGAAGTTATATGTATTTAACTGTTTCTAACCGTTTGTTCTTGACAGCTTGCAGGGATTAAAGCAAATAAAGACAAATATTCCTCGGAGTTTATTTATTTTTATTTCTTTCTTTAATTCAGCTTTTATCCCGCTTTGTATTGTAATATTATTTATCGCACTTATGTAATTATTGAAATGCTTAGAATAGGCAAACTTAGGATTAATTCATAGGTTAGTTTAAGATTTGAAACCCGTCGCTAGCTTATTTATTTGTAGGCTCGGTTAAATTCAAACTTAGAAACCCTTCGCTAGTTATTTATTTTAGGCTCGTCACGCGTATTCAGGATTTTCAAAACAACTTTTGTCATCTTTTATTTGCTTTAATAATCATACTGAATAAGTTTATCTTTTTATTATTATTTTTGCAACTCGATGATTTCCGAAAGATTCGCTTCTTTGGCGTTATAAATAATTTTGTTTCTACTCTCAATTGACAAATGCGTATTTTTTCCAACTCTACATGTATTTCTCTTTAAATACCATACAAATGCATATTTTTTCTCTACATGTATCTTTCTTTTAAAAAATGCATCATTTACTAATTATTTGCAAACATCTTTAACTTCATATATCAAACATGCATTTTTCTAGCAATAATTAACCTGAGTTTGACCGGATAACCGCAAGTTAGCGGATCTTAAAGGATGCCTAACCCCTTCCCTTTAGGATAATAAAGAACCCTTACCTAGAATCTCGTTAGTTTCGCAGACCTTAAAATTGGAGTTACATTGCAGCATTTAGTTTAATATTTAGGTGTCCTAATTCACCGTAAAAAATAATTAGGTGGCGACTCCTCAACCCTTAATTTACCCAGGAATCACCGAACACGTTGTGCTCCGCTTTGACCCGAGCAGGTCAAATTCGGGCGCGACATGAATACTATACCACACTTGAAGAGGCATTTCATGATGCAACTAAGGTTGAAGTGGACTTAAAAGCGAAGAAATCTTATAAGACCAAGAATGTCTCACCCTCAGGATGAAGACAATTGGAAGTCTTCCACTTGGGAGAAGCCTAAAGTTACTACTCAAGCTTCCCAAAAAAAGTTAACTATCATCCAAAAGTAGGTAACAATGCTAAACTTAAAGTTCCTCGTCCTTCTACTATTCAATGTTTCAAATTCCAATGGAGAGGGCATATTGCTAGTGAATGTCCCAATAGAAGGTCAATTGTGGCATTATGAGATGGGTACCAAGTAGATGATGAATATGAGGAAGGGGTAGATTTTGATGGTGATGGTGAGGGAGGGAATAGTGAGTATAAGGGAGAATCTGAGGGTGATGATGAAGATCGGATGGATGAATGAGTAAACTTTTCCCTTGTTGTAAGGCGAGCCATGGGTGCATTAGCTAGGGAAGATCTTGATCAAAGGGAGAACTTCTTTCATGGTAGATGTAAAATTCAAGACAAGGTGTGTTCTTTGGTTATTATTGGTGGGAGTTGTGCGAATGCAGTGAGCAAATCATTGGTTGAACACATGAAGGTTCCCACTCAAAAACACCTTAGCCCCTACAAGCTCCAATGATTGTGCTGAAGTGAAGGTGACCAAGAAATCGGTTATCAAATTTGGCATTGGGAAGTATGAGGATGAAATGTTATGTGATATTGTCCCGATGCAAACATATCATATATTGTCATACCCAAATCCGATCCTAGACGTAACAGGCATCCGATGCTATGAACAACACCAGAAGCAGTTTATAAACACTAAATGTTTACCTCTTTTAACAATATTTCATTATTTAATCAAACAATGTATAAATAACGAAATGAAATTATGATCACAATTATGAAATAAAATCAGCGGAAGTCTATTATAAATATATTGTTATAATCGTAGCAACACCCAATGAGTTAAACAATAACTTCAACGTCTACCCACAGTATAAACGTCTATTTATGGAGCCTCTATAAGAGATAAACAATAGTCTAACTTCAGGACGCAGCCCAAAAATTAAAGCAGTAAACTAGATAGATATGGTGTCCCACGAACAAGAGTGTGGGCTCACCAATAAATCTACAAAACAGCAAGTTCTCCTACTCCGTATGCGTATCTCGAACCTGCTCTTCTTCATTATCTAATGTACCATAAAAACAACAATGATACACCTGAGTACTGGGTACTCAATGGGTGTCTTTGGGACAATGGTTAATAGCAAGATGTATAAGTAATAAGTGAAATTGAAACAGTATTGAGAAACAATTCAAAACAAATGACAATATCTCATTAATATCTCATATAAGTCAATAATGAAGAAGTAATCAATTTGAATCCTTAAGTCGTTCACGTTACCTTAAATTCTTTCAAAAAACAGTTCAAAATCTCAAAGATAGAGTAAGTCAGTAACCTTAGTAAAATCACCAGTAAAAGCTAATAAACAGGAATATATCAGTTTCCAACTTATTAATAACATTCATCATGCTAAGTCCTTTAATCATGAACTCAAGATCATCAACAAGTCATTCATAGGCAACCAATAGATCAATACATGCCAACTTACGAGCGTACAATCATTTGATACACCAAGGTTTTATCCCACAGAGGCTAATCGTCCTCTGGACTAGCACAACAATAGATGCACCCGGACTATTTTCCCACGGAGGCTAATCATCCTCTGGACTAGCACAATAATAAATGCACTGGACTACATGCCTCAAAGGTCAATCATCCTCTTGACTGACACAACAATGCTCAAAAGTGATATGTTAGGATCCATAATGGTTAATCGTCCTCTGAAATAGCATAATAATAGATACACCGGGTTGCGCGCCTTAACGACCAATCGTCTTCTAGATTGACACAACAATGCTCAACAGCGATACGTTAGAATCCATAACAGCTAATCGTCATGTGGACTAGCACAACTTGCACATACATGCCCAAACACAAACATATATAAATCATGGTATATTAGTTGTATCACAAATCATGGCATGGAAGCCAATCATAAATCATGGCATGAAAGCCGAATAACTCATTATGAATTTTGTTAATCATCCCGTTAGTAGGGGTACGTCAAATCATTCATAGGTTTAGGAACCATCTTCAAGTTATTAAATAGGTTTCAACTTCAACAAAACCCGTTCATAGGGGAAAACACATGAAATATCCAAGCTTCTGAAATCAAAGTTAAAACGTCCCTTATAGGGGTAAATCATGTTCAAATTCTAAAGCTTTATAAATCAGTTTCAACAATCCTTTGATAGGTAAAATAACTAATACATGTGTATAGCATGATACCCTAAGGTTCCATGAGGGTTTGTCCCTCACGCAGATGAAATCTTGCCAAAAAATCATTTTTAAAGGTCAAAAAGTATGTTCGAAAAAGATACATACCTTGAGTCCCTCTAAAATCTATCAAACGTATTCCTCCACGTTCAATAATCACTCTACAACTGATAAGGATGATAAAGATTTGAACTTTAATCCTTTCTATGAGCTTTCCTTAATTTTTGAAAACTAAGGCTTTTCCAAGCCTTAAATTTTTTTTCTTTCACCTAATATGAATCACTTGTTGATTCTAATCATGTAGTATAAATCTATACTATCCTAAAAGTCATCAATGGAATCAGGGAAACCGAAGTTCATACCTTTTTGGTGAAGTTCTACACGTTTCTTCTTCTCCTCTCTTGAGTTTTCAAGAATTTAAGGTTTGGAGAGATGAAATAAGGTTAATTTGATGTTATATTAATGTAGTAATAATGGATATTGATTAATAACTTACCTTAGGTGTTTTGAGAAAGCCTTGAGGTTGTTTTCTCTCAAAATACGACTTAGAACGAAGTCTGGAATGTAATAAATGACATAAAATCATCTAAGGGTTGTATATATAGGCCTGCACAATTTGGACATCCCACCTCACTGGACAAGGTCTATAGCGAGGTGTTGTCTCATTCTGGGCTTCGCCGGGTGATCTCTCCTGTCTATTTTACACTTAGTCAAAACTTTACGTTTTTCGACAGTATTGATAGGTTATCCATAAAATGTGCATAACACCTAGCACAGAACTCTGTTTGAGCTCTATGGTTGGAAAGGTATTTTAAATACCTACAACTTTAATTTTATGAGTTTCCTCAAATTCCCAACTAAATAACCCAAAAATGTAGTACAAGTGAGAATTACCTCAGACTTTGACGAATCTAAGAACTTTTACGAACTCCTTTATTCGGTTTGACTTCAAAACGACTATCTATCACCCGAAATTATCCCAAAGAGATTCACATAACTAAAATATAACACGTCAACACTCATTTAATTCATTCACACATAATCTAAATTTATAGAATGTTACATATATTGCTTGGGAGACCTTGACAATTTGATAGGCATGCCCAACATAGTGGGAGGACCAATAAGTACTCATTTGTATTTGGAGGTCAAAAATATACTCTTTCCCCATTGACGACCTATTAAGTGAGTGAAGATTATTGAGTCATGAAAGAACTCCGAGAGAGGGTTCAAAGGGAGGAAATGGAAAAGCATAAAAAAGATACCTTGGTTGTTCAAGGAGGACAAAGATCCACCCAAGAGAAAGCTAAAATATGCATGATTATCAAGCCTAGTACTTGTTTGAAAGAGGTTAACGAGGAACACTTCTTGGTGCACCCCGTCAATGAAGTGTTTCTATTTGATACTAACCAAGATACTAGCATTTTGCCTAGTATTGAGTATTTTCTTTTTCAGGCACATGATGATTTAATTTTCGAGGAGGTTCCAAAGGAAATACCTCTCCCTCAAGATTCTCACATTTCTATTCCCAGTCTTTTTAATCTTTGAATGACCATTGCTATAGACTTTGTTAGAAGTGTCCCAAGAGCTATGGAAAAACATGCCAATGTTTGTGCTATGGTAGATATAATTTTGAAATTATTTAATTTTATGCCATACCATAAACATGATATTATCTCTAATTATGTGGGTTCCTTGTGTGGTAGTAACACTCTTGAGTCATTATGTGATTATTTCCTTGTGTTGCTACTTGAGTTACTTGCGGGTTTTTATAAAGTGTGGGTGCATGTTAACTTGGGAGATATCCTACTCTTTGACCCGGTATTATAATTCATTATTGTGATTAGATAGCCATCTCATTCTTAGGAAAGACTAGTGCAAGGAGTATAATCTTGATGGGTTGGTTGGTCTTATTTTAGATATTGCACCTAGTCTTGTGGGGGATCATTTTTTGTTAAGGAATGAGGACTGAATGTTCTTTCCATCATCTAGGACCAAAATGTATTGCATGCTCATTACTTTAAATACATTGGTGCCTTTACTTTATCCTCTTTTCATGGTACTTGGGAAAATTAACTTCTTGAGACCTCATGTGTGAGAATTTTGTTCTTAGTAATCATTGATACATGGTTGTACCACAAGTTTACGCATCATTGGCATGAGAATGAGATTATTGCTCTTTGTGCTAACCCTCATGTTATGAGGACCATGTTTATGCATGTCTTCCCTTGTTTTTTTCTAGGTTCGGATTCGAGGACGAATCATATTCAAGAAGGGGAAGATGATATGACCCCAACTAGGGAGATTCAAGCTCTACAAACTATGTTTGTGAAGAGGAGAACTTTGGGTGCATTTGAGGAGCTTCAACCAAGGATCTACGAGGTGTGGAGGATAGCTTGGAAGGAAATAGAAGAGAATAACTTACAATTGGAGGTCACATACATGGATTTGGAGAACACCACAAAAAAGTGTCTAGAATTGCAAGACATAGAAGTTCTCATGTCGGATTAATTTTGCAAAGGCCACTTTTTGGCCTTTGTTGTAATAGGCATAGACTATAAATACTTGCCTTGTCTTTATTTCATGTTAGCTTGATTTTGGATGACAATTGATAATTTTCCTACAATTTTACTTAGGCATATAATTAGTAATAATTTAGCTTTAAAGTGTAATTCTTTTATTGTTGAATAACCCTTCCATGATTTCTCACGTGAACTTGTTCACTTGTGGAAATCTTCCATAGTGTAGATGCTTTAGTTGATTCAATTGAAGGAGGTCATGAGTTTAACATATCCTTGGTTGCCTTTGATTTCAATTATTTGTGTCTCACTTCTATCATTCTTTTCTTGCAATTTCAATTGAATTCCCTCCTAATTGAATTCAACTAAAAGAATCTATAATATTCAATTTCAACAAATGAGATGATTCAAATGAATCCACAAGTGAACAACTCAATTATGAAATTGATGGAATTGGGTTCAATAACCAACTAAGGAATCCACCTTAATTATCTATTACTAAACACTAATTAACACTACAAATTATCTTAAGATAATACTAACACACTCATATGAGTTCAATATCCATGTTCAAGCTAAAATGAAATGAAGACAAGGCAAGTATTTATAGTCTATGCTATTACAACAAAGATCCAAAAGTGGCCTTTGTGAAATTAATCCGACATGAGAACTTTTATGTCTTGCAATTCTAACCACTTTTTGTTGTGGCCTCCAAATCCATGTATGTGACCTCCAATTGCAAGCTCTTCTCTTCTCCTTCCTTCTAAGCTATCCTCCACATTTTGTAGATCCTTGGTTTAAGCTTCTCAAATGAGTACAAGGTTCTCCTATTCACGAACATAATTTGTAGAGCTTAAATCTCCCTAGTTGGGGTCATATCAAAATCCTAATACAAAATTCTAAATTATGCATGAATTAAAGCAATTCCTCATAATCTATTAGTGGATCTTAATGGATTGTTATATTACTGAAGTGATTTCAATTGCTCAACGAAGTATTTTATTTTAATAATAATTTTTTTGTTATAATATTTTATTAATTACTTTTAATATGTACTATATACCTCAAAACATAGATAAATATTTAATTTGACTTTTCTTAGCTAGAATTGAAACTTAGCTACTTTAGAAGGCGGTTAAAGTAAGTCATTTTAAGATTTTTACGTGAAGAAATTGTTGGTTACAATGGTGCAGGAAACGAAAATAAGTAACTGCTAAGTATTACAACAAACTGAAATTACAATAAACTTGAACAAGAAACTGGAATAGTTTTTGGTATGCTGAGTCGAGTGATGACACTATGTCTTTAAGACAAGATTGCCCCGTGTGTATCCTTTCTACGTCCTGGACAATTGTCTCCCAAGATAAAATAGCAAATGAACAAATGAGCAAAGGAAACTCAAGTGTTACCTTGAAGAATTTTGAGTAATGAAATGATGTTGGAAGGTAGTAGGAAGACTGATTTCGTTTGTATGTTTCTGTGTGTCTCAACAATTGTGCAAAGGCTCCTTTATATAGTTCAAATAGAGGACGTACCAACTGCCCACATAATTGTTGTTACTGGCTAAGTAATGGCAATTATGGACTGAATTGAGTGCAAATTAAAACTGGTTGTCCCGTGACCCGTGACCCATGACCCGAGACCAGGACCCGGACCAGACGGGCAGGCGACGGCGGCGCGCGTGTGGGCTTATCCTCGAACCGAAGAACATCTAGGTCCTCCCTTCTTTAAACACATGGGATACCCCTTGGGGTCCCAAACCCCAAGGTAACTTTGAGACTTATAAACTAAACAAATCTTTCTTCCCCCACCGATGAAGGAGAATTGGTCTAAATACCATACTTTTCCACGCTTCAAACATCTCACTTCGTGGACCAATATCTCTTTCATTTCTCAACGAAATTTGACGATCTTTGGCCCTACGGTCATCTACTTACTTAGTAGATTATGCACGTGTGAAGAACCGGATTCTCCAACATGCGGAACACTAGTGTTTAAGCCATTAAAGTTGGTTGGACGCAACTTCCGCCAAAGGCAAATTTCCAACAATCCCCTCTTGAAAGAGATTTTGGCACACTCATATGGTGCCTTTTTCCTTTCCAGCAATATTTCAGCGGACCGATGTTGCATAAGGAGAAGTAGCTTCAGCTTTGAACCTTTTATAGTTAAATACCATCGGACTTACTTACTGCACGGTGAACGTGATGTCTTGAACCATCAGTGTTTAATGTAAGTCAAGTCAATAGTACCAACACAACAAATTCCCTTACTCTTTTCTTCGTAATATTTTGTCTGTTGTGGCTGTGGACAACTTCTTGGATTCTTAAGTGCGTTCATTTGAGGCGGCATGTCCTCGCACTTAAATAGGTGGTCTCCTACAAGTTATCCTGCTATACCCCACTTCAAGAGTGTTATGAACCATTAAAAGTTTCCCCAAACCTAACCTCAACTGTTGAGGATCATTAAAGGTTTTGAAAACTTAACCTTTACCCACACTGCAGATAGCACTTAACGTCTATTGCGGGAACGGCTTTGGATTTGGTATTTCTTTACAGAAATCATTATCCGAAGTGCTCATGCTTCCACTGAAGCGATCAACTGAACCTTTACAGCTTAGTTTTCTCATTGAACTAAATTATTGGGATCTCCAGTCAGTAAGGTTGGGTTACCACCGTATTGGTCATTATACTTTGGATTTTAAGCCCATTCCCTTAGACAGGCAGAACATCTAATCCTTGGGTAAGCCCTTTGTCAGCGGGTCTGCTATATTATCCTTTGACTTTATGTAATCAATGGATATTATACCCGTGGTGATCAACTGCCTAATGGTCTTATGCCTCCGTCGAATATGACGAGACTTTCCGTTGTACATAGCATTCTGTGCCATTCCTAGAGCCGACTGGCTGTCGTATTGGATCATTACAGAAGGTACGGGTTTGTTCCAACACGGAACATCCTCTAAGAAGTCATGAAGCTACTCGGCTTCTTCTTCTGCTTTGTCTAAAGCGATAAACTCTGATTCCATTTTAGATCGGGCGATGCAAGTTTGCTTAGAGAATTTCCAAAACACAGCCCCATCACTAATTGTAAATACATACCCACTGGTGGACTTGATGTTCTCTATATCAGATATCCAGTTTGCATCACTGTACCCCTCTAGTACAGCTGAATATCTCGAATAATATAACCCGAAAGTTAACGTGTGTTTCAGGTATTGTAATACCCAATTCAACGCCTTTCAGTGATCATCACTCGGATTACGGGTAAACCTAGCTAACTTATTGACGGCATAAGTAATATCAGGTGGGGTGCAGTTTGTTATATACATCAAACTATCGATCACCTGTGCATATCGCTCCTGGTATACGGGTGTACCATAATTTTTATCAAGCTTTTGATTTGTATCCATTTACGTGGAGAAGACATCTCTGTTGAAACAGATGTGTCTGGTAGCACCTGTGTCCACTCACCACTGTCTCGGATTCTCGACCAAGTTTGCTTCAAGTACCACTGCCGAGAACTCATCAATCATGTCATCCAGGAGCGTGTCCTTGAAGACGTTAGCATGCGTTTTGCCTTTAGCCTTGGCTTTCTGTTGTTGCTCAGTCTTGAGCTTGCGGCATTCCTTGATCTTATGACCAGGTTTCCCACAGTGGTGACAGTTACCTCTGAACATCTCCGTTGTGTGGGCCTTGCCGTCTTTCTGGAACTTCCGCTTCTTGTTTGGGTTCCCTTTGGCCTCAGCCAGATTTGCCTTTGCCTCAGCAGGTTATTTACCCCTAGGCAAGGCCTTCTTATTATCTTCATGAATTTGGAGTTTGATAATAAGTTCTTCAAAAGTTATCTCCTTTGTCTTGAGTTTTAAGTAACTCATAAACTCATTCCACGAAGGAGGTAACTTTTCAATCAGCGATGCAACCAAAAACTGCTCATTTGGTTTCATTCCTTCCAAATCCAGGTAATGTAAAATCATTTAGAATTCCTGCACTTGGGACATCACTGTCTTACTATCCACCATTATAAATTTTAAAAATTTCCCAATGATGAACTTCTTAGTACCTGCATCTTGTGCGTTGTACTTCTTTTGCAGTTTTTTCCACAGCTCTTTGGCAGTGCCAACGGTGCAATAGACCGTGTAGAGAGGGTCTGCCAAGCAGTTCAATATGTAATTCTTACACATGAAATCGCTATGATTCCATGCATCAAGAACTATCTTCATGCCATTAATGACATGGATAACAAGGCCCCCTTCACCCGTTTCAGAAGGCGAATGGTCCATTTCATCTCCAGCTTGTGGAGGATCTTCCGTTAGGAACCGGGCCATGCCCATAACAGTTAAGTAGAACAGCATCTTCTGCTGCCATCTCTTAAAGTTTGAGCCCATGAATTTTTCAGGGCGTTCATGGTGGAAAGCAGAGGGTGGAGTAGTAAAGGCAGCGGATGTGCCTTGGCGTGTGCGGTGAAAGCGGCGAGTTCTTTGCCTTGGGCGATAGCGGCGGCGGCAGGAAAGCGAAGTGCGCCTTGATTGGCAGCAACAACGGCAGGGAAGGCAGAATTGATGCCTTGATTGGCAGCAGCAGCAGCAGCGGCAGCGGCATCAACAATATTTCTAGTCATGTTGCAGCAGTTACAGTAAGCACAATCTTGTCTTAAACTTGTTGGTTACAATGGTGCAGGAAACGAAAATAAGTAACTGCTACGTATTGCAACAAACTGAAATTACAATAAACTTGAACAAGAAACTGGAATAGTTTTTGGTATGCTGAGTCGAGTGATGTCACTCTGTCTTTAAGACAAGATTGCCCCGTATGTATCATTTCTACGTCCTGGACAATTGTCTCCCAAGATAAAACAAATGAGCAAAGGAAACTCAAGTGTTACCTTGAAGAATTTTGAGTAATGAAATGATGCTGGAAGGTAGTAGGAAGACTGATTTCGTTTGTATGTTTTTGTGTGTCTCAACAATTGTGCAAATGCTCATTTATATAGTTCAAGGAGAGAACTTACCAACTGCCCACATAATTGTTGTTACTGGCCAAGTAATGACAATTATGGAGGTAGTAATTCACCAAAATAAATGATGAATTGATGTGCAACGGATTGGCATTTAGGGAGAGTAATTCAGCCAAAATAAATGACTGAATTGAGTGCAAATTAAGTTTGGTTGACGTTCCAGAAACCAACAGCAAAGTTCTCTGCCCAATCTTGACTAACTTGAAACTTCAGGGACCAAACTATAAATATGAAATAATTCTGGTCCAAAAAGATAATATCAGAAGAAGCACAGCCCATGGCCCGTGACCCGGACCGGACGGGACGGGCGGGCGGCGCGCGTGTGGGCTTATCCTCGAACTGAAGCACATCTAGGTCCTCCCTCATTTAAACACATGGGATACCCCTTGGGGTCCCAAACCCCAAGCCAACTTTGAGACTTATAAACTAAACAAATCTTTCTTCCCCCACCGATGAGGGAGAATTGGTCTAAATACCACACTTTTCCACGCTTCAAACACCCCACTTCGTAGACCAATATCTCTTTCATTTCTCAACGAAATTTGACGATCCTTGGCCCTACGATCATCTACTTACTTAATAGATTATGCACGTGTGAAGAACCGGATTCTCCAACATGCGGAACACTAGTGTTTAATCTATTAAAGTTGGTTGGACGCAACTCCCGCCAAAGGCAAATTTCCAACAGAAACATACGATCAATGAAAATAAGAAAAACTTATACCTAAATACATCCATGTATTCTAGAATAGGATCAAATTTACAACTATACGTTGCATGTACCCTTAGCTCCTAAATATCAAGGGGTATATTCGAACAAAAGGCAAACGACAATAATAAATTATTTGAGAAGTAAACAGAGGTTAAATTTAAACTATTTTAAATGCGTAAAATTAAAATGTGGGAGATCCGTTAATTTTGAAAGCAGATCTGAACAAGACTTATTCTTTTTCCTTTTCCTTTTCTTAAATTAATTATCATGACAATACTTGCCATCAACTGTTCAACACGACCCATCTATGACATTTGTTTTAAAGATTAAAGAAAGTCTAGTGGTTTGGACATTGGAATTTTGAAAAAATATATTTTAAAAATTCTTCACACTTATTGAATCTTGTAGAACACCCTGCAAGAGCACTTCTTCCTCCTGAACCACGTTTTGCACAAATATATCTAAGAATCCTAAATAAACGTGTTTCTTAGACAGAAAATAAAATTCCAAGAAGACTTTTCCACACACAAAATTGAAGATGGCCTGATTTGTTTTAATAGTTTTTTTTGTTTTTTTCTGAAAGGTTTTGTTTTTATTTTGGAAGAATTGGTTTTTAGATTATGCTGGGAGAATATGTTTTGTGTTTTAAGAGTTCTGTTTCATGTTCAAAACCAAAACAAAACAAACTATTAAAACAAATCAGGCCATCTTCAATCAAAACAAAAATTAATGATGGTGGGAGAGAAAAAAGGGTAATTTTAAAGAAATATATTGTCTGATACAACACATTACTCCATATTGTAGCTATATTTTCAATATATATCGCATAACTAAAAAAATCATAATAATATTTATACACTCGGTTACAAAATTATACACTTATAATAAATAATATATCAATCTTATATAAATGTGTATAATAGTATATAAGTGAAGTTTATACACAGTTTTGCGTTGTTATACAAAATTATACAATAATATACAAACTTATACCAAAAGGGAGTTTCATCTCCTACGAACCTCAACCCATGAAACCCTATTCATAATGGATCAAATCTTCATCAAATAGTGAAAGAAATAATCCCTTGATTATTTTCATTGATTGAAATGCTATATATACAAGTTACATATTTCCATAATAGGAGAATCATATTCCTATTCTACTCCTAAAACTTTATTCTACTTGGATCCTAACTATACAATTATGGTAAGTGTATAATACTAATTACACCACAACACCTTACCTAAACTATCTACTACATACACGGTAATACAAGGACAAGGAACCCGAAAGTAATATACACAATATACACATGTATATTGTGTATATTTAACACACACCCGCAGTCATAGCGGACGGTCTTCGAACGCTGAGATTGTCCCTAAAATCTTCAAAAAGGACCGAGGGAAGACCTTTTGTAAATATGCCGGCAATTTGATATCTTGAAGGGCCATGGCAGGCGCGTACCTGACCACGAGCAACCTTTTCGCGGACAAAGTGAATTTCCATCTTGATATGCTTAGTGCGCTGGTGCTGAACCGGATTTCCAAAAAGGTAGATGGCACTAACATTATCGCAATAAACCAATGTTTCTTTCTGAATGGGACAATGAAGCTCCAAAAGTAAATTCCTTAACCAATATGATTCCGAGACCATATTAGCTACCCCTCGATACTCGGCCTCGGCACTGGATCGGGACAATGTTGACTGAAGGTTTGCCGACCATGAGACCAGGTTATTACGAAGAAACATACAATAGCCAAACGTAGACCGTCTGGTGTCCGGACAGTCACCCCAATCAGCATCTGTATACGAGACAAGTGTGGATGTCGATGAGGATTATAAATGCAAACCATAGTCCAGTGTACCATGAATATACCGAATGATGCGTTTGAGTGCATTCATGTGCTCAACTCTGGGATCATGCATAAATAAACACACTTGCTGGACAGCATACGTAATATCTGGCCTCGTGAATGTAAGATTCTGAAGGGCCCCTGCAAGACTGCGATAGCGGGTCGGATCCTAGTATGGTACGCCGGCCGCGGCACTAAGCTTGGGCTTAGTATCAACTGGAGTGGAAGTGGACTTACAGGATGACATCCCATCCCTCTCAATGATCTCAGCTGCATACTTCCTTTGAGATAAGAACAACCCCCTTATATGACGAGTGACAGCAATCCCTAAAAAATAGCTCAAGGGCCCCAAGTCTTTCATAGCAAACTCAGAACTGAGCATTGTTATGATAGACTGGCGTAAGGCATCGGAAGAGGCAGTCAAAATAATATCATCCGCATATAACAGAATATAGGCCAAGGACGAACTACGACAGTACATGAACAATGAATTATCCGACCTGTTGTGAGTGAACCCAATAGTCGAAATATAGTCTGCAAATCGCGTATAACAGGCCCGTGGAGACTACTTAAGTCCATATAAGGACTTCTTCAACAAACAGACATGATGAGGATGTTTGGGATCCCTGAATCCCAAAGGCTGATGCATATAGACTGTTTCCTTGAGATCACCATGTAGGAAAGCATTCTTTACATCTAACTGATAAATAGGTCATGCTTTCCAAAGAGCCAAGCTAGGCAAATTGCGAATGGTAACTGGCTTGACCACCGGACTAAACGTCTCACCACAATCTACACCAACCTGCTGAGTTTTACCATCACTCACAAGTTGTGCCTTATGTTGGGCAAATTAACCATCTGAATTTTCCTTATGAGCAAAAATTCACATAGACCTAATAATGTTAATACCGTATGGATGGTGTACCAACTCCCACGTCTTATTATCAATAAGAGCATTATATTCATCGATCATATCAATTTTCCAATTCGGGTCATTTAAAGCATACACAAGATTACGAGGTAAGAGTGATTTAAGAACATTCGAATGTAAATTAAAATATCTTTTGGATTTAAAAATACCCCATTGACTATGACTGACCGGTCTATGACTCGAGGAAGAATTGGGCGGATTTTAGAAATTTACTGAACTCGGGACGGACTGACCAGCAAGCAGTGGTCCTGCTGGCCCAACACGGTAAACAGGGACAGGACCAGTTGCGGGAGTGGGCTCGGTGGAGAATTTTGGGTGCGGGAGACGTCCGAAAATGGTGAATAATATACGGAGATATACCATCATCCAAAAATTTGTATGAACTAGGCCCGGGAGTACTCCCTTAGCAAACGGGAATTGGAATTCATCCAAAATTACATGGCGACTAATGATAATTTTATTAGAAGATAAATCAAAATATTTGTAACCACGATGATTGGTCGGATAACCCAAGAACACATAGGGGGTAGAACTGGCCTAAAGTTTGTTAATTGTAGTGGACGGAAAGAGTGGATAACACAAGCACCCAAAGACCCGAAGATGGGAATACGAAAGAGTCTTATTATATAAAATTTGAAGGGGGGGCGAATATGTCAAACCTTTGGAAGGAATAATGTTAAGAAGATATGTAGCCATTTGTAGAGCATGCCAAAAAGACGGGGGTATGGAAGCATGAATTAGTAAAGTGCGGATAATATTATTAATGGTACGAATTTTGCGTTCGGCTTTCCCATTTTGTGAAGAGGTATGAAGGCAAGAAAAATGAAAATTGATCCCATTATTTGCACAAAATTCCCGAAACACCCCATTGTCATATTTTTTGCATTATCACATTGGATATTTTTTATTTCACATTCGAATTGGGTTTTAATGAATGCTCTATATTTAAAGAAGATGGAAAAAACTTGAGATTTTTTTGCTATTGGAAAAGTCCACAAAAATTTAGAATAATCATCCAAAAAAAGAACATAATATCGATGACCCAAAGAACTAAGAACATGAGACGTCCATAGATCACTATGAATAATATCAAATATCATTAAAGTATGAGTATTAGAGTCTACAAATGACAACTTAACTATTTTTCCTAACGAACAAGATTGACAATTCGGAGTGCTACGCTCACCCTTACAAGAAATAAAATTGTTTTTTCTCTAAGGAAGACAAAATGGACGATCCCGGATGACCTAGACGAGCATGCCACAAGGAAGGAGCAAGGGCTGCAAACGCTGACGGCAAGGCTTGACTCGATGGACCGAAATATGGTGCGATAGGATAAAGATCTCCCCTACTATCATTCCTCATGAGAGGACTCCTCGTTTTGAAATCCTTCAGAGAGAACCCAAATGGATCAAATTCTATGGACACGGAATTATCAGTGGTGAATTTTCGGATAGACACCAAATTTTTAATTAATTTTGGAGCGTGAAGGATATTTTTCAAAATAAGGGGTGGATGATGGGGAGACAATGTTTTATGACCATAACTACGAATTGCAATTGAATTACCATTACCAATAATTATACCACGATTGTTGCTCAAATTGGAATAAGATGAGAGAGTACCTGAAACAGATGTCATGTGAGTAGTGGCGCCGGTGTCCATGTACCAATTTGGGTCTGAAGGATTTATTCCAAGTGTGTGCATCGCGGCTTTGATGTCGGTAGAAGTGGGGGTCGCTGCATGATGGGCCTGGTGGGGGCCGCTGCATGATGGGCCTGGTGGGGCCCAAGCCTGCCTCCCTACTGACCTAGTACCCCACTGGATCGCTGGACCGAGACTGGGCTAGAGTAGTTGGGCCGAAACAAAGGCTGAAATTGGGCCCAATTACCGTGGGGTGGAGGCGTTGAACAACCGAGATTATTGGGTCACTGCCTACTAGTACAGGCCCACAGCCAGACGGCCCAAGGCTGGGACCAGTGGGGCCGAGGCCCACTGTTGATGTGGTAGGGCCTACTGCCGCTGGTACTGCTGACGTTACCACCGCGGTTTCTTCCATTATTTTTCCTAGTGTTCTTGCCGCCACCGTGAGCACGGTTTTGGCCCGAATTATCAACACACCCTGGAGAATTTGTGGAGGACATCATCATGACCACGGGACTTGCCCCGGTAGCCGCCTTCTTATCCAATTCGGCTTTATTCCAAAGTAAGCATGGAACGGACTTGATAGAACAAAGGGAGATGGTTAATTTGATGAAGTAGGGTCCCAACGCCACTATATGCCTCAAAGAGGCCAGCAACCATCTGTAGAACCATACGATCTTCACTAACGGGCGCACCAATGTTGCGGAGTTGGTCTGCCAATTCCTTCAACCTTTTGCAATACACTAAAACATTCGAGAAATTTTCCATGTTGA
Organism: Anisodus acutangulus; assembly: GCA_029783415.1. Lineage (NCBI taxonomy): Eukaryota > Viridiplantae > Streptophyta > Magnoliopsida > Solanales > Solanaceae > Anisodus > Anisodus acutangulus. The sequence goes on from CM056497.1 coordinate 35,964,237, forward strand.
CGTGGGAAAAGTCCTGCTCAAGAGTAACAGCTCTGGAATTCTGATTATCTTGGAATATGTCACACAGCCTATCCCAAGCAGCCATTGCCATTGCGTCTGGCTCAATAATCGTCTGCAATATGTCAGTAGAGATAGTGGAATAAATCCATTGAAGGACGATGGCATCAAGCGTTGTCCATAACTTAGGATCATCATCACGTTGAGGCACCTCCGTATCATCATGAGCCGCGGGGATTATGTAATGGATGACGTGAAGCGAGCGAGCGTGAATTTTAAACAACTCAGCCCACGTCGCGTATTGGACGTTTTCTATTTCAAGAATGAGAGGTATGTGATTCTTGATGTTAGAAACAACACGGGCATGATAAAACGTGTTCTTTGTCGTTGACATAACGAAAGAACAATAGGTGATTTTGTAGAAAATTTGGGAAGAGAAGAGGTAAAGTTTAACACGAAATTCGAGGAAAGGGCACAGAAATCGATGCAGTTTTTGGCCGAGAAGGGGCTGAAAAACTGAGAGAAGTTTTGGAGAAGAGTGGAAGCAATTTAGTCCTAGACTTCTGATACCATGAAAGAAATAATCCGTTGATTATTTTCATTGATTGAAATGCTATATATACAAGTTATATATTTTCATAATAGGAGAATTCTATTCCTATTCTACTCCTAAAACCTTATTCTACTTGGATCCTAACTATACAATTATGGTAAGTATATAATACTAACTACACCACAACACCTTACCTAAACTATCTACTACATACACGATAATACAAGGACAAGGAACCCGAGAGTAATATACAAAATATACACATGTATATTATGTGTATATTGTGTGTATTTAACAAATAGCTCCAAATTTTAAACACAAATTCAAAATGACATCACAAACTAACCCCAATCATTATTTGTCAAAATTTCAACAAATCTCAAAATTCATTAGTGATTTTTCAAGCTTTTAAAAACCTCAATAGTGAAGTTTAAAATTTTCTTTTACTTTAGAGGGTAGCAGTTATTGAGAATTGGTCTGTAAATTTAACTTATATGTAAATGATCAGCAGAAATAAATATTGGGCACTTTAATAATTATATCTATCCAAAAATAATATTCACCCTCTGAAATAATATTCACATTGTATATTATCAAGAATAACAAAGAAGCAATAATGACACCGAGAATTTTATGTGGAAACTCTTCTGAATAAGGGAAAAAATCATGGTTCGAGAGGAGCAACTGATATCACTATAATGAGGAATTTTACACTGTGTAGTCACGAGTATAAATACTCAAAATACCACTACACACTCAAAAGAAATAACTCTCTTTTAATTTTTCCACCTCACTACAATATCGATCACACTCTCTAATTTTTCTCACAGACTATTTTTTGTTTGTGATGCCTCACTCTTATTTTTTCTATATGTTTTTTGTGTCTATAAAGATGATGGAGAGCTCCATATTTATAGAGATGAAATACCATACTTGTGTCATCAGCGAAATAAGCAAATAGCATGAATTTCAAAGCCAATTTCAACAAATGTAGCTACCAAACATTTCAACAAATGTGGATGTCAAACTTTGCCACTAGATGAAGTTGGGTCGGTTGCCAATTTTGTTGAAAACTTTGCCCAATTAGGGATGGACTTCACAAATCTCCTCCTCCGGTCTCATTCACCTAAATGAGGTATGTCCATCTTTTCAGATAAAGCTCATGCTGACAAGGTCTTTGCATAACTCGAACTTGTCTCCTGAAATCACCTTGGTCAACATATCTATGAGATTTTCACTCATGTGGATCTTCTTGACCTGGAATGATTCATTCTCCACTTGCTCACGAATCCAATGATATCTGAGTCGATGTGTTTTGTTCTTTCATGGTACGTACATGGAGTTATTGCTCATGTTTATTTCACTCTGACTATTGCAATAGACAACATACTCTATCGGTTGTAATCCAAGTTCTTGAAGAAATCTCTTGAACCATACCATTTCTTTTCCAGCTTCTGTAGTCGTGATATACTTTGCTTCAGTTGTAGAGAGTGCAACACACTTCTGCAACTTTGATTGACATGATATAACATCCCCTGAAAAAGTAAACAAATATTCAGTAGTAGATTTTCTGTTATCAAGGTCACCTGCCATATCAGAATCTGTATAGTGCTTCAAGATTGGATCTGATCCTCCAAAACACAAGCATTCATTTGAGCTTCCTCTTAGATACTTGAGTATCCACTTCACAGCTTCCCAATGGTCTTTTCCAGGATTTTCAAGAAATCTGCTAAGTACTCCAATAGCATGTGTGATGTCTGGACAAGTACATACCATCGCATACATCAAACTCCCGACTACTGAGAAGTATGGAATAGCCTCAATGGATATCTTTTCTTTTTTAGTTGTGGGACACATTTTTTTTACTCGGCTTAAAATGATTCACCAGAGGAGTACTAACTGATTTCACATGCTCCATCTTGAAATCTGTTAGCACCTTTTTAATGTACTTTTTTGTGACAACCATAGCTTCTTCATTTTTTATCATGATAAATCTGCATGTCGAGAATATGTTGGGTTGCACGTAAGTCCTTCATGTCAAAGAACTTAGCCAACTCCTTCTTCAAGTCACCAATGAGATTGACATCTTCTCCAACAATCAACATAACATCCACATATAATGATAAAATGATGAAGTTATTATCAGGGAATTTTCTAACGTAGACACAATGATCTGCTTATGTTCTTCCATAGCTATGATCCACCATGAATGAATCAAACTTCTTGTACCATTAGCGTAGAGCTTGCTTCAGCCCATACAAGATCTTCTTCACTCTGCATAACTTATTCTCCACCCCTTTAACTTCAAAGCCTTCTGGTTGGAACATATAAATTTCCTCCTCCAAGTTACCATGGAGAAATTTCGTCTTCACATCCATTTGTTTAAGCTCTAGGTCTAAGCTAGTTGTTAGACCCAGTATGACTCGAATAGAGCTCATGTTACCACAGGAGAAAAGATCTCATAATAGTCAATTTCTTTCTTTTATGAAAAGTCTTTTATGACCAACCGAGCTTTGTGTTTCATTACTTTGTCCTCGCTCTTCTTCAGATTGAACACCCACTTATTTTTCAAGGCTTTCTTCCCCTCATGAAGATTCACTAGTTGATAGGTGTTGTTCTTCTGTAAAGAGCTCATCTCTTCCTCCGTCGCTTTTATCCAATTATCTTTGATGGTGTGAGACAATACTTCCTGAAATCTTTCTAGCTCCATCTCACTAGTAATCAACATATACTCTAAACTAGGATATTTGGTTGATGTCTAGCGCTCTCTAGTAGACTTTCTAGTATCGAGCTCCACTATCTCTAGAGAGGTCGGTTGTTTCCCCTGCTCAGCACCTTCTACGTCTTCTTCTCCATCAACCGTTGTTAGTTCTTCTTCTCCATGTTTATCTTGCACATCTCTTCCATATGTGTTATCATCTGATGGGGTAGATATTGGTGTCATATCGACTACACCTTCAATCTCACGATCTTGACTTCTGCTCTTCGAGAAAGTCTTAATTTCACAAAAGATGACATCTCTAATTCTGATCATCTTTCTGTTGATTGTATCTCATATCCTGTAACCGAATTATTCATCACCATACCCAATAAGGATATAAGGAATTACCTTATTATCCAGTTTCGACCTTTGTTCCTTCGGTATGTGCGTAAATCATTTGCAATCGAAAACTCTGATATGCGAGTATAACACATCTCTACCAGTCCACACCTTCTCTGGTATGTCGAATCCTAAGGGAGCAGATGGTGATCAATTGATGAGATAATATGCAGTACAAACAGCTTCACTCTAGAATGACTTAGATAGCTTTGCCATTCTCAACATACATCTGACACTTTTCACAATGGTGTTCATCCGTTCAGCTATATCATTGTGTTGTGGCGTTTCAGGCACTGTATTTTCATGCCAAATTTCATGTTTGGCGAAGTAGGATTTGAAGAGATGGAATGTGTATTCTCTGCCATTGTCGATGTGTAGACACTTCATATTCCTTCCCGTCTCTCTCTCCACCATAGAATGAAATTATTGAAAATGTTCGAAAACATGATCCTTGGTTTTCAACATGTAGAACCATATTTTTTGTGAAGCATCATCGATAAAAGTAACAAAATATTTGCTACCCCCAGAGACTCCACCTCGAGTGGAACGCAAACATCCGAATAAATTAAATCTAATTTATTCGCCTTTGTCATACTTTTCTTCAAAAAAGTAACTCTATGTTGTTTTCGAAATAAACAATGATCACAAGGGTCTAGTGGAGTACCTTTTACCAAAGGAATAAGAGATTTTCTTGCCAACTGTTGCAATCATTTCTCACTGATATGAGCCAACCTCCTATGCCACAAGTTCGGTGAAGTATCATCATCATCCCTAATCGCTGAGCCACCACGAACTTTCACATGTGTCTTGTATAGAGTGCAGCACACACTTCCTTGAGCAACAACTAATGAACCGTTGCTCAACTTCCATTTTTGTTTCCGAAAAATTGAATACAACCCTCCTTATCCAAGACATGCGTGGATCTAAAATTTAATCGTAAATCAAGAGCATATCGTACCTCCTTTAATGTTAGTGTGCACCCGCACCCGAGATACATCTTTAGGCACACATCACCAATTTCAATGATCGTCACTCGAGTGGAATTTCTCATCCTTACGCTGCCAAAGTCACCAGCCTTATAGGTTATGAATAGTTCTTTCTGAGGAACACAGTGATAGGAAGCTGCTGAATCTATTACACATTCAGCATCTGAGTCACCAACATGGTTGCATTCACCCATTATTAGTGTCACATCTACAACCATCATCACTGCAGCCTTAGCATTTTGATCTACGGTGTTTTTGTTATTCCATTCTTACTTCAAGAGCTTACAAAACCTTTTTATGTGGCCAGGCTTGCCACAATGTAGCACTTCTTTCCGTTTCTTGATTTTGATCGCTCTTTTGATTTTCCACGATCACTTAATCCTTGAGTTCTTCTTTATCCTTGGTTTTTGGTGAGAAATGTTTGTCCATCGTGATAGTCAAGCTCTTTTATCCTCGTCTCTTCATTTTAAATGTTATCCATCACGATTACTAAGAATAATGTTCCTTCCATGACAGAATTGCTCAAGGATACTACAAGAGTCTCCCAACTATCATGTAATGAGCCTAATAGCATTAGCGTGTGCACCTCGTTACCGAGATTTATCTTCATCATTGCGAACCTATTCACGATGTCTTGCAGCTCGCAAAAATGTTCAGAAATGGGACGTCCTTCTTTGTACTTCAAATTCACAAGCTTTATAAATAAGAAAGCTTTGTTATGTGTCGACTTCCTCTCGTAGAGATTTTCCATCTTATTCCAAAGTTTGTAGGCGTCGGTCTCTTTGATTATGTTGCTGAAAATAGTGTCGTCCACCCATTGCCAAATCGTGGCAAGATCTTTCCGGTTTACCTTCGGCCACTATTTGTCTTCTTTGCTATTTTTGTCGAACGGGCAAACTCCTTTGGCCTCGATCGGCTCAAACATATCCTTGCACACAAGCAAGTTTTCCATTTTTCGTCTCCACATCGTGTAGTTCGTCGCCATGAATTTTATCATGGTAACGGTAAATTTAAAAGTGTCCTCCATTTACTAAAGATAAAATTTACTCCTGAACATAACCAAGCTCTGATACCACTTATTGAAAATTTATCAGTAAATTTTACTTATATGTAAATGATCAGCGAAAATAAATATTAAGCATTTTAATAGTAGTCTCGTCAAGTAGCCTCCTCTAATTTTTAAAAATTAAAATTAATACATTACCATCTATACCATGCTCCTACAAATCTTATCGGCTTATGAAAAAAGTAACATTAAATGAATTTTAAAAAGAAAATGATTAAATTATATTAAAAAATCAAATCCATTACCAATTATATCTTGCTCCTACCAACCTTATCGGCTTATCCTTATCGGTTATTTTCCGTTCTTATATTCAAGTTAAGATTATTTGTTCGCGCCATGCAAGGAATCATACTAATATAAAATGTTCACCCCTAAAGTTTTGATCCATGCCACATGGCTCCATTTATTTCAAAATATTAAGATTTCATTTTTTTTTTTTAGATAATCGTCTCGCTGGAAATTTAACGCATGTTATTATTGTACATAAATTAACTTAATTTTATTTAATTCTCATTCGCAATTTTAATGAATAAAATTTAAGCTTCCAACACTGTGAATTAAAATATTTACTAATTTCAACACTTAATGTTACAATGAACTTTAGAAGTTAAAGTTTTATGCTTGAGAACGAAGCTTCAATTCTGGCTAAGGAGAAAAAGGCTTTTTCCGAGAAAATTACTAGAGTGCAGCAAAAAATAAAAATAAAAAGGAAAAGGAATAAAAAAGAAGTAGGAGAAAACATATTATAGATTATTATTCATTCACACAATCATACTTAACATGAGTTACATGAAAAACGCATCGATATACACAAGTGCATGTGTCCTGCCCACACGAAGTGGTCATCTGTCCAGCTAATATAAATTAATAAACTCACTACTAACGTGCAATTATAATTGCTAAACTCACTTCACAAGCACATGCTAATCTCCTCGAAATTAAAGTTCGAATCATTACAACTTTCATGCAATGAATATCATTTTAAATTGACGTAACATTATGGGACTCTAAAAATTTGACGCCATTTATTTAATGTATATCTGATCTTTTTCCTAATAAGACCTAACCGAACTCACCTAATGGAAGTGAGAGTCATGCAATGTCCTGTCAATTATTTTTTTGTAATATGTTTTAAAATTTATTAATTTTTTGAATTATATTTTTCCGGATCAAATTTGCAAAAGTTATGGTTGGAAATTCTTCGTTATTTAAGCTCAAACCTTTTTATTGGTTAAAAATAATAGAGTTTCAATCAAATTTTTTATGGTCCGAACGCATAGATAAACTAAAAATTACTTATAAACCAGTTTAATCAGCTTATATGCTTAACCAAAATATCATTTGATAGTGATTGTTGAAGTACCTATTGTAATAAAATCGATTTAAGGCCTCATTTATTTTTATTAAAATTAAGACGTTTGAATATGAATGCACATCTGAATATAAAGATGTGCATTAAGGTTTAGATGTAAATCTGATTCTAAATACACATTTGACTATTAAGATGTTGCATTAAGATTTGAATATTAGTTAATTAAGACTGTTTGTTTTCTCAACATTTGAATATACACAACTTATTTTTATTTTAAAAATAATAATTATAAATATTTAAAAATACTAAATTAATATAATACTATATTAATAAAATATTTTTCTAAAATCATATGACAGTTGGAGGTGATTGGCTAGCGATAATTGATTGTGGGTGCGGTGATGGTGGTGGTTTGTGATAGTGGTGAGTGGTGACGGTGGTTGATATATATTAGTGATTAACATGGTTGTTGATCGTGGCAATTGATGGTGGCAACTAATAATTATGGTGAATGATAGTGATAGCTAATGGTGATACAAGTCAAGCTTCATCAAGAACATGCACACCAAGCCGAGCTAGGGATCACTACTTTGGAGACTTACTAGGTGCTTGTCATAAAGGCTTGAAGCTCAAGAATATGCTAAAGTGGAAGTTTATGCCTCCATTTGGAAGTAGGGAGAATATGGTTATTTATGCAAAAAGGGGTTATTCCATAAATGCAAGTCTTTCATTCCTTGAGAAGACTACCAAACAAGGTCCTTACTTTATTAAGAGCATTATTGTAATAGCTATAGTAGTCTTTTTATTTGCAGGTCATGTTTTCAGGCAACCTTAGCTCGTTTTCACTTATTTTTCATCTCCGCACTTCTTGTCCTACAAATAATACAAATACGTAAGAAACGACATAAAATGTACTCTAAGACCACAAAAGCCTAAGTAAATGATATCAAGTGTACCATAATTTTTTGGTACATCAACACCCATATACTTAAACTCGTGTTTGTCCTCAAGTAACTAAAACGACACAAAATCCTACGACAAATATTCAAGTATCCCAAAGTAAGAGTGACTACATCAATGATGGAAATTAGCTACAAGCATGCATTCAAGACAAGCTCGACACTCACTCCGTATTGATAAGACATGGTGCACTACTCAACAGACAAAGACTAACTCTACATCTTCAATTGGTGACAGAATTCTATTAGCATGAGATATATAGCCAAGAGACCCCGATTTGAGAAGTGTTTTCTCAATTAATCATTGCAATCCACATGCCCTCACAAAGACCAAGGAAAGTCCCCCAAAATACACATATTTACACACACATGGGACAAAAGACAAAGAAGAAGAGAACACACTCACACTTACAAAGATGTTCAGCATGCACTCATGCAATACCATAAGCTTTCCCTTCGTGTAATCCTCCATTAATGTAGACATACTTGATTCAAAATCAACTAGGACTTTTCGGGTTGTAATGTAAGCTTTGGGTTAAGGTAGGGATATAGTTTGAAAATAGTGACTCAAAACCTTCCTAAGCACTATAATTTGCAACAATTAAAGCACACTTTCTTTAAAACCTTTTTTGTCACCTTTTCTTTTCACTTTTCGTTTCATCACCTAGTCTTCCCTTTATTCAAAACTTTTTTATTTTTCCTTCCTTCTTCTCTATTCTTTTTGTTGTTTTCTCTTCAAAATACCAAGGAAGGTTCCACTATTTTCTTTTGTTTTCTCTTTTTTCCTTTTTTTTTATAAATGTTCACCTTTTAATCAACTCCCACGTCACACTTTTTTAACTACCACTCTCACACTTAGAATTTTAGCCTATGTTTGTACTTTCAAAGTACTTAGGGAGGTCGGGTACCAAAGAATAGATCATTGAAGATAAACATGATAAAACTTGTAATATGATTGCCAAAAAAAGGTTAAAGGATCAAAGGGGTTGACTAGGGAAAATATACAAAGGTAGGAACTTTAAGGCACAAAAACGATCCAATGAAGACCTAACATCACTTTTCAAACCAAGTTAGTCTAGGATTTCGCCTTGAAAAACATACCCGACAAGTTCTAGGTCACACTAATGCATAAGAACTCAACAAAGACAATCTCACACACACGACATATGGATCACATTTACTTCTTCCATTTCAACTTTCCAACCAAATCCTCAAGCCATTTATCAATCACGATTATAATAGGAATAATGTCACAAAATAATTTATGCATGTCAATACATCATCCTATCAAGTACATGTGCACACTATCCAAAAAAGAATTTTCGGAGGGGTGAGTTTCAAAAATACAAAAACATACATGCCATAAACTAATCAAACAACACTATATAAGTCAAAATCTTCAGTTATACTTAAACAATACACGACACAATACAAAACAAACTAACTAAATGTTTCAGGTTCAACATAAAATAAATGCTCTTGGAAAAGAACCCTAGCTAAGAAAACCAAAGAGCCACAAAACACATAAAATCCACAACTTAGCATACCCCACCCCCAACAAAGAAATTATACATTGTCCCTATTGCATATATAGGAAATCATGAGGTAAGAGACTTCCTGAGGACGCGTCAGGCATCCGTATGAGTCATGTCTCCATCAACTAGGTCAGATGGGGTTGTATTCTGACCAATGAGATCAATCTCTTATGATGATGTAGGCTCATCACTGGTACTATAGGGAATCACATGGCCCATTGATGGTGAAAGAGGAACATCTAAAGGTGGATTCGAAGATGAACTAGCTTCATCAACACTCTTGCCTCTCTGCTCCCGTAGCTCCTCCATAGATCTCTACATCGCCAAGAATGTGCCCACATCATCCTGAGTAATGCCCGCTGCTCATAGCCGAGCAGTCACTCTCAAAGTCATCATCACTCTACGGCTCTCCCTCACTCTATCTCTCTGATCTATCCTCATCATCATCATCCTCATCATCTCTCTCGGGGGAGGGGTTAACATGTGGCTCGGTGGAAACATGAGGTTGAGTAGAGAATAACTCAACCGCTAATGGTAGAATAGTTTCTAATGGTGCTATATCATGAGAATCTAATGCACTCAGCTGTGTCTTGACCTGTTGCAACTCTGTTTTGATAGCGGGAAGACATTTCTCTCCACCACTCTCAATACGCTTCAATCGGAGCTCAATAGGCTGAAGTTGTGATTTGATACTTCTCTGCTCATTTGTTACTGCCTCAAGTGTTGCAGTGTGAGGTGGTAAGGTTGTCTCAATGACGTTCTTAACGTATGCAGGAAACTCACTCACTAATTTAGTCACCTTAGTATCAGCAAGCTTGATCAACCGCATACCATCCCTAGGAATACTTTGTCCTGAAGTTGGGACAGATGTGGCAGGAATAGGGTCTGAAGTAGCGGTTGTTGATACCTAATTTTTACCCTCCAATAATTTTATTTAACTATTCAAGATTTCCGATTCACACACGGAGTGAAATATGTTTTTCACATGGCGAATATGATTTTATAAAATTATTTCGGGAGTATTTTATCATTTTATTTGACAAAATATCACTTGGTAAATATATATTATATATCATGTACCAATTTTACATAATTGTTTGAACATTCATTACAATTTTAGAATTTTAACCGACAATTATAAATATAATCATTTTAAAAGAATTCTTAAAATTAAAGGATTAATGTCCCACTCCGTAAAAGTCGGGAAATTGACTAATTAAATACGCTAAAGGAATTACATCTCAATTTCAAGTCGTATTTTAAAGACTTTTGCATGGTTTAAATTTTCTAAATCCGAATTAGTGTCAAATTTAGACTTAAAATGAAGCTATTAATTTAATTAGGCTATTTACAAATTTTATTGGTCATTTCTTGATTTAAAATGTGACCACAATTGGTTAAGGATGTTTTAAAAATCCTTTGGGCCTTTTTGTTTGCAATTCAGCTGAGCCCAGGTCCAAATAACCCGAGCCCAGCCCACTAGCTTAACAAAATAAGGGCAAAACGCCCAATCTTTCCCTTCAACGATCGAGAGGTCATGGAACCCTAGCCGTTGCCTCTGATCTCTATCAAATTTCCAAAAATGGTGTAGACGACAGTGTACCATGGCCACGACGTCAGTTATTGCTCGTCCCAAATGGGTAAGGGCATTAATTGCCCTTACCCGTCTCACCTCGCACGACACCGTGAACCCACCACCATAAGGTGAGACTACCCCTCTTGTCCTTTGCTTTTTCTGCGATTGTTTTATGAGATTTGTCCCTTTCTGATTTCAAATTCTACATTCTCATTGGTTGAGAACGATATAGAGGGAATTTCCCCTCCTATTCGTGTTCTCCCACACCGATTTGAGGTGCTCTGCTAGGGTTTCATATTTCACTATAAATACAGACCCCTCTCCTTCAATTTAACAGTCGGAAACTTGATTTTAAGCATTCACATTATTTGAGAGCCATTTTAAGTTCAAATTTGACTAATTACACTTAACTTGGGATCCATCCCTTTGACAGAACCCGAAATTAGTTTGATTAGTCTTTCACTACTAAAAACATTTTCTTTTCGGGTGATTTGCGAGCTCGAGGTTCCCGGAGTGAAGAACAAGTTCCCATTCGACCTTTCGGCTGCCTCCACACAAGTTAATACCATTTCCTTTTTAATTTTTGTCTAATTTTTATTATGTAATCTGTTACTGTGTCTCATGTGCTTAGATAACATGATTTAGTTAATATTAGGCCATTGTTGGTATTCATTATGATATTATTAGCATGATTAGTCATATAAGGTGCTTAATAGGTTAGTTTAAGATTAGTTTTTGTTATGTGTGGACTGTTTAAATTGAAGCCATGCATAAATATATTGTTTGGAATCTGTGCTAGCTTGTATGCAGACTGCCTATGCTAATATGGTAGTTTAAAGATTTGTTTAACTATGAAATAACTGATCTTAATTTGATATATGTTGATCTGAGAGGTTGTGGTAGTCTAAACTAGCATGTGTGATTAAAACAAAGCATGATGTGTTGATTTCAGATCTGCATATAGGATGTGTTAGTTAATTCCATGCCTAGATATTGTTAACTCAAGGTTGTTCAAGCATAGGTGATTATTTAGATCAATTAAGACAGTGGTGTCTAAGATGATAAATTAAAACCTGTTTAGGTCATGTTAAAGTCACTTGAGTTAATGTGTACTGTTTTGAAACTAGTTTAACTATATGTAGACTGTTTATGATACTATTTTGAACCATGAAAGGCAACCTGTGTATGACTATCCTCTATGAGCCGAGTTGATAGTTTGAAATGCTTATCTCTGTGTCCTGTTTTCCCTTCCTATAAGTGTGGATCCTGTCACCAGATTCTATGTGTCATCATGTCTATACATGCACTATGTGTCACATGCCTTGCTCACTTTCATAACCATTTAGATTACTACTGCCTATGATTATTAAAGTCAATTTACTGGTTTCTATGACTATTTGAAATTCCACTTCACTGCATCTAGACACCTACTAGTGGTATAGACCTCTAGGATTAGTCTTCATGAATCCTTGATTATGATTTTCTCTACTTGACTCTGGATCTACACCACTTAGCCCAGAATGCATGTTTAGGTAAAGAAGGAAACAATCAAAGGTGCATATGTTATTTGCCATGTTGCTACTTGTTTCTTTGAAGTAATTAGGCTAGTGTCCTAGCATGATAAGTTTGAATGGTTTAATCTTCCAAGTTTTAAGATGTTTGCATATTAGTTAAGCCTGAACCCTCCTATATGTTGTAATATACCATCTGTGCATATCTAGTCCAAGTACATAGCCTGAGACTACTACTTGTGTGATCTCCATAGTGTTCATATGTGTCTAAACAAAGCATGTCTAGCTTGTGACTACGTCAGTTGAGTTGTGAAGTTGAATTCAAGTTAAAAAATGACTTGCAAATGTTGTTAGTTTGATATGTGAACTATGTGGATTCCTAATTTGTCCATTGCATCCTGGCTACCTTACATGATTATGCCCAGCCCTTTCCTCTCTTAATGTGGATTCAGCCGTCACTAGGGTTGTTGGCATAGTTTTGTCAACTAGTATAGAAATTAAATTATCTCCATTGTTTCATATGACATGTTTGCTATTTAGTTCTAAGTCTATGTTTGTCTTAATACTACATATAGGAGTAATGCCATCTATTTCCAGTTCATTTGTGTGATTGCTAGCTGCTATGATTGAAAGCATGTCTAGGTTTGCTAGGGCGTATATGTGACAACATTTTGGGGAAGAATATGCATATCTTATACATGTCTGGGCATCATCTGTTCCTTCCCCTTCATGATATTATGGTATACACTGATATACATCTTATATATGTTACTTGTTTGCCTGGTATGCTTAGGAATAGTAGGTGTATACTTCTGTATATTCAGTATATAATTTCGCATCTTGCCATGACAGTGATCTATTGGACCTAGCCCACTGTCTGTTGCTCCTTTTTCTTATTCACTGCTATATGGTTTGGGCCGATTAGAATGTTTAGAATTAATTTTCCTTGTCATGGGTTGTTGGTTTTGAAATCAACTAAATGATATGTCTAAGATACCTTCTAACATGGGCTGTTATTTGTCCCCCTTTCTCTCCTACTGTATTACGTCGAGATGGGCCCTTAGTAGGCCCATTATTTCATTCAGCTGAGATCGAGTTGTCTTTGAGCATTTCACATCCAGTTAATTGGGTTGAGGCCCAGTTAATAATATTTCTTGATTGAGTCCGTGTAAGGGTAGCTAATTTTTGTATTTGAAGGACCGTAAAAATAGTCAATTGGTGGGCTCAGGTAGGCCCACCAGCCTTTACTCAATCCCATTCTTTTCAATTATATGTATTGTGTATATATGTTGTATTATTTGTTAATAAAACTACTTTGGATACTATTGGAACCTTTATGATGGTTACAACTTAGGATAGGCAAACGATACCTAAATCATTTAGTTTAGTGTCACCAAAAGGATTTGTAAAACTTGGTTTAAATCTGAAAATGGAAGGAAAACAAACTGCTTTGGGAATCAAGAAATTGAAATAAGAAACTGATTTACAATCTAAGTTAAAACTGGCCTTGGTTTACAATCTAAGTTAAAAGTGGAATAAGAAACTGTTGGTTTGAAACTGCTGATATTGAAAGAACCCGAAATGGGCCTGAGTGACATGTCTTAAATAGACAGACTGTTGGACTTGTTTTCGAATTCAATTTGGACCCAAATTGACATTTTTAAAGATAGTTTTGTGGGCTAAGTTAAGTTGTGGGATTACACTGGGTATGCTGTTGTAGTTTTACAGGCTAAGCTCAACTATATGATTTTGGACTTTAAAATCTATCTTGGACTTGAAATGGAGTTGGTGGTTTTGGACTAGTTGGAATATGACTTGACTTTGGGAAAGTATAGCATGCAAAAGAAATAAAAGAAATCATCTTCATACTATCTCTCTTCAAAACTAAACTTGTCATCCTAAATGAACAATACTATTTTTAAACCTTGAAAAGATTTTCAAAAGATGCAAGTATGAAGTGGACAATATTGTTGGACTAAGTGTGGTGTTTTACTCGAATTCACATTCGGGTGTTCTTAGTTGGAAAATAAATTGATCCTCGTGCATACTATTTTGGTGGAAGTCTAACTCTTTCATCTTTTTAATAAAACCTTTGAGTTTTGAATAAATGAATGACAAGTATTTTGCGGATATTTAGACACTTTGATTAATTTTAATCATTTAAAGCATGTTATAGAATCTGTAGGTTAATCGTATTCTACGGATCCTTAATATCGGGGTGTCTAAAATCTTACCCGGCTGATTACCAGAACCCTTACATATTTCAATTGATTTTGAATAAACCTTTTCACACCGATTTTTTTAATTTACCTATAAATTAGGTGTCGACTCTAAAAACGTTATCCGACTTAGAGCACCATCCAAATTCATAGTAGTTTTTATGCCCTTCCGTGTAAAAGTGAACGATAACAGATGTCGACTCTACTGGGGAGAAACCTAGGTTCTAACCATAAGGGTTATGATACAACATGCTTTTTTATATGAATTTCTTATGTGTTTAAATACCCGTAGTTATAACTATCATTTATGCACACATCTTCCATTAAATGGCAGGCACACACACTTGCATCAGTGCACAAAGGTGATTATGTGGATTTCGCAATCACCCTCAAGTATAAAATTGAAAACCTTTTCTTAGAGCACGTTAAAGATAGAGTTGATACGCAGTCGTTCCAATAGTCGTTAAAGGTTCACCATGTGTTGTCTGCTCGGGTCTCCAAGTCATTTGCTAAACCACTCTAGTACAATTAGGATAGAGTGAAGTCAAATCCCTTTGAACTAGCGCATGCTGACCTAGATAGGTTTGGGTATCTCAAACCTACCTGGACCTATTAGGCTGACTACCTTGTGTCTTGACGGTCTATGACCCGATGGCACCGCATCCAACTACTTGCTATGTGGAAGCATTAATTGTGTCTTATGTGATGAACCATTGCTCCTTGGGGGTGGGGGAAATTAATCGTGTTCTGTTTTGTAGATGCATACCAATCTAATGTTCGACATGGTTATTGATGCACTAGAGATGTTGAAAATTTAGTGGACATGGCTAGAAGCCCCAAAACAAAAGGAAGTAATAAACTGTCTAGAACACCTACCTTTCTTTATGACCATGAAAGGAAATAGTGACCTCCTAGAAGTCCTCACAGGGTATTGGGATAGTGAAATTATGGTTTTTAGGTTCAAAGACTTTGAGATAATCTCGATCCTAGAAGAGATCCAAGACTGCATAGATATTGTAGGTACTTGTATGAGGCAGAGGAAAAATCCCGATCACAACCTTCTAATATCCCATAAGCCGACCCCCAACGAGATCCTTAAGTTCTTGTCCCTAGCTAGCGTCGACTGGATATTCGGCCTGACCATAGCCTTTATGGACATATATAGCCGATATGGGTCTAGACATGAGTACGTAGAGCACTCCGTAAAGTTTCACTCCTTCGTTACTTGGGAATCCACCCGACCCCTAGCCTTTTTCATATGTTTACTAGGAACTATGGTGTTTCGCAAAAACCGTTACCAAGCCATATATACTAATGTATATAAGGAGGGGAAAGTGAGGGTGAGTTGGTCGGAGTTTGGTTGGACGCGGGTTGACACAAAAATGAACTCAATTAGGGTTTGTCGGGTGGGACGTTTTTGCCGGGCAGTGTGGTATTGTGGGGCTTGGACGGGTAGTTTATGGTGGAAGTGGGCTAAGGTGTTTTGTGGGGTCATTCTAGACAAGTTGAGGGTTGTGTTAGTTGTTAGTAGTTGGTGGTTGGATGGAGGTAAGGTGGCAGAAACTGGTCGGGACAGTGAGGTTATCGGTAAAGGGGTGATTTGTGGACCGCTTGGTTTTGTGGAGAGTGTACGGGTATTTAGGGTGGATTCAATTAATGGCCTTTGGGGTGGGTATTTGTGAAGTGTTGTGGTGTATGGTGGTGAAAAAAATCAAGTGGTTTGAACAAGGATTGGACACGAGGTTGCTAAGGACAAGGTCGGGTCGAAACCAAGTGAGATAGGAGCAATTTGGACAAGGAATGGACACGAGGTTGCTATGGACAAGCTCGGGTCGAAACCAAGTGAAGTAGGCCAATTGGACAAGGATTTGATCAAGGTTTCTATGGACAAGCTCGGGTACAAACCAAGTAAGGGAGGCCGAAAGACCTTGTGACAAGTAACCGGATAGGCCCTTGGCTTGAGTTTGGTTGGGTCACAAAAGTCCCAACTAGACTTACACTGAGGGGAACCTTAGCTTGGGTTTAGCTAGATCACAAAAGTTCTAACTAGACTTGCACCAAGGGGTTGACCCACAAAATAATTGAGGTTCGGACCATAAAAGGACCGATGACCCACAAAACGACCAACTAATATAAACAACACAAAAGTTGAGTAACTTAGCAAATGAGTAAAACTCAAATATTTTTCATAAATCTTTCACACCTTTTTTTACATCAACTTCATGCTCTATTTATACTAATACTTAGACCATTCTAGAAAACAACTAGAGAGACACAAACTTGAACCACTCGGCCACAATTGGAAAGGGGAAAGGGGTTCGACCGACATTGGGGGAGGGAATGGATCCAACCTTTCATGTGTTCTAGACCGCCCTTTTGTATTACTCATGTAGATAAGTGCATGAACTAGTTAGTTCATGAATCTTGTCCAAATGGGAAAAGGCGGAAAGGGGTTCAGCCGAATAGAGAAGGGAAATAACCAACCCTTCATGTTTTCTAGGCCACCCTTTTGTCTCACCTATGTAGATAAGTGAATAAACTAGATAGTTCATGAACTATCTCCTTGGGGCACGGTTGGAAGCTTCCATTTCTAGATTGTTCTTTGGCCTAGTCACCTTATCCTCTTACACGACCTAGTCATCGCGGCCTAGTCATCTCCTTCTATTACAAGGTCTATTAATTAGTCTTAGGGAGAGCTAGTAGTTAAGCTAGAAATAAAAACAAGCTAAAAGAAAGTGGTCTCGGCCAAGACCTACATAAAGGCTGAAATAAATGTATCTTTCTTGGATTCTTCAAGTTATGTATTCAACTCCACTCCACATTCCATTCCATTTTAAGCATCTAATCGTAGATTGATAGGTAGTCGTTGACACCCTTAGCAAATCACCTAGCGGTGGCTCACTTTGAGAGTTTAAGTTCAAGGCCTTTCTTTCATCAGATACTCGGGTCATCTTTGTCATCCATGCTATCTTCCATGGCATAACCACTAACGGGGAAACAAAGTACTATGACCTAGTCATCCTGTCTGACATTTACCGAGCCTTAGGTCAATGTCGAAACCTGCATAGGTACTTCCAAGGTTGTAACCTCTTAGTCCAATGGTGGATCATTAAGCACCTCCACAAAATCGAGGTTCCATCATACCGAGACCCCGAGCATAGAGAAGACGACCTCAAAGTCATTTACCTAAATTTTGGGATCCAATCTAAAGAGGGGTGGGCTTTTATCTTTTGTAAGCTCCGAAAGAATGGTATCCAGTGGAGATTTCCTGACTTCATAAATGAGACCATAGTTGTGAGAGATAGAAAACACCCTTTCCTACCACTTATAGGGATCCAGGAAATCTGACCATACGTGTCTCTTAGGGTCCTAAGACAATTCAGAAGGAAACAGGTAATTCCCCAAGTAGGAAACATGGGGAATATGTGCTTGACTATGAAGGTGACAAGATCAGAGAGGTTGCCGACATCATCTGAGAGTGGAACGGTCGAATCAAGTAGGGTCCAGAGACTTTAGCTGATGATTCCCTCTGCCCGGGTCATAATGAGGACTATATATACTGGTTAAAGGCACACTTGCAAGGTACTCTCACACCGAGGCCCAACCTCTATAAGTCCAGACATGATCGGGATTCAAAGGTCGAGATCACAATCTGTTTTATTCAGAGACAAGCGGACGATCGAGATGCCCGATACCTAGAGAAGATGGAGCATGACCGGACCACATAGCCAGCCTGACCAAGGAGTTAGACTTTGCTCATGAGTGACTAGAGGATTTAGACGCTCGCATGAGGAGAGCTATGGATGATACTGCACCTATGACCGCCACAGAGAAAGGCCATTGGGTTAGTTTGCTTTTAATGTCTACTCATATCCGGATCCAGTCCGCCCTTCGAAGGGCCAAGAGAGCAAGGACTGATTGGGCTTCATGATCCGCCACTGGAGGCGACTTCTTCTGATTTACTGCATTATTTATGTTTTATAATCCGATTGGGGAAGATATTATTATTAATGAAATATGGGAAAATGGGTTTTAATCAACATTTGGCACATTTATGCTTCAAACGATTAGAAAAACCTTGGATTAATGAGGCATAGGAACGCGAATAACTGCATATATGCTTCTGTGATATAACTGCTTACATGTTTTCATGTGTTCCGTCTGAACTCTTGATGGTCCCACATTACGGACCCCAATCCAAAAGAAAAACACAAGAAGATACCAAAAGCTAACTAAATTTACCTCCTCCAAAAGATTGATTTGCTATAATGGAGGCTACCGACAACCAAAGTGCCACATCGCCAACTATTGATCTCGTCAGTGATGAAGAGACTAAAGAGTTACTTCGGGCAAAAATTCACAAGAGAGACGCGAAGATTGACCTGGTAAGAGCCAAGATGCAGGAGGTTGACGAAAATACTGACTTGTCCAGAGCCATGATGAAAGAGGTTGAAAAGATCTTAGAGTTTGTGGGAAACCTCATTGAAAAGATTCCCGAAGGAAAACCTCAATACAGAAACCTCACAGAATAGGTCAAAAAGATGGTCAGCAACTACGTCCCTCTAACACATTTTCCTGAGAATGATCCAATACCATACGGGGAATCAAACGGGATACCTGAAGGAGTTACCCCAGTCGCCGACAGAGTTTCTAATCACTACAAGACGCCACAAGGGCCTCCTCGTGCACCATCTCCAATGTGGTGGGCAATTGCCCTCAAATCGTGGTTCGCATGCGAAACATTGATGTCTTAGATGGAATGAAAGTTGTCGGATTGGCACATACCAGCTCACACGTCCTGTCGACTTCTGCACCTCTCTTGGATCACAAGAGATGCCTATACCACAGGAGCCAACATGGCCACGTCACCGACGAATGCATGGCCTTCAAGAGAAGAGCAGTCAGACTGATTGACGAGAAGGTAATCCGTAACTTTTGGGGGCTACACTCTCTATTAGTCTATGACTCTATTATGCCTTTTGAAGGAATTACCATAGATACACGACTTTGGAGTTATGACTTCACTGCTTTCGAAGATTCGTACGCAAGCATCTTTTCACTTTTGGCTCGCACCAGCAAGTTTCGCCCACTCAAAACCTCATGGAAACTCTTTGCCAACACTTCGAGGACGAAGATCTACTTGTACCATTCAGGAGCTCCTAGGCATGACATTGAGGAATGTGAAATCTTCAAGTTTGAGTTAGAGCATTTGGTCAACACCAGTCATATTTGGCCCGTGATACAAGGCCACTTTTAGAAAAGCCGTCGAGAAATGTGTAGTCGTAAGGATGATGACTTGTCATGGCTTCAGGGAGAAGCCATCTTTTGGGTTGTTTAGGCGTCCCCTTTTCTCTTTCAATCAAATGTTATCCCTACCTATTTTTTGTAAACAAAACCACGTCCAACCTGATGTCCCGATGAGGGATATGTGGGAAGCCCATATCGGGCATGGTCAGGGTATGATTCAGGTAGATAAAATTAGAATATAATTTCTATGTAACCCAAACTACGGAATGGCCTGATTTCCCGATGAGGGATACGTAGGCAGTCTACTAAGACTCGGCCCCTATATAATATAAATTATAATCCCTCTATTATAGATAGTTTCTGGTTCAACGACAGCCTGGTAGCAAATCAACCATAGACCTTCCAACTGAAACCCTAAAAACCAAATTGGCCAAAATGACTGAAATACCCCGGAATGGAAAAAGTAATCAAGAGTTCTGATTGAACACGTGAGTTTATGTACTTTGTGTGCAACCTATGTGTGATATCTTGTATTTATGATTTCCGGCTAACGTACTAATGTCGTTTGTTTTTTAGTTGTTTCTCTTCTTATATAAAAGGGTTGATCTGTGTTGCGTCATACTGGCATACTTCACCAGATCTAAAGCCGCAGCAGCATCCCTAAATTAACAAGATCAAACAAAAATTATTGGTTCTCTCGTGGAAGCACGTAACAAGAATGTTATGACTATTAAGGACGTTGTTCCTCAAGACCTCCAAAATGTCTCGCATACCGAGGATGTAATTAGCTTGTTATTCAAGAAGATAGAAAACATGCAAGAGCAGGTAGCAAACAATGAAGCCATCAACGCTTCCAGAGAGGCAGCTGCTTCTGTGGTAAGAAGGCCTCCACCACATTTTTCATCACTAAACTCACTTGTGACTGAACATTTCCCAAACAATCATGTTGGTACCTCATACCAAACACCACCTCCAGTAAATGTCATCCACATATCTGGAACTTCCCATTTAGCGCCTGCTTTTCAGGCATCACCTGATTTTCAGGCACCACCTGCTTATGCTAAGCATCCACCAAACTGTTGCTACCCACGCTATACCCAGAGTCGCGGACAGTCCCAAAAGTCACCCCGCGTACCCCACAGTATCCTTACATACTCCTATCACTCCCATCGACTATGTGCCAGAACTTGATCACTATGAAAAGATGGAAAGGGCATGGAGGTCCGAGCAGGATCAAAGAGACAGAGAGATGAAACAGAAAATGATGGATCTATTCGAAAAATCTACCAAGGGATCCCGCAAAGCAACGGGGCTGAGATACGATAATTTATACATGCATCCAGATTTGGATTTGCTAGAGGGCTTTAAAGTGCCCAAATTTGAACTATTTAATGGCACGAGAAACCCCAAAGCTCATTTGAGAGCTTACTATGACCAGTTGGTTGACGCTAAAAGAAACGTGGCACTGATAATGAGGATCTTCAGCCGAAGCCTCATAGGTAAAGCATTTGAGTGGTTTACATCATAAGAAATTTGTTATTGGGACTCATGGGAAGAAATGGTGAAGGCCTCCATGGATAGGGTCCACTTTAATGTGGAAAACGTGTCTGATCGTTACTCTTTGGAAAAAGTCAGATAAAAGTCAACAGAAACCTACCGCGAATATGCAAGTAGGTAGAAGGCCAAAGCCGCCCGAGTGCAGCCTCCGGTGAGCGAGGAATAACTGGGTTCAACCTTTATTCGATCCCAGAAGTTGGACTGTTATGACTGAATGTTGGTTATGGCCGGGAGGCCATTCGCCGATTAAGTTAGAATAGGAGAGGCAATAGAAGATGGCCTCAAAACTCCAAAAATCGTCAGCATTGTCAACAAAGCTGGTGCGGCAAGCTCCATCGGAGCCACAAAGAAGAAGAAAGAGGATGTGGCAAATGTCTCTCATACCCCCAGCCTGAGGAGTCGTAGAAAGGAAGTATCGCAATCATCCTTCGACGTATACCAATATCCTCATTCGAGCAGCTACATATCATCACCCTACATCCATGTGCCAGTATATTACGCACAACCGAACTACTAAGCTCTACAACCAAACTACCAAATACATGTACCCACCTACCAAGCTCTATCTCCAAATTATCACGTTCTTGCACCCACGTATCAAGTGCCTCAAAACTAGAAAAACCACCATAATCAATTGCCTCCAGCTACATACGACTTGCCACATGCAAACTTTGACATAAAACCTCCTCGGGCGTTCACTCCACTCCTAGAAATGCGAACAAGATTGTTCGCCAAACTAAATGCCACTGATATCATTAAAACCATGTCGCCAAAGACCGCCAACTTGAGAAGTCACTTTTATAGAGCCGACCAAACTTGTGCGTACCATTCTGGATGGAATGGACACACTACAGAAGATTGCATTAATCTGAAGCACAGGTTGCAACATTTAATCGACAAACAAGAGATTATCTTAGAGGCCGTGACGCCAAATGTGAAAACAAATCCACTCCCAAATCATGGGTCCAATCATATCTACTTGATAGAACGAGAGAAAGATTGGGTTGTCTGCCAACCATTGCCCCTAAGGGGATTGAAAGCTTAGAGCGCATAGTCGCCTCCCTCATGCTACAAGAGCATCCTAGCTTCAATGTGAAGATCCCAGCTCCAAAGAAACCATATGTGGTCCAAATACCACAAGTAGTTGTTCCCGCTCCAAGGAAAGAGCTCGCAGTTGTTTCCCAAGGAATGACGAGATCAGGAAGATATTATACTCCCGAAGAACTGGAACCAATCAAAGAAGGCCTATCACCGATGGGGAAGTCGATGATTTTTGGCGTAGGATGCAGCCAAACCAGTACTTCATTGTTGAACACTTACAGAAAACACCGGTTAGAATATCAGTGATGTCACTGTTTTTGAGGTCTTAACAACATCGTCAGGTCCTTATGAAGGTGTTGGACGATGTCCACGTCCCAGCAGGGACGAGTAGTGAAACATTGGCCAACATAGTAGGCCACGTTGTCGGAGCCCATTAGATTTCATTCACTACTGATGAGTTTCCAAGAGAGAGGAAGACCTACAACAAGGCTCTATACATCACCATCAAATATAGATGTAATGTTATCTCCCGAGTACTTGTCGATAATGGGGTTGGCCTTAATATATACCCCAAGTCCACATTGAAGAAATTGGGCTATGACATTGGAAAAATACGACAGAGTCGTACCAATGTAAGAGCTTTTAATGGGGCACAGAGTGATTCCACAGGTGAAGTAGACCATAATATACAAATGGGGTCTGCTGAGTTCACCACCGAATTTTAGGTTATGGACATCAGCGCCAACTATAATTTGCTATTGGGAAGACCATGGATATATATGGCCGGAGCAGTGCCATCATCTCTACACCAATCATTGAATTTTGTTTGGGAAAATCACGAAGTAGTGATCCACGGAGCGGACAACATTCACAATTACCACAACAACTCTGTACCGGTAATAGAAGAAGTCCCAAAGGATACGGATTTCCACGTCGTGGAACTTGTGGGAGATTCCTACCAAAGGGACGATAACAAAATCCCAATGCCTCCAGTCTACAAGATAATCGCTACAACCATGTTTCAAAATGGATTCGAGCCCGACAAAGAGTTAGGTCGAGAGATCCAAGGCATCAAAGAATTGAAATCACTTTCGGCCAATGAGTACCATTCGGTCTTGGGTACATACCAAGCTCCGAAGAAGCCTCCAATGCTGAACAGAAAAAGAGGGGTCCCCTACAGATGAGAAATCCATTATCGAGTTTATACTAGTCATTTTCGGTGTGAATGCTTATGTACAGCGGCGAAGACGCCAAAGAGGGTTTAGGGATATTGTTCCAAGAGGAACAGTGTGCTGCGTTACTAGAGGAATGCTTTGAAGCACCCACCATCTGCGACACTGATCCAGATGAGCAACTGATCAACTGGACCTCTACCCCACTTTTGGCTCCTCGGTAGAGAGAATTTTAAATTGGCTTTCAAAAATTGATAGAAATCGGCTGAGGCCGGAATATTCATCATTTTGTCTTTACTTTTATGTAATGTTGAAAAAAACAGGACCGCAATTTGTACTTTATTTATCAAATTAATGAAGGCCTCAAATCTATGCAACAACAGTCTCTTTATTTTATTAAACATGTTTTTACACACTAATGATGTTTTTCTTGTTTTTCATTAATAATAATAACTCATAATGTCATAACATGTTGCGAGTCGAGTGATATCAACAAAAAAGAAAATTAGGAATATGACAAGGAAGCAAAGTTGCCAGAGGACCTCATCGACAAAGAAGATCAATATGAGAATATGCAAAAGCCTAATTTGGATGAAACTGAAGTAATCAACCTCGGGGACGAGGAAATGGTTAAGGAAACCCGTATAAGTGCTTATTTGGATGCGCCCAGAAAAGAAGAATTAATAAATCTGTTAAGGGAATACGTCGACGTATTCACGTGGTCATATGCGGATATGCTCGGGATAAGCACAAATATCGTAGCTCACAAGCTACCTATCAACAAAGGATTCACCCCGGTTAAATAGAAAATTCGACAATTCAAGCCTGATCTTAGTATAAGAATCAAGGATGAAATTGAAAAGAAGATAAAGTCTGGGGTCATGGAAGTAACTCCTTACCCCACATGGTTGGCCAACATTGTGCCACTACCCAAGAAAGATAGGGAAATTTGAATTTGTGTGGACTACCGTGATCTCAATCGAGCTAGTCCCAAAGACAATTTCCCACTTTTGAATATCCACATACTCATTGATAATTGCATAAAGAACACATCACATTCATTTGTGGATTGCTTCGTCGGTTACCATCAGATCCTGATGAGTGAGGAAGACACACAGAAAATAACATTCATCACTCCATGAGGAGTATACCACTATCGTGTCATGTCGTTCGGCCTTAAGAACGTGAGCACCACTTACATGAGAGCAATGACCGCTATATTCCACGACATGATGCATAAAGAAATCAAAGTCTATGTGGATTATGTCATAATCAAGTAGTGAGAAGGCTCCAACGACATCATACACTTGCGAAAATTCTTTGACAGACTTCGCAAGTTCAATCTAAAGCTGAATGCGGCCAAGTGTGCATTTAGAGTGCCTACCAAAAAACTGTTGGGGTTCATAGTCAGCCGCAAAGGCATAGAACTAGATCTCACGAAGATCAAACCCATTCAAGAGTTACCATCACCGAAAACCAAGAAAAATGTCATGAGTTTCCTGGAAAGGTTTAACTATATTGGACGCTTCATAGCCCAATCTACAATAATCGTGGAGCCCATCTTTAAGCTAGTAAAGAAGGATGCACCCGCTAAATGGACAGATGCGTGCCAGAAATCCTTCGATACTATCAATAGATATCTCTCTAATCCGTCAGTCTTGGTTCCTCACATGCAGAGAGCCCACTATTGTTGTACTTGTCAGTGTTAAACAATGCATTCAGATGCATATTGGCACAACACGGTGAAATTGGGAAGAAAGAACGAGCAATCTACTATCTCAGCAAAAATTCATCATCTGTAAGTCAAGATACACTCTGGTGGAAAAGACATGTTGCGCACTGACATGAGTAGCACAAAAGTTGAGACACTACTTATCATTGTACACTACCTACCTGATATCCAAGATGAATCCCTTGAGGTACATTAGGGAAACTGTCCAAATGGAAAATGCTTCTGAGCGAGTTTGACATCAAATATGTGGTCCAAAAAGCTGTCAAGGGACATACATTGGCCAATTTGCTAGCGGAAAGTCCGGTCGATGAAGAGTTTTCACCATTAAGGACGTATTTCCTGGATGAGGAAGTAATGGAAAGAAGACATAATCGAAACTTACTCAAGATGGAGAATGCTCTTCGACGGCGTAGTCAACTATAAAGGCTTAGGAATCGGAGCGGTTTTGGTCTCAGAAATGGGTCAACATTACCCTATTGCAGCCAAGATCAACTTCCAATGCACAAACAATATGGGAAAGTACAAAGCATGCATTCTAGGTCTTCGTATGTCCATCGACATGGATATCCAAGAACTCTTGGAAATAGGAGACTCAGATATACTAATTCATAAGGTTCAAGGAGAATGGGCCACCAAGAACGAGAAGATCTTACCATATGTCAACCTCGCGCAAAGATTGTGTAACAGATTCAGAAAAATCAAACTCCAGCATATGCCAAGGGCCCAGAATGAGTTCGTCGATGCCCTTGCGACTCTAGAATCCATGATACATCACCCTGAAAACAGTCACATTGACCCGCTAGAGATCAACATCAGGGAAGAACATGCCTACTATTCCCATATGGAAGCGGAACCCGAGGTAAACCATGGTATGTCGACATAAGCATATATCTCAAAAAGGGAAAGTATCCCAAAAACACCACAGCCAACCAAAAGAAGACCATTAGAAGAATGGACAACAATTTCTTTCTGAACAAAAGAGTACTCTATATGAGGACGTCCAATCTAGGGCTACTCAGATAAGTCGATGCCGTAGAGGCCACAAAACTGTTAAAATAAGTACATGCCAGGACTTGTGGCCCTCACATGAACGAGTTCGTCTTGGCCAAAAAGATCTTAAGAGCAAGCTACTACTGGATGACCATGGAAATCGACTATAGCCGATTTGTGCAAAAATGCCATCAATGTCAAATCCACGGAGATCTAATCAGGGTCCCACCAAATGAGTTAAATGTCACAAGCTCACCATGGTCATTTGTAGCATGTGGCATGGATGTCATCGAGCCTATAGAGCTGTCAACATCCAATTGACATTGCTTCATCCTAGTCGCTATAGATTACTTCATGAAATGGGTTGAAGATACTTCCCACAAGTCGGAGACAAAGAAAGTGGTAGACGACTCTGCAAGGAGCAACATCATATACGATTTAGCATCCTATAGTCAATCATAACAGACAATGGAGCGAACTTGAACCGCCATCTGATGAAAGTAATTTGTGAACAATTCTGTATCACTCATCGGAATTCGACAACATACAAGCCACAAATGAATGGAGTTGTAGAGACAGCAAACAAAAATATCAAGAGGATACTAAGGAAAA
This sequence comes from Anisodus acutangulus, assembly GCA_029783415.1. Taxonomy (NCBI): domain Eukaryota; kingdom Viridiplantae; phylum Streptophyta; class Magnoliopsida; order Solanales; family Solanaceae; genus Anisodus; species Anisodus acutangulus. The sequence continues at coordinate 35,991,402 of CM056497.1, forward strand.
TGACCGACAACTACAAGTGTTGGCATTGAAGCAATGATACAAGCCGAGGTAGAGATACATTTGCTCAGAATCATAGGAAGCATAACTGGATAATGCAGAGTGGGTCCAGAAAAGATATGAGCAACTGGCTCTGATCGATGAGAAAATGATGGTCGTCGTATGTCATGGTCAACTATACCAAAAGAGAATGGCACGTGTCTTCAACAAACGGGTAAGAGCCTGAATCATCTAAATAGGACAACTGGTACTCAAATGCGTGTTCCCGCATCAAGACGAGTACAAATGAAAGTTTGCACCCAACTGGCAAGGGCCTTACATGGTGCGCAAGGTACTCTCAGGAGGAGTTGTCATTCTCGCAGAGATGGACGTCAAGAGTAGCCTAAAGCAATCAACTCAAACACAATCAAGCGGTACTACACATGAAGACGCGCCTCTCAGTTATAATCACTTTTGCTTGTAATCGCATTTTTCTTTTGCTTGTAATCTCACTTTTTTTCTAGTAATCGCATTAGAAAAAAAAGTCCTTGTAACATGAACTACGCGAGGAGTTGATTCCCAAAAATGGGATACATAGACATCCATTTCGGACTCGGTCGTATTATTATAAAAAACAACATTTCCTTGTAATATGAATTACATAATGACCTGATTCCCAAAAAGGGATACATAGGCGTCCATTTAGGACTTAGTCGTACTATTATGAAAATCTTTGTTCCGAACTACGTTTTGACCTGATTCCCGAGATGGGATACATAGACGCTCTTCGAGCTCGGTAGCACCAAGCAAAAAAATAAAGAACCCCTAGGAAGCCTTAGAGCCATCAAGGATCCGAAGATTCACCTCACGAAGCATAAATTGGGCAGAATTTTTGAGAGAATCCCAAAAATTCCACCAACAACCAGGTTCAAAGGATCAACCGGCCCGAATTTACATACTGGGGCAAATTTTTTGAGAAATTGTCAAAAATTCCACCGACAACACTGGAAAAAGAATTAACCGGTCTAAAAAATCATAACTAGGGCAAATTTTTTAGAGGTCTAAAAAATTTCACCAAGATGGACAAGGAGCAAAAGAAGAGCGCCAAAGACGATCGAAGAACCTCGGCCAAAATCGTATATGTCATGACACTGAGTTAACCATATTTTAATACAATACAACAAAAAGTTTAGTAAAAACTTGTTTTGTCAAATATTTTCAAAAAGTTTTATTTAAAATTTCATCTCTCATGATACCGGGACTGAAAGAGGGGTCGAGACCAAAAAATTAGAGAAATGACACAACAAGAAGTTGACGACGCAGATCGACCCCATAGGGAACTAACAACCTTTCTGTGATTGCAGGTCACCAAAATGTTGTTAGGAGGACGACGAGATTTTTATACTAACTTATTTGTTCGTTATATGAAATACGTATAACAAAAAATACTCCTACATCGAAATACAACCGCTAGGCCCTGAGAGCCACCGACAAAGCAAAAAGCACAACATCAGACCTGGGAGCCACAATTAGAAGAAAGTGTCACAAGGGCATAATACCTGGATGAGAGAGTCGGGAAAATATAAAGAAAACTAATATGGTCATAAGAGCCATATCAAAAGACAAAAGCGGCCATCTGATCGAGAAGGTCACGGCCGACGAAAAGACACAATCCGACCTTGAGAGTCCAGAAAAATGACAAAGAAAAACAATTTGACCCTAATATTCCAGAAAAATGACGAAGAAAAACAATCTGACCTTGAAAGTCCAGAAAAATGACGAAGAAAAGAAATCCATCCATGAGAGCTGTTTAAAGAGTCAGATGATGTAAATCCGGTCAAAGGGGTCGCAGTCTTCATCTTTAAAATCAGAGTGATGTAATTTCAGTAATAGCTGCAGTATTCACTCCAAAGTCAAAACGATGTAAACCCGGTTGGAAGGCCGCAGTATTCGTTTCGAATGTCAGATGATGTAAAACCAGTCCAAGGGGCCATAGTCTTCATCTTCAAAATCAGAGTGATGTAAGTTCAGTCGAAGGGTTGTAGTATTCACTCCAAAGTCAGAATGATGTAAACTCGATCGGACGGCCGCAGTCTTCATTTCAAAGGTCATGCAATGTAAAATTGGTCAAAAGGGCCACAGTCTCCGTCTTCAAAATCATAGTGATGTAATTCAAGTCAAAGAGGCTGCAGTCTTCACACCAAAGTCAGAACAATGTAAATCCAGTTGGAAGGCTGCAGTCTTCGTTATAAAGTCAAAGTGATGTAAATCCGGTCAAAAAGGCCATAATTTTCAGACCAAAGTCCGAACGATGCAAATTCAATTAGAAAGCTACAATCTTCGTTCCCAAGAGTCAAGTGCATGCTGAGAGGGCCATTCATATAAACACTACCGAGAGGGTCATTCATACAAACATTGCCGGGAGGGTCATTCATACAAATACTGCCGAAAGGGTCATTCACATAAATTGCATACCGAGAGGGTCATTCATACAAATTGCATGCTGAAAGGGTTATTCATACAAACATTGTCGAGAGGGTTATTCATTGCCGATAGGGTCATTCATACAAATTGCATATCGAGAGGGCCATTCATACATATTGTATATCGAGAGGGTCATTCATACAAACACTTCCAAGAGGGTCATTTATACAAATTGCAAGCCGATGGGACCATTCATACAAATTGCATGTCGAGAGGGTCATTCATACAAATTCACTACCAAAAGGGTCATTCACTGCCGAGAAGGCCATTCATACAAATTACATGTCGAGAGGGTCATTCATACAACACTGCCGAAAGGGTCATTCATACAAATTGCATGCCGAGAGGACCATTCATACAAATACTTCCTAGAGGGTCATTTATACAAATATTATTGAGAGGGTCATTCATACAAATTCACTACCGAAAGGGTCATTCATACAAATTCACTATCGAGAGGGTCATTCATACAAATTTACTACTGAAAGGGTCATTCATATAAACAATGTCGAGAGGGACGTCCATACAAAATGCATGCCGAGAGGGCCATTCACGCACGAGCCAGACAGTGTCGCAAGTGGCATCCGCTCAAACAAATACACCCCTAGTAAGTCAATAGAGCCAGACGGTGTCACAAGTGGTATCCGCTCAAATAACATTCAAGTCAGCAGAGTCAATAGAGCCAGACGGTGTCGCAAGTGGTATCTGCTCAAACAACATTCAAGTCAACAAAGTTAACAAAGCCAGACGGTGTCAGAAGAGGCATCCACTCAAACAACATCCAGATAATGGAGTCTACATAGCGAGACGGTGTCGGAAGTGTCACACGCTTAAAGAAAGTCACCAGGAGGGTACAAAAAACAAAGCCGCACATGTATGATAAATATAAATAATCAACACACATGTCTCAGTATATGGAAACATGTCAAAGCTACTATAGGTGGAAAGCAAACAGACCAGATCTAGATATATGCAGAGTAAATATGGAACTTGTTCTTGGGCAAACGGTTTAAAATATGTACCAACGAGAGTCAATCTCTCTGTACATGAGCTTGAACGTCACTCCGCACCGACCTTGCTTGCAAATCACGAATTTTACTTTTTAAAACTAGTAATCGGTCCGGTATATACCGAAAAGGTCAAAGGGATTACCAAATAAGGGATACCCTTTTTAGGCCATCGAGTCGAGCTATAAGTGACCTAATTCCCGAAAATTGAGTATATGTAGGCCACTCAACCTTCGAGGATTGGTCATATTCCAACAAGATCATGTTGGAGTTTTCTGGTTTGATATTTTTGTTTTATAACTTTCTAGTAGTTTAATTAAGTCAAACTACAAGTGGCATAAAATGAGGAGTACTTCCCAATTGGTCGATTAAAAACTAGGTCAGTCAAATTTCGTTGCTCAGGGATGGTCTATCCATCTCCGTACAATGAAGGGCCAGTTGTTGACACCTAATTTTTATCCTCCAATAATTTTATTTGACTATTTAAGATTCTCGAGTCACAGACGGAGTGAAATATGTTTCTTACATGTCGAATATGATTTTACAAAATTATCCTGGATTTTATTTTGTCATTTCAAGTCGGGAAATTGACTAATTAAATACGACAAGAGAATTACATCACAATTTCAAGTCATATTTTAAAGACTTTTGTGTGGTTTAAGTTTCCTAATTCGAATTAGTGTCAAATTTAGACTCAAACTATTAATTTAATTAGGTTATTTACGGATTTATTTGGCCATTTCTTGATTTAAAATGTGACTATAATTGGTTAAGGAGTTTTAAAAATATCTTTAGGCCTTTTTGTTTGCTATGCAGCTGAGCCCAAGTCCAAATAACCTGAGGCCAGCCCACTAGCGTAACAAAATAAGGGCAAAACGTCCAATCTTTCCCTTCAATGATCGAGAAGGCATGGAACCCTAGCCGTTGGCTCTCATCTTTGTCAAATTGCCAAAAATGGCGTAGATGATAGTGTACCATGGCCACGGCGTCAATTGTTGCTCGTCCCAACTGGGTAAAGGCATTAATTACCCTTACCCTTCTCATCTCCCATGCCACCGTGAACCCACCCCTCATAAGGTGAGGCTACCCTCTTGTATTTTGTTTTTTCTGCGATGGTTTTATGAGATCACTTTCTGATATCAAATTCTACATCATTGGTTGAGAATGATATGGAGGGAATTTTCCCTCCCCGTATTCTTCCACTCCGATTTGAGGTGCTCTGCTAGAGTTCCATATTTCCCTATAAATACAGACCCCTCTCCTTCGATTTAATGGTCGAAAACTTGATTTTAGGCATTCACATTTGTTTAGAGCCATTTTCAAGTTTAAATTTGAATAATTACACTTAAGTTGGGATCCAGCCCTTTGGCGGAACTCAGAATTAGTTTGATTAATCTTTCACTACTAAAAACCTTCCCTTTTCATGTGATTTGTGAGATCGATGTTCCCGGAGTGAAGAACAAGCTCCCATTCGATCTTTCGGCTGCCTCCACACAAGGTAATCCCATTCCCTTTTTAATTTTTGTCTAATTTTCATTATGTAATCTGTTACCGTGTCTTATGTGCTTAGATAGCATGTTTTAGTTAATATTAGGCCACTGTTGGTATTCATTATGATATTATTAGCATGATTACTCAGATAAGGTGCTTAATAGGTTAGTTGAAGATTAGTTTTTGTTATGTGTGGACTGTTTAAATTGAAGCCATGCCTAAATTTATTGTTTGGAATCTATGCTAGCTAGTATGCACACTGCCTATGCTAATATGGTAGTTTAAAGATTTGTTTAACTATGATAAAACTGATCTTAATTTGATATATGTTGATCTGAGAGGTTGTGGTAGTCTAAACTAGCATGTGTGGTTAAAACAAAGCATGCTGTGTTGATTTCAGATCTGCATATAGGATGTGTTAGTTAATTCCATGCCTAGATATTGTTAACTCAAGGTTGTTCAAGCATAGGTGATTATTTAGATCAATTAAGACAGTGTTGTCTAAGATGATAAATTAAAACCTGTTTAGGTCATGGTAAAGTCACTTGAGTTAATGTGTACTGTTTTGAAACTAGTTTAACTATATGTAGACTGTTTATGATACTATTTTGAACCATGAAAGGCAACCTGTGTATGACTATCCTCTATGAGCCGAGTTGATAGTTTGAAATGCTTATCTCTGTGTCCTGTTTTCCCTTCCTATAAGTGTGGATCCTGTCACCAGATTCTATGTGTCATCATGTCTATACATGCACTATGTGTCACATGCCTTGCTCACTTTCATAACCATTTAGATTACTACTGCCTATGATTATTAAAGTCAATTTACTGGTTTTTATGACTGTTTGAAATTCCACTTCACTGCATCTAGACACCTACTGCTGGTATAGACCTCTAGGATTAGTTTTCATGAACTGTTAATTATGATTTTCTCTACTTGACTCTGGATCCACACCACTTAGCCCAGAATGCATGTTTAGGTAAAGAAGGAAACAATCAAAGGTGCATATGTTAATTTCCATGTTGTTATTTGTTTCTTTGAAGTAATTAGGCTAGTGTCCTAGCATGATAAGTTTGAACGGTTTAATCTGTCAAGTTTTGAGATTTTGCATATTAGTTAAGCCTGAACCCTCCTATATGTTGTAATAGACTATCTATACATATCTAGTCCAAGTACATAGTCTGAATCTGGTTGTGTGATCCCCATAGTGTTCATAGGTGTCTAAACAAAGCATGTCTAGCTTGTGACTATGTCAGTTGAGTTGTGAAGTTGAATTCAAGTTAAAAACTTACTTGCGAATGCTGTTAGTTTGATATATGAACTATGTGGATACTACTGCCTATGATAAGTCCTCTCTGTTTGATTTTAGAAATCACATATGTATGTCCTTGAATCATGAATAGATGTTGTGCGCGCTTCTGCCTACCTAGGGTCTTATTTTGTTCTAATTTGTCCACTGCATCCTGGCTTAGCTGGCTACCTTATATGATTATGCTCGGTCCTTCCCTCTCTTAATGTGGATTCAGCAGTCACTATTGTTGGCATAGTTTTGTCAACTAGTATAGATATTAAATTAGCTCCCCTTGTTTCATATTGACATGTTTGCTATTTAGTCCTAAGTCTATGTTTGTCTGAATACTGCATATAGGAGTAATGCCATCTTTTTCCAGTTCATTTGTGTGATTGCTAGCTGCTATGATTTAAAGCATGTCTAAGTTTGCTAGGACGTATATGTGACGACATTTAGGGAAGAATATGCATGTCTTATACATGTCTGGCCATCATCTCTGTTCCTTCCCCTTCATGATATTATGTCTTGTGTATATTCAGTATATCATTTCACATCTTGCCATGCCATAAGTTATCTATTGGGCCTAGCCCACTTCTATGCTTATCATTGCTTCCTTCATATGACTCTATTCCTTGGGCCTAGCCCACTGTCTGTTGCTCCTTTTTCTTATTCACTACTGTTTGTTTTGGGCCGATTAAAATGTTTAGAATTAATTTTCCTTGTCATGGCTGTTTGTTTTGCAATCAACTAAATGATAAGTCCAAGATATCTTCTAACTTGGGCTTTTATTTGGCCCCCTTTCTCTCCTGCTGCATTACGCCGAGATTGGCCTTTACTTGGCCCATCATTTCATTCAGCCGAGATCGAGTTATCTTTGAGCATTTGCACATCTAGTTAATTGGGCTGAGGCCTAGTTAATAATATTTCTTGATCGAGTCCACGTAAGGGAATCAAATATTTGCATTTGAAGGCCCAACTATAGGTAAAAATAGCCAACTGGTTGGCTAAGGTTGGTCCACCAGCCTAAATTCAATCCCTTTCATTTTTCTTTTATATGTATTGTGTATATATGTTGTATTATTGTAGTAAAACTACTTTGAAAACTATTGTAACCTTTATTATGGTTACAACTTAGGATAGGCAAATGATACGTAAATTGTTTAGTTTAGAGTCACCAAAATGATTTGTGAAACTTGGTTTAAATCTGGAAATGGAAGGAAAACAAACTGCTTTGGGAATCAAGAAATTGAAATAAGAAACTGATTTACAATCCAAGTTAAAAGTTAAAACTGGTCTTGGAAGTTTGGGCTTGGTTTGAAACTGCTGATATTCAAAGGACCCGAAATGGGCCTGAGTGACATGACTTAAACACACGGACTGTTGGACTTGTTTTTGAATTCAGCTTGGACTCAAATTGACATTTTTAAAGATAGTTTTGCGGACTAAGCCCAACTAAATGATTTTGGACTTTAAAACCTATCTTGGACTTGAAATTGAGTCAAGGGTTTGGACTAGTTGGAATATGACTTGACTTTGGAAAAGTATAGCATGCAATAGAAACAAAAGAAATCATCATCATACTATCTCTCTTCAAAACCAAATTTGTCATTCTAAATGAATTATACTATTTTTAAACCTTGACAAGATTTTCAAAAGATGCAAGTGTGAATTGGACAATATTGTTGTACGAAGTGGGGAGTTCTACTCGAATTCACATTCGGGTGTTCTTAGTCTGAAAATAAATTGATCCCCGTGCGTACTATTTTGGTGGAAGCCTAACTCTTTCATTTTTTAATAAAACCTTTGAGTATTAAATAAATGAATGACAAGTATTTTGCGGATATTTAGACACTTTGATCAATTTTAATAATTTAAAGCATGTTATAGAATCCTTAGGTCAATCGTATTCTACGGATTTTAAATACCGGGGTGTCTAAAACCTTCCTCGGGGGATTACCAGAACTCTTACCTCGATTTTGGTTTAGATAAGATATTTCAATTGATTTTGAATAAATTCTTTCACACCGATTTACCTATAAATTAGGTGGAGACTTTAAAAACATTATCCGACTTAGAACACTATTCAAATTTATAGTAGATTTTGTGCCCTCCCGCATAAAAGTGAAACGTAACAGCGACTGGAATGGTTGGGACTGAGGTATCTGCTGGGACAGGCTGGTCCACTGTGTCAAAATTTGATGCACCCAAATTACACCTTAAAAGGATGTAAAGCGGTCGTTGACCAAATATAGAACCCAACAAGGTTGGGGTTGAATCCCACAGGGAATACGATGAGAAAGATACGAATTAATTGCAAGCCTCAACATTTAGTCTTAATTTCTATGGGAATTGGAGAAATATTGATTTTTTTAAAGATTGTTCTACTTATTCTATAGAGAAATATTTCAAGTTGTTAAATTAATTGATGGAAAGACTAGGGTTGTGATCCCTTTAGGTGAATTACTACAATTGAGGTTATGCTTGACTATGATTTGATATCTAAATGTAATAGACTATGAGCTACTTTATGTTTACCATTAATTTTCCAACCTAGATGGTAAATATCATCACTAAGCTCTTCCAAGCCTTAGGATGTGAATTACAATACACTCATTCAATTTCAAATTAGTCATTCTATTACTAGCTTTTAGCTATTAGATGTGATTTAAATTTTCAAATCTTTGCTATTAACATTTTTCCTACCCTTTAATTCTTTCCAAGCAATAAAAGGGCTTATAAGCACTATTAATGTTGGTCATCATTAATATCAATAAGCATTAATAGAATACATTCATGGTAAATAATTTAATCAAGCCTTTCGAAATTCATCCATATTAATATCACCTTTAAGGTCTCACAACCCTAGCTAAATGTTTAGCTTCTCATAATAAATGAACAGAGAGCATTAAATATAAAAGCATTCATTGAAACTTACGGAATTGTTCAAAGATGGAATCAAGAAATGAATATCCTTCCTCAAAAGCTTTAAAATACTAAAATGGAATGTATTGAATGTAGGGGCCAAAATCTGAATGAAAAGTATGTGTCTCAAAACCCTAGGAGAATATTTATAGTACCTCAAAAATGTGCATATAGTTTGGACAAAAATACCCCTGTGTCGTCAGTCGCGAACCGCAGACCATATCGCAGACATAACCTACGATTCACAGATCCTGTAGTGGCATGACTTGCGGTTGACTTGCGGTTCACAGACATGACCTACGGTTCGCAGTTCATGTCGCAGACCGTGCTTTTCAAAGTTAAAATTTTTCAATTCTCTTCATCACTCTGCGATTCTTCGGTAATTCACATGCATGACCTGTGATTCGCAGGTCATGTTTTCAGGCATCCTTAGCTCATTTTTGCTTATTTTTCATCTCCACCCTTTTTATCCTACAAAACAACATAAATACATAAGAAACGACATAAAATGTACTCTACGAGCCACAAAAGTGGTATTGAATATATCATAATTTTACGGTACATCAATGACGCTCTTCCCTATGATGGAGATCTTCCCTTGAGGGATGATAACACATTTATGGAGAAGAAGGGTTTTGAAAAAAAAAGTGATATTTTTTTGCTAATTGATACTTGTTCTTGGCGTCGTTCAAACCTTAACATTGAGCTTGAATGTGTTCTTGAATCTAATAGTGCACTTACATGTGAGGATGCAATTGATCAAGTTATTTTAAGTGACACCTTTCTTTACTAATTGTTTGCGTATGTCGAGTTATCTTGGTGATATGAGTATGTTGTCATCTTATAGTATCCCTATGTCAATATTTGAGTTTGACTTTGATGTTGTGAATGATTTTGATGACTTGGGCTATATTGATGATATTACTTTGATAGATAGTTTTCTTGCCAAATCATTTTCTTGTGAGGTTTAATGTTTTTGTGAGGAGACAGATGTGTTCTATGAGGATTTTCTACTTGATTATACATTAAGGGACATTTTCCTCTACTACTTGTTTGCTTATGATGACACTCATGCTTGTGTTGGGAGTGGTTCTTGTGTTGGGAGGAGTTCTAATGGGGTATATAGTTGTTTTCTTGACCATGATATGTGGATATCATTTCCTTTTGATCACGGTGAATTCTTAAACTTGTGTGATTGGTCTAGTTTGGATATAGATGATCATTTGTGTTTCATGTTACGAGAATCGATATGATATTATCTATTTGGTATTTTGAAACCATTGGTACTTTTATGATATCCTCATTTCATGATCTTTGGGATAGCCAATTGCATAGTGCTCTATGTGAGGGCTTGTTCTTCCTAAAAGCGGTTGATACTTGGCATGTTGGTAGATTGGTTTACGCTTACACTACCCCTCATTCTTTGAGGACCTTCTTGTTGTTTCTCTTCCTTATGGTTTTGCAAGGTTTAGATTCAATGATGAATCATTTTTAAGAAGTGGAGAATAATACAAGCCGAGCTTCACCAAGAACATGCACACCAAGCTGAGCTAGGGATCACTACTTTGAAGGCTTACAAGGTGCTTGGAATGAAGGCTTGAAGCTCAAGATTATGGTAAAGTGGAAGTATAGGCCTCTATTTGGAAGTAGGGAGAATAAGATATTTATGCAAAAAAGGTTATTCCATAAATGCAAGTCTTTCATCCCTTGAGAAGACTACCAAATAAGACACTTACTTCATTAAGGGTATTATTGTAATAACAATAGTAGTCTTCCTATTCTAGTTAGTATAAGTACTACCTTAATTTGTTTCATTATGGGGTTTTAATGAATATTGATATTGTTGTTTCTCTAGAGAGAGATTATGAGAGGCTTTTGGATAAGCTTTTGTTGATTGATTGTTGTTGAGAGGTGGGTTTCTTTGGAATCGAATTCTCTTAGAGGTCTTCCTAAGAGTTAGATGCTTGTTTGGATACTCAATTGGGGGTTTTAGCTTAAGCTAGAGCCTTAGTTCTCAATTGATACATTTCTTGTGTCTATATATATAGGTTTAGGTGCTTGTTTTGGTTAATTTGATTGAGGTCTTAAGCTTTAATATAGCTTTTGGTTGCCTTTGATTTCATTTCGTGCGTATATCTTCTATCTTTACTTTCTTGTTGTTTTCTTCCGCATTCGATATTGTATCAAATGGTGATGGTGAATGATTATGGTGTTTGACGATATATAGCGGTGACTAATTATAGTGATTATCGTTAGTGATTGTAATGATGGTTGGTGATGATGATTACAAATAGTAGCTAATAGTGGTGATAATTGACTTACATGATTGGAGGTGTTGGTGGTTGTAGGCGAGGGTGGTGATAGTTGAGAATGGTGGACAATGACGCTAGTTAGCGATAAAAATGGATGGGATAAACTTATAATGATGAATTGCATGTTATCTTTATAAATTTTTTTGAATAGGCTTCTTAATAATATTAAGACTTTGTTATGGATCTTAATCATTCAGATCTAGTCTTTCTTGTTGATTGATTGTAAAATTATTATAAAAACATACATATAAAATTAATAACTAAATTGAAACTCAAAAAATAAATGGACTTAATGAATAAAATATAAATAATAAGATTAAGAAATTATAAGTAAGTACAGATGAATGAGGCATAAAATTCTTTTCCAAATCAAAATTCATTGTGAAAAAATAATCTGTATTTGGTCCATGTAAAACAACAAAATCAAAGTTTCGTCACCGCATTGCCGAAAGGCACTTATTTTCAAGTAATGAAAAGACGTGTTGCTTTAGGCCTTCTCTGTTTTCAACTGATTTGGCAGATTTTCTTTGGAGGTTTACATCCTAAAAATAGGAAAATTTGAGGGGGGAAAAAGACGCGGACGACAGGATTCGAGAACCTGCGGGCAGAACCCACACGATTTCTAGTCACTCCGGCGCGTCCACTTGATGATTAGATTTTGTACACTTACTATTAAAATCACGTTACCTGAAATAGTAAACGCCTAAAATGAAGTATAAATTGCTTATTAGGAAAGGCTCGTCATAAATAAATAATGATCATTTATGTCTTCTAACTATTGTGTAGCTTGGCTCTTACATTTACCATGGTCCACTTATGCAAAAAAAAAAACAAACAAATTTACCCTAAACTATCACATATGTGTATATATTTCTATCCTTTCGTTTCAATTTGTGCGATACTATTTTTTTTATTAGTTCATTAAAAATGGATGCATTTCTGTATTTAAAAATTATTTCTCTATTATATCTTTAATGATAAACTTTTATAGCACATAAATGTTATGACATATTTAAACGATTTTTTTACACTACATAACAGCCAAAATCCCACAATAAAAAATAACTTTATTCTTTTTACAAATTTTTAGTTAATATAATCACGGTGTAATTTGTATATAATCAGTGTATAGACATTATATATTTGTTATACACTAGTATAAACTAACGACGGCTAGGAAACGTTCTTAGCCTCCTAGCTAAACTGTAATAAGAAACGTGATTAATGTTGCGAATAATATTGAGATTCTACTTTTAGACAAATCAAATTTATTCCTCTGCATAATTTTTTTTTCAAAACATGATTCTTTATTCACCTTCTTTGGAACGAAACACTTAGTGGATTGGATTCTCACTATCGATGAATTTAGATTTTTTTTTAAAAGAACTTTCAAACTGATGAAAAATTGGGATTGCTAAATTTTGAGGAAGGACCATTTAACTTTTTGAAGTTGATAGTAGATGTTATTTTGTGTTTAAATGCTAATGCATGGCCAAAACAGTTATAGTATAAGAAATCAGGGAAGCTTTCTGGAGGTTTGGCAACACGTATTAATCATCTTGTTCCAATTTAATTATTCTAAACGGAAGCCGGTAGACTAAATTCTCGCTATGCGCAAGATTTAGGAAAAGGCCGGACCACAAGGGTCTATTGTACGCAGTCTTACTTGCATTTCTATGAGACGATGTTTCCAATTTAATTGTTCTATCATTTTAAAATTGTAAAAAAGTTGACAAATGCAAAAGAACACCCCTAGCATTGTACCCAAATTATAGTAACACACTTATACTTTGTGGGGTCTGACCCCGGGATAATTTTAAACAATAATTATGAACTTCCTGCATGAAAGAAATAATCCCATTGATTATTTTCATTACTTGAAAGGCTATATACAAGTTACAAAATAGGAGAATCATATTCCTATTCTATTCTAAAAACCTTATTCTATACATTTATGGTAATACACTACTAATTATATTACAATATTATCTAAACTAGGATACTAAATATTTACCATAAATTACTTTACATAAACAACCAAAACCGAGAGCTATTATTGGGACCAAATCCGAGATTTAATATACACAATATACACATGTATATTGTGTATATTTAACACACCCCCGCAATCATAGCGGACGGTCTTCGAACGCTGAGACTGTCCCTAAAATCTTCAAAAAGGACCGAGGGAAGACCCTTTGTAAAGATGTCTGCAATCTGATATCTTGACGGGACATGACATACGCGAACGTGACCCCGAGCAACCTTTTCACGGACAAAGTGAATGTCCATTTCGATATGTTTAGTGCGTTGGTGTTGAACCGGATTACCTGAAAGGTAGATGTCACTAATATTATCGCAATAAACCAAGGTTGCCTTTTGAATCGGACAATGAAGCTCTAAAAGCAAATTACGTAACAAACATGATTCTGAGACCACATTAGCTACCCCTCGATATTCAGCCTCGACACTTGAGCGGGATAGAGTCGCATGACGCTTCGCAGACCAGGAGACCAAGTTGCTGCCAAGGAACATACAGTAGCCAGACGTAGATCGTCTGGTGTCTGGACAACCACCCCAATCTGCATCAGTGTATAAGACAAATGTGGATGTCGATGAAGGATGCAAATGCAAACCATAGTCCTGTGTACCCTGAATATACCGGATGATGCGTTTGATTGCATTCATGTGCTCAACTCTGGGATCATGCATGAATAAACACACATGCTGAACAACATACGTAATATCCGATCTGGTAAAGATAAGATACTGAAGTGCCCCTGCAAGACTGCGATAGCGGGTCGGAACCTTGTAAGGGATGCCGGCAGTGGCACCAAGTTTGGGCTTAGTATCAACTGGAGTGGAAGTGGACTTACAGGATGACATCCCAGCCCTCTCGATGATCTCAGCCGCATACTTTCTTTGAGATAAAAACAAACTATCTGAATGACGTTTGACGACAATCCCCAAAAAGTAACTCAAGGGCCCTAGTCCTTCATAGCAAACTCAGAGCTGAGCATGACCATGATAGACTGGCGTAATGCATCGGAAGAGGCAGTCAAAATGATATCATCCACATATAACAGAATGTAGGCCAAGGATGAACCACGACGGTAGATGAACAAGGAATTATCTGACCTACTGTGATTGAACCCAATAGTCGAAACATAGTCAGCAAACCTTGTATAACAGGCCCGTGGAGACTGCTTAAGCTCATATAAGGACTTCTTCAACAAACAGACATGATGAGGACAATTAGGATCTCTGAACCCCAACGGTTGATGCATATATATTGTTTCCTTGAGATCACCATGTAGAAAAGCACTATTGACATCCAATTAATGAATAGGTCATGTCTTTGAAAGAGCCAAGCTAAGCACAGTGCGAATAGTAGCCGGCTTGACCACCGGGCTAAACGTCTCCCCACAATCTATCCCAACCTGCTGAGTCTTACCATCACCCACTAGCCGCACCTTATGTCGAGCAAATAACCCATCCGAATTCTCCTTATGAACAAAAATCCACATAGACCTGATAACATTAATACCATATAGACGGGACACCAACTCCCCACGTCTTATTATCAATAAGAGCATTATATTCATCAGTCATAGCAATTTTCCAATTAGGGTCATTTAAGGCGGACACATGATTACGGGGCAAGGGGGATTTAGAGACATCAGAATGTAAATTAAAATGTCTTTTATGTGTAAAAATACACCGCTGACTACGAGTGACCGGTCTATGACTCGAGTAAGAATTGAGTAAATTTTGGGAATTTGCTGGGCTCGGGACGGATCGCCGGCAAGCGATAGGCTTCTTGGCCCAAATCGATGTCTGGGCGACCATGGACCGGTTCAGACCAATGGATCGCCCAATTGCTTGGGGCCGATCGATGCTGGACCGTGGGACGGTACAATGGGGCCAGCGGGCAGTGGGCCCGCTGGAGAGTTTTGGGTGCGGGAGATGTCCGAAAAATGCCGAATAATATACTGGAATATTTGGTCATCCAAAAAATTATACGACCTAGGCTCGGGAGTATGAACTTTCGTAAAGGAAATTGAGTTTCATAAAAAATGACATGGCGATTAATTATGATTTTCTTGGAGGATAAATCAAAGCATTTATAACCACAATGATTAGACGGATAACCCAAAAACACACACGGAGTAGACCGAGCCTGAAGTTTGTTAATTGTGGTGGATGGGAATAACGGATAACACAAGCACCCAAAAACTCAAAGATGAGAATAAAAAAGGTTCTTATTATATAGGATTTGGAGGGGGGGAGAATATGTCAGACGTTTGGACGGAATTATGTTAAGGAGATATGTTGCCATTTGCAGAGCATGATGCCAAAAATATGGGGGTACGGAAGCATGAAGTCAGAGAGTGCGGACAATGTTATTTATGAAATGAATTTTGCGTTTGGCTTTCCCATTTTGAGAAGATGTATGAGGGCACGAAAAACAAAAATTGATCCCATTATTATCACAGAACTCCCGAAACACCCTATTGTCATACTCTTTCCCATTATCACACTGAATATTTTTTATTTTTCTTTCGAATTGTGTTCTAATGAATGCTTTAAATTTTATGAAGACAGAAAACACTTGAGATTTATTGGCAATTGGAAACGTCCACAAAAAATTAGAATAATCATCCAAAAAAAGAACATAATATCGATAACCTAACGAACTTAGAACAGGAGACGTCCATAAGTCGCTATGAATAATATCAAATGGCTTTGAAGTATGAGAATTTGAGTCCACAAATGACAACTTAACAATTTTTCCTAACGAACAAGATTGACAAATTTGAGTAAGACTCGTACCCTTACAAGAAATAAAGCTATTTTTATCTAAAACTGATAAAATAGAAGATCCCGGATGACCAAGGTGAGCATGCCACAAGGAATGAGAAATGGCTGCAAAAGCTGACGGCAAGGCTTGACTCGATGGACTGAAACCGGGCATGATAGGATAAAGATCCCCCTACTATCACGCCTCATGAGATGACTCCCCGTCTTGAAATCCTTCATCGAGAAACCAAAATGATCAAATTCAACAGAAACAGAATTGTCAATGGTGAACTTTCGGACATACACTAAGTTTTTAATCAATTTGGGTGCATGTAAAGTATTTTTCAAGATAAGGGGTGGATTGGGGGGAGACAATGTTTTCTGACCATAACTCTGAATTGGAATAGAGTTGCCATTACCAACAATTATACCCCGAGGGTTGCTCAAATTGGAATAAGATGAGAGAGTACCTGAATCGAAAGTCATGTGAGTAGTGACACCGGTGTCCATATACCAATTTGGATCCGGTTGAGTCAAACCTAATGTGTGCATCACGGCCTCGATATCTGTCTGAGTGGGGCCTGCTGCATGGTGAGCTTGTGGAGGTCGGGGCCCAAGTATTCCAAGATCGGGCCGCACTGCATCAGTAGCCGCCGTTGTTGCGTTCTTCGGGCTGGCTAGTGGGCCGCCACTGTTGATTATTGGGCCTGAAGGTCGCCACCACCGCCGCTGAACCGCCGAACGTAGGGTCGCTGCCCATCGCCCATCGCCATCGCCTCACCATCGCTACGGGCCCCACCGCTGGGACCGAGGGTGGTGGGCCATTGTTCACCGGATCGCCCACCGCCGCTTGTCGACCACCGGAACCGTCGCGTTTCCCCCCGCGATTTTTGTTATTATTCTTACGATTATTTTTGCCGCCACCATGAGCACGGTTTTGACCCGAATTATCAACAAAACCTGAAGAACTTGGGGAGGACGCCATCATGACGACGGGGCTTGCTCCGGTAGCCGCCTTTTTAGCCAAATCAGCTTCTTCCAAAGTAAGCATGGAGCGGGCTTGATAGAAGGTGGGAAGAGGGTTGCTTTGACGAAGGAGAGTTCCAACGCCATTATAGGCCTCCGAAAGGCCGACAACCAATTGTAGAACCAGACGATTATTTGTTACAGGTGCGCCAACATTACGGAGTTGATCCGCCAACTCCTTGAGTTTCTTGCAATATGCCGATACTATTCTATTCTAAAAATCTTATTCTATACATTTATGGTAATACACTAATTATGGTAATACACTACTAATTATATTACAATATTACCTAAATTAGGATACTAAATATTTATCATAAATTACTTTACATAAACAACCAAAACCGAGAGCTATTATTGGGACCAAATCCGAGATTTAATATACACAATATACATATGTATATTGTGTGTATATTATGTATATTTAACACCGCACGCTGAGGTGATAAAGGAGAGTGAGAAGCACACAAAAAATAAAGGTTTAGTATTTTTGAATATTAGTAATTGTTTTTCCTTTTCGAGCTCCTTTCTTCTCCTTTCCATTTTTGCTTTCATAGATGCAAATGAAAATTGGATCAAACTAATTAAAGAAGCACATTTATGCATTCCCTAAATTAAATACTCCTATGGAAAAGAAAAAGAGGAGAATAAACAACTATCAGTACATCATTTTCGTCGTCGATCATTTTCTAGTTTCTCCACAAACAACTGCCTTGAACCTTCAACCAAAAATTTGAAGAAATCATAGAGAAATATTGAAGAAGTAAAAAAAAAAAGTGAAAATATACATCAAGCGCGTGTATTTCACTACTCAAAACACAAATATGATGGTAGCGTTTCAGAAGGGTAATAATTATCTATATATATGGAATGAACACGATAATGATAATGATAATGTGGCATTTATCATTGGTCAGATTACTATTTATCTTTTTTCTCATAATTTTAAATGTTTTCTTCATTTTTTTGTCCTAAAAACCTCCAAAATAGTTATGTAATATATCTCCTCAGTATTGGCATTTATAACATTTTAAAGACATTTTAATGCAATTATTAAATGATTAACAGTTTTGGCACTCTAAAGTCACGTTTAATTGCATTTACTTGAGCCTTTTCAACTCCCAAAAATAAATGTCATTTGCATTGAAAATTTGAAAGTGCTCAATTTAATTTCTCTTAATTATGATACCTCCTTCTCATCCTTTTCTCTAGATCAAAGGTAATAACAATCTTTTTACCAAAGCATGATGACACCAAGATATTATCATGATTACTAAGACTAAAGAAGGGCGGGGCTATGGACTGAAATAGAAGAAGATTAAGGTTGCCTGTTTTTGTTTGACGTTAATGAACAAAAAAAAATTACTAATTGGTCTTAGGTTTCAAACAGTCATTACAAACATTCAAAAGATCTAACAAAGTAAGAACAAAATCACGAAATCGAAAGCTTTGAAGCGTCAACATATTTTTGAAGCATGGGTTGGTGCTCAACATCAAGTGTAAGTTCTTTCATTTCTACTCCTTTATTTTATACAAAGAGTATGTAGTATTGAAATGGTACGGGTAGAATTTATGAGAGGGAAAATTGGAGTAGAAAACATATTTAGTGGAGGATTGCAGGATAATGGAAGAAGATATGTTGACTTATTGCTGGGCTGCATTTTTTTTCATTTGGTATCAATATAAAGTAAAAGTTATATCGAGTAAAATTTAACTTTTTTAAGTACAAAATTAAAACAAACATTATTTATTCTTATTTTAATTTGGTTTAGTATCCGTGCTAGTGTTTAAAAATAGTAAGGGAGATGATAGGACTTTCATAAAGTATACGTGTGTTACATCGAAATTGGTCATAGTTTAGGATTTACTTTTATCATTTTCCCAAAAAAATCTTATCTAAACTTTAGAATCTACTGAACTTTTATATTCATGTCTAGTTAAATTAAAAGATTGTTGAAGTTCAATAAAACAATAACAACAACAATAATATATTCGATGTATGTAAATCTTACCCTTATCTTTCTGGAGTCGAGAGACTATTTCTAATAGACCTTCAGCTAAAAAAATCGCGTTTCAAAGCATGTTGGAGAGAAAAACATGTATGAGTAAAAAACTACGATGAAATACTGAAAAAGGAAAAGTACGGACATAAAATAGTACAAATAACCAAAGTAAAAGAAACAACAATAGTAATAAAATTGAAGAGTAAGCTAATGCTAGTTTAGTCATTTACCCATTCTCCTCATGTGGCGCGTCACTGAACTTACACTTCATGTACTCTAGTTTAGTCCTACTCATCCTGAAGCTTTTAGACTTTAGGGTATGTCTTCAAATCTCCAATCAATCGTTAACTCTGTCATGTGTATCGTCAATCAATACTATGTCATCCGAAAATAACTTACACCATGGTACTCCAACTTGAATATGACATCCATCACTAAGGCAAAAAACAAGTGAGCTGCGAGTTGATCCTTAGTGCAACCCCATCTCAACTGAAAGTGTTCCGTGTCTCTTCCCACTATCCTTACTTGGGTCTTGACTCCATCATACATTTCTTTAGTCACTCTAATATATGCTACATGTAGAAATTTAGACTACAATCATCTACGTTGAACTTTTCTTGGGACTTTGTCGTATGCCATTTCTAGATCAACAAACACCATATGTAAGTCTCTTATCCTCTCCCTATACTACTTCAACAATCCCCTTAAGAGATTAATGTCTTCCATTGTCGATCACCTTAGCATGAATCCAAATTGATTATGAGAAATAGACACATCCCTTCTCATCCTCGTCTCGATCACCCTCTCCCATATTTTCATAGTGTTATAGTTATTACAATTTTAAATATTCTCCTTATTATTGTATAACAGGATCATTATACTCCACTTCCATTCTCCAGATATTCTAGTCATCTTGAAAATGACATTAAACAACCCAGTTAGCCGCTCCAAATTTATTTTGCATGTTTTTTTTTCAAAATTCTACAGGAATCTCGTCTGGTCGGTCGCTCTCCCCCTCTCATTTTTGAATTTCCCCTTAACCTCCTCTAACTTTATAGCCTTACAATACCCAAAATATTAGCGTCTCTCAGAGTGCTCTAAACCCCAACACAATATTTTTGTCTTCCCTTTCATTTAAGAGTGTGGAATACGCCAGCCAACTTTGTTTAGTGAATCTTTTCTTCAATAATACTTTGTCATCCTCATTTTTAATGCACCTCATTTGGTTTAGGTCGATAGCTCTCATCTCTTGCCTTAGCAAGTCTATATAACGCTCCACATTTGTCCTCTAATTGTTCAATCATGAATATTAAGAACAAGACTAATGAAAAGAAAATAATCATGAAAGTAGCTGAAGTAGAATAAAGTATATCAAGAGACTTATCTCCTCAACTTGATATATACATTCTCTCCTACTATCTCAATATCTATACATGGCCAGTTAATTTTATGAAGGAAAAATCTATTTTTACTTTTTAATTATCAACCTACCCAATTATATACTACTTTTTGTAAGGTTGTCCAGTGGGTCGGAACGGCCCGATCCCGCCCCGACCCCCCTGTAAAATACGAAATAAAAAATGTCGGTATCGGGGTTCGAACTCGGGATGGGACTAGGGCTCGTCCCGTCCGTCCCAATCCCACCCCATCCCGCCCCCCGACCTGACCCGTCCTATCTTGCCCCGTCCGGAACCATTGCACAAACGATCACTTTCACTTTTAGCCGTTGGCAACGGCTAGTAACAACCATTTTGCCCCCCCCCACACCCCATAAACCCCCTACCCCCTTAATATTTATTTTTAACCCCTAAGTTAGTATATTTACACATTAATCCTATTTCTCAACTATAAATACATCATTCTCATCTTCATTTTCTCACAAATCTTCCTACCATCTCTCTAATCGCTCTCTCTCTCTCTCTACAAGTCTAAATTGCACACTAAATATTATATTTTATTTGCTAATTTCTATCAAAGTTCAAAAATTGGGAGTGAAGTTGGCAACTAGCTTGAGGATCATCGAGCAAAGTTTCAATTTTCAACTTCGATTAAACGTCGACGTTTTGTACCTTCGTTTCTTCTTTTATTTAAATTATTATTGTTACTTAATTTTAATTGTCGTACTTAATTTTATTAACTTTAATTATTTATTTGCATAATTATAATGGAACGAGATGAACGTTTTTCTGGTAGAGGTATTAGGGGTAACAAGGGTAAGGGTGAATCTTCTAGTAATTCTAATTACGATGATTTCACTCATGTAGATGAAATTGATCTTTTTAATGTTAATATTAATATTAATATTAATATACCATTAGATCATGAGATATATTATGCATCTAAACCCGACTTTGATTTAGAAAATGAATTAGAAGATAATTTAGATAATACACTCACTAGTGCACCTCCACCTCAAGATTAAATTGAGTCTCAAGCTGAAACTAAAGCTGAAATCTCTCATATTAGAAGAGGACAAAAATAATGAAAATTAAAATCACCTTCATGTGATTTTTTGAAAGGGACATTCCTAATCAACTAGCTATTTATAAAATTTGTTGCGAAGTTTATAAATTTAAAACTGAAAAAGGTTAAGGTGGGATAGGAGGTTTAATGAGACATGTAGAAAACTCTCACAAAGCAAGGTATAATAAATACTTGGCTGACAAAGCGGGTGTGCAAAAGCCTTCTGAGTCGGGACAAGCTTCACATAGTGTCCCCGACCAAGTATAGGATCGAATTAACCCGATGACGGGGGAGTTATAGGTCCGAAATATGATAAACACAAAAATCGGGAAAAATTAGCAAAATTAGTTGTTGTGGAGGGTTTGCCTTTTTCATTTCCTTCCTCTCCTGATTTTATTCATTACATTCGAGAAACATATAATCCTGCTTTTAATGGTTTTCCTAGATCAACTATTAGAATAGATGTTTTTAAATTTGCGCATGAATATCAACAATATTTATGTTATGCATTGTATCATTTTAATGGCAAAGTGACTATCACTCCTGACACAGGCCGTAGTACTAATAGTAATGATTATTTAACTGTTACATGTCATTTGATAGATCACAACCGGTCTATGCAAAAACGTATATTAGCATATAGATATATTGATGAAAGGCACACTGGAGTTTTTATTTCAAAAAATATTCATGAAATTAGTGAATATTATGGAATTACTGATAAAATTATGACTATAAATTAGATAATACTACTTCTAATGATCATGTTGTAAAAAATTTAAAACTCGATTGACTCCATCTTTTCCTCATATTTTCATGTTAGATGTGCATGTCATATTTATAACTTAGTTGTAAAGGATGACCTAAAACTTTTTAAAAATATCCTTGATAAAGTACAATTTGCTATCAACTTTATTTTTAAAGGTAATAAAATATAAAGACGCAAAGAGTATAAACAAATTTGTCATGATTGTGGATTACCTTATAGGAAAATTCCAGAAGAAGTTGTGACTAGGTGGAATTCTTTGTATGACCAATTATCTGTTTCTCACGAATATAGAAGACATATAACTTTATTATTTAACGCCCATAATCAAAATTCAACGGATATGCTTGTAGATGATGATTGGGATAAAATTTTGAAACTTATTGTATTCTTAGAGAATTTTTTTCTAGCTACTAAGGAATTTTCTGGTATTTATTATCCTACTATTTCATCTATGTTATTTTATATAACTCTAATATTTTTGTTATTTAGTGAATATATGAAAAAACCAACTTACGCTCCAGCTATTGCAAAAATGTTTGTAAAATTAAAAAAATATTTTTACCTATTTCCATTATTTATTTTATTGGTGATGTATTAAATCATACTATTAAAGTAGACATTTGTAATGCCCTTATTGAAACGATTTATGAATGTTTAGAAATAATTCCAACAGACCCAACTGAAGAACCAACTAAAGAAGAAGTTATGTCTAGCATACAAACACAATGCAAAAATATGTATATGTATTACCAAGAGCAAATTGCAAATAATCAACCGGCTTCTGTACCATATTCTTCTACTTCACTTCAACCTTATAAAAAATATGCGGTTTCTGCTTCAAGTATTCAAGGCCTTCAAAATATAATGTATAGTGGTTCAAGTTCTTCACAAATTAGCGAGTTTGATGTTTATATTTTGCAGGGTGTTGTACCGTTCAAATCAATTGCCACCAAAAATGAATGTGAAGACTTGCTGAATTACTGGAGGGAGAATGAGAAGACATTTCCGACTCTATCAAAGATGGCCCTAGATGTGTTGAATATTCAAGCGTCATCAACAACTTTTGAAAGCGCTTTTCTACTGAAAAGTTTTAAATAGGAGAGCACATACACTCATTGGCGGGAGACAGTTTGGAGATTGTAGTTTTATTTAGAGATTGGATTAGAGAGGAGCGTAGAAGGTGCGGTCAAACAGAGATCAATAAAGAAGACGACTACAACTACAATGAAATCTTATCCGAGGGAGTAGGAAACGACGTTGAACAATTTGACCAACAACTTCCAATTCCAACAGAAGATCAATGGCGTCTTTGGGTCCGTGCGAGCTGTGCTACCGCATAAGGCCCCCAAAAAATGATAAATTTTATTGGCCCCTTTTTTCATTTTTTATTAAGTAGTATTAGCCAGAATTTACTGTAAAGATCCATAATTCACAAGTTTTCGCAGGTCTTAGCCCAATCTAATTATTGAAATCGTATATTTACTTATATTAAGGGCCCACTTTTACGAATTAGAACAAGATCCTCAAAATGTTTGAGACGACCCTGCAGAAGATCCTCAATAGATTGTCAGAAAATTAGAAAAAGTATGGTTGAATATGTAATTTTTTAATGACAATTTTACTATGTGATTTGCAACTTTTGAACTACGAAACAAAGTTGCAATTTTAAAATTGTATTAAAAAAATTATATTTCTATTAAATAATATAAGAGGCAATTAGCCTTGGGATATTTTTTCACTATCTTGTTCAATTATTTAATTAAGTGTTTAAATATATATTTTTTAAAATTAACTGTCTAGAAAAAAAAATTAAAATCCCCAAATCTCCCTACCCGACCTGACCCATCCCGTCCCCCCAAATCCTGTCCCCTATGCCGGCGGGATGTGGGACGGGACGGGACCTATTCCCGTCCCACATATCCCGGCCCGCCCTGTCCCGCCAAACCCGATCCCGACCCCCACTCCGTCCCCCAAAATCCCGTCCCGTCCCATCCTACCCCACTCCACTGGCCACCCTTACTTTTTTAGGATCAAATTTCTTCATTACTCAATCCTTACTTAACATAATATTCGCATATTAACATGAATACTCTAAGGACCCGTTTGGTACGAGGAATGAGAGATAATTAATCCGGAATTGAATTTGAGACGAGTTTATTCCATATTTGATTGAAATAAAATTGCGATATAACTAATTCCGAAATTAATTATTCTATGATTGTAGTGTTATTTTTATCCTTGTGGAGAATGAAATAACTAATCTTGGAATAATTAATCCATGATTAACTTGTTCCCACCCAAACAAACCCGTAAGACTCGTTTAGTATGAGCGATAATGGATATTTAATCTCGGGAGTAAATTTATGAGGAATTTATCCCATATATGATTGGGATAAAATAGCTATATTACTAATTTCAATATTAATTACTCAAAAATTATAATATTTTTTATCCCGGTAGAAAGATAGAATAACTAATCTTGGATACTTGTTCCTAACTAAACATCCCAAAATTGTAAGAGGGCTTCAGGCCCAACTGAAATTTGCGGCGGCGGGGGGGGGGGGCAGTAAAAAGTATAGTGGGGTCTGGACGGTGAATACTTTTCTATGCTGGTCCCCAAGACCAACAGCAAAGGGCAGGCCTAGAAAAATCGAAGCCCGTCAATCGGGCTCTTTTTACTGTTTTGATCGCCACCGCGTTTTCTTCTCCGTTTGTTTATTTTTCAGATTAGTTGAAAGGAGAGATATCGGTGAGAAAAAAATGGGGGATCAGATAGCAAGAGGTGAAGATTTCGAGAAGAAGGCTGAGAAGAAGCTCACCGGTTGGGGCCTTTTCGGTTCCAAATATGAAGATGCCACTGATCTGTTTGATAAAGCTGGCAATTGCTTTAAACTCGCCAAATCATGTTAGTTTCCCTTTTTTTCTCATTTTATTAAGATCTAGTAAGTATTTCTCTTCATATGTTTTTGAATCCCTAACTTCGTGATCGGACTCATGTTTGATTATAAGATTTCATCTTTTATCGTTGTATTAACGGTGGTATTGATTGTTTTTTTCTTTTCTTTTTTAAATGTTGAATGTAGCTGATTCGAAATGATTATACGAGAATCGGTAAAGTTTTTTATGCATTTTCTAATTAAATGATCTTCCTTATTAATTATGAGTATGATTGTTTGGTCCAAGTAATGAGCTGGTAGACGCATTCGATCATGATTGTTTGGTCCAAGTAATTAGCTGGTAGATGCATTCGATCATGATTAAAGCCCGCAAACTTGTGTAAAATTTTGCTGGATTTGATTAGTTAATTAATTGTTGGGACATTTGGGAAGACTTTCATTTGTATTAGTTATTTAATCTTTTAAACAACTGCAGCATTGTTCATTTAAGGAGAATATTTACTGAGCAGATTTTATCTTACTTTAGGTTATAGCTTGCTTATACCTCTTTGCTTATTGCTTGGCATATGCCTATTTTGATGATTCCTCTGTCATCTTTTTTCCTTGGTAGAATTGATTCTATAAATGGAAAGAGATACTTTGTAGATAGAAAAAAAATACCATTTCCTTCAATTTAGATTTCTTAGATTGTATAAGATGGGCATAATCTTTTTAATGGTGCAAGAGTGAATACATTTCTTAATAAGGCAAGGTCTTAAGCTCCTTACAACAACAACAACATACCCCGTATATTCCCACAACTGGTGTCTGGGGAGGGTGGGTGTACGCAGACCTTACCCCTACCTTTGTGGGGTAGAGAGGTTGTTTCTTATGGACCCTCGGGTCAAGAAAATCTTTTTTCAGAAAAAATGTTTGAAAGAAAAGCAATAGTAAAAGCTATGATAAAATACTTGAAGGAAGAAAAATAATGACAGTTCAAATATTAAAGGTGGAGAAAGGCTCGCAGTTTCATAAATTCTGTCACCATTTTGTGTGCTAAGAAATTGCAGAATAATTTCTTGTTACCTGGTTATTTCAGGGGATCAAGCTGGAGCAGTATATGTTAAATTGGCTAATTGTCATCTCAAGGTAAGTGTTAGATCCTCCTGTAATAAGTTGTGTCTCATTGATGCTCTTTCCTTTCATTCTTTCTCACAGATATATTCAGTTCTTGAAAGTCGATTCACTTTTATGTTCACAGTTGGATAGCAAACATGAGGCTGCTAATGCTTATGCTGATGCTGCTCATTGCTACAAGAAGTCAAATGCTAAAGGTTTGTAAGTCATGGAACACTTGTTTGCTTCAAAAACAGCACTCCTATGTTGCATGCTTCCAAAATATTATAAGCAACATTTGTGGATGCAAGTCTGTTCTGCTCTACGTATAAGCCTCTTTTCATTAGGATCTTCTTAGAGGTTTTGCATTTAGTAACATTATCTTGTCCCACGACAAATTATTTGAGTGTTTGTTGGCGTCATACCTGATTAGACCTTGTTCCAAGGTAGTTTATCTACCATCCATAAGCTGCTAGATGTTCTTCTTTATGGGCAAGAGAAAGATTGGAGTGTATTGCACCGCCAACTAGTCTGGGATATAGGCATGATTCAAAATTTCTTCCAGAGATAAAGTTTCAGATTATTTTAAAACAGAATAAGTTCTGAAACATTTGGAAACTATTGAGTTTATGTTAAATTTCTTAATAACAGTAACGTTACTGAATTAGTATGTAACATATGTAATGATTTCATGTTTACAAAGAAAACGAAGTTATTGCACTTATACATCAAGAAACTTCATGCATTAATACTTAACATAAAAAATATCTACAAAATACTGTACACAACGCATAGCATCCTTTATCACATACGATGCTGAAATAGTAACTTTATTGAATTCAATGGAAGTAAGATAATCTACTCCCATTTATGTTCTAACATTTGTTTGTTATTTCATAAATATGATAAGTTATTTAAAGGTTGTTGCAGACTGAAACATTGGCAATATTATTGCTATGATAGTTACAAATTAAAAAAAATCTTTTGATAAATTCCTAGAATGTTGCTTGGAACAAATAATTTTGAATACAGTTAAATTTCTTTCTTCTGGTCTAAAAACGTAAAATGTATTGGAGTGCTGGAAATGTTTGGAAATCTAAACCATCGATATTGCTAAGCACCACAATGGTAAGTATCATGAGTATATTTCCTTCAGGGCTTTGGTTCAATGGCAAAGGCAGTACAGCGTGAGACGTGTGATACACACACAGAATGAGTGTGGAACCAAGTTTTGTATTTAAGCGGGGAAGGGTAGATGGGGAGGGCCAATATCTACTGAGTTTTGTAGGTGGAAATAGTGAATTATAGTATATATCAACCTATCAACTACACCTCAACCCGAATTACTTGGGCTTGGTTGTATGCATCCGGCTTAGCCATTCTACGCTATTCATATTCATTTCGCTCCTAAAATCATATATGGTATAATTCTAATGCCATATCATTTCTGAGAAATGTTTTTTGATAATCATCACATTGTAGTTATCTTTCCAGTCTTCTTTAGTTATCTTTAGCGTTGGCTTAAACAAACTGGATTCTGTATTGTGTATCCTGCAGAGGCAGTATCGTGTTTAGAGCAGGCAGTGAACATGTTTCTGGACATTGGGAGGCTAAGTATGTCTGCAAGATATTACAAGGTATAACTATATTACCTGCAAGAATTTGGATGTGGTCTTTGATGTTTTAGAGGCATGTTCTCTGTGTTCGATGAGTCTTTTGAGGTAAGCACAGGGTCTATTCCGTGGTTCTAGTCAGCTCAATGTTTAGTTTCTTTTATGTACTTAACTGATTGAATATAATATTACCAAGAAAGGTGATAAGTGACTGGTCTTGTGTTGTGTCACTTTGTTATTAATGTAGTATACGATCCTCACACCAAAACGATTGTAGAGATTGCTGCTATTTTAGTTGGAGTATCTCTAGGAAGCTTGGTTTCACTGTATGAAAGATATGTAATGTGTCTTGTGTGCAGGAAATTGCTGGACTATATGAGCAAGAGCAAAATTTGGAGCAGGCTGTTAGTTACTACGAGAAGGCAGCTGATCTTTTCCAGAGTGAAGATGTAACAACAACTGCAGATCAATGCAAGCAGAAAGTTGCACAATTCTCTGCTCAAATAGAGAAGTAAGATTCATAGTATTTAAGTAGTGATATTGTTTCCAGGAAAAGAAAGAATGTCGATACATCTCATGATAAAATTGTTGCTTAGAACTGGAAGATATTGCACATTTCTCTGTCAAATCATTGAGGTTGGTCTAGTCTTCTTGGACTTCTGGTGAATTCATCTCTTGTGGATGAAACAAACGGGGTTTTTTTTTTAAAGAGGTCAATGTCAGTGGTTAAGAACAGGTTATCAAGTCCAAATTAAGAGTAGAACTATGAATAAATTGTCATTTGATGCATCCCATAATTCATGGTGTTAGTAAAGTTGTAAGCTTTTGTTTTAGCTTCTTATTGTTCTATGTTTTATAAGAATGGGAATGTTCTCTTACAAATTCTGACATCATTTTCTCAGATATCCAAGAGCGATTGAAATCTTTGAGGAGATTGCACGTCACTCAGTCAATAACAACTTGTTGAAGTATGGAGTTAGAGGGCATCTTCTTAATGCTGGTATTTGCCAACTTTGTAAAGGTGATGTTGTTGCAATCATCAATGCCTTGGAGCGATATCAGGTACGTGGTTACTTGTTCAGCCACTAAGTTTCTATCCACAGACATCATATCAATTGGTAAATATTGCATCTTTATCTGCAGGAGCTGGATCCAACATTTTCAGGGACACGCGAATGCAAATTGCTAGTGGTATGTCATAGCTTGTATATTCCAGCTCGTGAATGTTATTTTCTCTTCTGGTTCCTTACCCTCTTCTTTTAGACAATTGCTGGGTCTGGTCTGTCAAAATGGTTTTCATCATATCAAAATCTACAAATTGCTTTGTATTTCATATGATCCAATGCATATATGGTTAACTACCTCCTAGTATTCAGATGATCATATTGAGATGCGTTCACACAAGGACCAAAAACCAACATAAGATTTCACTCAAGTACTTATTCTTGCTGCTTCACAGTTATCATATAGGTGTTCTCTGAATGTGACGTTAAAGAGTTAACTTGATATGATAATTTATAATGACAGGATTTGGCAGCTGCGATTGATGAGGAAGATGTTGCAAAGTTCACTGATGCTGTCAAAGAGTACGATAGCATGACACAACTGGTAATTTTCAGCTCGACTTTTGTTAACCAATTAAAAGAAAAATATTTGTTACGGTGGCATGACATAATGTACATTTTACACTTTGGTATAATGTATTTCTTGTAGTGGATACACACACACACCCCACATGCACGTGCGCGCAAACAGATATATGTATGCAGTGTTTGTATCAGTGACTCCCCTAATTGTTATGGACCATCATTATTTTAGTTTAAAAAGAATTATGCTGGAAGATCATCAAACATTTGTCATCCACATTCTCAAAAGTTACTTGAAATGTTTTTCTTGTCTCTAGCATTTTAAAAGGTGATAAATTCCTGTCTATAGTTCTCAAGCAGTTAGTGAGAGCGAGCGAGGAGCCAATGTTGGGTATGACGACCCCAGTTTCTTCTGTGCTCTATAAAATCGCGATGTTCCACTTTGCAAGAGGTTATTTCTGGCAAGAGAGTTTCTTTAGTTCTGCTTCAATACTCATGCAAAAGAGAATGTCTTTGGTAAGCAAATTTTTTAGTGAGAGCAATACAGTAGGAATCGTATTTACAGAGCTTATGAGAAAAATAATCCAAATAATTCTTAAGTATATAGTATGTTGTGTGAAGCTCACTAGATCATCTATACACGTGGTTATGTCCTTGTTCTGCCAACGCGAAAACAGGTAAGTCTTTGGACATTCCATGTGGTTTTTCAACTCATTTGAAAGATATGCAGCTTGTCTCCTGAGTAATAGTTAATGCATGAAGGTTAACTTTCCATGCTTCATACTGGCATACCCAGTGTTATTAAAGGCCATCACATCGTCGCTTAAAGCGATGCAAACCCAAGGATTATCGCTTTATGGGCTGTGCGCCTTAGAGTTTCAAACAATGACGCGCAAGGTTTTCCTCACGATAAGTGTTGATTCTGGCATCTCAACTTTGAGAAGTTAACTAAAATCAGCATTATTGTAATTGGATTAGTTATTTTAATTGAAAATTTGTTTGTTTTAGTACTAAATTCATATGGTTTTTTAATCTTCCATAAGTTGTGTTCTCAACTTCAAATAAGCGCACACCCTTCACTTCTCGCTTTTCGTTTCAAACTCGGGGGACTTCGTTGTTCTTTACGCTTTTTGCTTTTAAAAACACTAGGCATACTTCATCCACTTGGACTTCCTGCGGTTTGCAAGACCTAATAAAATTACTGTCGACTTCATTGGTGTTTTTTTTCTATTTCAAAAAAATAAACATCGATGAAGTCAACAATAGCTTCCTAACCTAATTGGCTGTCATCAGTGCATGCTAGTAGCATCGTCATCGATTCTTGTGAGGCACTATCTGACCTCAGGTTCTTTTAGTCTGGTACTAGAGTTGAATTTTTTGCATCAACTCTAATTGAACTCTAAGGTGCTTAAAATTTTGTGTTTTATGTAACAACTGTAGCATAACCCATGCATGTTTAGCTCAATACTTTTAGTTATACAACAATTATCTAGACACATTTGCTAGAGTTCTTTAGCAGCTTTTTATACCGATGAAGAGCGCTTCTTTGGGTTGACTACCAGTACTCCTGCTGTTTGAGTTATGAAGAGGCATATTTTTAAGGAGACATAGATTACGTTGCAAGTTTTACAAGGTACAGGATGTGCTTGAAATTGAGGACCAGAGATGGTGCATTTAATCCTGATTTTACTTTCAATGGAGGGTAGAGAGGGTATGTTAGTCAGGTTAAACTTGTATGAGAGATTGCAGGTTTTATAAGTGATGGGGCAGTAGACAAAGTTGAGTACAGAAACAGCTTTACTGACCTTGAAACTTCGCCAAATGCATTGCATTGACATTTAAACTTGAAAGTTGACGTGTGCAATAGAATAGCTATACAAGTGTTTCACATAGTAATAGGTCATGCCTGAGGCAGCTGACTTCATAATTCACATTATATTCAATTTGACATATCTATAAGGTGGTTTCATTTTTCGGCGTCAATGCTTCGTGAATTCATACTTGGTTGCTTAATTGACTTGAGCACATATTATGTCCATTTACAATCTACTTATGATGTTTGTTATGCCGCTCTGCAGGATGCTTGGAGGACAACACTTCTTCTAAGAGTCAAGGAAACATTGAAGGCGAAGGAGCTCGAGGAAGATGATCTTACTTAATTTGTTCCTCTCTGACCTATTGTAAACTACTAGTACATCCTTTATGTGATTTTATTGGTACTGGGTGATTGATTTTTTCCATGCTTGCTTGAATGCATTGTATTTGTACTAAACTGAGTTTGACTGGTTACAAGGTTTTTGTCTGATGGTCGAAATTGAAGCCTTGAGGCTGAGAGGTCCCAAATTTTGTACAATTCTTTATTGGTGTGGGTATTTGTACCATCAAGTATGTGTAAATAAATGTTCTTATTTGGACTAGAAGGACGATTAAAAAAAAATGTTGGTTGCCAGGAAGAAAGTGAAAATCGGAGTTTAAGCTTCTGAGACATCAATAGCTTTTAAGTTGTAATACAAGACAAACAGAGCTAGGATTACCGTCATCTCAGATGATTCATTTGGTTATCTGCTGTTGCTAATGAAGGACCAATGGGGAATACCGAACAATAAATATAGAGATGGAGTTAGGCTCGTAGAAATGCTAAAGTCCCTTTTCTATCCTTGGGTCCTCTAATTATGGATGATGGTTTATTCTTTCCTCAATTAAAATTGATTGATTCATGTGCTTACCCCTTTATCATCTCCACTTAAGTGAAATACTGCTCCTTTTTTCCTTTGTCCTTCATTTGATACAAGATTAACTCGGAACTTGCAAGTGCTTTCAAAGTTTAGAAGACTTCTACTATACTAGTAGACTTAGAGGCACTACTAAAAAGTGGGGGGGGGGGGGGGGATGTGGTAGTTAATTATCAGGCAGGCAGAGCAAACTGGCAGATAGGAGTACTCTTGTTGCTAAAACTTTGGACGTGTTAATATGATTCGTCATTGAAAATTAAAGCACCACGCTTATTTGCTGTGCATATAGCTCTTTTGCAACTTGCAATTGTTCATCGAAAAAAAAAACAGAAAAAAACAATCCACGCCAACTTAAATCAAGGAAATGTCTCTCTTGCTTAAAGTTCAAAACAAAGATGGTCAAGATAAATATCTATACTTTGGGGCGTACAAGTACATGGGTGCGTATAGTTACAACTACTATCACTAACTATTGGCAGTTCCACTATTCCCTTCATCCCAATTTATGTGATATCGTTTTTCAAGAGTTAGTTTAACTAATCTTTGAAATCAAATTAAAATTGATTAACTTAATGTTTAAAATTAAAATTTGAATATTAAAAGCTATACGAAAATATTATAAATTATAATTTTTCTCATGTCAATACAACTATGGTAGCTAGACACAAATACTTGTAAATAGGGAAATAGAGTTCTAAAAACATTCTGTATATGAGATGTGATATGGTTTTATTTAAGTAACCCTATTGTACTTTTTGACGTGATTAATGAGAAAGAATCCAAAGCGTTTTATCTTGAATCATTCTTTGAATTTCTTCACATACCAGAGCCTCCATCACTGATCATAAATTAAACTGCAAATTGCAATAGGATTGATTTTTACTTATCAATCAATAGTGTAATTAGTTATGCATGAAGCAATGAGAGTAGCATAGTTCGAATTTCAGAAATTAAACTTCAGAACACAGTGTTATAAAGTTCAAATTGTGGAGTTCGAACTTCAGACCTGTGTCTTGAACTTCATGCTTATATCCTTTCATATTTATAGCAGCCAATTTATCTGAAAAATTCAAATTATTGAGCATAAGAATGAAATGGATCCAAATGGCACAATGATGAATAATTGAATATTAAGAATTAGTAGGCCTACTAGTTTGGGTTTTAGGCATAGTAATTATAAGAGAAAGTTACGTAACTATGCACTATTAAAATTGACATTGCAGATTTTCAACATAAAAATGAATATATCAATTATAGCCAAATAAAACCTTCTTAGCAAAATCCCGGGAAAAAACAAAACCCCATCCTCAATCTAAAATCTAGTAATGTATTTATTAGTAGAAGATAATCCATAATGAAACATTCATCCTTTTAGGCCGAAAATTTGCTGCCATATCAAGCTAAGTTCCAACATTCTCGCACAACTAGTTATACAAATTACTATTTATTTGGTACAATTTTATGAATAAAATTATATTTAATTTATATATTAAAATAAAGTATATTACGCTTGTAGTAATACGCATTAAATGAAAATAATACACATATTGTAAAGTGTTTTAAAAAACTAAGGTAGTTGGTATCACACATTTGAATACTCATTGATATGCTATTGGTATATAAATATTTAAAATGTTGCATATTATATGTATTATAGTGTTTTATAAATATAAAGTGCTTTAAAGTTTAAGTTGTATATAATTAAAATACAAACATAATATTTTGTTACAATGATGATATATTTAGTGTATTTATTTTTTATTTTAAATCAGCTTTGAAACTTTGTAGCAAAGTTTTGAGCCAAATATATACATTTTATAATGTATTGATATATAATATAATTTTTGACTATTTTTAATTTACAAAAAATATATACAACAGTGCATATACATTGTATATTCATCTCTAAAGGAACATGTTCCTTGATTTTATTGATAAATGATTTACAATATATATAAGGTTACAAGAATATTTACTTTGATACAAACTAGGTATCTAATTATCCTAATTACAAAAGGATTATAATTCTACCTAAAATAGGACAAATACAATTAATGAAAAAGAATATTGAGAAATATTCTATTACACCCCGCAGTCGAATCAGGAAGTTCTCAAACACTGAGACTGACTCGAAAATCATCAAATAGTATGCGCGGAAGTCCTTTGGTGAAGATGTCGGCAATCTGATATCTGGAAGGAACATGAAGGACACAAACTTGACCACGAGCCACTTTTTCGCGAATGAAATGAATGTCCATTTCAATGTATTTAGTGCACTGATGTTGGACGGGATTGCCGGAAAGATATATAGCACTAATATTATCATAGTAGACCAGTGTTTCTTTTTGAATTGGGCAGTGAAGCTCAAGTAGAAGGTTACAGATCCAACAAGGCTCAAAGACGACGTTGGCAACACCTCTGTATTCTGCTTCTGCATTGGATCGGGATAGTGTAGTTTGCCTTTTGAAAGACCAAGATAATAGGTTATCTCCAAGAAAAACGTAATAACCAGACGTGGAGCATCGGGTGTCAGGACATCCACCCCAGTCAGCATTAGAATAAGCAATGAGACCAGTGAGCGAATATATGTATAGATGTAATCCGAAGTGAAGTGTACCTTTGAGGGCATGCATATGTGCTTCCGCCGGACTGTGCATATGCAAGAAGATTTGTTGCACGACATATGATATGTCTGATCTCGTGAATGTGAGGTATTGCAGGGCCCCATCCAGGCTACGATAGTGAGTCGGGTCTGAATATGAAGGGTCGGAATCAGCGCTGAGCATGGAATTGGTGTCTATAGGCGTGTGGGATGGTTTGCAAGATGTCATGCTTGCACGGTCAAAGATCTCTTCGGCGTACTTCTTCTGACATAGAAATAGGCCACCAGAATGTCGAGTGACAGAGATGCCCAAGAAGTAACTCAGGGCCCCCAAATCTTTCATAGCAAACCTAGAGGAAATGAGAGACATAATGGACCGGCGGAGAGTATAAGATAATTTGGTGAGGATAATGTCATCAACATATAATAATAGGTAAACAATGTCTGTACATTTGGTGTAGATGAACAGGGAATGATCGGATCTGCTGTGTGAAAAACCGATAGAGGAGACATAATCGATGAACCGCAGGTACCATGCTCGAGGAGCCTATTTCAGTCCATAAAGAGATTTCCTCAACAAACACACATAATTCGGATAAATAGGATTCCTGAAACCCATAGGCTGATGCATATATACCATTTCATGAAGATCCTCATGTAAGAAGGCATTCTTGACATCAAGCTGATGAATGAGCTAAGACTTGGATATGGAAATATTGAGGACGATCTGGATGGTTGCGGGTTTTACGATTGGGATGAATATTTCATCACAGTCCACTCCCATCTGTTGAGACATGCCATTACATATAAGACGAGCATTGTACTTCTCAAGAGAACCATCAGATTTCTTTTTATGTCTAAAAATCCACATAGAACGAATAATGTTAGCATCAGGTGGACGGGGTACTAGGTCCCACGTCTTATTATCAATAAGATCGTTATATTCATTAATCATTACGGCTTTCCAATTAGGGTCGGACAAGGTATCATTTGGGTTACGAGGGAAAGGGGAAGGGACAATTGAAATAGAAAGGTTAAACAACCATTTAGGTTTATGAACTCCGTGCATAGCACAGGTTTTCATGATCTGAGAGTATGTCTCGGGATATGGGATGGGAGGGGGGTTTGCCGCGAGACTGCCAGGAAGAGGAGGAAGGGCAGGGGTGACGATATTGGCTAACTGAACCTTGGTTTGCCGAGAGGTGGCAGTGGAATCACCCTGAGGCAGGCTGTTCTGGGCCACTGTCGGCAGAACCGGGTGGGCAGCTAGTTCCTCTATCTTTCTTTTCTTTGTTAATAGACTGATCCTTCCCCAGTTTAAATCCGGGTATCGCCTGATCAACAAAAAACTAGAAATCTCTACTGGCCGAGGTGGCGGCGGGTGACGGGGTCTGGGATGGTGGACTATGTAAATAGTGAATTAGAAGAGGGTTTAGGCCATCATCTAGAAAGTTATAGGAATGTCGAGGTGGCGAGTGTAGAGAGGCAAATGGAAATTGAGACTCATCAAATTAGACATGACGTGAAATAATAATTTTACGGCTCGACAAGTTATAGCACGAGTAACCACGATGATTAGCAGGGTAACCCAAAAACACACATGGGGAAGACCGGGGTTGGAGTTTATGAGTGGTCGGATGTAGAGGGTAACAAAGACATCTAAAAACACACAAGTGTTGGTAGGAGGGGTTCCTTTGAAACATAACTTGGGTGAGCGACCGTTGAGCTAGAGACTTTTTTGGGATTATGTTTAGGAGATAGGTGGCCATGTAGAGTGTGTAATGCTAGAATTGAGGGTGAATTAAGGCATGAGCAAGTAGGGCACGAATGAGGTTGTTTATGGTTTGATTTTCGTTCGGCTTTACCATTTTGGGAGGATGTGTGAGGGCAGGAAAAATGAAAGGTAAGACCATTTTTGGAGCAAAACTGTTTGAATTGGTTATTATCAAATTCTCGCCATTGTTACATTGAAAATATTTAATGCTCTTTTCAAAATGTGTTTTTATGAAAGCACTAAATGAAGAAAAAATGAGGTAGACCTGGGATTTATTTCCAATTGGAAAAGTCCATAGAAAGTTGGAATAATCGTCTAAAAATAATATATAATATCGATGGCCAGCCGTACCCAAAATAAGGGATGTCTACAAATCACTATGTATGATATCGAAAGGCATTAACGTACAATTTGTGGATGCAGAACATGATAATTTGACATGTTTCCCAAAAATGCAAGATTCACATATAAGAGTCCTAGAAATACGGTTGCAATTAATAAAATTGTTTTTTCTAAGGGAGTGTAAAACAGAGTCTCCCGGATGTCCTAATTTAGAATGCCACAAGGAAGACGAAAGAGCAGTAGATGTTTAGGGAACTGAGGCTGGATTGTTGACGGCGTTTGAAATAGGGTAGAGATCTCCGGTGCTGTCACATCTCATTATTCGTTTGTCTGTCGTAAAATCCTTTACAGTAAAACCAAAAGGATCAAAGTCAAGGGAAACCCAATTGTCAGTTGTGAAACGTCTCACGGAGATTAGATTCTTAATGAGTTTAGGGGCATGAATGACATTTTTTAAGATTAGTGATGGATGTGGTGGGGATAAGGAGGAATGACCATAACTATGGAAAGCTCAGCTTTATACTCTGCCGCAAAAGGGGGCCGCTTCCCCCCCCCCCAAATGCCAGTTCCGCCATCAGGGCCTAGCAAGAAGCATAATTTTGTTCCAAAGCTTCGTTTCATTCCAGCAACAGTAATCTATGGTTCGAAGCGCCGTGTTCCATCCGGCGCGAATCCTCTCTATAACTAGTATAGTGGAGGTCTTGTATTGCAATAATGAAAAAATGTACAAACACAAAAAATGAGCAGACCAGCCCACTTTTATATGTGGGTTCATTTCAGAATGTTTTTTTTTGTTTTGAATAAAGAAGCGCATGAACTTTTAGTGTAAGACATGTGTTTTTCTCGGTGGATGGATGTGATAAATGCCTATATTGCTTTAGTTTGTTATTGTTATGTTGATGTTATATTAAAGAATGAAATCTAAAAAAGTTGCTTAGTCCCATTCTTTAGTTTTGTCTTTCTCATACTGTGTAAACGAACTTCAAGTTTGAATTGTGTACTGTACTCAACAGGAAGCGTCATAGCCACCCCCGATGTCGATCTACAATATTATTTTGAGAAAGTCATTTGGGTTTTAACCTAGAGCGATTGGTTTACCTGTATCATGCAAATGTCCAACACTTAGGTGCTTTCTAAGATCATCCTATATAAAAGATATATGACATGTGTGGATAATGAATGACTTGCAGGGTATCCAATATCTTAAGTACAAAAGGTAAGACCTAAAACGAGAAATGAGCTTAGCACAACACGGGATAGAAACCTAATCCTAAAAGGAGAAAACCCATCACTGAACAATCATAGGAATAAAAGAAATGGGTTCAGACCAAATGACAAAACTCTCTATGAGTTGGGCTACATAAAAGATCATTTTCTACTAAAATGGATGTAGGCTTAACTAAAGCCCAATGCAGGTTGAACTCTATGAAATCTAAGCCTCACTACCCTTACCCTCTAAGAGGGTTACAAAGAATTTTTGGCCGGCCCCATATAGATTCAACTTAGGGGTTTATGAGAGATTGATTGATGGACCTAAGCTAAACAACTAAGATTGAACCTAAACCAAAACCTATAGACTGAATTAGGAGGGCAGATGTTTAATTCAAGACCAGGAAAGCGAGTTATATCGAAGCCCAATGCTAAGCAAAGCCCTAGACTACAAGTGAAGAAATTGGGTTCAACTAAGCCCTTAACCTAAGATGAGGTGGAGCCTTAACCCGACACAAGAGGGGCCATGTAGGATAGTGGGCTTAGTCAGCCCAACATAGG
The DNA here is from genome assembly GCA_029783415.1 of Anisodus acutangulus. Lineage (NCBI taxonomy): Eukaryota > Viridiplantae > Streptophyta > Magnoliopsida > Solanales > Solanaceae > Anisodus > Anisodus acutangulus. Next base: position 36,030,358 of record CM056497.1, read on the forward strand.
TTGTTAACCAAAAAAGGAGAAGTTCCCGTGAAAACAGAAAAAGACCTCCCCCTTAACCCCCCTTACTTGGCAGATTCACATTCGTAGGAAAGGTCTGTTCTTTTGTCTCTTTCCCTCAAGCAAAAGAACCTATTAATAAGATAATAATATCTCTCTGCTTCCTAGATAGATAAATAAGAAAAGGCTTAGCATATCCTATATAGATAGAAATCAGAAGCATGTGCTCAATCAGCATTCTCTCCTGCCAAAAGTCCAATCCATATGCGAACACCGTTTTGTCTTTCAAGACTTTCGATCCTCCTTCCCTTCTCGGTTAGCTCCTCTGGTATCCATACTTAAATTTCTCAAAGTGGATGAGTCTTCATCATCTTGAGTTTCGTACGGTTGGTAAGAGGACCTAGGCAACATAGAATGACCCAAATCGGGGGTTTCCCCGACAATCCCATGCACAACAAAAGCCATTTCTAATGCCCGATGAGTCGACCAATTCCTCTACCCTATTAGTTATGTGCTTCCCCTTCTCTTTCTGTCACTA
>CM056497.1:36033392-36060892 GCA_029783415.1 Anisodus acutangulus
GGGCCATCGACATCATACGCTCTACTGAAATAGATTTTGCGAAAAACTAGCTATATCCGATCTTGGTTGGCCTTTCACCCCTAGCCACAAGTCATCCCCATATTTTGCCACATACGTGGGTTCGGTCCTCCAAGGCCTGTTAGAGCCCTCTTCAACCTGCTCATGGCTAGATCGATCGATTTCGTGTCAAATAGGAAGAACTAAAAGATTCCACCTTTGGAAAGCGCCTACACCTAATGGCTTAAGCCGCTGTTCCCATTTTCTCGCTGACCCATCATGCAAAAGGTACGCCGTTTGAGTGAATGCGCTTTACATAAAGTAAAGGCTCTAAGCTTCGCTCCTTCGACTGATTGTTCGCATCGGATCTCAGGTTATCTATTGCACTCCCTAAATAGGGTTATTTTCACCTTTCCCTGATAGTACTTGTATGCTATCGGTCATTGAGAAATACTTAGGCTTAGAGGGTGGTCCCCCTTTCTCACATAAAAACGATCAGAATTCGAACACGCCGCGTTTTACTGGGAAGGATCGAACCATGGGAACGAATCTACAGGGCTATCACCTTCTTTGGCCAGATCTTCCAATCTTTTCACAATTACAGTTCACTGCGCCCGCTCCTTTAAAGGGCAGCGGCTTGAAAACTTACCTTATTATTAGAGAAAGGTTTGGAACCCTAACCAACGTTTTGGATTTTGGAGTTTTTGCCCCAACCTAGGTTAGGGAGTCGTTAGCTAATTAATCAAAAGCTTGCTGCTGAAAAATGTTGCTAGGCTAGCGTGGCTCGCTTCGCTCTTCAAGCTCCGCCCCCCTTACTCAACCTCAACATCTATAAAAAGCCCTTTCTCATTTTCTAAATAAGGTAAGCTTTGAAGTCGTAGCTTGCTGGTTTTTCCATCATCCAATCCACAACAAATCGAATGAAACCTGGTGAAAAAGAAGTGAACACTAAGATGAGGAACGAAGTAGCTCGCCTAAAAGGAGAGGAACGAAGCTTCGTCTTTGTTTTTCTTCAAACCCCCAATCCGCTCTCGTTCGCCGCTACTAACGGGGTCTCGGTTGATTTCCCTTCCTTTAGCTACTAAGATGTTTCAGTTCGCTAAGTTTGAAAAATCCAAAGAGCGCAAACTAGCCACAGAGCTTGGATACGGTTTCCCGATCGGAGATCCATGGATCACATGCGGTATCTCCCCATGGCCTTTTGCCTCTGAAAGCGTCCTTCCTTCTCAATGCCCGGACATCCATCCAATGCATTCTTTTCGATCTTGTACCCTATGTATTGCAAATCATAGACTAGACAAGCGGTACACTGAACACCAACCCAATCTCGATGAAAAAAAGGAAAAACAAGTACATCCTTAACGACCTCTATTCCTGACGTGAACGCCGCTTTCTTAGAACTAATTCATAGGCACTTTCTACTAGTTAGACTTCACACACTATATAAACAAATAGTTGAAGCGTGCGATAGAAAGCGGAAAAATGAATTGATTGACTATTGAGTGCAAGCCCGTAAATAGACGACTATGGGCAGTTCAGGTGCGCTTAAAGTCAACTACAACTAGAAGGCATGCCGATTTTGCCACCAACAAACCTTTGACTTTGACTGTGAAAAGCTTCAAATAGGCACACAGTAGTTTAGAGTAGAAGGAGTTTTATCCACTCTCCTGTTAAGGAGAGGCGTGAAAGCCACTTGCTTGACTATAAAGTTGGAGAGGAGCTCTAAGTTGGAATTCAATAGTGACAGAAATGGTTATCTGTGCTCCACAGCTACTGGTGTCATCAACCTGCAAAGAGGTGGAACCAACCAAGACTGAACACTAGCCCCATTTTGTAGATGGGTTGGGACCGACCTTCTATCCCGGTGAACAATGTTCCACTACTTAGGCGGGGACAGGATTCGAACCTGCAATCTTCAGGTCATGAGCCTGATGAGTTGATCAATTCCTCTACCCCGCTTCTTCCCCTTCTTTTTCGAACTCCGAAAACTTAGGTTCGACTTGCATGTGTTAAGCATATAGTTCGACTTGCATGTGTTTAGCATATAGTCTGAGTAGCATGATGTTCACTTCTTAGTGCTTAGGCCACTACCTAAAAGTAAGATTTTTGCTCTTTTCCTCTTACATAACAACGATGGAGGAGATAGTAAGCATGACTTTCTACGCAATGATTTCTTCTTCTCTTATGATTTATCAAGTTATAGGGGGGAGACCAAAAAAAGGAGAGTAGATTGACTGGTTTTTCCAGTCAAGTATAGTTTATAATCCCATTTTCGAATATTAATTTGAATAGATTCTCTTTATTATTCTAAATATAGCTTTTTATCTTCCACCTTATCTCCACAGCTTGGGCGACCCCTTCCCCTTTCTCTTTTTTTTCCTTTCAAGCATGGACCTTAACTTACCGAACTGGCTTAGTAAAGTAGAGATCCTTAGCTGTCAACTGTTCATAGTCAGTAGTGGAAGAGGGCGTAGCTTTGATTGCTTAAGTTGCCTTCTCATGGTTGAATGTGAAAAATAATTGCTTTTGTTTAGCAACAGTCTTATAAGGATGATGCTTCCCCTGTGCCTTATCAATAATTAATAAGGAAGATCGAGCTAAAGGTAACTACTTTTTGCTCACCCGGTGAAAGGCATAGTAGGTAAAAAGGCTATTGGTTGCTTTACTTCCTTACCTCGAGTAGGTTGAAAAAGCTACTAAGAAGAATAGTTTTCTCTTCTCTTGTGACCTTCCACGCCAAGGAGGGTTGAAGGGATCGATCCTAATAGCCTTTCACGAGGGGAAAGACCCATTCTTTATAGCCGTTACGAAAGCTCCCGAAGAGAAAGAGGTCTTTGCTGCTTGACTGCGTGAACCAGGTCCAGGTCTTGCATTTGGCATTCCCGCTGTTGACATCCCATCGAGTTAGTTAGTATTGGGTGAAAGAGATTTAGGAATGAATAGCAGGCAAAGTCCTTGCTAGGAATTTCGGGTAACTTTCTGTATTCCTTAAGGTTAGAAGTGAAGCTTACTTCATGCGGTAGCCCCTTGGACCTTAGCCTCTTAAGGGTTGGGTTCTAGTGGCGGGCTCTTGGGTCGTCCGGACCCATATCTTGTAAAAGTGGTGGCTTGGTTGTTCCCACACCCCCTTATCATGCGTGTCTGTGGGAGCAGTTTGTGCTAGCATTTTGGCACTCGCCTTATGGTTCTCAATCCTCACTTTCTGGCCCTTTATCTTTCTGAATCGAGACCCGGCCCGGCTCGCGTCGTTCCAACAACTGGCGGGGAGCACCTCAGTATACGATCACGTGCAGTAACTGTGAGTCCTATTAGACCTAAGGGCAACTTCAATTCACCAAACCAAGGTTCATCTCGTGTAGTCATTGTGGACTCGTACAAGGATATTGAGTAGACGGTTGATGTATCAGACTCGACCCTATCATTCGTAGCATGCATTCCCATCCGTGTTGCAACTGATTCGGTAAGCTACGTGTCCGGTGCATGGAGAACTGCCTTCGGTCCCCTAAACTTACTTACTCGTGGCAACCTTCCGGCTGCCCAACGACCTATAACGCTAGTCACTACTCCTACTGGGCTAGGAAGTAAGCCCCACAACCCAAAGCGGCGAAGAACAAATAGAATTTGCTACGAAAGCCGGCTAACGAGGGTATTCCTGCGTATGAGAACATTGTAATGGAGAAGGTAATAGCCAAAATAAGATTCATTTTGGCTAGAGCGCCCAAATTAGTTATATATTTGACACGGGTTTGCCGTGATGCTAAAACTATGGCGAATGCATCTATCGTCATTGATGCATAAATAAAGATACCAATTAGTGGTGATTGAATTCCTTCTATGGTTCCACATGAGAAACCAGTACGAATATAACCTACATGTCCAATTGAACTATGAGCTAGAAGTCTTTTTACTTTCGTTTGGGCCATGGCGGCCAGTGCTCCTAAGATCATAGAAGTAATGCTGTAGAAAAAGAAGATTTGTTGCAATGTAGCTCAATAAGAACCATAAATAGAAACACGTGAAATATTAGCAGAAATAGAGATTTTAGGCGCAATAGAAAGGAATGCTATAACCAGGGTGGGTGAACCCTCATAGATATCAGGTGCCCACATATATAGAATCAAAAGATATATGGAGTCCGAAGGGTAGGGGGTTTTCTTCGGGGCTTGAGAGATGGAATAGATAGGGCCCCACAAGTTTTGAATTCACCGCTGGGGAATTCACACGAAAGGGAATGATGAATTCTCAACGAAAAAGTGCTCTCTGAACCGAACGTGAAAGTCGTTTTCCATCAGACGACTTTTCCTGTAACTCTACTTTCGACTTGGATTATATATCCAAAAAGGTCCACTCTTGGCCATTCCACACGCTGCCTAGCAGAGATGTGGTTATCTGAAGTGAATTCTCTCTTTTGTAGTAGATGCCGAACCTACTGTGCCCCATTGACTAATAAGGGGGCAGATACATCAGCTACATGGACCCCTTCCTTTTAGTTGTTGCCAGCACTTTCCCAGGCCGAGTCGTAATTTTGGATTAAAAAGGGCAGGCAAAGCCCGAAGGCTGCTATCCCAATAGGAAGGGCAGAACGAGGAGAGGGTCGCTTTTGGAGAAGCATTTGCCGGTAACCAAAGCCTCACTTTGATTATGTCGTGAGGCTGACTGAATTTAATCCATAAACCCAGAAATGAAAGGTTGTTCGTTCCCTTTCGTCAAGTAGGTAAAGTAGGCATACGAACCACTTTGCCTTAGACTCTATTGGAACAAAGCAAAGAAGGAGGCAGAATGGAGAAAGGAAAGGGACAAGGGCGGTCTTGCTTGGCACGAAGGCTGCTGGTTCGGGGGTAGAGTACAGTACTAAAGGTCCTCGGACTTCCAGGCGGTTTTTCTTTTAGGCAGCTGTTCACCATTGGATCTCGCCAATACAGCCTCCTATAGTTTTCGTTATCGAGATATTTTTTTTTATTGTTCCTAGGGATTTTTTGGGGAATCTGCTCCCATGCTGCAAACAGTCAAATCTGAACTGAAACCTGTCACTTTTCTTTCTTTCCTCGCGAGTAGGAAGCATACCAGCAGCGTGCGTTGCGTGATTTTACTATGCTTTTGCACTTGACTGGGTGGACAGTTGACCGGAAGATAACTTCGATTCTCCCGGCCAACAGGCGGGCGGCGTGCTTATCTTGTGTGACAACACTACAGAGCGAGTTGCTCTTCTAAGCGGGCAGCTGTGTGACAATACTACAGAGAAAGTGGCGCTTTCGTGTAACATGCTATGGGCTCAACGCCCTTACGAGGTAGTGATGAGTTTCACGCGCTCTAAGCCCAGCCCTTAGCGGTTAGAAAGATTGGCCGCAGAGCGGTACCACACACCCTACCCTACCACCTATAGGCGGCCATCCTACAACCGCCCAAAAAAGAATTGCAATGATCTTGAATAGGGATCCTACAACGATAATTAGAATCCCCATAAAAATACCACTAGATCGGGCACCAGTGATTTCGTATCCGGTCAAAATCTTGGCTAATTGATCGAAGTGGGTAGCTCCAGTAGACCCATAGATCATGGAACAAATAGGGTGGGTAGGCCTAATCACCACATTACATGTATAGACGCGAACCCCCCTCGTTACCGTACGTGCGACTCTCACCGCATACGGCTCGCACAAAGACTCCTAAATCCATCCCGAGCCCTTTCTTCCACCTCTCATCTCCAATCCTCGATCAAACTTGTGTTCTCCAGGCGCTATGAAATGGGGGTATTTCCTTCGCCTATCATATGTATAGGATTGGCTTCGTCCCGAACCAAGGAGGCATTCTGGCGGACGTATGCGTGTAGGAAGGCCGACGACTACATAAGCTAAAAGACTACGACTACAAGACAGACCGGAAGCGACTCACTTCTATTCTCATTGGGATTGGATATAGATGGGAAATCTATAGATCGTAGTAGTTCGCCAACCTCTCTAACTAACATACGATACAATTTCACTTCACGACCATTAGACGTAAAAGCAAAAAAAAGAAAGAGCTTTACTCGGTTGGCCTTCCTACGCCGACGAATGCATTTTTTCTCTTCTCTGAAGTTTACAAAAAATAAGTGGGAGAGGTAGGATTCGAACCTACGTAGAAAAACTTCAACAGATTTACAGTCTGCTGCTTTTGACCACTCGGCCACTCTCCCCTTCCCGGGCCGAGGCCCCCCTCAATGGGTTCTAATTCGTTGAAGGGGGGCGGCGCCCTGAATCAATCAAAAAGCTTATTGATTTCATTTCAGGGAACTAAGTTGATTAGATTAGCTAGCGTTCCAAGAGAATCTAGTCATTTAAGAACTTCGTTGCCACTAGTACCAAAAAGAACTAGGAGCCTAAAGAGAAGAGAGTTCAGTCTACAAGAAGCTGGCAAAGCTTTAGCCCTGATGATTATGGGCCACATCCATCTATCCTAAACAGTAAGCCTTTTCTTGTTCGTTCTTCGAATGACACTAGTGAAGACTAATTCCTTCCGGCTAATGAAGATACTACTCCAATCTTTCCAGTGGATCCTTCCCTAAGAATGGAACAAAACAAGTTAACCCATACGAGAGTGAGGAACAAAAACCACCAATCAACTTACCATTTTTGATGTCCCACGATTCTGCTAGTTTAGAAAGAAAGGAGAAGGACACCACCAGAGGCAAGCGCTAGGTCAAAAATATGATAACTAAAAAATCTCCCCAAGTAGGATTCGAACCTACGACCAATCGGTTAACAGCCGACCGCTCTACTACTGAGCTACTGAGGAATAACGGATAACATGTTGGAAGTTGATTCTCGTTCTTTGGACCAACCTATGACCGAAAAAGGTGTTCGTCAGTCTTTTTCACATACACCGGGAGAAAGGGTTATGATAGCAAGCCCCTCCCCGACCGGAGAGCCTCCAGGACAAGGAGGAGGCGATCAACCATCTACTCTCGAGATTTATATTGATCAATAGATCTCCGCGTCCTGCCAGATCGATAAGTAGACTCACTCTACCGAGGGGCAACAAAGGCTGGAACTCTTCCTGCCAAAAATAAGGGACCTACTTCTCATCCTAGGAGTTAGCATGTATGAAAGAGTCCCCTCTCTGTCTGTCTCTCCGAATTTCTACTACTAAGTAGCATTTCTTCTATTCAATTAGAGAATCGATTCCGATCAAGTTGAAAAAAGTCAGCCCTATATATGTTTGTTATTAGTAAAGTGCGTTGGCCCTATATATAGTAAAAGGCCCTTTCTTGCTCGTTAGCGCTATTTTTTGATTGCAGCTAGAGCGCCCATTTTCTTTCTCAAAGTCAACTTTCTCCATTCTTAGTCAAGCTTTGAAGTCCCTACTTTATTTAGATTGTTGGGATATTTGAAGAAGCGCAGGTTTAGAACCCTATACCTATACAACGAGCTGGTCTCGATCTCGCTTGGTGGTACCCATCTCGATGATTGTTGACTCAACATTGATTTCTTGCTTGAGTTGGAGGGCTCTCCCTCCATCCATCGAGTCAAGTAATTCGCTATCGGAAATTTCTCCGCCGCCTATCTCATGCCATGCTTCTTCTTTCTCTGAATCGGTTCCTAGTGTTAGTCAATCAAGATTCGCCATCAAGAGAGGGAAGAGCCTTGACTTTAGGTTAGGCCGGTCTCATCATTCACGCAATTCCCCCGTCCATCGATTGATCACACGAGTACGCATCCAGTCAGCGCATAGCAAATGAAAAAAGCGTTCATCCTGGATTCTCTTCCTCAAGAAAAATGTCTATCAATTGATCCCTATTCATTTGGTCAAAGTCTCCACTTTTCACGCCCCTCTACGTTGAGATGCACCATGTTGATAGGAATTGGCAAAGACTTTCTTGTACACGTCCTCTACGGCAGCATTCATGGCAATCATCACTACTTTCTCCCGAGGGCATGGTATGGCTTTGTTCATGGTCTTGTTTAATAGATTTCGAGTGCCGCTTTTCCCCGTCCGAGAATCTCCATCTGCTCTAAGTGGGAGCGAGCTAGAATCCTTATGTCAACTTGTTTGTTCAAAAGACTGTCTCTTTACCCCTTGCATCTTCATCTTTTCGAAAGCTCAGACCATTATTCTGGATCTGCATTAGTCCTATTTCAGGTGCAAAGCCTCTTCAATAAAGACCTCTTTTTTTGATTTCTCCCCCATTTCTCATTTTGTTGATTGAAAAAGAATAAGCGCTATCCATTGAGTAAAGATAGGGTTTGCTACAGTGATTCGAGCGGTTGGTGGCCCCTTCGAGAGTTGCGGGTCCTTGCCGCTACATAAGTGTTAGCTCACACTCAAAACTCCTCCGACACGAGTCCTAATCGTTGCGCTGCGGTCCGTTTCCCGGCTCCGCTTGCGCAATTTGTACTTCTGATTGGTTCTAGCCATCCCCAACCAATACGAATAGACTATGAAGGGGTCAGTTAAGCGGTTCAGGTTTTAGGTAGGTTCCTGTTCGCCTTCCCTCCCTCTACGTCCATTAGTGCGTAGGGTGGTCAACTTAGAGGGCTAAGCCTCATCTTCAGACATGTCCTCGACAACCTTAGGTTCTTCGATCTCCGCTTTTGGGGGCGGGAGTGCTTGGTAGCTGGGGGGTTCCATTTCGTCAACCAATTCGGTTGTGTCAGCCCTGAGATTGGTCTAATATTTTGTTATGAGCTGGCTGGACAAAGATGGATTGAAGGTCAGATAGATTTGAATTCAAGTGGCACAACACCTTCGATCGACCCTAGGGCCTATTCTACCCTTACCAAATTCATTCTATTGAAGCGTAACGTAAAAAGCTCCTTCTCATCTTGCATTTCTTTGGTTTGGAAGTTCCAGAATGTTGTTTGTGGATTTCTATAACAAAGGAAAGCCTCATACCCTAATACTATGCCATTTGATTGAAATAAGTTCCGTGCTGCTCACCACTCCTCGAGGCCAAGGAAGGGGTAGAACCATCATTCCAGGATTTGCAGTCTGATACATTTCCATTATGTTACCTAGACAAACCCGCCACCTCATGTTCCAAAGTCGAATGGTTGTTCTTCCTTCTCCACTCCTTCTTTTTCTACATATGCTAGGCGGGTTACCATAGAAGAGGGGACAGCTCCTTTCTCCTTTACCTTGTTCAATCTTCCTTTTCTGATTGAAAGTAGCAAGACACTCTACTATTGGTACAGAGGCCAGATAAAAGGTTGCTCATCCAGCCCAGCAGATCCATTGTTTATGCGGCAGTGCAATGCAGCTGAAAAAGGGAAGCCCCTTTTTATTAGTAAGGTATATGTTGGTTTGGGAAAACTCCAAAACGTTGGTTCCAAAGAGCTTACCTTATATTAACAAAAAGTTTGAGAAATGGGTGCCCCTACTATACCCCTAAACTACAAGCTAGCGCGCAACGGCTGAAAAGCCGTTGTTGCTTACTGCTTTCAGGCTCGAAAATCTCTCTTTCGCCTCTCCTTCCTGTCTCAATTTTGATTGATTAGCTTCTTTCTTCTCACAAGCTTCTGATTGATTAGCTAACGACTCCCTTGTTGTGTTGCATTTTGTGATATTCCGCTTCAGTCTGTGTTTTTTGGATAGCCCGGACCCGATGTTGATTTTCGATTGAAATGTCAGCTCCAGGTTTGGGGCGGCCCATATGATTAGTTCAGCTATCACTGCTGGAAACCCAGTTGTTCACTGCGTACTTCCCCCGCCTATCTCACACTCCCAAAGCAAATTTGGATTTCTTCTTTCATTTTCCTTTCATGCATCTTTCTTTCTATCTATAGGTCGGCTTCGCGCAAATAGATCTTTGCCGGGGGAGATTAGTGCCCCTTGAGGTATGCCCTTCTGGTGAGTTCTTCCTTTATCTATCTTTTCCATCCAGTGCCCGCACTGCGTCAGAAAATCTTCGTCTTCAATCTCTCTTCACAACACATTTGTTGGGCTAAGACTTTCTCTCAACATCTTTCTTTTATTGTTGTCATTGATCTCATATCTATAAGCATGGGGGGTCTGCGTTCACTATTAAGCCTACGCACGTCCATTCCTTTCAAGCTTGATCCTTCCCTTAGACTCGTTACCTTGTTCGACTGAACTCGTTGGTTCCGTGCTCTATTTGGTCGTAACCCGATTCAAGAACCTTCTCTCATAGATTCCCTTCACCAACTCATCGCCAGCAATCAGCTCCTATCCCTTGGTGTCAAAGGGTGAGTTCCTTTCTTGTCTTGCCTAAAAACTTTCTTGATTCTCATTGGAGAAAGACTCTCCCGCGGCAAGGTTTTACACATAGGGCTAGCTGCTTTCTTTATCTCGCTTGCCCTTAGTCCATCTAGTGCATTTCAGTTGGGGTCCGCCCTGGGAGTTAGGTTAGACCGCTTGGATTTTTTTCATCTATCGAAGGCAATCAACGTGTCATCCATTCTTCCCCCATTAGACTTGTCAATCCTTTGCTCTTTTTCCTTCTCTCTTCCAGTTCTCCCCCTCTACTTTATTTGACAGGGGCGGAGAATACCACTCTATCAATAACAAGAAAAAAAGTAGCAATTCCCTTTCAAATGATTTGAGCTTGGAAGCAACCTGCTATCTATCGATAGGCGAGAACAGACTTCTATTGACTGCTTCACCTATCTATTCTATTATGGACGACTTGGAGACATCAGAGAAAGACCATCATCTCTATCCGGGTACGATCATAGCTTCATTCATTCATTGAACCTTGGGGATCACCATTAGCATTGAGGTCAATCACCACACTACATCTATCATACATATGACATTACACGAAGCGAGAGTGCATGGTCAACACACACCTAAAGCGCCTATGTTCCGTTTGTAGCCAATACAACTACAACATAACTTTCTTGAGATTCAACAACCGAAGCTACTGGTAGTCCCGAGGGGGAGGCATCCTCCTATAGTAGTTAGCAGTACTGAACAAGCGAGTCATCGGTCCGAGGAAAGAAAAGGACCGCCTTTGAAAAAAAAGGAACTCGCTAGGCCTTCAGAACAAAGGCGATTCTGTTCATGCTTCAGACGATCTGGCTAATTCTATATACAACTAGAACATTTTATTCTATTATATAGAAAGACGTAAGGGCGAAGGCCTATTTAGCACCTTTCCAAAGGTAAGCGGTTAGGTTGACTTTGGAAATGCTACTAAGGACCGGGTGAAGAATGAAAAACGTCCGCTAAATCCCACGGGATAAGGTTTGCAGATGTGATTATTAATCGAACCAAATCGAAACATTCAGCTGTCGACGGACAAAGTCGGAACGTCGACCGCAAATGAAGGATGGCCAGGCCCCGGTTCCCAGGGTTAGGGTTTTCTCTATTATGAGCCTACTCAGATCAGAACTAAACTAGTTGATTCTCTTTGGCCGGCCGACTTGTTGCAACCTTCGCATTTCCTGCTGAGATCCCAAGTCTCCAAGTGGGCCCTCTTGGCCTCTCACGACCTTGGCTTTTTAGAGAATCCCGCTCCTGTGTCGTAGGACTTGTCCACCGGGTGGGTTTGTTTATCCTTCCAGTTTCGAGTGTCTTCTTAGATAGTTATAGCGGCCCATAGGCGCGAGATGTACCTTGTGGGGGGGGGGGTCCCCTAAACTTAGTCCTTTCAGGCAGTGGCCATTTAGTCCATGGTCCATTGGATGGTCGGTGCAAGGCCAGAAATAGGAACACATTGATTTCGCTCGTTCCCGTCCTTCGCTTCAGGAACTGTCCCTCGGTGTGGTCAGTACTCCATACTATCGGGTAGCGAAGCTTACACTTGTTCACTAATTATGACGGTTTACCAGGGCCTCTTTCCTCCTCCCTTTTCTGCTCACTCGTAGGGGTCGGGACCCCCACAAAGAGGGAGGGAGTCGACTGAACATCTCAGCCATTGGCGGGAATTTCGCCCGCATCCGATCCCTAGTTCTTGTTCACCCCGGATGATCGTGTTGGGTGAATTGTGACCTCGTACGATTGTGTCGGGTGAGCAACAACCGCTTCGTCACAGTACTTACTTATGGACTAACAGGTCACACTTTGGCCAAGTATCCTACAAAGTGACTCCCGAGAGCCAGAAGTATTAAAGGAATGTCCATAGGAAAGGGCGCATCATGACATCGTAAGATGTCTCGCCCGAATGAATTAGTTGGTACTAGAAATGTTAGAAAAAGTGAATGAAAGGAGTAATAAGAAGTGAAAAGGACAGAGACACTTCCCAACCAGAAAGCAAAGTTCCCACTGATGGCATAGTTAGTGTAAGCGAGCTCTAAGATCACATCTTTGGAATAAAATCCAGTTAGAAAAGGAAATCCAATTAGAGATAAGCTGCCCATGAGCATCATGTCATAGGTAAAAGGGAACGAGGAGGCAAGCCCCCCCATCTTCCGCATATCTTGCTCATCCGACACGACATGAATCACCGAACCTGCACTCAGGAATAGTAATGCTTTGAAAAAGGCGTGATTCATTAAGTGAAAGACGCTAACTGAATAGTTAGAGATGTCGCAAGCAACGATCATATAGCCTAATTGACTGCAAATTGAATAAGTTATAACCCTCTTTAGATCATTCTGTAATATTCCAGTGGTTGCCGCAAGGAATGACGTCATAGCTCCTGCAAAAGTAATAACAATCAAAGCCGTATGTGGGTATTCAAATAAAGGGGAGCACCTTGCTATTATGAAAACGCCAGTTGTTACCATAGTAGCTGCATGAATCAAAGCGAATACTGGAGTGGGACCCTCCATAACATCAGGTGACCAAGTATGCGATCCTATATGTGCAGATTTCCCAACAGCACCAATAAAAAGTAAAATACAAATAAGAGTTATGGCATTCAATCTCATATTGCAAGAAATCCAAGAATTTCCGAGGGCACTAGCACGAGCAAAAATGGTTGAAAAGTCTACTGTTTGAAATAGAGTAAAAAACCCAAAATCCCAGGAGCTAATCCAAAATCACCTACTCGATTGACAAACATAGCTTTTATAGCTGCTTTATCTGCCTGAAGTCGTATAAACCAGAAATGAATTAACAAATATGAAGTAAGACCTACTCCCTCCCATCCCAGGAATAATTGAAGAGAGTTATCTCCAGTCACCAACATTGGCATAAAAAAAGTAGGAATGGATAAATAACACATAAATCGAGGGCTATGCGGATCCTCAGACATATATGAAATGGAATAAAGATGGACCAAGCTACTTATGAATGTAACCACAATTAACATCACTACGGTCGGGCTATTGAACACGGGGTCAGAAGTGAATTACGAGTCGGACCAATCATAGAATCGAGCGAGCTCCCCTTGCATGCAATGATGTGGTGGTAAACCTCTCATTCTAATTCAGTGCTCTCCGAACCGTACGGGAAGGTTTCCCATCACATGACTCACCAACTTGATATTCCGCTGGAACCGTATATCCGAACAGGCCTGGAAAAAAGGTAAGGTCTCGCTTTCCTTTGCTACTCAAGTGTACGACATCTGCCGTGCTTAGGCCCCTTCTTCCCCTACCTAATGAAAGAGTCCACCGCCTGCCATAATAGTATTAAATAAGGCATGCAAGCCTGCCCCTTTAGTAGGTGATTCACTACCGAAGCGAAGAAAAGGCTGGATCAATCAAAGGGGGTACTACAAGCCCTCTGCCCCACGCATCTAACTAGCTCGTGTGGTTCACCGATTCGACTGACTAGACCATAAGAGTGATTCAGTCAATACAGAGGTGCGCTTGAAGTGGGGTGTGTGCTGTCCCTATTGGGCTAGGCCCTTTCCCATAACGCCCCACCGTCGGGGCATAAGCGCCCTCTTGCTACCCATATGCGAGGCGCCGTCTTAGCCTCCCTAACCAGGATCGCTCCCACACCTGTAGCGTTCGTGATCGGCCTTCTCAACTGTGTATCGATCGAAAGGTAGGGCGACACAACCCCCAACCAAGGGAGTGGTTACGTCCAGTATGTCCCTCATTATTCCCGACATGCTATGGTACCCCGGAGTAGGTAGGAGCGGGTCGAGTCCGTATCGCCGTGGAGCAACAGCCGCATCCGAATTTGATATATTTACTCGGCAATTCATCCTGTGACTTCATGGTCGCCAAAGAAGCCCCAAGAAGCATCAAACATTTCTGATGAGATCCATGGAGCAATTTTTAGATAGCAAGCACTAGCTCCCGGTGTGACTTCATAAAAAGCAATCAAAGAGAAGATCGAAGAGAATGAAACATGGTTATTATAACGGTTCCTTCTTTTCCTAGAAAACGTCCGAAACAACCTGCTACAAAACTACCGAGCAGGGGTAAAAATATGATAAGTAGATACATAATTTTGAGTGTGATCAGACAACCAAAAATTCGACAATGACAGAGCGGCCTGTGATTGAGTGATAAATTGATTGACGACGAAACGAAGAACGAAACTTTACGACAGCTTTTTCGTAGATGTTCACTTGCATCACATCATCTTCAAGCAACCTCCACCCGAGAAGCCCATGGGATCCGCTCTACAGATACCATAAAATCCCAGTTTCTGAGATACCACATCAGCCCTATCACCACTAATCCTAGGTAATCAGGGGACGCTAGGCATCAGAATTCAAAAAGTGCTCTTTTTTTGGACTTCTTTCAAAGGGATTTCGCTCATCAAGTTCTTGTTTGATCTGCCGCTATTAGAACACCACAATATTCGTCTTTTTGGGGTTAATATTCTCAATGGTGAATCGATCATTCGATATCCTTTTCCTTCTGCGATGGAATGAAAGAAAGGTAATGAAACCTGCGATGGCTACTAAATAACCTCTTTTTACTTTCTCAATAATAAAGCCTTTGACCTTTGTATTCGTTCGCCAAATCTTGTTCAGCTCCATCCAAGCTCGGTTTTGTCTGAATCTTCGTAGAAGAAGAAGAAGCGGTTCACCAGCCACTACATCTGTAGATCCTACCAAATCATTAAACCTGGCGGCTACTCGCTCTTTGATCAGTGATTCATCGGCCACTATATCGATGAAGAATCTCTCCAAAAGCTGCTCTTTGATCAGTGATTCACCGGCCACTAGATCCAGGAATCCCACCTTATTCTCAAACCTGGTGGCTCGGTTGATTGGCACTCCTATAGGCTCATTTTGCATACAAATGCTGGGGGTCCCAAGTTCTGCATCCACCAAGAACATTTCTTTCCTTAAGCGTAAAACTTTAGATTCTAAGGCATTTCCACTATATAAGAAAAAAATGGAATTGGATCTTGGAAATGATCGACTCAAATAGATGCTCATCATAAGTGTTTTCCCCCTCATCTTCTTGTTCTATTGATCAAAAGCATCCAGCAGTGCCACGCTAGTAGAAAGAGTGTTGCTACTAAGATAAGTTGCTGTTGGGGAACTCGGTATAAGCGATTTTCCGCTTTCGCCTTTCTAGGCTTCACAATAGCTCCCTCTTTTCTTTTCCAATTCATTCTTTTCGTTCTACTTAGGTGGGGCAATCCGAACTCTCGACAGAATATAAAAGAGGACCACATACCTGTGTAAACACCTCAACGAACTTATGTGGACACTCCTCAGCCCGAGGACAATCTCTCAAATACATATGTTGATGTTGTTGACCCATTTTTCTTTTCTTTGTTGATTCCTCTCAATGAAATTTTCCATGTTGCACTAAGTTACTTACGGATGTATGCATGCGGTCCGGGAACACTTTGGGGTGAACACCCATCCGAACAAGTAGGGTCAATAGTTTAGCATTTAGGCCATAACATTTTGCAACCAAAAAATAGTTAACCCAACAAGTACTCTCCGAACCAAGCTAGATAGTCTCCTATCACTAGGCTCACCAACCAACCTGGACTTTTTTTATTATTATTCCTACTGGATATCAAAACAAACCATAAGGATTGTTTCCAGCCATGAGTTCCTCTATGCCATAAGCGCTCTTGGGTGGGGTGGGCTATTCTATCAAATTTTTGAGAAGGGGCCCAATCTCGTATTTGATGGTCGGCGTGGCGATAGGCTTCATTTCTACGACTGCCTTCCCAGCCGTTGAAAGACTAAGAGAGAATGGTAAGTGGCGCACAAACAAAGAATGTCGTTATGCGGGGATGCGATTCGCCAAGCTGGGGCAAAGAAAGCCATCCGACCCTACCGGATTAGGAATGTGAAGGCCTCTCATTCGAAAGGAGATCGGGGAAAGAAACAGCTATGCTATTTACCGAACCCTTTTTTCTCATTTTGTTTGAAGCGGGCTAAATAAAGAATGAAATGCATAAAAAAAATAGGAGAAGGAAGTTAGAGACTCCTTTTTTTTTGGTTTAAGAGCTGCTCGCCCTACCGAAGTACCAAAGGCTTTCGAGGCTTATACTTCCCTATTACAAGACCTAAAAAAAGGCTTTCAGTAGCGCCCTTAGAATCTAAGACTTTTGAAGCGCCAGTAGTTGTAGCTGTAGCCATACCAACCCTTTCGTTCTTATCGCTCCGGATTCTGATCTATATGACCTCCGGGCGGTACAAAGTAAACCTCTTCCGTAGAAGCAGGTAGTAACCTAACCTCTCAAAATTTATTTATGGGAGGACCCTCTGATCTATCAATGGAAATATCTCCATGTGTGGCGTGATAAGGAATCCTAGAAAAGATCTATTGAGACTCCCTCCACGGTCCCACGAAGATCTCTACGTACTTGTCCAGGACAAGTGAGATCTTTGGTCTGCGTGGCTGGGAGCAGCTCAAACAAAGAAGAGTCTGGTCTGGTCTGAATTCAGGCATGGCCCGCCCTTCTGCTGCTAGGTCCGAAAATGGCGCCGAGCGAGGGCGCCACTATGCCCCTTAATGAATTGAATGGTCCTTCGACCTTCGTTTGATTTCGACGGCCGGCGTAGATCTCATAAGACCGGCCCACTATTACTACGAAAAAAGCCCTGCCCTCTCCAAACTTTATAGTCAAGCAAGTGGATTTCCATGCCTTTCTTTCTTTATAGTAAAGGCAAGCAGCTTTTCCGCTCCGTTCCTACGCTACTAGGAAAGTAAGCAACTTCTATTAGCGCCGGACCTTGAGTCGAATTGATCGTGTCATGTACAACGTCCATCAATGATGGTTCATTAATGTCCATTGATTTAGACTTCTTCCCACTTCTCAACTACGAAAAAGATCGAGAGGGGCCCGAAAGCCCCCAAAGAACGGATATGGAATTCGATTCACTCCCCATTCTCTTAACAATAAATAAAGCTTTCCCTAGGCCGGGTCTTTCCCTGTTGTTCTGTTCTCGCAATGAGAAAGACGCACGGAAGAGGTATTCCCAGCGCGCGGAGGATCCGTTGAGAGTTTGTCTCGGTAGGGAACTGTAAGATCTTTTCCCATATTGTATTGAATCAATAAAAAAAGAGGTCAGTTCTACGACCCCCTATTATTTGATCTAATATTGACCGGGGACGAGCCCCCACTTCCATAGATCCTTGGTTTGACCTCTCGTAGTGGTCCTTGCTTTTAAGAAAGCGGAGCGGGGCCAATTTCTCATACTTGCTCAGTGTGCCCCTCTTTCTTCAAGTGCCCCGCCCGGTTCACTAGGTTGTTGGCTTACCAAGCACTTGCCCGCTACTCCTGCCGCCCGCTTGGCGGGCGGAGCGCTCGTTATCCTGACTTTTCTCTCTGCCGGGGCCCTCCCATTGCTATAGCCATAAGCTATGATAGCTCCAACTCGCAACCACAGGGCCCGTCCCGCGAGGCCATAGTGGGGTCAGCGGTCAGCCTCTATTCGAATTATGTTAGGGGGTCTTTCGCTTTTTCCAGATCTAGAGAGATACTACAAGTCCTCCGTACCAGATTTCATCGCCGCGGCCATCTGGTTCACCGGTACTACCAAAAAGTCTTATGCTTACCTTACTGTTATTGATGGTTTGATTATCTTGGACCACGAGGACCCAGTGGTGCTTCTGGTTTTCATTCCAATCATCATACTGATGATAAATCTCCTCGTGCTCTGCCATAAAAACTTGGAGTCCGTATCATGGTGAAGATAAGGTAAGGCTGTGATTCTTGCTCAAAAAATAGACCGAACGCCTTCGAGTTATTGGCTCGTCCAACCCGACAACATTCATTAGTAGCTAGTTCAACTGTCCCTCAGAGACAGGGTCGAGAAGTACCATGCATGGTTTCCCCCCGTCCTTTATTTCTATCAGTATCACCCAGCAAGCCACCCCAACCCTACAACAAAAAAAAAGTAAGCGCCTAGCGCGAGCCTTATTTATTAGTTTAGTAAAATCAAGCTTTGTCTCCCTAAAGACTAAAGAAATGGATAAAAAAGGGGGGGGGGGGACTTATACAACGGGCTATGCCATCCAAACCAATTGAGGGAAGTCGCATCCGTCCTATCGCAAGCACCTACAATGTCATGATCACATTGGTTTACCCTAGTTTCTTTGATAGTTTAACGTACGGTCACCCCTCCAACAAGAAAAGGTATAAATATAGAAACTTCTCTGCCATTTGGATTAGAGAATTTATGGAGGAAATTGGGTTTTAAATTCCCAGAAACCGCACGATTATATAGCCAAAGGGAATAGGCCGCGCCTAAAATCATCCCAAGCGCTGCTAATGTGGCTACTAAGCTATTTCTTTGGAAAGCTCCTACTAAGATGAGAAATTTCCCGATAAAGCTGCTAGTACCAGGTGAACTCATATTGGCCAAAGTGGAAGAGAAGAAAATGGTAGAGAGATTCGGCATGGTGCTCACTGAACCTCCGTAATAACTAACAAGTCGAGTCTTATGTCAGTCATATAGAACACTAACACATAAAAAAAAGGCTGAAGAAACCAGTCCATGACTTGACATTGGTAGAATGCTACCTCCAATTCCCTGTATGTTCGATAGAGCCAAAGATCCCCCACTGATCGGAGTACGTCGATTACCCCCCGAACCGTACAAGATAGTTACTACCTATCATACGGCTTTCTTACTTAACTTCTTTTTCTGGTCGTTCCGCTCTGTCGATCGATGGTAGTATAAGAGATCTGTAACCCCCCGAAATTTTATACATAAGGGTTCCTGCTTCCTACCCATAGTTAGCATGTATCTCCCCCGGTAATACTTTAGTATCACATCGTAGACCCCCACCCCAACGCTATCTTCCTTATCAGTGAAGCGGAACATAGTGCATAGGTACTCTTGGATGCAGCGGGGACAAGATATACTACGATCACGTACAGAAGTTCTGTTCTTCATCTCGGCAATATGGAACCTCTCAACAACTCCCGTTCTTTTATGGGGTCCTATCGGGGTAGGTAGGCCCAAGCCTTTTCCCTCTCCCTCCCTCCATAAAACCCTCTTTCTCTTTCCCTCTCGGGAAAAAAGATAAGAAATGATTCATTTTTTTCTTTCATGTGAACGACCCTATCTTGTATCGAAAGGTTTTTCATGCTATACACCACATTGAGAAAGACCAACCTCCTATGTATCATACTCTTGTTGTACCTCGAAAGGGGGGTCCTCCTTATGATGCTACGGATGGCTGTCCGAAGTACAAGGGGTAAACTCGGACTCGGATAGGATAAGATTGTGCACGCCGGGCCCTTCGGGTCTCATATTTTGGCCAAGTTTACCGTACCTCCCTCCCCTATGTTAGGCGGCGGTAATATTTTGTTACGTTCTACCGCTGTTACGCCAGAGTAAAAGGTTCCACACGAGCTCCCATTCTGCGGCGTGGTGGCAGGACCGCTAGGGGAGTGGCTCCGGGTATAGATAGGGTGAAATCTGCAGGGGTCATGCAAATACATAGGCCCCTTCCCTTCTATTTTGGATAAATGGGGTGGTTTGGAAGGCGCTTTTTGATCTACGATCCCTCAGAGCGAAGGGTTAGACAGGTAGTATGGGCCCTCTGACTTCCAGCTATGTGTTATGCGTCTCCCGTGAAGTGAATGAAGGGAAGCTCTTCGAGCTTCTGGGTGAGCTTACGCTTACTCTCAGCCTCTTTGATTGGTAGGCGGGTGGGCTAAGTCCTTTACTTAAGATTCAATTCATAATGCTAATTTTATGTTGTCGTGAGGCTTTGGTTAGGCCGACTACTCTACTATAGGAGGCTAGATACTTCTAGCTTCTATACTGGCCCTTTCATTTTGGTGCAGTTTTCATTTGTATTGGTACTGAATGAACATATCAAACAAAGGCGAGAAGTATAAGACTTTCTCCGGCCTGGGAAAAGCAGCGAACTCTAGAAGCTAGGGCTTTGTTCACCTTTGAACATGAACACTATTTCGTTCTCAGCGGAAACCCGCCTTAGAGATTGAACGACAATAAGATAAGTCAACGTTCAATCTAAGACAGCGCTGAGCGCTGATAGCTTGTAGTGAACATCCCCATTATGAAACCAACTGAAAGCAGCCTTTGGTACTTAAGTAGTTAAGGTTTGGAACCCTTGCAACTATGATAGAAAGCCGTTTGCTTGTTGCCAAACCCTTCGCCTTTCTTTTAAATCAAAGTAGGTCGCGACTGTTGTATTTTAGTCGATCGAGGGAAGCGGTAGCTTCGTGCTTCGATTCTCTCGCGCTTGCTTGTGTGAAGGCTTAAAGTCCTTTTCGCTAGGTCCAAAAGCTTACCAAAAGATCTGATCCAACAGAAATCCCGCATTGAGCGTAGCTGATATGCGGCTACGGCTAGTCGATCATATCATTCCAACAAAAACATCTATATGTATAGAGAGATCCCCTAGATATACTGATAGAATAGATGTTCATGGATAGATAGACATTTCATTGATTCTTCATTTTTGGACTGAAAAAGCTCGTCGATCCAAATGAATCATTCTTTTGGACTCTCTTCGCTCCCCACCCCAAAACTGACCCACGACACATCGCCCATTCACTTTGCATGCGGGAAGGCAATGAAGTTCAGTTCATGAGACCGCAGCGCGACGGAGTAGAGCAGCCACGACACTTCCTTACCTTAGCTGGATCTCGCTGGTGCCACCTAAACGGTAGGTAGGCGGCGGATGTATGACGTTTGGAGTTGTTGTTCGTGCACATGTCTCCAATGGAAGAATGAGTGATCTGTTCCCCTGCAGATCATGGACTTACCACTCGATCCCCGATGGCCAGCGGGGGATTTGGTATAACAGCTCAAGTTCATTTGCGCAGCGCGTTCCCGATGGACTGGACACATGTTAACTGTAGGAAGTATGGTTCCGAAAGTGACTTCAGTTCGCCAGTTCAGGCTCAACTCCTCGCTTTACGTTAGCGGACCTACAGGTCGGGCCGGGGCTCTGCGCTCTTTCTTTTAGTGTGGGGCGATACCAGGGAGAGAAGGGAATGCGTCGAGGCGGCGAACAAGACAACTACATTTTTGCTTTTCCCTCCATGAGATGAGCCTAGTGCATTGGACCGATGGATAAGAGAACTGATCTAGCCTAAAAAGCGCTTGGGCGCTCTACGTACGATGTAGACTCCATCAGATACATATCGATTTCTTCTGATGGATTAAGAATAGATAGTTGTCTCATTAATAGATAGAAATAAGAGATTTCCCCTTATTCTTGAGAGATTCCCTCTCTATCTCTTTCGATCTATCAGAACATATCAGACTATCTATCAATCGATTTGAAAATAGCACGCTCATTTCGCTTTTCGTTCATTTTCGCCACGAAAACAGAGCCGCCATAATAAGAACCAAGCGAAGCAACTAGAAGTACTTGCTTCACGCCCTTGAATTATTATTCACTAATGAATTGGGAAAGCCAACAGAAAGATTCGATTCTGACTTCGTAGAGCCGATGCTGCTATTGCCTGCGCGTAGGGCAGTCCCCCACTCCCATCCCGGGGCGCTAAGGGGCTTTTGTTTTTGGAACAAACGGCAGTATTTTGCTGATGCCTCGAATCAAGCTTTTATTGTGACATGCTATGCTTTCTCCCCCATTGCTAGTAGGTTGATGGGTCGCGCGCCGCCGCCCGACTAAACATACCAATAGTCACCAGATTCATATGAGCTAATGAGGAGTAAGCAATGATCTTCTTAAGATCAATCTGCCTTAAAGTGGTCGAGGAAGTATATATTATAGCAATCACGCTTAAAGTATAAATGAAAGGAGTGGAACAAAGTGTCACTTCGGGAAACATGGGTATGGAAAATCTTAAAAACCCGTAGGTTCCTAATTTTAAAGCAATTCCTGCCAAGATGACGGATCCTGTTGTAGGTGCCTCCATACGAGCTTCGGGTAACCAAATATGAACTGGTACCATAGGTACTTTGACGGCGAAAGAGGCGAAAGAAGCAATCAGTAGAAAGATTTGGCGCCGCTCACTAAATTCTATGGTTAATGAGATTTGTAAATCTGTTGTTCCTGTTTGGAGAAGAATTAACAGAATAGCTAATAGCATAAAAACAGATCCAAGTAAAGTATAAAGGAATAACTGATATGCTGCCTTGATCTTTCTTTGTCTCGAACCCCATACCCCTTTAATAATGGTAGAGTCAGGGGTGGCCCCAAAGTGGAATTGACCGGTGGTGCTTGGTCGAAGCTCCAGTAGGTAGCCAATCCCTTCTCAGAGAACCGTACGTGAGACTTCTGCCTCATATGGCTCCGTCCCGAGCTTCTGTCGTTGGCCTTGGCATTAAACCACTATCTATGCATGTATTTTCAGCCTGGACTAATGAATCTTTTGCTTCTCGGGTGGTGTCAAACAATGGTGCTTGCGTTGCGGGAGATGCCCGCCCGTAGGGCCCGGCCTGCTTCCCGCTAGAATGAACCGCTCACTAGCTAGCCGGACTAGTGGGGGCCCTATCTGGAGACATACTGAGAACCATGCCTTTCGAACTGAATGCAATGCCCGTCTTCCAAATCAAAAAAGGGCTTGTTGGGAAGAAATATTACGTGTGGCTTGTAGAGAACATGTAAGGCACAGTCGGGTTGCTCATGCAGCGGATCTCTCTCTATCTATAGTATGAGAGAGAGGTGTGAAAGTAATAGCCTTATGTTATGGCCGCCCCCCGACTTACGGCCTTTACGCTACTACTATTGTGATGTGAGCGGTTCAAATTGGTTGAATCTTTCTCAATCATCCTGGCCGAAACTTGTATGCAGCACTTGTACGGAGCATAAAGGTTTGGAACTCTTTTCTTATCTGAATCTTAACTGGACCCTACCCTATTCTCGAACCCTCTACCGAGCTCTACCTTGCCCGCATTTCCTTGTGTTTTAAAGAGGAAAAAAAATCTATCTACCTGCTGCCAATAATATTTCTTCGAAATTATCTGAATGGGTCGATCCTCCCATCCCCTTTGTTTTAGCAACTTATCCTAAGGTTTCCTCGCCAAGAACTCCCCGGCGATGATAGAAGAAGAAACCCGTTTGCTGTGGCGGGGCGGCTTTTTTCTTTCACAATAAGACCTGGACGATTATCCCTACCTTCGGTAGCTTACGAGTTTACGTCCATCCCTTGTTGGGTACAATTTTCTTTCGATTTCTCCTTGTAACCGTTACCCAAATTCGCGCAAGTGTGTCCACACCCCCCAAACTTACTTGACGAGGAATCCTTTCTCACGAACAAACACAACCCCTACACACACCTAGGAGCATCCCTTCCTGCATATCCATACAAGACCCGAGTAGGCGGGTCGAGGTCCTACGAGGTACCCACTACTCGGAGTACCCTCCCAAAAGGAAAAAGATATGTCTGTCAGGTTCTTCTTAGTTAGGTTGGGCGGGTTCGACCAAAAATGCTAGGCTTACACACAAGACTACCCCTCTTTCCGAAAGCTTCGCGAGGACTACTTTAGGACGACGGACGACCGCCCGTAGGGGGTTTACTGCACAAGGCCCCTGCAGAGGAAAGTCTTTATCCCAGCGAATAGAAGATACTCAACTCCGCACAGCGTAGGATTAGCACACTTTCGGGAAGAACATAGAATAGTAGAAGATCCAGCATACATAATACGGCGATCACTATAAATTCACGAATTAGAAATGCTGTAATATACTCTTTCCCACAATTTCTCATACCAGACCAACCCACAAAAATACAAATAGGGATCAGAAATGTGGTCAATATCACGAAGAATAAAGAGATACCGTCTATACCCAAATAAAAATTGATGTTTTCATAAGGAAGCCATCGAAGGCTTTCCACAAATTGAGATTTGGCCGTAGAAGGATCGAATTGTATCCGAAGAGCAGGGGGATACAAAAAAGTAATAAGAGAGGCGCACAGACCAATTAATCATATCAGTCGTATTCTTGAATTTGGAATGAAAAGAGGAGTAATGCTTCCTAGCACGGGACAAAGAATAAGACCACTTAAATCAGAATAGCATTCACAAAAATGTTCTAACATAGAGTAGAATCCAACATGGAAGAGATTCATTGACAACAGTAAAAAGATGGGCGCGTAATTCAAATACAATAGGGGTCTGTCAGTGCAAGTCAGCTGAACACCGTGATTGATGAGTGGGTAGGTGGGTTAGGTGCACCTCTCGCCCAGTAGGAAGTAATGAGGCTAGTCTCCCCCCTCCCCCCTTAATGAAGAAGTATTGGGGGGCCCTTCCCGCATATGCGCCTTTATTTATATTCTTTCTATTTTTGAATTACCAATGGAGAATCTTTCACAAAAAATCTCTCTGGTAAAACGCAATTCGTCGAGTTCAATTCAAGGTGCACCTTGCTTTTTCTTACGCCTATTTTGCTAGTGGGGCATTGGTCATAGCCAAAATTCATTGAAGGGATAAAACCAAAATAAAGAAGAGAAAGAAAGGGAAGTTTTTTCTTTCTTTCAATCCAAATAAGAGAACAAAGAAAGCACTCAAAAATGAAAGTTAGATAAAGAAGTGTTAGTAAGAACTAACACTAGACTTCTTCCCCCCTTTCTTTTCAACTTTTTCTCTCTCCTTTTGTTTGTGCTTCCACCCGGGCTTTTCATTCTGTTTTATAGAGACCCGAGGAAATTCTATATAATAATAAATGTAGAAAGGCGAGGGTGAGGTACTTTCCCCGGCATACTGAAAGAAAATCCAGGATGACGGCTTTCAAAAGATGAGTAAGGGACGGGGAGATGGAGGCTCTCGAAACCAAATGAGACTAGAAAGAACATGAAAATTAGCACCATTCATATGAGCGCTTTTGTCTCTTCAAGAAAACAAAACAAAAGGACAACCCCCTCTATATCTCGGTCTCAGTTTAGCATCATATATCGCTATGGAGAGTATTTTTCTTGGTTGTAGTACGGATGTTAGAGCAGCTTCTCTATGCTGTGGGTGTGTGTGTGTGGGGGGGGGCTATCATTGCCTGATAGAGGCAGAAGTGGGGGCCACCGGAGCTATCTGCGTCGAGTGTTTCGATTGAAAAATGAAGGGAGACAACTCAAATGCCAGCATAGAAACAGAAAGAATCGTGCTTCAAAGTGGAATTATTCTAAGATCCATTGCTCGATTTTGCTGCATGCTCTGCTCCCTGCAGAGAGACTTGCGAAGGCAGATCTGGGTTGGTTGGTCTGGAAAGTCATGGGAGAGGCAGGCTAAGTAAAATAATATACTGGTTCTATTGATTATAAAATCTTATGAATCAAGCACAACACACTTTCTATATCTCCTCTGTCTATAAGGTAAACAACAACGCTTAGAGCACATCATGTTCGCCACCACACTGGCTGGCTGGTGCATTGGCCTTACCGTAAGAAGTCCGAGAGCGATATATCTCGTGACACACATATTGATAAAATATGGCATTTTTTTCCGAAAGTCCGTATAACTTCAAAAGAATCATTCTTTATGAATCAAGTACCATTCAAACAAAGGGTGCATTGCCTCTTTAAGTAAAGAAGATATGGGCTTTGTATAGACAATCTTGAGCTTTGACCAATGCGCCCTAGGCTTACCATTATTTCATTTTATTTTATTGATTGGTTCTAGCTTCAAAGAACATATATATGGAGCTCTGCCGACTTACGTACGTCTTGTTGACTAAACGATCAGGTATGCTATTCCACATATCATCCACTCGGCTCAAGCCGAGAAGAGATAAAGAAAAATCAAAGATATAGTGATCGTGCCGTAAAACCTTGTTCCTTTCTACTTGACGTTCTTTATTTTCCTCAATTTTTACCCCACGGAGCGGTAGCTTGCTTACTTAGCGCTTGCGCCAAGGATCTAATCAGAGTCAAACTTGGATTTGAAAAAAAACCTTTTCCTTATTAGCTTTTTTCTTAGTAAAGGTACAAGTGTACTCTTTTTTCTTTAGTAAAGGCGGATGTTGCCAAAAAATCTTTTTTTTCGAACAGTCTCAACGTCCTCGTTGAGAGTCGCTCAGCGAGACGTCTAGTAGTCTCTGACTTGGTCTTCGAATCGTAAGTCTCAGCCCCTTCTCGGCTTGCCTCGCTCTCAGGTTGGCCTTTCTACTTGACTAAGTAGTATTCCACTCGTGCAGTGGGTGTATGGGTTAGCCCATGGTGCGGTCAGCTATGATATACTCAACTTCTTCTTTAGTAGGTTTATCTACAATATCTGGTGGTGCCCTCGTGGACACGTTCTTCTCTGGGGCGGTCTAGTCTAATCGAAGTCAACTGACTCACATGGAATACGGGGTTCGTTTTCACCGAGCTGGTCGCTTGAGTCTATGTGCTACCTTTCCTATCCGCTTTTCTAAAAGGTCTACTTTCAGACCGGGCCAAGCCTTTAGGTTGTTTAAGTAGGTTTGGGCTAAGGTCGTTGCGCTCTTGCCACCTCTTGGCAAAGTAGGCTGATGGGCAAGCCCCCTCCTGTCGCAATGGTGTGGGGCGTCAGAGGCTGTTACCCCGTGGCCAACTCGAAGGAGTTGAAGTTCGACGCAGAGCTTTTTGGTTGTTAAGTTATAGCAGGATTGAGCAACATCCAATAGCTCCAGTCCTTCTGGTTTGCACTAAAGTGGCTTAAGTAGCCCTCGAGGAGTTCGTTTATTCTCTCCGTCTGAGCTTTCAAAGATATACCGACCGTAGGCATCTGACCATCAGATGCCGTAGGTCATCTTCTAACATTACTGACATTTCAGATTTTCATAAATTTCACATAAGAGAAAAGCTCTTTTCATCATAAAAAACAACCTGATTTCCGACCTCTTGCATTGCATTACCATAACGAAAAGAAAAAAAAATTCAAAAAAAAAGAGATTGCTCTTGTGACTCGGGATGAACCTTTATCGATGGAGGAAAGGAATAGCGATGGATTCCTATAGAGCATCCAGGAAAAAACAGATTCAATCAGACGACGAATTCTTACGTGGTCCAAGGAAATCAAAGGTCCGCTTCCACGAATGAAATCTATATTTAATCTCAACATATCAGAATATCTTATATAGTCATGATTCAATTCAGGTCTATTTTGATTTCTTTCTCATTTTTTCGGATCTGATTGTAACAATGAAGAAGTAGGAAGACTTTGGCGATTCATAATAGAAGGGGGTATGACGAATATCTATGTCCCAAGACATAATAGATGAATAATGTAAGATGAGGAAGAGTATACTCTGTAGTGAGATAGCAGTTCCCCTGATTGACTACTTATTATGATAATGAACATTCCACTTAAAAATGAAAAAAATGACTCTCCAGGAGGT